>JAECWR010000199.1:23067500-24267500 GCA_018150935.1 Drosophila pruinosa | reverse complement strand
AAATATCTTATTAGGAATTTATGCTCACACATTTGTGAATCAATCGTTTTTGGTGGTTTCCTCTTTATTTGATTTCCGATAATCGATAGTTCGTTTGGTAATTTGTTATCGTCATCGGCCAATATTAAAGTCTGTTTTCATAACACATTTTTCTGTGAATATAATATCGTAAAAAAAAACTTAGAAATGTCTTTATCACCGGCTAGTGGCATTGGTCGCTTCTATAAAAAATCGGCCAAAATAATTCGCTTTGTGCGACTGGGTTGTACAAATCGACCATTCTATCACATTGTTGTTATGGAGGCATGTCTTTGAATTTTTGTAACGACTTCATAGCATTCATTCAAAATGAATAATTATTCTTACAGCGGAGAAAAAATCAACACCAGCCTGTTATTGAACAAGTGGGATCATATGATCCGATGCCGAATGAGAGTAATGAGCGACTTGTCGCTTTGAACACTGAACGCATTCGTTTCTGGCTAGGAAAAGGGGCACACATGTCAGACCCGGCTGCCGAGTTGCTTGGAATCGCGGGTCTTCTTCCTGTACACCCCCGTACATATATGAACGCATGGCGTAATCGTAAAGCGGCAGCAGAGGCAGTGGAAGCAGAGAAAGTGGCCGAAAAGGCGTAGTGTTGAATTAATTATCGCTTAACTAACCAATAAATAGTCATTGTTTTTACAATTTATGTGTAACAAGCCAAGATTTTATAAAAACACATTTATGTACCTATTTAATTATATATATAATTAGATGGAGGGTTTTCAAAACCACCCGGCATGTGCCCTAATAACAATCAATTACAAATTCAATAGTGATAAAAGATGGTGGCCAAAGACATAAATTAGTGCGTCGATTCTTCTTCTATGTGGAAGCTTCAAATGCTCAAGGAAGTGAGTGATTTTAAAAGCATCTTTAGTCACTCTTAAGAACATGTCCAGCCTTTCTCATGCCATCATCAATAATTTTATCAACAGCTGAAAAATTGTGTGATATTTAGGATATGAATAACAGTAATTATTGGTCAATCACTTACACGCATGATGCTTAAGGAAATACGGTCTTAGAAGTTTTTGATAGATAATAACTGATCCATTATTCTCCAAGGGCAGCATGCACCAAATGAGAAACGCGCACTGCAAAACAGAAGTAAAATAACAATAAAAACAAATTTTGAAGATTGTTCGTACTCACCTTTAACAGCCAATAAAATGGGATAACATGGGTCAGCACATGCGAGAAGAACTCAATGACAGTGAAGAACCCAAAAGTAACCCAGTAGGTAAGCCATTTGGTGTCGTCCTGTTTAGTGCTTGATTCGATGGCATGAATCGACACGTACGCCGGATACAGCACACCAATGATGTTGCACAAGAGTTGAGCACCATAACCGAAAATCAAATACAAGGCACACAATGCGACGGCACCTAAAAAGCAATGCAAATTAATTTTAGTTGTTGTTTTGAATTAGTTACTGTGGCTGCTTCCTGATCTACCATAGCGGACTATGGGATTCTCATTGAAAATCTCAATTAGCTTTATTCCCAATGCCTCGAACGCCATGAGCTCTGATTCCTATTTAGCTCTAGCTCTTGTATGTTATGTAGGATAAATAAAACAAGATTGCCCTTTTTGCAGTCGCTGCAAATGGAGGTCTGCATCTGCTGCTTGTGCATCTTAGGTGCTATTATTAACCTTTTAGCTCTTGTCATAAGTTGGCGCATGCTGCAGTTGTTAACGAGAGACACGAGCATTACACCCATAAATTTCAAGTGCTCAAACGTATGATCAGTTCTTCTAGGCCCCCAGATTCAACAACCAATGACCAGTGTGGCACTACACGCCCAGCAGAGCGGACAACCATGGTGAGATATAATCGATTCTTTGTTCGCCTATATTAATGGTTTTTAGGAGGGTTTATTAATTATTTATCTGACATTTCTATGATGACGTCACATTAATTCTTTAATTTCATACTTTTTGGACGTCTTTACTCATGCGTTTATATATACATGTTAATAAGTGTTGAGAGACGAACTACAAGTGCCCCAGGGACGGGAACCTATTTACACACACACAAACGAAGCTCTGACACACGCAAAGAGGGCGACTCACCTGTGCCAATGTAGACCACTGGCACTCTGACATTACGTCTTGCCGCCTGTCGCTGTTTTATATCCATAATATAATCCCAAAGCCACATTAAAGGCTTTTATTCCAGTTAGGTTTGTACCTTTAAAGCAATCACACAAACGAACAGACTCAAAAACATACATATGTATATAGTATACACCTGATCCCACGTCTACACACGTGTGCAAAATCGCCACGAACGCACACAAGCAGGCCAAAGTCGAAGCTGAGCTTGCCCTTTGAAATGTTTCAATTAAAAACTGATGTTTCTATTATTTTTCACGAGAAACATACGAAGATGAATGTGCGCTAAAAGCACTCTAACAGACTAATGTATGTGAAGTAAACAAAAGATAAATATGTACAACCGACAATGGAAAAGAATATACATATACATATTGGATATGCATTTGTATTTAACCTGGTCACATGTGTGTGATAGTATCGCATTTGTGTGAGGCGTTAAAGCCGCATGAACGCCTAGTAAACTTATTTTTTATCGAAACAATTGTACAATTACTAAGCTGGCGAACAATCACCTATTTTGGCGCCCGTATGACATTGTCGCTCTAGTACAATTATAACAGGTTGCGGTTGCTATTTATAAATGTCAAAAATTTATCTTAGTCACTCTGTGTATAACCACGTATTATATCGTTGACAGCATTTTTAGGTACGGCAATGTCTAAAGCTATACGCATTTGAAGGACATAAAAGGCTTGATTCAGATTTTAAACTCACCAAAAAATACTTTCACTCTATCGAAGCCTGTGCGTTCCTCCACTATATCAAAGGCCTTCGTCCATGGCTTGCTAGAGTCGCGCAACGACCTGTTGACAGTTTCCTTGTAGGTGTCAAACCACTGCATTACCTCAGATGGAGTCATTTTTTACTATAAATTTTAGCAATTATTTAATTTTATGGTGCCGACTAGTCTCGTCAGGGTAAGTTTTGGATTTACGATTCTTGTTGGTAAAGCTCAATGTGACCACAAGTTAAATTCCAAAATGTACCATAATGTACTTCCATGCATTTTTCAGTATTTAGACACAAAAAAGTACATTATTCTCTAAATGGTGCATGCTATCGGTCGACCTCATATGCAAGGAATTCCAAGCGCAGAAGAGCTAAAAGATATCGATGCTAGTTTATTATTAACTGACCTGCGATTTTTAAAATGGCTACTTCAATCGATTCTTGTGAATAAAATCGATATTGCTCGAAAAGAGAGTCGATTTTATTTCCGTCTCTAGTTGGCAGCCAACTTAGTTGCGCGCAAAGTAATAGTAAATATTTAAATGTTTCAACAAAAATAACGAGTTTTATTTAATAAAGTATTGCACAGTTAAAGTTACTAACTACGGGTGAAGCCTCAGCTTTGCAAAGGAACGTGGAACATAAGTTAGCTTAAACAACTTAACTATGATACAAATTTGTATTTGTACTTGATGCTGAACAAAGACTAAGGAGTTCTTACAGCTCTATGACTACGTACGAAGTTTGTATTTTTCGCGTACGGCGATTAGTTCATCAAAGAACAACAAAACTAAGGTAGAGTGTGGCGCGATTCGTAGATAATTTGCCCAAAAGCCTTTATACATACCATATACGCCCTCTGTCCTCAAGATTTTATAGAAACAATCTAACCAGCCATTGTAGTAAAGTCCACGACCCTGTGCATCGAGACCCTGATTGTAGAGTCGCGTGCTAATAACATCTGGCGGTGTAATGGCCACTGACATAATTGATCCGGCTATCAGACCAGCACAAAACGAGTTGTATGTCGGTTGCGTTACTAAATCGTATTTAATTAGTAGTTTCTTCGTCTTTCCAAAGGTGGCGATCTGGGCACCAGAACCCATAGCTGCTCTGGGCATCACAGCGAGAGAACCACGCCATAAACCAATTATACCGCCCTTCTTATAGATTTCCCTCATCGCACTACTGAGAGATGTATGGGCATGTTGATAACCAACAGCTATCTGCTTTGCAGCTTGCGCTTGTAATTGGGTCTTAATCTAAATTGGGAAGAACAGAGTTTCAGCATATGATTGTCGTTATCACTATAAAAAGATTATAATTGTGCTCTTATCTAAGCCGAAATCATTGTATTGTTTGGCAAGACATTCAAATTAGCACCACATGACGTCTCACATCAAATGATATTTGACAGAAGGCGTACATAGATAAGTTGTAAATGTATATGTCTGATTTATGTAATAGACTTGCACCGAACTCACCAAGAAAAACGGACTTGAAAAATATGATCCCACGACGCCGCCAATGGCACCCCACCATAAGCCAAGTCCAAAAGAAATATCGCCATTCTTTTTATGCATCCAATGTCTCTCCTCGGCATATGTATAAATGCTTAATCTGTTGAGCCATTATTTACGTGAATATGAAATTGAAATGGGTACTCAATATATTTACCTGAAAGAGTTGAGGATGAATTGAAAGTAAAGCGCGGGTACTAAACCTTTTTGCAAACCCAGTATTCCATCGTTCTTAGCAACTGTGATAAACGCCTGCAATACGCCTTTGTATGGTTCAACGTAGGATCCTCTCGCCGCTAGTTCTCCCTGTAACTGTATGCGCGTCTTAACAACCTCTATAGGATTTGTAAAAAATGTTGCGCCCACGGAGGCCAGGCCGCCAAGTACAAAGTCCGATGTTGCCATCACTTTGCGCAGGTCTCAATAAGTGAATGTTGAGGTTGACTCGAAATAGCTCAGCAGGATTTTGTTGAGACGGCTACGGCCCATAAGGCATATTACGATCTGAAACAGCTGTCTGAACCGCAAATTACTTTAGTTCATATTTTTTTAAGTATGCAGTTGAGGTACGTTTAGTTGTCACTGCCTGGACACCTTTAAGTCTTTAACTTGAGTGTCAATTATTCAATAGTCGAAGATTCATGGTGTAAGAGTATTCCATTCTATTATTGCAGATCAGCGTGGCCATAATTTAAATATATAAATTTATCGCTTGGCTTTAAAAGTTATACTAAATCACACCATTTCGCCGCATTAAAAATTTTATACCGAAACGGTTGCACCAATTCTAAAATTGTTTTATTTAATTCATCCGTGTTTTGTTTCAAAACAATTTACGAAAAATGTGGTTATTTTATATTATTTATTTTATATTTCTAGGAACATTGATCAACTTAAAAGATTGATCAGTTAAAAATAGTAGCATAACTATATAGGTGTTACCATTCGTGTGTATTAGCCAAGCGATATATTTTGAGTATTTCATTAAAACAAAGTGGTATATTTTAAAATTCAGCATGTGGTCACGCTACAGCACTGGCAGAAATGCACAACAACAAAAGTTCTTAGATTATAAGTGTTTGTAAAAATTTAACGAGAAACGAGACGTGCTTGTTTGCATTTAAAATTGCACACATATAGCACGCACTCACGACGTTGTGCACATTTATTTACACGCACGCAGGACGTGCCTTTCACAAAATGAAATTCTGCCTTTGGTCCATTCTAAAAGTGACGCTTGCAATTGCGTTCTATGCGCCAAATGAATCTCTTGCTTACAAAATTGTGCGTCTTCAGGATAATTTGTGTTCAGATAAGCTATTTTTTACACTGGCCAAGCCATTCCGTGGCGATCCAACGCTTAGGCTTACAGAAGATCATGATTCAGCCGCAATTATAACACAATCATGGAATGTGACAATGCCCAGCGGTGGCCACTCGGTAAACAAAATTAAATACGATTGCAAGTTTCGGGTACAGACTAATGAACGTCCACTGCGTGGTATATACACCATAATCACTCGTCTGAAGTTCCGCATTGATCCTGTGACAAATAAATGCATTGATTACATTCAGTTTTCTAATGGAAATCGTTCTCCCAGCGAACGCATTTGCAGTGACATATCAATCGATGGACCGGCAGGTCGTATGATCTTTGATCAGCGCGATAGAGATGTGCACGTACATATTTTTATCGATGGCGATCGGCATATCTTTGGAGAACCACTGGAGCTGCGAATGGTTTTAACTGCTCACTCGGAGTGTCAGTTTGCTGGTGACTTTTTGTGCAATCCCAAGGATCAATACTCCTGCATATCGCGCCATTTTGTGCGAGACAATATCACTAATTGCATGTATCCATGCCGCGATGAAGGCACCTGCTTCCACGATGCAATTTTACCACATGAAATGGATACTACCAATGTGGCTTTATCGGCAATAACATCTCTTATATTTACAATGCTTGGTGTGGGTTTTTGCGTTTGGGTTTGTTGGAAATATTGGAACTGTATCACAGTTCAGCAGCACGCTCATGAAGCATCTGCCGCTCGCTTTAATCAGCGACGTGCGCGAGTAAGTACATTTATTGCATATGTGATTTCATAAAATTTTTTGATAATTGAAACGTTCTTATTTACAGTCGGACGTGCCAACTATTGAGTTACCAACAGCACCATATGATGAAGTGCTAACACACGATCTATCTCCAATATCGCAGGAACACCAGCAACAACAACCGGCTACGCCAAAAGATTTGCCACCCAGCTATGAATCACTCTTTCCCGACAGATAAGGGCTATCTATTAAACAAGAATAGATTGTCCCCCTTTTTGTGCCAGATCGAACCAAAAATGTTTGCGCCAATCTCATAGCATCAAGATTGTTGTAGCACTTTAATTGCTTACTGGGTAATTAATAAATTACAATAGGTAATTGCTTATTTGGCATGTTACAAGGCATTACAAAAATACTAGCAAAAAAGGCAATGTAAATATGCACATTTGTTGTAGCGTTAGGACTGATAATATGTTTTACGAGATTCTATTAGTTTTAGTAAAATTTTAAGGGTATATTGTTTAATTTAAGACTTTCGTAATGTGTTCAACTTAGAACAAATCAAGTACAACAGTAACCAATATGTGTATTACATCGCATCTATGAGATTCCCCTTTTTAATTTGATCATTTTATCTGTAAATATGTTTTGTTTATTTTTATAATGTCGAAGAATAACGCTTTTATGTTCAAATGTTTGTAGTGTCTAACAGCTCAACCAATTTCAAATAGAATTCCATATACAACAACACCTATGAAATCTCAAGCAATTATTAATGAAATTGTATCAATTAATTAAAAAACTCATAGGCTAAAGCATTTAAAACTAGGTAGCGAAAATTCGGAGATTCGTTGAACTAATTGTAATATGTATTATAATCATTAATGTGTATTAGATCGATAAAACTAGCAGCATTCCATATTGTTGTACCTGTATTATATTTATCAATGTACACATAAGCTATTTTGGAAACTAATGAGAAACTGAAAGAAAGACAAAATCCTACATATAGAATACTATACAACAATTATGTTATTGCGGGCCTTGTCGTCAATTGTTAAAGCGAAATGGGTTTTTTTATAAGCCTAGCTACAGTGTATACTCGAAATATCAAACTGCAAACTTAACACTAGCGGTCAATTTCTCTCATAGCATACTCACATATACGTATATTATCTATAAATAAAACAGCTAAATGTTAATACTCAACGGAATGTCAATGTTAATTCAAAGTGCTGGGTGGATACCAAAACGGGAACATTGGTTTGGAAAATAAGCGAAAGTACAAAGCGTAAGTCCAATTCACAGTTAACTGATTTTGTTGGCCAACTGCCTGGTGCTGGTTTCATCACATAGTGACACACACAGATGATTCAGCACGTGGCTTAAATGAAACGAAACCAGTTGTAGTCGCCCAAGAGCAGCTCACGACTTGTCGTTTTGATTTGGCTAAACTTTGTACTCCTGACTGACCGATTGACAATTTATTAAAAAGCATTATATATTGTACTAAAGTACGTAAGAGCCAGGTACGGGGTTTCCCAGCGTGAGGGATTAAGTGGAATGGTAATGGATAATGAATGAAGCATTCATTTGAATTGTAGTAATGTTCACCAAAACAAACGATTTCTGGTAATACCAGTTGATTGCGAATAAGAAAAGTTTGTTTGTACTTGTATTTACTTGGATGGCAGACTAAGATGGTGTACTCGAAAAGTACTTTAAACCTAATTCACATGTTTGAAACTTGAACTCATTGACTTCAATTCATCAACTCTTTTTGAATGTTTGAACAATTCCGAAAGTATTCAATGCCAATGCCAGACGGTAGCTGAAACAACTCTTGAATTGTGTGTTTGCCTTGACAAGGTTCAACCTGAAGTAAATCAATTATTATTGGGTATAAATAAAGTAAAAAGTGCTAATTATAAGGCAAACTTAGACTTTGAAGCCAAACTAAATAGAGTCAATGTACGCCCTACGTAATGACCTAGTCCAGGGTTATCTGCTATCAATTAATATATGTCAATTGCTTTACCCGATCATAATTACCACGTGTTATTATCCGTAATCGAGCGCTTTTGGCATTATCTGAACAAACCAACGATAGCGTATACGCATCATATACATCTCTATATAAAGAGTGCAGCAATCTCAGCTAGAACGCAATTGCTTGGCTACGCTAATTAACTTTCGTCTATATTTGTACGAAATCGTATGCCACATGATGAACCTGTTTCCAACCTAGAAATTTACTACTAAATAAAAAACTGACAAATGACGAAATTACAGTTGAGCCTCTATGTGATGCTAAAGACATAAGGCTTGATGAAATTCATGTGGTACCAGCGAAATTTGAGGAAATGAGTTACAATATTATAAATCTTTAAAACATGCGTGCTAATACAAATACAACTGTATGAATTTGTAGGACTATTTTTATATTTATTTGCGCATAATTTTTGGGGGTTTTTATGATATTCTAAGTCAATGGTGTCGAAATAAATTATATGGTGTTTTTTATATTTTGGCAGAGCTAAATTTGTGCGTTGTTTAATATTTATAGAACATGACTTATATGTATCAAAATCTTAGCTAATTTTAATTATGTAATAATCATAATATAAAGTCAAGAACAGATTTTATTAATATACTCGTATTGTGGTTCGTTTATTTAAGTCTGGTACTTTTCTATTTTGGCGTCAAAAGTTTGACTTAGCGTATTGAGTTGTCGTGTTGCAACGTTTTCGATTTGGTTTTATGATTGTTGACTTTACAATTAGCGTGTTTGTAAGCGTGTTAGCAAGCCCAGTCAATAAGCTAAGGGCCACGCCCCGAAGAGCGCCCTTTAACAAGCCGACACGGCAGTGCGACGAAATGCTTGGCGGCAATTTGGCTGTTTTATTTTTAAATGCAGATATCAAGAAATGAATGCAAACAATAAGAACAACAACGGCAACCGTTATTATTGCTATATAAATTGGTATTCATACATACCTTACACTGTATACTCGTATAAGCATACATATGTAAAATATCCGCATAAATCTGTATATGTGTGTGTGCAGACAAGCGTAGAGCAATGCGCTTGGCAGCAGTCGCTGTGCAGTTGCTTTTGGTTTGCCGGCAGCGACAATTGCTGGTTTTGTTTTTGGCAAAACAATAAAAGCAAAGGAAAAAAGCGGCCAACAGCTGCGCCTGCAATTAGCCATATTGCGCTAAGCAACACAAACTGTTAAAATTACTCTGTTGCCTAGAGAATAGAGACAAGCAACAAGTTGGAAGCCCGTCGTAGCGATCGAGAATCAACCGGTTGTGAGTGTGTGTGATTCATGCGATCGCAGTGAAGAGAAAGAAGCCGACTGCGCGGGTTGAGGCTCAGCAGTTACCCATACCAGTGCACAAAGATACAGTACGAGTAACTTCGACAAAGCGGCTGACAGCCAGCAGCTGGGCCGAGCTACGCTCAGTCGACGATACAAACCTGAACCTGAAAGATCAATTCGCGGGGTCTGCAGCGTGTTGAGTGGCAGTGAACTTGGGAGTACTGGGAGGCGGCTCTTACTGGATAATAGAGCTCGCCAACAAACTTTGTAATTTACTCGTGCGCGAGTTGCTCAAATTGAATTGAAAGCAAACGATTTATTTTATATTCGTATTTCGCACATTATTGATTGTGCTGTCAATTGTGGAATATTGTTTGAAAGCAAACGCGGAAGCGTCAGTTTATTTTAGCAAATATATTGCAATAACATCAAATACAATTTGTGTAAATCATAAATAAACAATACACTCTCGTGTGTTTGTTAACAAAGATAAAAATACACTTCACTTCACTTAACCAAATGTCAAAAGTCAGGAATATGGGAAGCATAACGATGCTGTTACTTATAACAGGTATGACATTTTAATTAATTACAATATACTAAGTAAAAAACATATAAAATGTTATAGGCTTTTACAAGACTAACTTGTGAAAGACAAGAGTTAAACGCGGTCTGTTTCATTGTTGATAAGTAATTAAATTAAATGTGAATAATGTTTGAACTTGACTTGATTTATTCACATAGATGCACATAGACAAGATGCTTGGGAAATTTCCGCGGCATTTATCATAACTTTCAAAGGTCTCATCTTTTGTATTCGGAACGGAAATAGCATAAAGTCATAAAGACTGGGTAATTGGCACACTGTTCAATGAAATTCACATGTCCAAAGTCAGCCTGTCAAAACATAAGAACCTCTACCTTATCCATTAAAAACTCATTAAGTTTTTGGCCAGTCCGTACTAGTGATAATTTATTTCGTTTGATTTATGAATGAATCGATAAGGAAGTTCAAACAATACTCAATTATACTATGGCTTATTAAGTGGTTAGCAACTAAACAGGCCACGTCTGGAAAATTGCGTCTCACATACCACATCGTATCCAAATGTTTAAAGAGCTTATCGGACTCATAAACAATCTAATGATGTCTATACAGATAAAAAGTCAGCGGCTTTAACATGTGATCTTCTCGGCAAAGGCAAAGGCATGTATAATTTAATCAAATCATTTGACAAGTCCTCAGTTTCAAGTCAGCAAGTTCAATTCAATTAAGTTTATATTCGACATTGACTGAGATTTGGATTCAATGCCTGACAATCGGATAACAATTTCGGTTTGCTTATGCTAATTTTGCCAACAAGGCATTGGACTCCAGTAATCAGCTACAAAAGTAAATATGCAGTGGGGAATACGGGCACAATTGCTCAGGGCACTTAAATGAGCGGCACACTTACTTATTTCATTATATGTATACCATATCAAGTATACGGCACGTGACCGGCTGCTCGTTTGTTAATTTGTAAATTGAAAGATTTCAAGAAATTGAATAGCGTCCACTGACCTTAGATCGTTCCACGTGTGCAGCTGAATTGAAGTACGTTTAAGTACGTTAACATAGATACACCCCATGTGGCAACAATTTGCACAGTTGCAACATTAGAAAAAAATAAAAGAGAAATATGTGTAAATAGACTTTAATACTGCCACGTATTCGTCATGAGTCGCTAATAGCAATTTAATTGCTCAGCTTTTTCTTCTACTTATTATATATATTGTTATTTTAAAGGTATTTCTTATGGAACGTCTCTGGCAAACACGCCATTGAATGGAGCTCGTTGCTCGCCCGGCTTTTGTCTTATCAGCTCGCATTTTGCATTCTATAATTAGTTATGGGCTCGGTTTTATGTGCTTATGATATGACAGATTGTTTTTGCTACTTGTAGAAAAAGCTTAACGTTCATCGATCTTGGTTTTTATTTTATAAGTAAAAACATGATCTTGGCTTATTTTGGCTTTCTTAATGATTTTGTTATAAAATGTATGACGGCTACAATTGGAACTGCCAGCTAAGAAAGATCCTTTTTAATAATAAATATTGAATATATTTATTTGATCGCACAAGTCTATTACTAAATTTAACTTACCCTTTGAAACTTCTACGCATTGTTTGCATTATAAACTTTACAGTAGTTTCTATGTACATGCTTTATGTCAGCTACGTCAAGATTCTTGATGCATTTTGAAGTCGAGTTTGCTTGACACAATTGCATTTCGAGGGCGCCAACGGGGCGTATAAAAACATATATCTTATTTGGAGGACAGGTAGAATAATAAAAATAGCTACTATGACTAGTTGATGCCTAACATGAGAACGCGCACAATTGCTGCACGGTGAACCTAGGACAACAATTACTTAGTATGCTACATTTATAGAAATGGCGTTGTGAAATTGATAACCGTAAAACATGAAGAACAACAAGAAAAACCAGGAAATTATCAAGACATCAAAGATATTGACAAGCCTTAGTGCCGTGCGCCATATTACTGCCTTCATAAAGATAAACAACTGTCTGATGCCTTCTATAAAAGTGGTGTTTATGAAGAATGATTGTCACACTTTATGGGCCGATTGATAAATTGTGAAATTGACAATTTTTCGAATGTTCCAGCTGGCAAGCAATCAAATTCCTAAGCTGTTATGTTCAATTAACTTACGATATTTTTATTGTAGAAACATTTCAGCGTATTTTGCAGCTATTTTTACGACTTTCTAAGTATGTGCTCGATCAAGTAGTGCTTAGCAGGTGCTAAATTAAGCGTCAACAGACTGTTCGACGCCATTTCTTATCGGCACACCCACTTGAGCAATGGTGTTGGATACTCATTATTTATGTTTATTATCGTACGCCAAATTGGTTAATTACTTACTATTTAACACTTTATTATGATCAATTTGGCCAGCGTAGACCAAACCCTGCAATTAAGCGCGTATTTTTAGAAATCAAGAACATTTTATCCATTGTCAAGTGTTAGTCTTGGCAATTTGCACACGCCCATTCCCAGTCCTAGTACCAGCAGGGACTGTCACAGTGGCACAGTCACATATCATAATGTCTCACTCCAACACTATATACATATATAGTTATATTTATATATATACGAGTATATTGTATGTATGTGCGTATTGACCAAATATTTGATAGCTTATCTCTGTGATCAGCATTTTGTTCTGATTTCATTTTTATTGCTGTACGTTTATCAGTCTTGTTGGTTTTATAACCATTCGTGTATTTCTTTTTGTTTGTCGTTTCAGTATTCAATGCATACGCGCCCGTGGCAGACGGTCAGTCCTATCTGCTTACCCTGGAGAACGTTCTTACACGGCAATTGCCCTACAATCTAACGGCAGTCAACGCTACAGCGGAGTCGGATCTGTTCGCCGAGCAAGTGGATAATAATACCAGAATATTTGTTTATAAAAATAGTAAGTGAAGTCAACATAACTCAAATCAATATCGATACCAAAAAAGTGCAAAGGTCCGCGGCAAATTTATAAATTATAGATGTGTTCAAATGCCAACTAAACTAATCATAAATTCATGTGAATCTTTTCCTTAGTAAAAAACTGTTAATCATTGAAATTTCTTGCTAAAATTGTTTGAAAACAAACCCTTAAGTGGAAACTTGCAAAACAACGTAATAGTCTTGGCGAATTACCAGTTACAACTTAATAACAAATGAACTACAATGTGATTAGCGTTTAGTGTTTAGCCAGTTCCACAACAAGTGTTCGCGCTGTGATGACGCGCTTGGGGTAAATTGAACTTTTGCGTCATCAAGCAAGCAGATATGACACATGCCGCGACTCCCCCTTGGATACAGTTGTCGCTGTGATGTATGAAATTTCAGTGCAGTATCGTGGAACTCTAAAAGTCACTAGGACAATGCATGTTATATAAGCTCCATTTAATTCCCTTATCAGTGAAGTACATGTGATGTAAGCTACTTGACTTAGGATTTACCCTCTTGAAAAGGCCATTATCATCATATCATTTTACACCTTCTTGAAATTGAATATTAATAGTCTGTACAATACAAAAATGAATCTTGTAGTTGACATCTATAACGTAACTTTGAATTCGTCATTTGAGCAATTAATCTATGACAATTTAGTTTTTGTGAATTTCCCCTTTGGGGAATGCATTCACATTTATCTTATTTGCCTACAAATTTCCCCTTTTATACTAAAGATGGTCCACCTTTTATTTACTTGCAGCAGTTGTCGAGTCGAAAAACGACTTCTCGCAGACGGCAATGGATGTGATTACCATAGTGTGGTATGTGGCAACATTTTTGGCTTTGGCCGCCTTCTTTATGCTAATGGCCTGTTCGGATCGTCGTTGTCGTGATATGCGCAATCGGCAGTCGAATGCCACGCCCAACGAGCAACAGCGAGCGCCGCCCACACCGTCACCATCGTACAGTGAATTTGCGCCGCCAAGTTATGATACAGTTATCAAAATGCAACATGCGGCCAAGACAAGCATCTTTGTGATTCCCTTCAACAGCGAGAATAAGACAAACGATGACTCCACAAATACATCGCCTATCGTCTCTACCGATCCTGCCAGTGTCTATACAATTGATGAGCGGCAGAAATCGAATAAGTGATTTGGTTTGAATTTGTTTGCCAGTCTTTAGGCCATGATTGGCTTTTATATAAAACTACTCTGTGATAACTGCTGTGCGTGCACTTGGTGCCAAACGAAATGCAGTCGTTTCGGCCAACACGAAACGTGCTTTGTCAATTTTGTGGTGCAGTGAAAAATGTATTTTTATGATATATTGTGTAATGTATTTTAGCAATCGTAATTATTAAGTTATATGCCATATATTTAATTGATATGTCAAAGGGCATTTGAAATGCTTAAAAAGACTGAATGATTAAATATGTTTACATATTGTATTGTGTAATACTTAGTAGTCAATTGACATTTTCTCTGCCTTTTCAATTGCAATTACTGTCAAATGAATATATTAAATATAAAATTAATTAAATATGTATATTACATTTAAAATGTAAACTTATCTTTGGTTTTTTTTAAAGCAGCATATATAAATGATGCAAAATATCCAATGATTTCGTGGACAAGATGAATCATACTGATTTTGAAATTGGTCACTGAGCCAAGCTGTAAAACAAGCAGTTCATATGGGCAAGCAGTGAACAACTGTATACATCTGGCAGCACTGTCCGAAAAAGCTTCATAAAGCTCGCAAGAGTGTGAAGTAGCTACATATGTTAGTCGAGACACAAACCAAAATTGAAAGCTTATCTTTTATTTGGAATATTTTAGCAGTTTTAAAATTACTTTTCTTATTTTAAATTAATGGAATATTTATTATGTAAAATGAGCAAAAACTTACCTAAAAATATGGATTCAACCATGACCCCAAAATTTCATAAACTACTTATTGCGTTAAATGGAACACCTGCCACAAACAGGTGTTTTGAGTTTAATTAAGCAATTGAAATTTCATTTACATTCATTAGTTTGTTCATAATAATGTTATATTGTCAATACGCTGCAGTTCCATATTTACTCACCGTATGTACGTGTTCCTCATAAAAAAGTACTTACTTGTTATCAGTTATTTGCGGAGATGACTAAAGAGGGGAATTTTCAATGAAATCTTTCCAGCTTAGCTAAGCTCATGGCTCTGATTTGGATTCGATTTTAAAATATTTATTAACAAAATCCATGCATAGCTTAGTTGACCGATCAGTTCATATTTTACAGGGTATTTTTATAGTCATTGCTCTTTGCTTGTCCATGTTTGCTCCCTCTTTGATCTGAAATGTTTGTTAATGCGATGAATTGATAATAGTAATGCATGTGACAGAGAGGATAACATCTGTTTAATGAACAGCGCCATCACATGACGTATTATGATTGCCCTTTTTTCGCCTCCTTTTCAACTTTCTATCTTATTTGGCTTTTTGTTTTATTTTGCACACTTTGCTAAAATTAAATTTGTTTTCGGGGAAAAAAACCCCAGAGTCAAAGACAAACTCTCGCATACACAAAATCCATGGAAGCTGATAATAAATATAGATTGTTCCTACTGTTATTCATATACACACAGATGTGCACACACACACACATATGAAACATGTGTATACAGTTAGGGAGCGTAAACCAGATCATTTGCTTTAAATGCAGTTAAATCACGTTACGCCTCGATAAATGCGGTTAATCATGACCACCAAGTGTCTTTATACTTCTTGATTATTTTATGAACTGGCGCCATTGATGGCTCTTCTAATACCCTGCAAGGCAGGCAATGAACGGGCCTGCCAATAATGTGTACATTTATGTCATTTTTGGGAAGGCGTAGAGTTGATTATTTATTAAGGAGTAAAGTTTCAACTTTACAACAAGACGGCATGCAGGGTATATGCTAGTCGAGCTATACTAATTTTAATTGTTATTGGACAATTAGGAATTCCAGATTTTGAGCACTATTGTCACTACACTATATTATATTTAAGCTACTCATGTATTAATTAGTATCCATATCGAGCTAAATTTCAGTTAACAGGGTAACTGTTAGTCTAGCATTAGAACAACTTGCTGCTCTTGCTGGCGTTCAATAAATAAAAGAAAACACATAAATACTACTTGAATCTATGTGTATTTGATGGTCCATTCATTAAGTTATTGGCGTGCTTTTCAGAGCGCGTGAGCAGCGTGCGCGTGAGTGTATCAAATGAATAACGAACGAATAGCGAGTGTATGCTGTGAGTACCCCTTTCGCTGTAGCTGAGAGGGGTAAAGAGTTTGGAGTGCTCAATTGGTGTGTGTTGCCGGCACTGATCTTTTATGCGCCGCCTGTCGTTGTCCATTGTCCATCGTTGGTTTTCCCTGGGTGTGCAAATGCGCCAATATTATTAATGGCTCTCACGCTCTTCAATTGAACTGAGCGCCCGCATTGAATGTCTGTCTTCTGCCATCCCACCAGCCACCAGCCATCAGCCATCAGCCCGCACCCCTCAGCAACCCATTCACTCTCTTTCTCTCTCTCTCTTCTCAACTGCGTTGAACTGGCTCTATTGTCTGTCTGTCTGACTCTCTGAGCTTCTCTGCCGCTGCCTCATTTGCCGATCGCTCGTCGAGTTGTGCAAAACAACGTTGTCGTTGTCGTTGTCGTTTCGTGGCTTCTATTCGAAACAATTTTCGTTGAAAAGCATCTCGAGCGTAATTAGTATTGTTCAGTGCTACACAAACCGTGCTATCGTGTGGATTACTATTTATACCCTCAGTGTCCAGAGCTCAGTAAGAAGTGACTATACAGAACGAAATCGAAATCGTATCGAGAAAAAAAAGCCCCAAATCAAATACGAGCAGTATGTCAAATAAAAGCAATCTGATTGGCCTCTGCCTGGTGTCGGCTTTAATGCTGCTGCTGCAATTTGCCTATGCGGATATCGAGACAAATGAAGTAAACGATAAAGTTGAATATTATAGTAAGTGATCCTAGGTCATCAGGGCATTAAGTATGTATGTTCATAATGCCAATGCCAACTTGTTACAGTGCTGCACGGCGTGCGAGTGTATCCAAATGATCGTCAGTGCGTAATGGTCGGAGGTCTTTGCGTGCAGAGCGGTGATTGCATCGAGCCCACGACCAACAAGGGTCTCTGTCCCAGCAGCATGCATCTGGGTGTCGAGTGCTGTTATGAGTGTAAGTAGAGTTGAATTGCAGTTGCAATTGCTTCGGTTTCGGTTCTAACGCTTTGCCAACATCCTGCAGTTAAAAGCAAACATTTGGCACAACCCCAAACATAATCCTACAATATGTATCCTATAACCTCCTTTAAATTGATTCCTACTTATATTAATAATGATTGATTGGTATTATTTCATATATGCTCATCTATTGTTTTCGTTTTCTTTTTCATCACTAACAACGAATGTCTAAATCCGATTCCGTTTCCGTCTCCCATTCCCACTGTCACTCACTGTCTCTATCTTAAATGCCACCTGCTACGATCTACAGTGCCGGTAAGGCCAGCGCCGTGTTCAGAACATTTGGGAGAATGCATGGATAATTGCAACTCGGCTCTGCATAGACCTGCCACAGACTGCAGAGATGGACAAGTCTGTTGTGTGCTTGTAACATAGACTGCACTGCGTACATATGTTATATAATATAATCTAGTGCTGTTAATATGCTCGTGTACTGCAGGGAAGGAAGATGAAGCCGCTCCCCCCTTCCACACTCCGCCAGGAAACCAAATAACCAAATAAACCACATCAAAATAATGAAATAAAAGGAAAACAATGAAAGCATTTGTCTACTGTAGACAACATACGTATTTAATAAATTATACACTTACTTATACTTATATATATTGTACAAGTAATTTTTCGTATGAAATATTTCGACTGCTGTAATAAAACGCACTGTAAATATTTTGAACTGAACTGATTTACTCGAAATATATTTTTATTTGTCACATGACCAAACGAGCAATCAACATTCCACTGATTATGTAAGTACTACTCGCATTTGTCTGATCTGATCCATTGCTGAATCATATGCACAGAGCCACAAAGGTTGCCTACCAGGTCAGTCAGGCACTCCTTATCAGCTCCTACTCGTACTCGAACTCGTACTCGCACTCTCTCTCCCTCTCTTCCGATCTGATCACGAGCATGACGTTGGTCTCGATGATGTTTGTCTTTGCAACTGTCACGTGTAGACGTGTAGAGATTGACGTACAGTTGTGTGTGGCCAGCTTTCAATTAATCTCTGCTTATACTGCATTTGTACTGTACTATATATATCTCTGCATTTGGGGTTTCAATGTCAAGTTGAGCATTGGCTTTAAGCTGACAAGTCTTTGGCTGCTGCGCCAGAACACATTTTCCAAGTACGAGTATTTTGGAAACTATACGCATAAGATTTCTTTGCTTTTCAGAAACACTTATAAATAAACGTCCTTGCCGAGCATTCAAAGCACTCGCAGTAGATGTATCTGGTATATATAATAAGTGGATACACAAACTCGTGTGTGTTTGTTATTTATGCTTTATTTTTATTTATTCATTTGCTTATTACTATTATAGTTGTGCACGATTTCACAGCTAATGTTTGAATATTTATTTTATGACTTTGTTATTTATAGCTGCGTGGGCGTGCAAAATGCCGCCGAGTTTAATGAATTGAGCCAAGGCGATATGCTGAGCTGAGAGGGACGTGATTCGAGAATTTTAGATGTCTCTGAAATTACTCGATCGAAATATGTTATATTAGTATCCCACTATTTAAAGTGTTTTCCAAATAAGCATTGCACTGCTTGCTGCACTGCTTGGAATGTAATAAGCTGCCATGTTTCAAATTCTACTTCTATACAATTCTAAGTTTTCATATGACAACGGCAAGTCTGAAGTCAGCATCCTCAAACATGTCCTTCTTGTGGAGGACCTAGATTGAGAAGTCTGCTATGCTGGCCAATGGGGGCCATTGCTGATCCTGGAGACTCTGACATCATACTATTTTTGCCCGAGAAATGAGAGCTATACAATTACAAAACTTAAAAGTTAAAAAGAAATACAAATGTAGCACTTTAAGATAATGAAATTATTGAGTACTTAGATATAATATGTATATTTGTTTATCGTATCTATCATACACAAGTTGGTTTACCTTGACATATGGAAGATTAGCACGCCACTTGGTGGAAAGTGTGCCCCATATAGTACTCGTATGTGAGTATTACTTGCACTATCTATAGAGCTCGTTGCATTGCGATTCCTTAATTTACACAACCTCCGCCAATGCCGTCAGTGAAAACGACAAAATGACTTTGACACATGGAACGGCGGCCTTGTATACTCGTAGACATTGAAATATTGTGTTATGTAGGTCGTAAAGAGCACACAGAGATTGTCAATAAAAATGGACTACACACATAGGCTTATTTTTAAAGTGAATCAAATGAATCAAACTGCGTCTTAGATTGCACAACTATTGCAATCCCAGGGGGGGATTCCTTAGCTGGACGGGGCGACGGGATTCAAATATGAAATATTCATTTGAACGAATGATTCGCGTCCAACAACAAATGCAAAACTAATCGCAAGCATATACGAGTATTCCAAGTAATTTGTATTTTATGTTGTCTATTTTGTGTTTTCCATTTGGTTCTTACTATTTTGTATATGGGCTCTTATCTGGCTGCTGAGCTCATGTCACATAATAAATAATTTATGTGTTTTTGTTTACGTTTTCGGTTTCGATTTGAATTTGAATTTTGCCCGCAGTACGAGTATAAGCTAATCGCTCTCTGACATATGCAATATTCAGGCATCTTTTAATTACCCCATGAAAACCGCAATGAGGGCTAGAAAATTGCAACATTTGAACTACTTGCATTTGTTGTCTTAGCAGGTAAGAAAAGGTAAGTCCAAGTCTATGAAACTACGATTATGTTAAGTAAACTAATTAAACTAGAAATCAGTTGATTATTGGACAATCATGCAACTGTAATTATGAATGTTATGTTTTGAGAAATAAATAGTGCAAACACATTTGTTATAGAGCTGCTTTAGTTGTTTGTCAATTTTTTTTGTATTGCATTTAATGAAGTCATTTTCAAAGCACACTAATAAATAGCGTGTGCAAATGTAGTGCGAGAAGGGATATTGGGAGCAAGGGTGAGGCTGATGAGGGAGGCAGGAGGCGTCACTGCATTTGGGATGCGCTCATATTGCATGTCATAGTTCGCACTCATTTTTCACTTGACATAAACTGCGTCTCATCGCTGCGGGCGCTGCAACGCAATTTGCATGTACGAAGCAACTCATGTAGTTGCTTTCATTTTTGCCTTTTTTATATTTCAGTTTTAATTTTTATTTTGCATGTGGCTGCGAGTATAAAAGAAAATGATTTTGTGGCATAAATTAACGCCAAGAGGCACACGAAACACTATTAAAAAATGCTGCACACATGCGAGTCGCGCATCCTTCGGCCGATGCCAGTACGTGTTGTCCTGGCAAAGGATGCGGATGTGGATGTGGATGTGTGGATGCAGATGTGCAAGTCGATGGCTTATAGAAAAGCCAGGATATTCAGTGCTCAGTGCTTCATACGCTATGTTGGTCCTGATGATGTCACTCCATCTTCTCTCTCTCTCTCTCTCTCTCTCTCTCTCTCACACTCTTTATGCAATTAATCCTTTTTTCTCATTCTCGCTGTAGCGCTGTCGCCTCTCCTGACTCTTTAGCTCGCTGGTTGGCTGTCTGTCTGTCTGCAAAATGACTTTTTAAGTTAATTTCTTATGTGTGGCAAGCATGTTGTTCCACCACATGTCCACCTTGCATATCCCCCATCATCTCATGCCCACACTCATGAGAGAGATGCTTTTACTATATACGCTTGATTGCTTGGGCTGCAATCACTATCTGGCTTTAACTCAGGCCGTTCTTTGTGATTAATACTTGTTAAGAAAAAGCCCATAAGGAAACAAATTCGATTAAATTTATTTTACCAAATTGATTTTCTATTGTCATTTTTTTGCACTTGCAGTTGAAATACAATTAAATACAATAGATATCTTCATTTGAATAAATTTTCACTTGCAATTTGGTAGATAATGGTTCTTAATAGCCGCTTAATGGTTCTTAATACGCTTTGAGAAGCAGTACAAAAGCAAGCAGTGCAAGCATTGATGAAGAAAACTGCTTTCATATCATTATTAGACAACACTGTGGGCTTTTGCTGACAGCATGATAATTTATGATTGCTGTAATTAATTGAATACATCAGTGTCATCTAATTTTAGCACTTTAATTAGTAGAAGAAAGGTAATTGTCATATTTTAACAACACTTTTAATTAGCACATTCTTAATTAGAGAGAATAACGTGCTTCAGTTTGTGAGTTTCTGGCATTACACTTGCTACATTTGATAAGAAGTAAGCACTTGGTTCTTGCTACTTTTGCTTTCTTCGTTGCATCATTGCAAGCCTGTTGCATAGCATTGCTTATATGCTCATGCAATTTGCTCTCTTTCTCTTTTAAACTTCCTTTAGCATAGCTAATCACTTTGTTTGTTTTGATGTTGCCTCACATCTAGCACCGTATTAGTCCCCAATTTTAATTTAGATTTCATTTTTTCACACAATGTCAACGAGTTGGAAATGAATTTCCTGCACACAACAAGCTTTAATATTTATGCAAATTGAAGTTCAAATGGCATAAAATGCAATTACTTAAATTTCTTTGATAAATATGCACAAGAATATGACATGCTCCGCCCCTCAATTTAACCGGTTCTTGCCATGGCAATAAATCCCATTAACAACATGCAAATGAAAGCAAATTGTGTGGTCCTCTCTTGTGTAGAAGGTGTTAAAATCTGTGGGCTTTTGATGTGACGCACAGTAGGGAATCCGCTAAATCTGGTATGCCAAAATCAAATTTTCATATTGAAATGGGTATTTATACAATTTATTGTAATGAAATTCGAAATACCAACTTTAAATTAATTGCTAAGTTTAAGGTAAGTCAATAAACGATAATATTTGGTTTTATATCTTTTTAAGAAAAACTTAATGTAAGCCAAATATTTACCGGAAATAAAGTGCAACTTTAACAACATATGCAGCTTTCAGGTATCGATGTTGGTCGCAGTGGTGTTTTATTACTTATATTATATTTTTTGTTTAATTATTAAGCTATTATTAACTGCTTAATTATCAAGCTTAAGGCTTTCTCTATTGAATCGGCAAAAAATGACTTTGACACATGAAACGGCGGCCTTGACTGGACATTGAGACAGTTTTTGTTATGTATTGCTGAACTTCTGTTTGTCGTAGCGAGATCAGACAGATTGCCAAGTTATATACAGAGGCTTATTTCAAGTGAATAAAATCATTAAACTGCGTCTTAGATTGCATAACTTTTGCAGTCTTGCGGGGATTCCTTGGCTGAACGGGAATGTGGAAGAAGTGTGAACTTTTAAATTACGATTTGAATCGCTTCGTAGAGATTTCATTCGCTTTGAAAACCAATGCAAAGCTAATTACACTAAACATGTATTCATTTGTTTATGTGTAAGTAACAGAAAGTTATATTAAATAAATCTAATAAAGTACAAGCAGATTTAATTCAGTACTTCACACACACTTTACTTTAATTACATTCTCCACAAATGATTAGCTGCTTAAAGCTAAAATTCTAGTAGGGTATCTCGTAGACGAAGCATCTTTATTCTAACGTTCTGGTTGTATGTGTATTTGATATTATATACAAGCTCTTATCACGAACATATTAAAATAATTGTGTGTTTTTGTTTACGTTTTCGCTTTTGATTTCAATTTTGCACATAGTACAAGTATGAGCTAATCGCTTTGGCATATGCAACATTCTGGCTTCTTTAAGTGTAGTGCAAAAAAAGGAAAAAATAAAAAATTGTTAAATATTGCAACGGCAAAAAAGTAAACCGCAACTTTTGGAAATTAGTAAGGATATTTATTATTTTAAGGATTCATTCATGAAAAAATCAAGTGTATGATTTTCAAAATGTGTATCGTGTCACGCATCCAAATAACATATTAAGATTTGAAAGGAGAGAAGATGGAATTGAAAGGAGTATGAGAGAAGCTCAGCACTTGGCAAAAAATGTTGTGTTACCAACATACTCTACACCGTTTGAGGAGTAAAGTACAGATATTACAGTTTCCCGAGGCGATTTCTCCATCTTCGTTGGCATATAATTTTTTTTCTGTGCTGTTAACGGGATTAACCGCAATTTCTTTAATTAAAATTTCAGCCTCCACCCGACCACATCTTAGGGCGGGATGCAGAGAGTTACAGCAAGACAGGAGTACGGAAAAAGGATTGTAAATTACGCTGTCAGTCAGTCGTCTGTCAACAACAATTAAAACGGGAAGCAACATCACAAATTAAAAATTCATCTTCCGCTTTTCCACCTACACACAGAAACTCATGTTTTATGAACAGCTACTGCTAGCATTTTTCTTTTTCTCTTTTTTACTTTTCCTTTTTTGCTCCCCCCTCTTCACTGAGTTTCATATTTTTTTTCTACCAATTTTTGTTAGCACTCTTGTTGTTTTTATCTATGGTAAGCATGTCTTCTTGATGTGCTACCGGTCCCTTTTTAATTTGATTGGTGTGGCTCTTTCTCTTCTTGACGGCGTTTCCGGTTTTTTTTGCTTTTCCACACGCAGCAGCATCTACTTACCTTTCCTGTTTGATTAGCATGGAGTGCTGTTCCACAAAAAAAGGGGTTAATTATTTTGTTTTCTGGCATATTTGTGGCTGTCTTGAGTCCATGGAAATGAAACAGTGGCCCACTTTAAGGGGGACTTAACGTGTGGTGTAATTTCAACAATTTATTTGTACGAGTAGTTTTGGCTCTTTCAACAATTTATTTGATAAATTACCAATCCCCTTTGCCGTAAGCCACTGTGCTTAGCTTTGCAAATGTAGCAAATTTAAACTTAGATTTCAATTACAGCCCCATTTTATTTTTATTTTTTTGTAGATGTTTGATGAGTAAAACAACTAACCTTTTCCTTTGGGTTGCAAGTGCCGCAGGCCATCGTATTCTTTTCACAGCATACTTATGTATAGCTAATTGGGGGTTGACTCAGTTCTTGTTTAATTACAATACTCGTATAGCGTAATTTGTATGCTGATAGATCATTTGTAGCTTATTCAATGCTCATTGGTCGTTAAGCAAACGTAACAAAATAGAACTCACTAACCCCTTCTCACCAGAAGATCTGATCTCTAAAGCCCGCAAATAAATTGAATTCAATATTAATAGTTATTGATTGGCATTATTTTAAAATGTGTTTTTTAATTGCTGTTTTTTTATTTGATTTTTGTAAAGCAGCTCTGCCAATTAAAGCTATGGCCTCAAAGAATGGGCAAGTCTCTATTTTGTATTGAACAAATAATTGTTTTATAAAATAGCTAATTCACAATTTCCTTTTTTTAATATTGAATAAAGGATTATTTTAGTCGCTTTGTAATCTGTAGTTTATGGTAGATCATTTGTAGATTGTGCAACTCATTCTTTCCACATTTTCCATTTATTTATTTATTTTTTGTTTGAAGTCATGTCAATGTTTGTGTGTGTGTGTGTGTGTGGTTTTGCAAAACTTTTTCGTGACTTTTGTTGTGTGCAAATAATTTGCAGCTCGTTTCTTGCATCATTAACAATGTAGGGGATGAACTTTTATCTAATTAATGAAACTTCAGCACAATGCCAGGCAGCAGCAGCAGCAGCAGCAGCAGCAGCAATGGCAATGGCAATGGCAGTACCAGTAGAGTAGTAGCAGTAGCAGTTTGAGGAGATCTTATGCTTTTGAAGCTGTTAAAGCAACGCGTATTGTTGACAGTGAAGCGACGAACTTGGCGTACAACATGGCGTATGATTGCTTTTGTGTAAACAACGACAGCATTTCACTGGCTCTGACGGACGCACGGATGGGAGGACACGGACGGACGGCCAGACGGATGGTGTGTAGCGAATGGGGAAATGGAATGGGAATTTTTCCATGTCTTTGGCAGTTTTTTGCCACTTTTCTTATTCTTCTGGGCAAAAGTTTTTTAATTAGCAACAAAAGTAAGGGGTTAATAACGCGTTGAGAGAGTTTCGAGTCAAGCAGAGACGACGCGAGTTGAGTTGAGCCGAGACGAGTTGAGAGTTGAGTTTTGTTGGCTGTTGCCAAAAGTTTGGCAAGCTAACAATTAAGTTTCGACTGTGCGTCTGACGTGCAACGTTTGGGGGCGCGTGCTGTGGCGTGTAGGCGTGCCACCAGATAATGAGTATTAAGCAACACTTACTGACAATTAAGTTGGCCCCAACATAGCGTAGTCAGCCAGCAGTCTCGCCTTCATCAGCATCCTTGCCACATTGTTGACTTTTTTCGGGCTGTAATTACGCTTAATCGTAAATTTTCAACGATCTGCACATGGCGGGGCGAGGAGCACGAACCACGGTTGCATAAAGCGAAGAGAAGCTGCTTAAGTTGTGGCAATAACCCGCAGCAAGAAAAGAGCACAGTTGCATGGCACATACCACAGCAATGAGTACTATGAATCGTGCGGTCGTTGCTTGACCAAATGCCAACAAATGCATTGCGAATCTGCAGTATTCAAACAATGGCAGCTGAGACTCAGCCAGATAAGCTCATAATATTCATGAGCTTAGTTTTATGAGGTGCTAACAATGCGTAAAGCTGCAATAACAACAGTGGAGAGGGAGAGAGAGAGAGAGAGGGAGGCAGACATTAGGAGGGGCCAAGCCACTTAATAGCAGAAACGCAGTTGAACACCTTTTCAGAGCCAAGGCCACATCCAACAGCTCCCGGTTTGGGCTCTCTGTCCATGTCCAGCTGCTGCCGTGTGTCCGCTTCGGAATGCCCCGCAGAACATTTTTCATTTTCTTTTCGCACACTTATTCCATTTTTTCTTTTTGTTATTTTGTTGCTTTTCACATCGTACTTTTGCTCTCTGGGCTGGGTAATTTTTCACTTTCGCAAGATGGCAGCGCATTTTAATGAGCCATCACCAGGCAGGACATGCGGTCAGCCAAGGAGTCGCATCAACTGACAACGGTACACAGGACACTGGACACTGGACACTGAATACTAGACACTCGTTTGGATCATTTGTGTTGCATTTGCATTTTCATTGGTGCGATATGTTAATGACTTTGCTTACTTTTCCAACTGCTGCTCATCTGGATGCTCCTACTCCTGATGTTGATGTTGATGTTGTGCTTCTTCTACTGTTTCTCGCTAGTTGTCTCGCCTGTAAGTTTTCAGTTGCTGCTTTCCATTTTCTTTTCTCTTTTTTTAGATTTCCGATTAGCATAGGCAGACTGCTAGTCTGAAACTTTTATGCCATAATTAACTACGTCATTTATCATTCAGAGCACTATGAAGACTAAGATATGTACATATTTAAAAGATATTCTCAATTCACATAGATCATTTATTATCTCTATGACAGTGTCAGATCTTTACAGTTATAAATATTCTTGTTATTTAAAGTATAATATTTGAATTGAATACTCGAAATAATTGAAAATGTCACATCACGTGATGAAATAAACTGTCAAAATGATAGCAACTAACATGTGCAGTGCCCAATAAATGTCTAATCAAAATGATTTATTGCACTTTTTATTCAACTACTATTTAGATGCATTAAATCAAATTTGCATAGAATAGTCGTATTCGGAATGTCAAATATTTATTTGAGTGTTATTTAACGCTTCATATGTGGCAAAAGAAAATACAATTTGCAAACATTTGTGTTGCCAATTATTGTGATATTTGTTGTAAAAATTGCATCTAGTTTTTCGAGCCTATTTTCACTAACAAAAACCTTGCACATAAATACACACACACACACACACACATGTGCATGCAGCTATTCATTTGCTTATTTATTTATTTACATTTGAAATTCATTTTATTAAATACAATTCTGTCGTTTTTGCCTGATAATATTGCCAAATGTGAAATGAAGTGAAAAATTACATTTAAAAGTCAAAAAAGCAAAAGTCATTTAAAACATGCAAAACTCAATTTTACACGTGTGTGTAGTCTTTGTGTGTGTGTGTATTTGCGAGTGTGTGTGGAAAACATTAAAATAATTGTTTTAAAATCCTTTTGTCAGAAAGTAAAGTAAATTATAAACACACAGACAGCTGCAGAGAGTCAGTGGAGCCTGGCAGGATAAGGATAACACGTCACAAGTCACAGGATTTCACTGAGCCATTAAAAACGTTGCATAGACACATGTACATGTGTGTGCGGGAGTGTGTGAAGGCGTACATTTTCTCAACTCAACTGCAAAAACATTGCGAAAAATTAATTTTATACAAAAGGATATGCAAATTTTTATTCACCCAAAAACATATATATATGGAAATCTATTAGTGCAACCATAAATAGTTGAGAAAAACAAGCAAAAGCATGCTCGACTGCCATATACTTACGAATATAAATAAATTCAATTATTGTTTGGTAAACGAAATGAATGTTTAGTTAATAGTATCTTAGATAGGTCTACTTCTACTTAGGGTTTCATTTAATTGATTTATAAGATCCCTTCTCTTACTGCAGTTTTGAGTAACTAAAATTAATCCTTTATAATTTGGGCTAACGTTTTCAAAAATGCAGTTTTGTTAAGCAACAAAGCTGTATGGCTGGCTGTTTTGATAAGATTGCAGCTGCAGGATTACCACCTTTAGTGGCAATGCATTGATCATAGGGTATAATTGAGAATTCGAATTGCTGCTAATATTTTGATAGCAACAAAATTGCAATACGCATATTGTTTGTACATTTGCATACAACATGCAACATGCATTTTCCATAAAGCTCCTTCCTTATGATGCCTGCAAATGTTTCAATTTTATTCATTGTACAGCAATTTTTCAAGCAATTTCAATTTGGTTCTTCCCTCAAATCCCCTTTTTTTGTTTTGTGGGGTTTTTTTTGGTTGTATAGCATATTTACCTTGGGCGGGTGTGAGGATGGCAAGGTGAAGTCAATTCCTTTTGTAAGATGATGGCCAGGACGGGCCGCTAAAGCAAAGAGGACTTTTTGGTGCAGCTGCCGACTACTGCCTGTCGGTAGCTGAAGCTCATTTGGATAGCTTCACCTTTGGCACTGGCTCTGGCACTCAATACAATTGTACAATATTTATTTAATGTAAATGAGAAACGGGAAACAAGGCATTCAGGTAGTGTGCGCAATGAGGGGGCAATTCAGTTGGCATATGAGCCAGCCTGGCCAAGTAGATTGAGGGAAGGGGGGGAAACTGACTGGTTCGGCTCTCTATCAACTACCCAAATGCGAAATGATATTGAACATTGTGTCGATGTCGATGTCGATGTCGATGTCGAATTGCGTCTTTGTATGAGCCCAATGTGCCAATGCATTCAAGTAAATTAAAATTGGAAATTAAATGTTTACGAAGTACGAACATTTTAAACGAAAAAGTAATTGCTTTTCCTCTGCTGCCTGCTACCTGCTACCTGCTGCCTTGAGAGGTTCTCTGCCTTTGAATCGCGAGGCCTCGAAAGGAGCAGGAGATGGACACCCGTTTGTATGTGTGTGTGTGTGTGTAAGTAAACGTGTGGCGCCCAACGTGTGAGTATTGTGGTTCGACTAAGTTATCAATTAGTTTTAGGTAGATCCCTCTACTCGTATTTCAATTGCCTGAAGATGCACCACAAGCTAACGGTGTGAGTTGCATAGATTGATAAAGATGTAGGTAGCATTAGGCAAAGTATATGCAACAAGTGTGGCAAGAAAGTCTACAGTGTCAGCTTTAACGAACGGGCGGGATTCTCAAAATCCTTATCAACAGTGTAGTGCAACTAATGTCCTTGCTAGGGACTTTACTGATTTGCCGAGTGCATCATTATGCTGGCATTTAAGTCGTTGTGCTGGCTTCAGCTCAGACTGAAGTGCAGCCTCATCGAGGCTCCTCAAAGAGGACGTGAGATGACGATGATGTTGCCAGCCAGCGTGCAGAAATGATATCATGTTTTTATATGCTTTCACATGTGTATGTGAGTTTGTGTGCAACAACTGCAAGTTTTGTTTGAGTTGTAGCCGCAGGAATCATTGTAATGTGCAGGTATCTTGTTGCACGCAAAGCCAGCTTTCCAGTCAGCCAGCTAGTCAGTCCGTCAGTCAAGCATTCAGTCAGTCATACAGTGTGTTTGGTAGCCAGTCAAGTCGACTTGGTTACGGCGGAAACGGCTATGGTTTAGAGGTTCCTCTGCTGTTTTCTTTTTCCACTTTTTAATTTCCGTTTTCGTAGCCTTCGGGTGGCCAGTGCGTCCTCCGTACGTCAGCGGCTAGATGTTGATGTTGTTCTTGTTCTTACTACTGCACGACTGGCTCAAAAGTTGGCAGCCCAGGTAAGCATATAGTAGACCGAGGAGTTCGAGGAGTCCGAGGAGTCCGAGGAGTCCGAGGAGACCGCAGAGACCGCAAAGACTTGCAGTTGGAGTTGGGTTGCCACATTTTCATTCTCATTCTCATTCTCAACCACATTCACGTCCATTCACGTCGTTGCCAAGAACAACATGAGCCAACGAATTTTCGTATGAAACGCCAATGGCCAATTGGTCCTCTATGTTGCTGTTGTAGCTTCTGCTACTGAGCCGTGCAAGAATGTTGGAATCTGCTCAGCCGAAGCCAAACAAGAAAACGTCGAGCGGACGAAAATTGAAAGGCGAGCGTTAAATTCCCCATTGGCCAAATGCTATATGTAGTAAGAGTAGTCACATCCGGCGGCTTCATAAATACCTTTCCCCTCTCCCCCACCGTGGCTTCCCTTGACCCATTTGCAAAGATGCCCGCCGGAATTTAGTCAAATTCTTAAGCCGTGGCATTTTATCAATCGATTATTCAATCGAAGCACGCGCATTCAATTTTTGCAAATGATTTAAATTCATGTTGTTGAAATTATGAATATTCCGTGTTTACTTTGTTGTCGCTGCAGACAAAACTAATTAATATTAAAATACCACAAAAAATATAATAAAAATAAAGTCAGCCTAAAATTATGCAGCCATTTTTTCTGGCTTCTTCCCTTGCGGCTAACTATTAATTAACATGTTAATTACAACTTTACAATCCTATTTTTTTCACTTGTCATAAATGAAATGTAATTTCGTAAAATGTCGCCATTTTAATTTTATGCATGACAAACACACACACACACACTCACACACATGCATACATGACGTACCTGGGCGATTCATTCAGTTTGACTCATTCTAATCGAAAACCCGCTCAGGTGTAGGTAACAAGGGGAAATATTGCGCAATGGCTGGAAAAAACCATTAATATTCTTATTTGCTTAGTCGTTGATAGCAAATTTGTAGGTGCTGCGCTTTCCCGCTAACCTCCACCTCCTCCTCGCCCTCAACACCACATTTTAGCATACCCTGTACATGTGGCACAACCAGAACGACTAACTTCAACTTTGTCAAATTGTTGAAGTTGAGCCAAGCAACATTTTATTAACCTTATGGAAATACTCGTAAGTGGAAGACCAAGTCCAGCTGGTTTTGTTAAAAAGCTGCATTTTGAGTTGCATATTATAATTTTTATTTGATTAGAGGGTATCTTTGAGTCGTCGATACTCTCTAAAGCATATTCTTTCTAGTTGTGCTCCACATTTTGATTGGCAATTTAAAATGCGATGCTGCCGAGTATCGGGCGATTCGGCCAGCTGCAGCGGCGTTTTGAAGTTTTATATAAATAATCGAACTGCATTTTATTGGACAACGGAAAGCTCCAATTTTGTAGAGTGTATGTGTGTGTGTGAGTGTGAGTGTGTGTGTGAGTGTGAGTGTGGTTGAGCTTTGGTTACTCTTTGCCCGCCGCCAGCTAGTGCCAAACACCCAGGTCGCAGTGATTGTCAAAGGATAGCGGCGAATGGCGGCTAGGAAAATAATTAAAAATTCCATTTAAATGCAGATTAGCTGGCGCAAAATGTGTGCGACTGCAAAATACTATAATATGGCAATTGCCATACTAAACACGCTTTAATAGAATCAAAATCAACACACTGTGCTGTAGTATGCTGTGGCAAAGGAGAAAGAGGTGTCTGCGCCTAAAAATATGCAAATCGCAGCCGCTGCCGCGATGGCAACATTAGAAATGTATGCGGCGAGCTGTGAAACACATTTCTCTATACACATTGGAGCGTTACAAATTATTTATTTATCGACATTTTGTTGTAATAAAATCAAAAATAAAATTTGTATAAAACTAATCAAAAATGTATGAGGCATGTCATGTGTAAAAATTTGCGGCGCGAATCGTTACAAATTCTAAGCATTGTTTGCCCGAATCAAACTGAGGTGAGGCAGTTTGTGAAATATTCAGTAGGAGCGGTTCAAAAATGCAACTTATTAGACTAAAGCGGAAAAAGTTGAATATTTTTTCTTAACGCTACAATGTCTCCATAAAAAATACTTAATCATGACACTAATGTATGTTATTCATAAATACGAATTTATACAAAATACATACCATTGTAATAAACGTGCACAACGAAATGCATAAATTATTTGCATTCAATGCCAATATTCAGTTTTTAATATCATTTTGAGTAAGATTTTTTGTGCCACGCGAGTAACACACGTAATACAATACTCTGCGGGTCTGCATCATATTTTTTTATTTGTAATCGTTACATTACTCATACGACATGTAACCCTTTGGATGTGCAGTCGCTTCCCCCGCTGATATGGGATGCTGTCAATCAGTGTAACGGCATTTAAATATACGAGTACGTACCGTACACAAATTGGTATTGCGATTTCATGCATTTTTATAAATACTCGCACTGTGAATGGTCAGTGCAAAAAAATGGCACCATTGGGACAGAGGCACACTCGAAAAGGATCAGACATCGGAGCAAGTCATCAGTTTTTATGCTCCTGCAGTGACATTTTACAGTCATGTGACCTGCACATTGCTTTTCCATCTGCATGGATATTGCTGAATTGCAAATATATATATTCGAAATGCTCGACTCCAATTGCAGTTAATAATATTGCAGCCGCTGTGAGAGATATATATATATACATTTATGTAATCTTTAATAAATGCCAGTTTAAATAATATTTGCAGCTGTATGTCTTGTTACCACAATCAATTTCTATTCATCTACAGTAGGCATTGCAATCAGTGCACTTTAGGCACAATAAGTCTTATGTAAATAGAAGTTTAACATGCTTTATCTACAGCATTTGTTTTTCTTATAGCTTAAAATGTCGTTCAGCAGACAAAGTAAATATTTTTCATTTCTATATCAAATGGCAATTTTGCAGTTTACGAGTTGAGGCTTCTTTTGGGATGGTACAATGATACAATGATACAGTGTTATATGTTTCTGTTCCGTTTCCTAGCCCATTTTTAATGTCATCCGTTTTTCATGTAATATTTTATTGTCGCAAAAATGTGTCCGGTCCAGTAATACGGGGATGTATAAAAGCTTTGATGAAATCAAAATACGGCCGAAGTATTTTCACAACCAGACACACAGCACACACACACACACACTCACGCTCAGAGATACACCCACCCACTACCACACACACACACACACACACACTCACATGAGTATCGCCCAAAAACTTTACAGCTCGTTTTTGAGGTACGCAGCGTGTGTCCTGGGGCATCCTTTGGTTCCACCATTGAAATACAACATTTTTATTTTTTGTTGTATAAATTTCATTTTTGGTATGTTTAGAGGTTTCCCGAGTGCCCAACGGCATATTATGTGTACAACTTCAACACTGTAAGTATGCATACATGTGCGTCTGTGTGTGTGTTGTTGTTATCGCACTGCATTTATGTATGTGTGAGCGCGTGTGTGTGTGTGCTCTTGTGAGTATGGGCGCCATGTGGTTACTTAATATACAAAGGCCTTTAATTTCGACTAAAGCTAAATAAACTTTGTACCCTTTGGTATCTCTCTCTCTCTCTCTCTCTCCCCACCCCCCGTCCTCGCTCTCACTTACACATACACCTGCGGTCATGCCGCCACCAGAGGACAACGTATGCATGTGTGTGTGTGTGAGCGTGTGTATAGCTCTTCGAGCCGAGTGTGCGTATGTTTGATGTTCGGCCTGCGTTCTTCGGCGCGTTGTGTTTTGACGGTGTCTGTTGCTGTTGTTGTTGTTGCTGTTGCAATGTCCTTGGGCGCATATTTGCATGTTTTATTGTATCTGCTCTCAGTTTAGGAGCACTCAGCCTCCCCCGCCTCAGCCGCCTCTTCTCCAGCTGCTATGCGTGTACCTATGTTTTTAATTCTTTACATCGATATTTGGCCTCAAGCATGCCAAAAACGCGAGCCGCTGCCAAAGGTTGATTGCGGTTCGTTGGTCGGGCTGGAGGGGGGGAGGGGTAGAGTGTGCTGGGGCATTTCATACCAATTTCCATTGACTGGGTTTGGGCAGCGTTGGCGGCAATTTTCTTCTCGAAATATGCATGATATGTGCTACACCTTTTGTTATGCATTTGTTTTGATGTTGAAATGTTGCCTCCCGGCAGTCATTTTGTTGCCTCAACGGGAATGGGCAATATTAGAGTAAAGCATGCTCATGCTGATAAGGGAGTTTCTTTATCTACTTGGAATTTAGATGTTAAATTATTGATGGATACACGAGCTCGTAGCAATTGATGCGTACATTTATTTGTATTAGAGTATTTGAAAAAGTAATCAACAATATATCTTAGAAACTCTATTAATATCGATATAATTCTACCAGCAGAACTCTTTGTTCTGCTAACTAATACGCTGTTAATGAAACTAGCCAAAGAGTATCTCTTAGTCGAGTCACAGAGTATCTGTTGCTTGCAATCGATTTCGATTTTTTGCAAATTACTTGAAGATATCTGGTTAGAAATGAAAGGCGTCATTGGCCTGGCTAATTAAAATTGAAAGCTGGTTGTTGGGGGGAAAAGTGTAGCATACTTTTATACGCACTCATACTCTTGCACTTGTAGAGGCACACACACATACAGACTGGCATTTATGCGCTCACACCCACGCACATATTTACCCGTTAGTTTCCCATTACTTGACATTTTCTTTGCCTCGAACTCGCACTCGGCTCTGGCTGTTGGATTTTTTAATTTGCGTTATACGAGGAGTTTCCTTTTGAGTAGCCCGCGGCACATCCACACACACACACATACACATACACATACGATCACACATACATTGCGATGGCGTGCAGGCGAAAGGATACATATAAAGGGCAAGGAGCGACGGAGCGCAGCGTAGCGTGACAACCGCCAGCGTCGAGCAAATGTCACGCTTGACTCATTTCCGTCCCATGACGATGACGATGCCACATGCCTCATGCCTCATGCCTCTTGCCGGTGCCTCAGTCGCTGCGGCTGCTGATGAAGCCTCCTCAATGGTTAGTGGCAGCCACGGCAGCCAGCAGTGCAAAGAAAACCACATGACAATATTGGTTGCTTGGCGGCCAAACTGGGCGCGGGATTGGGTCTGGGTATGGGTTTGTCTCCCTCTTGCTCTCTTTGTCTGCCAGCCACCTCCTTTGGCGCTTGCTCTCGCCCGTCTCTGTCTGTGCCGTAGCTCTGGTCTCTTGGTAGGCAACCTCTCAGCCGGAAGCACTTGAGAACTTGCAATAGCCGTCGGCCATTTTGCGGTCTCGTGCGTCACATCGCATCGCATCGCAGCAGCAACTGAAAATTCCCTTCGTTTTCATTATGTTGCGGCTATGTCCTTGCCCCATGCTCGTCGCCATCGTTATGCTTCTTTTCAGAGAGGAGCCACGTCGTCATTATTGTGAACACCGTTATGGCCAGCAGCTATATATTCCAATTTGTTGTTGCTGCTGATGCTGTCGGTCTGTCGGTCGCTCGGTCGCTCAGTCCGTCTCTTCTTATTCCCTTTTAGCCAGAGGTAGTTGCTTTGCTTTTGTCTGCTAGTTGAGGGGCAGCTCTTGGGTGTTCTTATATGACCGCTATCAAGTTTGTTGTGGCCTGCTCTTTTGGTACCCTGTAAACCAATTAAAAAGACCGCAAATGCGAAATGTGAATCTTATGAATTTGCTCAAAAGATGTTGCAAGGATTTACAGGGTAACTGTTAGCTGAGCACACGACAAGGCTCATAGCTTGTTGTGATGCGTTGACAAAAAGACTTGGATGCTATTTATAAGCCTAACAAATGAAAAAGGTATGTGGGTTCTTGGCGTTGCAGCTTGATGGCCTGCGGCAGCTGCTGCAGTTCCTCGGAGAAAGAAAAAAACAAAAATCTTGTACATTTTACTTATATTCGCGTCCGCTTTTCATATGCAAATAATGCAGCTCGTTGCAGCGCCGCAGTGGCAGCAACAATAATAACAATAATCGTGCCACATTTAGATAGCGCATACAGTAAAAACAAGAAAAGAAGAGGAAAATAAAAAGCGCTTTTAGCCAATTGAAGAGTTTAAACATTGGCCAAGTATAAAATTTGTTTGCATACCAAAAATGTTAAGTTGCCACGCTGCCAGCGTCGATGCCACCAGACGCTGCCCCAGCCACAGCCACAGCCGCAGCTACAGCGACAGCAACAGCAAGAGCCAGAGCCAGAGCCAGAGCTATAGCCTCAGTTTGAACCTCAGTCGCTGGCTCGGCCGCTTATCTGGTGCTGCTTGCAACATTTGCTGCGGGCCTTTTTACTTTTGGTTTTTCGATACGAGAGCCGCCTGGATAAGGTGAGGAGTAGGAGAGAACGAGGAGGAGCTGCATTCAGTTGGGGTGTGCATGTGTGTGTGTGTTAAGTTGGTCGCAAATACTTTTGGCCTCGCTTGGTGTCGGTGCCTTACCGTTGCTTCAAGCCTTCCAGTCGTTGTTGCTGCTGCTGCTTTTTGGCATCTGCTCCTTGGCCCTAAGCTGATTGTTACTTTATGAAATATTTGCAAGCAACTTTATTTACAATTTTTCGGTTATTTATTGTTTGCAATTTACGAGTATGCTTGAATATTCGTAGTCGCATTGTTGTTGTGTATTTGGTCAAGTCGGAGTAACTGATTTATCGTATCGTATTTGTGTGTTTGACTGCAAGTGTGAGTGTGTGTGTGTGTGTGTGTGGGATAGGGTGTTGCCATATTAAAATGAGCACAACACAACTACAACTACAGATAAAATGGCTACAGCACTCACACACACTCACTCACTTTTTCTACTCACATACCATACATATTTGCACAAATATTTAAAGGCCCTTATGCAAATACGCAAAATACACAATTCTTTCAGTTTGCATTGCAATTGTTTTTTGTTTAGTAATGTGGTTAGTGCACTACTTTGATTGGAAGTGTAATTGAAAAATGTGGAAGTTTTTGGCATTTGGAAAATTCAAAATATTAGCTGAATATAAAAGATTTTGAGAGAAATTAAGTAATAGTAAATGACAATTGGGGAACTACTATATAAATTAAATAGCTTGTTATGTACATTTTCAAAATTAAAAACAAATGCTTCGATGTGGAACTAAATATTTTTCCATTTCATCTTCTACTGATTTTTGGTACTGAACAAATCTCAAACAAAAAATGATAAAAGAATTCAAAATAGGTAAAAATATCATAAATTCTGAACTAAAGGTATGTATTTAAATTTCACAATTATTGTACTATTATTAACTTTAAAAGTATATTTGTAATTATCCATTTGCTTTTCTCTATATCACACAGCAATCAATCATACTAAAATAGTATAAAATTCTTGTTGTATATTTTCCCATTTACTTCTGTATTTTGAGCCGAGTCTATTGTTGATAATGGATACGGTGCAATTAAAAACAATATGAAAAATGTTCTTCAGAATTGAACATGACGTTTGCATTGAGCTGAGATTTCCTAATTAAGAGACTCATGTTTCATATTGCTTTTGTTTTTATGTTGTGTTTTGCAGTTTGTAATTGAGCAATTCGTTGAGAAGTAGTTGCTGCCATTGTCAAAATGCCTTTTAATTGCAAATCCGGCAGGACTTGGAGTCTGTGGAAATATGCATTGCAAATTGATGAGGGCAATAGATGCTGAAACGAATGATATTCTTTGCACATTTCGGCAAAGTAATTAATGTTTGAAATGTACAAATATTTGTAGTAGAAGTAACATGGTTAAAATCCTAGAACATAGGAATTTTCATTGAATGAACGACATGACCATCGACTTGGATCAGTGCAGTGCTGTTTGATTAGCACTTTCAGTAAATTATCGACTTTAAAGCATTGATTTTCTGACTCTCCAAACTCACTATTTATCATACAACTGCACTTTGACATTCGAATCCAACTGAAATGTGAGTGTAAAAATCATATTTAGCTGCGGGCTCACATTGCACATTGCACATTGAACATTTGACATTTATTTTATCTGAATCATATCAATGGATGTTTATGTTTATTTACTTAATGCCAAGTTTTACAATTTAATAAAATCTTTGAAAAATATTATTTTAATTAAGCTTTGTTTGTGTATAGTTTTGTTATCGCCTGGCCCCCCGCCACTCACCCCCATACACCCTTCCACCCACATTTGTGTCGTAAATTGCAATTAAACCCCAATAATCCATCACAGCGCTGATTGCATTCATCGGACACGAGTACGAAAACTGTCAGTCAATCGTGAAGGGTCAGACGGTGGGAGGGGGGGACTAAGGGATGCATAGGTGCTGTTGATAAAAGGGGGCGGCTGTTGGGTTGCTATCGATATTTTTGCATATGGCTGAAAATGGAATCGGATTCTCGTCTATGTTGCCAGTGGTCAAAAGGCAACTGCAATCAAAATTGCAAATACAATAATATGAAAAGCACAATGAAATAAATTGAAATACCTCAAGCTATGTAAATGGGTATCCCAACCACACGGACACGCACAGTCTGACCCCCCACACACGCACACACACATAAACAGATATAAACCCTCACACACTCTCACATACGCCTACACGTACTCGTAGTACGTACTCATACTCATATGTATAGTTGGCCAGAGCAAATATGCACGAGACAACGACAACAACAAGTAGAGCTAGCGGGCTTTACAACAGCAACAACAACAAGCACTGCAGCAGCAACATAAAAAGGTTGCTTGTCTCCTTTGCCAACTCCTACTTGTACATAGGTACCCATAGGGTGCATATCAGAGTCCTCTGTTCGCAAAGAGACCGAAGTGGGCATCAACGACTGCAAAACCTTCGCTATAAATTGCTGGAGGATCGAAATCTTTGGTAATTAATGAATATGATATCAATTAGATTTGCTGATGAATTGATTCAGTTCACATAGTTCGTTCATTCGAATTTCATTGGTTTTTAGTTCGTTCATGCAAATATCACGTTCTATTGCGTTATATATACATATCTTTATATTTTATTATATATGTACATATATTACCAAACTATTCTCTTGGACGTAAAAAAAATTTGTATGTCGATCTCATCGATACCCAATCACAATCTGATCGAACGAACGATTCGAATGAACGAACGAAATTCGAGCTATCGAACGATATGAACGAACGACTCTCTGGGATTTAGTTCGTTTGTTAATTTTGGGAACCAGCTTAAACGAACTTTATCCGATCTGAACTATACAATTCTAGTAGTAGTGCGTCATCATACTTCGATTTTACAGGGTATTCGTTTTCGCGGACATCTCGCTCTTATTTTGTTATTTTGTATTGAGGAAATGGATAAGGGAGCGGCTACGTAATCAGCATTTGTGGCGCTCGAGGTCATCCGCAATGTCTTTGGGCGACATCGTGTTGCATGCGGCACAGCAACGTTCTATAGCAGCAACAACAACGACAACAACATGAGGAGAAGCAGCAATAATAGCAAAAGCAAAACCAAAGGCAAGCAACAACAACAAAAGTTCCGTGTGGCTGCGGCCCCGAATGACGACGCCGCTCCATCTTCCTGCTTGTCCGTTGTGGCTGCCGCTGTTGCTGTTGCTGTTGCTGCTTAGCCTGGAGCAACATTTTGGGTTGGCTGGAATATTATAATTACAAGCGAAACAGGCCCCAGAGGTGCCCAGAGCAGCAGCGGCGTCAGCAACGTTCGTTGCCCATGACAACGATGCCAACGACTGTGATACCCAAATGAAGCTGAAGCTGATGCTGATGCTGATGCTGAAGCCGATGCCTGAGCAGCAGGAGCTGGCTGAGGCCCCAAAGGTGGCAGCACCAACGACTGACGACGTTGTGACAGTTCCGTTTTTTCCCTTTCCTCTCCCATACCCGTACCCCCACCCTTACCCTTGTGCCGTCTGTCAACTAGCTAGCTGACTGGGTATGAGTGTGTATGTGTGGATGGGGTGTGCGTGTGTAAGCCAGTTGCATGTGCGCTTGTCTACCAGCTGCTACTGCTACTGCTGAAACTGGAGCTAAAGCTGGAGCTGTAAATGGAGCTGTTGCTGTGGCTGTGACTGCAGCTAGTTGAGCTCTGACTGATGGCCATGCAAACATGGCTCGGTTACTTGGCCAGCTGCCGCTTCTGGGCAAACGAGAGAGATGTTGCAACTGGCATACGGCATACTGCGAGATTCTACTGTGCCTTTTTATATTGCTTTTGATTTTCTAGTGTATGCGCCGAACAAATTAAGACTTAAAAGACTTACAAATGACTTTACGGCTTTTACGACGCGCCGAAGAAGAAGAAGATGATGAAACAAATCAAAGAAAAAAGCCAACAACAACTTCATTCAACTGATTTTCGTGTGAAAATTATTGAAATACATTTCCTACAGCCACAGCACAAAATGAGCCGAATAACGACTTTAGCCGGTCCCCATATAGCATATACTACATACATACATATGTACATCTGACGAGTACACATTCGTATAAGAGGGCCCATGCCATTTGCTATTGGGACTAAGCATTTCGTCGTCATCTCCATCGTCGTCTACCTCTAAGCGGACATTGGCGATTATCTTGTCCACGACTGTGAAATAAATGAGCGTCGTAGTCGTACTAAGGATTGCCCCGGGCCCATTGTTGGCGCATTGTTGCTTCAAAGAAAAACAAAATACCAAAGATAGGTTTCAATTTATCAGTGTGTGTGTAAGTATGCCTTAGAGTGTGCTTCGTGTGTGTGTGTGTGTTTGCTGTGCGCGTTGTGGTTTCTTCTTCAAGGCAAACTGATTAAGAGCCAAAAAGTTCCCACATTTCATATTTGTATGTGTGTGTACTTAGCTGCATGTGGGTGTGTATATATTTGCGTGTGAGCGAGATGTGCATGTAGTTGTGTGTGTGTGTGTATGGGAATGCCCTTAAGTTCATTTGAGCCCTTCAAGCATTGGAAACTCTTCTGCGCGTGCGCATTCAGACAACATCATTGTATGGTTGACCTTAGTTAATTATAATAGTTCAGGATGTGCTCAAAACGAATCCAAGTAGTTATAATCTTATTATTCTAATTTATATATGTACGAGTACATACATATATGAACGTATAAGCTATTAATAGTTAGTTAACTATTATTGGTGGCAGGCAGGAGAGTATGCAGTATCCTTAATTAGATCAAATTTACAAAAAAAAGTCTGTGAAAATCTCAATGTTTCTGAGAATTCTTGGCTAAGTTTATTCATTATTAAAACTTGCCCATTTAAAGGTTTCTGCTTTTATAGCTTTTTAATTTCGTTGACCTATCCAATTAAACTTAATCTTATTTGTAAACATACATATGTACAAAAGGGAGATAATCAAATCTACATTTTATAGTTAAAGTCGATTATAAGTTATAATTATAACTGATAATTTTGAATTGGTTAGGGCGAAAGTCACCTACATTTCAATATATGGAATAACATTATCAGCATTTGTTTGTAATCAACACATACACGTATGTTATGATCTAGGTGCAACTTGGCTTTAATGGCAAATAAAATACCTCATCAAAAAACCAGTTTAGAAGCAAAAAAATGAAATATAAATTAATATGTATATGAACTAAGATAACATTAATTAATGCATAGTTTTATATAAGCAACAATGTAACAGCTGAGCAGTTTATCAAGTTTGCTAACAATTATTTGCCGCTTTAATCAAATCAATTGCAACCTAACTTCCCCTTGCAAAATAGGTCCGAGGTATGTATTAAAAAATACACAATTATACGTAGGGTTATTATTGGCTAATCGAATTCAGTGTATTGGCAACTGTTTGGCTGTTAAGTACAGCGTTGTACTAAAGTAAAATGCTAGTCATTGAGACAACTTACAATGAAGCGGAGAAATTGTGGCATGGAGCTGATACTGAGCCAATTTATGAACTCAACATAACCATAGGAGACGTGGTGTTCAATGCCCTCAAAGAGAATCCCACAAATACGTGTCAGGTATGCGATTTAATAAGGATGCAGTTGAAAACTCTTATGCTCATATTTTACTCTATAGGTTTGGCATGAAACGGATCAAGTGATTACCAATGGCGAGACCTTGACAATGTCTATACGATTGGCTCTCTATTTCAAGGATGCAGGATTAAGGCATGAACATGTCATTGGCATTTTACCCCGGAATCATATTCATGAAACTCACGTAATGTTTGCATGTTTTTTCAATGCCACGCCCTTTCATGCAGTTACGCCCTTGTTGGAGCCGGATGTCATTGCTGCACTGTTCACGATAACGAAGCCCAAGCTAATATTCTGCGACGGCAAAGATTACGAGTTAATCAAGTCAATAACTCATGAATGGAAGCCAATAATTTGCACGCTTATCAATCACATTGATAATGTGCCCAATATTGAAGATCACCTTAAGCCAGCAAGCAATGAAAATACCTATACGTGAGTTAGGCGAAAAGAATAGCAATTTTACCAATTGATTTGACATTTTACTATATTTTTTGCAGACCTCTGAGACTAGTACATGGTGCAGAGCAAACAATGGGCATTATCTGCACTTCTGGCACAACAGGATTGCCCAAGGCTGTGTCCTTATCCAATGCACAGCTTGTGCTGATAGGAAAGTAAGTGGAATTTAAGTAGATACATATGTAGTTAGATTAATGCAAAAATTTTGTTGCAGCGCCGGTGGAACTGAGGAAATCTTTCACACAACCTCTGCCCTTGACTGGCTGAGTGCTATTAAAACCGTGCTAATTGCTCTCGTCAGTGGAGCACCTCGCATTGTTTCTAATCAACCATTTAGCACTGAGCGACTTGTCGAAATCATAAGGAGACATAAGGTGACTGGTTGCAATCTGTCGAACTGGCAATTTCACGAACTTTTCAACAGTCCACTCGCCACTCTAGAGAATCTCTCGAGCCTCCAGGCAATTGCCTATGGCGGTGGTTGGGTATCGTCAAATATTGTGCGAAGAGCACAGCGAATTCTTGAAAACACTTTCTTTGTCTGCATGTATGGAACCACCGAGACTGATGTGGTGGCAGTTGCCATGAATTCCACAGCAGACAATTGTGTTGGCGCTTTGCTGCCACTGAAAAGTGTGCGCATTTTGAGTGAACATGGTGCATTTCTGGGCCCAAATGAGATTGGTGAAATCATCATAAAGACAAATCAAAACTGGAATGGCTACTATGGCAATGCAGAGCAAACTGCCAAAACTCTAGACTCCGCAGGTTGGTTTCATATGGGCGATGTGGGCTATTTTGATAGCGATAACAATCTGTATGTTGTGGATCGTAAAAAGGATATGCTGAAATATAAAGGATTTCATTATACACCCAATGAGATTGAAAGGATCATTATGGAGTTGCCAGAAGTTCACGCGGTATGCGTTGTTGGCATTAAGGATAATTTATACAACGAAGCAGCTGGCGCTTTAATTATCAGAAAGCCAAATTGTCTATTGAGCCAACAACAGGTTATACGTCATGTTGCAAAGCGTATTCCAGTGGAGCACAAACAGCTGCATGCGGGTGTTAAGTTCGTAGACAGCTTGCCACATAATAACAATGGCAAGATACTGCGAATTGTGGCAAAAGAAATGTTTCATGGCATACAAATGCCAAAAGCTTCTCTTTAGAAGCAAAAAAAGGTACAATAAACTTAATTATCGTGAGTTTTTTAAGCAATGGTAGAATTAAATGCAAATGTATTCTTTGAATTAAAGCTAGATTTCATATCAGAAGTTTGACGAAAGCTTTTCTTTGTGCAACTTTTGCCAAGATTTGGCCATGTAATTAAGCTTGACTTAAATTAATAGTCTTGGGATGAGCCAACTGAAATCAAAGAGTTGCCAATTTTGATCAAGTTTTATTCTCGTTTCTTTTGCTTTTTCTGGCCGCTGGCGGCATTTCATGTGAAATATGTATTATAAAGAGGAACTGAGCAATGGGAAAATCCCTGGCGGCGATTTATTAGTAAAAAATGTTTCGTGTTTGGCGTCTGCGCCTCGTTGTTGTGTTGTGTGTTGTGTTGTGTTGGGCTGTGTTCGTTTTGTTGTGTTTACGTTGTAAGCTGTTGCTATGAATTGATGTCCTCATTGTTTTTGTTGTTGCTGCTGCTGCGTTTTGCTTTTGGCCATGATAATTTAGATGCTGTTGTTGTGATAACAATACACATACACATACACGTACACACGCTAGAGTGTGAGTGCGGGAGCCCTCGCCAAAAAAGAAATAAAAAAAAAAAACAACTGCACGAACAAGTTCGATGTTAGCCACCTTTGTAGGAGTTGTCGAGTTTTAGCCAGGTTTGTTTCGTTTGATTCTTCTCGGCTCGTCGTCGTCTATCGTGTTGGCCTTTGAGTATTTACGGCCAATGTGAAAGTAGCCTTGATTTATGGCACCACAAACCATCACCCCAAATCAGTACAAATTATATAAATTGTGCCATATAAATAAACAATGAAGTCTCTTCACCTCCAAGCCAAGGGATTAGCATGCTCCGGGCTATGACACACCTATTTGTCGTTAAGCTCTTGGCCCAAACAGCGAAAGGGTGGAGTTGAAGACAATAGATGACTAAAGAGTAATATGTAAGTCAGTTTTGCACATCAAAGCGACATTTTAATTAAGTGAAAGCCTCATATTCGAAAAGCAGCATAAAATTAAATAAAATCCATTCTAGATGATGTTTCCAAACTTTGAAAATGAATGAAATGAAAACTATGATAGAAGTATGGTTTGTTTAAATAACAAAATAAGATATCGAAGAATCGTAAAAGCTATAGCTGGGTCTCCTCGTTGAACGTTGTTGCTTTTACTGTTTTGTTGTTGTTTTGTCTTTTCAATTTCATTTTCATTTTAGCAGCCACAATGGCGAGTTAATATTTTTCTAACACTCGTGTGAGCTTAAATTTATGCATGGTCGCTCTCTAATACCATTTAGAATAACAGAAATAATTTATTATTTTTAACACTTTACAATTTCAGTTTATTTTCGGTGTCGTTTTTATTATCATTTGTTGTTGCTGCTGTTGCTGTTGTCGCTGTTATTCTTGCTGTAGGTTTTAGTGTTATTTGGCGTAACAACAAAAGCGAATTGTTTGTTTTTCATTTGGTCAAACGGCAGTCGGTGGATTGTGGTGTTGCAATGGGGTTTGGGATTTAGATGTGGCTCGCGGTCAGGAGTGAGGCATATGGGGTCAATAGAGGCGTTCGAGTGCGTGTAGATTTCAACACTTACGATGAAAATATAAATTTATAAATATTTTACAATAAATATTGCGCGAAATGTGTGCAGAACTGTTGCGGCAAACAATTGTGCATAGATTAAAAGCAACTTAAATTTTTATTACTGAAATATGCTAAAACTAAAAACTCGATTCATTTAAAAAATAGACATCTTCAGCAAGTGCATAACATAATAAAAACATTTCAATAAAATGCCCGATGAACGCATTTTCTCCAAATAGCGTTGCTCCGCATTAATATAGACATTAATATCATAGAAGAGTATATAGACCAGATATATAACAATACCCACTGGCAGCAGTAGAGTTACAAAGTGCCAATCATCTATAGTACAAGGTTTACTTTATATATTAAGCATACGCATCGTTGGACTTACCAATCGTTTGCAATACGGGTTGAACAAGGCGATTGAATGGCTGGGCTGATACACTTGGAAATATATCTAGGTTCATGGTGTTCAGCTCGGCTTGAAATTGGACAAATTCTACTTTGTCAAGAGTCTGTAATAGAAATCAAATTTAACTATATTTAATTAAATTAACTCTCTTTCATTACTGTTAGCTGTGAACTCAAGTGCTTTTCATTAACATTTTCGACTCGAAGTTCTATAGTTTGCTTTTCTTCGTCCTTATCTAATTTTTGAGGTATGTTTAGTTCAATTTCATACTTCTTATTTACTTCCTCATCAGAGCTTTGTACTTTCTCTAATGTATTATCCGCGTTGTAATTTGACAAAGTCTTTTGAGAGTCTGAAGGCTCTTTGCTCTTTTTAGCCAATCGTTTTGACAATTTGTACAGCTCTGTGTGTCTAGGAATTGCACAACGTTCCTTAAGACTTGGCAATTTAAGCGTTGCCTTCAAATGACGATCGCTTAGTTTATCAATACGCTTGGTGATCTTCTGTCCATCATCCGAAAACTTCACAGAGCTGACACATGTTTCAGACAAACTGCATTTTAGATCGATTTAGCAATGTTTTTCAAATGCACTTTAAATCAAAACTCACCTCTTCGACAGGAATGCTTTATTTTTATACAACTCTGTTAAATGAAATTGATCACCACGTGTTTGTTTACGCTTTCTGTTAATAATTTGTTTTATTCTTTGGAAAGTTTTATACAAATGTACTTACTTAATTAGCTTTGGCATTTTGATATTGTAAAATATTTATTATGAAGAGTACAAATATTTGAAAAATGTACAAAAGCAGTTTCAGCACGTAGCTTCAGAAATTATTCAATTTTGTATTGCTAAACTTTGCTCTGATTACTTAGATTGTAACATTGCTTTGTGATATATTTTTAAACAAAGTGCTTTTCAAGCCACTAGAAAATCTGTGTGTAAAATCTCTTAACTATCTTGCAAGTCGAATTTTGATTTTATTTGTTGCATTATTATTGTACTTCGTATAAATCATTATGTTTAAGCAGCGTACTAAGTGTACACTTTAGTCCTTCGGGGCACAGTTGCAAAATAACACAGCGGAGATTGAAATGTTGCCTTGCGCCCAGTGATTTTAGTTGCTTGTTGTTGTTGCCTGCCTTCGGGGTGCGCAGGCGCAAAACCGGAGGCCATTTTCAATACACTCTAACAGGTCGGACACACACACACATACATAAGTATAGGGAGAGATAGAGAGAGCGAGAGCATTGCTGTACCTTTTACGATCAAGCCTCTGCCTGCCACATTGTCCTTGCCTCACTGTGTGTCCTCTTCTCTGCCTCGCTCATCAAAGCGGTAAAGCCCTGAGGCAACATTAGCAAACCGAAGCGTACTGCGGACGGCGTCGCTGCTGCGTTTCTGCCGCCGGCTGGTGAGTTTTTCACGCAGCGACGCTTTTTCGCCGTACACCGTATACCGTGCACTGTACACCGTACAGTCAACGCCCGTTGCCAGCGTTGCCAGCATCCGCAGCTCCTTCAAGCCTTCCAAAGGGCAGGGTGGCAAGTGGCGAGTGACGGGTGACGGAAGACGGGGAGATGGCTTTTGGCAAGCAGCTGTACATAAGCCTTTGTATATAGCCAGTGCCTGTCTCTATGTGTGTGTGCGACTATTCTATGTATACATAGCCAGCGGCAATTTCGTGCGGCGCAACTAAATGCACTTGTTGTTGCTGCTGCTGGTGCTGTTGTTGCTGTTGCTTCCTTTTTTGCTGTTGCTGCTGCTGCTGCTGCTTAGCCATTGCTTTGCCAATGCCAGCGGCTATTTGAGGCTGAAATGTGCCTGCCACAGGCAACAGCAGTCGCATCAGCAGCAGCAATCAATAGCAACAACTGCAGCTGACTGACTACTACTTTGACTTTGAGCCGTTGTCTTCTTTACTACGACTTTAATTGACTTTAAAGTTATTTCAAAAAATAGCAAATATAATTGAAGCTAATTCGCCACGCCAAATGTGTCTGTATCTGCGCTCAATCAAAGTGCGGCAATTATTTAGCTGCACACATGGGGCGCAAACAATTTGATTTTGTTGTGCAACTGACAGTTGCATAATTTCTGCATGAATGCCACTTTCAAATTCAATGCACACACAAAATTCGTTTGTTATTGCGTGTGTTTCTGTTAATTAAATTGTGTCTAAACGGGTGCCTGACATTTGCGATTTCTCTGCAATTGCTCAATGAAGCGCATAATTGCATAGAAAGCAACCAAAAAAATACAATTAATTTGGCTGCAGCCCAATGTCAAATGAAGATACAATCAAAGTCTATACACTGAATAAACGTGGTATCCTTTTCTCAGGTTAGGTTTTCTATTAAGCAGACGGAAGACAATAGTAGTAATTGATGATGAACTTCAGCTTCTATTTTAAGTACAGTATAGAAATCAGTGTAGTATTGTGGGGTTTATAATCTCATTTTTCAAATAGTAATCTCTTTTAATTTACCAACGCTGGCTGCCAATAATATGTCGACAGTTATCAAATACAATTTGATCAATTAAAATGATTTATGTTGGCATGCACAGGGTATTTGCTAGCCGTGCCGTTTGGCGAACTATGCAAACTTATGGCGCAGCATCTTGACAAAGAATGGTGCACGGAAACGCCGGCATAGCTTCCGTTATGCTTTAGTTTCGCAAATGGCGGGGCGGGGCGGGGCAGGAAAACTACTTGAATGCGACGTTCGTCTGCACAAAAGCCATGTTGAGCAGTGGCAACGGGAAATTAAACGCTGCGCTTGCAGTTGTTGTTGGAGTTGGAGACAGGGTCATACTCGGAGACGGAGTTGCGGGCTGCCATGTCCGTGGTCGTTGTCGTTGCCAATGCGGCGTATGTGTAATATTATTGGCACAGAGCGCACGAACAATGCGACAATGTTTGTTTGCTGCCACTGTCGCTGTCTGCTTTGCATTCAGTATCATAATTATGAGCAGCCACCACTGATAACAGCAACAGCAACAGCAACAGTGGCCATGGCAAGCACAGTTGCCGTAGCAAATGCCACAAATGTTGGCAATTTAAAGTGCATAATTGTGGGAGGCAACAAATAACAAAGCGAATAACAATTGCCAGTTGGTCATTAAGAGTCGCTTTATGGTCGCTTTATTTCCCTGAGTTGGTATTAAGTGCAGTGCGAGTTATCTTCAAGCCACTAAATTGTTAGCTGATAAACTCATTCGGCCAGCAACCAAAAAAAGTTGTACACAAAATGAGAACTAGAAAGGTTTTTGTGTATACCCGAAAGAAAATTTTAATTAAATGTCGCCGCAAACGATGCGGTAATTTGAGTCTACAACTATAGACACACTCATTCAAGTAGCTGTTGCTACAGCAGCATCAATTGCAGTTGCAATTTGTGGCAGAAACAACAAAAACAACAACAAAAACAGACGCAGCAGCATCAACATCAGGTAAGCATTATTTTAGCATTCAATATGAAAATGATTTTGGCTGCCGGCTAGTGGCTCAATTTATCACAAAATGAAGCATACCTCATTGGTCCCCTTCAGCCGTTTGACCATACAGTTTTCCCAGGTGGCAGGTTGCACATGTCAAGCGTTCGGATTGCACTTAATACCATTTTATGGTGCCATTGCAATTGCATTTCATGTGTCAGCAACGTTTTTAGGCGCCTTCGAGCTGTATTCGCCGCATTCGAGCGAGCTGTTGTGTCGCTTGGGCCATACTATGTTCTGTTCCGTTTCGTTGTAGCACTGTTGCACTGTTGCTTTGATGGCTAATTTATTGTCCATAAGGAACGTGGCAGTTTCACTGTAAGCCATACATATTTCATTTAAGCAGCATTTCTATGTAAACAGCAAGAGAATGAAATCCCTTTTTTTTGATAGAGCAATAGAAGAACAAGAATTCCAAGAGCTATACAATCAGTACTCGTACTTGCTGCTGCCAGGCGCTTCGGGTCATATGGAGAAGGCCACAAAAACCGCAGCCACAGTTGGGCACAGCAGTCGGGTTGGTGGGGTTGGCGGTGCGAGGTAAACATTTTGTTGTCTCGCAGTGCTTGGCGTTTATGTGGCAGACATCACTGTAACCCACACGGCAAGTTCAAAAATTCATCATTGTTGGCGTTGCTGCATTGTTGCCTTGCTGTCGTCCCCCGCTCTCCCCCCTTACCCACCTTACTGTACCGCATGTCGCCCCTTTTGGCCCCGCTCACCCTGTTCATCATCCTGCAACAAGCCGCAAACGAAACTGACTGATGGCCTGCAGCTACTTTTGGGATGAAATATTATAATTACAAGCGAATAGCTTCAGGCCAAGGAGGAGCAGGAGAGACAGGCAGGAAGGCAGGCAGGCAAGCAACAACAGCCACAGCCACAGCAACGGCAACAGCAACAGCAGGAGAGCCAAATCAGACCCAACCCAACAAACAACGGAGCGCTCGAGCTGCAGCCAGTTGAGTATGGCCCGAGGCTGGCTCGGTCGCAACATGTTCGTGCGCACAATGACGACGATGCCGAGCGAGAGAGGAAGAGCAAGTGTGACGACTTCGTTGTGTTTATGTGTGTGCTCTGTTCAGCCGTGCTGCCGGCATTCGTGATAATTTAGATGCGTTTGCAGTGATAAGCCTTGAAACTGGTTTGATGTTTGCAGCAGCATGTTTGATGCCAACGATTGTCTTGCACTGCAGTTTGACAGAGACAGACAGCAAATGCGAGCGAACGAGCCAGCGACAGAAGCAAAAACACAGAGACTTAGAGAGAGAGAGAGTGTATGGCAAATGTTGTGAGTGGGTTGTTTGGCACAAAGACAAATGCCGTTATTAATTGCAACTTAATTGCTTCTAGCTATTTATTAAGTTTTTGTTTAATTTATAAAGAGGACATCTGTGCATGGACATATATTAATTGTATATGTATATGTGTTTGTTTTTGTATTTCACTCGTTTTCATTTCAATTTGCTGCACGTCAAGCACAAAAGAACACACACACACTCACGCTGGATGTCTATGTGTGTGCGCTTTCCTCATTTTACATTGCTGTCAGTTTTATTGAAAATTAGCCTCCAGTTAATTTTGTATACCATTAAATTTATACATGTTGGAGTCTTCCCCTTGCTCTCCCTTTCTCTTCATGGTGTGAGTTACAGTTTGCGTGTGTGAGTGTGTGTGTGTGTGTGTGTGTGTCGGACGCCTGGCGATCCCAAAAGTAATGCATGCAGATTATAACTTAAATATGAAATGTCACGCATTGACAGGCAGTTTTGAAAAGTGTGCAACAACAACAACAACAACAACAACAGCAACAACAACAACAACAACAGCAGTACAACAATACACCAACAAGTTTTACGCCTCCAGGGCAAATGCGCCGCTGCCACTCCGTTTATGAGGCAGAGCCAAAGCCACAGTCCGAAACTGAGTCGAAGTCGTAGTCGTACTCGAAACCACAGCACCAGCATCAGCACCAACACCACCACCATCTCCATCACCACATCTGAGCAGCCAACCTCAAAAGGCGGCCACAAACCAAAAACAGGAATTTATGCGGCCTTTACATACCTATCAAAGAGTTGAATGCAAGGGGTTTCACATCATTTCTTAATCCCCCAAACAAAAGCCTGAAATTAGCAAAGGAAAATACAAACAAGTCAATTGAAAGTTCTTAGCTGGCATTCACTACGCTTACAACTTGTTTACTTTTCAAAGAGTACAAATAGAGTCTTGCTACGCACTTTTGGAAATACTGCAGAGCCATACAGAGTATTCATAAGTCAATCATTCGTAAATCTCCCTTGCCCGCAATACTCTTTGCTCCGAGGCGAAAGTGTGCGCTCTGGGATGTGGTTATGTAGGCAAATATGATAAGGGTCATGTGATTATTAGCAGCCTGCAGAGGTGTGCAGCAGTTGGGCAGGCTCGACTAAAGTACATAAAGTATTTAATCTCTAAAGTCCTCTATCTTAACTTCAGAGTTGCAAAGAAATTTGTCAAACTCTTTAAAAACGTTTTATTTTTTTGCTTTTCTTTGTTAACACATTTATTTAATCGTTTAAGTCTGGGTTTTCGCTATAGACAGCATATTTACAGAGCCTCTTGAAATCGGAATCCTGAAGCGGAAAGTTGTATGGACAATGATAATTCTTGGGCTTGACCCGTAAATATATCGAACCATTGTGAACGTAGGGAAAATAATAACAAATCAGGCTGAGACCATTGTGAAATCTGTCACAATTAAAAAAGATTAATAATATAAATGACAAATTACAGAAGTTAATCGAAAGAGCTCTCACTGGGCATAAGAACAACCAATTCGATGCGTATATGGATTGACGATATGCAGGAAGCTATTCTCCCCAAGGAACTTATGGAACTGACGATCATTGAATATAGTTGGTTTAGGATACTGCCCTTTTATGTGCTCCGTGTACCAGCTGCCCACGGCATACTCAAGAAAGTCAAGTGAATAGATGTTCTCTTTGAAAAAACTATTTCGTGCGACTGCTATAGTTGGGATGTGAGTGGAGTTACCAAAGAAACTGTCTTGAGGGTGTTTGGACCCCGGATCCCGCTCATAAAACATAGTAACCAATTGGGGTAGAGTTCGTTCGCAGTGTCTATGGTGACGATTGGACAGTTCGGCCAGTGTGTCGTCCCAGGAGTAGCTCAGCATATCGCAGCCATTAAGTTGGAGGGCCAAACGATTGCGCAATCCATTGTGACCATAGATCAATTTGGAACTCTTATCGCTGTTTCGACCACCTCGCATATCGTAGTGATTTACCCTACACTCAGGCATTCTGTCGAAGCATTCAAACTGACCATCACTTTGAAGCACACAATTCGTAAAGTCTGGTATTAGAAAGGGAACCTTCGGATCGAACGGCTGGGCTGCAGCTCTGTTGCAAGTCCACAATAAAAGCCAGCAGATCAGCATGTTTTCTTTGTTTAATAAGTATATGATATTTGTTTTTGAATATATTACAAATGTTTTTAAAAATGTATGTTTAAAAAGCATGGGTTGCCATTCAAAAATTCAGACAAATTGAGAATGAAATGGGTTGCGTTGAGAATGCTTTAATAATAATTAATTTTTCAACTTCAATGTGGCGAAAAGTCAAAAATGGTAGTTAGTTAGAACTATTATTTATTATTTTATTATCCTTAACATTACTCATTAAAAATTGTGACAATTATTTGCATGTGAATTGGCTGATGAAAGGAAGCTCGACGGACAGTTTTCTTCCTAATAATTGGCTTTACATTTGTAAATTGAACTTTAACTAAATTAAATTAAATAAATAAATTTCATCTAGCGATAATATGAAAAATAAAATTAAAAAAATTTAGCAGTATTCAACATATTATTAACACATTAGGTTAAACAAATTTTGAACATAAATTAGACCGCATTAGAAAATTACTTAAAGTGCATTTAATGCATTTATTATATCAACTTATGAAGATGTATACAATTAGCAATTGTGTTAAGCAAAGCTTCTACATAAATTAGAGCGTATTAAATTTGATATTAACATTAACATTGTGCCCCACTTGCTACATCGAAAGTTTACTGCCTGCAAGTCATCATGTTCAGTTCAGTGTTACCATTAACAGTATTCATGCTAGCTGCTTCTCACGGTTGCGGTTTTAGCCCATTTCTCAGCACACTTAACGCTTTAGTTAGCTGGCTACTGTTTAATTGTAGTACAACTCGAAACGTTTTTTTTACACACACATGGTTTTTTCTCGACGCTGTTTGTTTTTTGCCGTTTTTTGCGGTGCTCGTTGAAAGGTGCCTAAAATGCATTTGCACCATTTTTCATCGGGCGAATTTTTGGTCTACATTTGCAACAGCAACTGCGAGGCAAGTGCGAATTGGGTGTGCGTGGCACATGTCTGTAAATTGCTTTACTAACTGACTGACTGACTGACTGTGACTACTGACTGAATCGACAGTAGCTGCTGGTGTTGTTGTTGTTGTTGTTGTTGTTGTCGCTGTTGGCGGCTCTTGGCTGATGTTTGGTTTGTGTCTGCCAAAGTGTCGACTATGAGTGTGTGTGTGTGTGTAACTGCATTAATGTGAGCTTATGCTTCGCCGATTCAGTCTACAATAGTGTTGTAGTTGTCGAAGTTGCCTTATGCTGTCGTTATGCTTGTTGTTGTAGTTGTTGTTGGCGCAACATTACAGACAACTGCATATGGTCACATCATATATGTATGTATGTGTCTATAGTCGCCGCTCGCCACTTGCCGTTTAACGCTGCAATTAAACAAACAGCCGCGTGCAACATAAACACTCACACATACACAAACACACACGCACACACACACATACAGCGACTCAACCGCACACAGGTAAAATTGATGCGAGCAACTTTTTCGCCATATTGTCGAACGAACGAACGGTCGGACTGCTGGACGGACGGACTCCTACCGGGGCGGAGTGCCGGGGCATCCTGGGCGGCCTATTAAGTGATTTTAACACTTTGCGCATGAAAATTGCAAAAAGGCAACGCCGTTGATAATTATCCTTTAATTGTTTAATGAGCAGCACTTGAGCAGCGACTGCAGAAGCTGCAGGATGCGTAAGCTTAATTGATGTCAATTTAATTACACCAACACATTCTCATGCATACAAGTAATGTTTTGCTTTCACACAAACTCAGTCCGGCATTTGTATGTACGAGTATGTGTGTGGATAAATGTGAAGTTAACACAGCTCAGTTGAAGGACGCATTCCATGGTGCCACTTAACGTATAATTCTTATAAAATAAGATGAGTTGTACATTAATTACCAAGTTTTGCTTGGACAAAGTATTTCGAAGTCTGAATAGGCAAAGAGGTAAAGCAAATTATTGTCAACTAGACGGACATGTAGTTATTTGATAAAGTATGGTATGAAGAAAATAGTTGCAATGTAATTTTTCTTATGGCATCTATGTAAAGTTATTTCTTATAAAATTGTTGCCAAGGAATAAGAAAATACAAATTTTTTAGTTAGATCATGTCTGAGATATATGTATATGAGATATATGTTATGAACATTTAATTAATTTAAAATTGCAGTTGATTTATTTATTGACTTAAGCCAGAAGAACACATAGCATATAACAACGCAAATACTTCAATTGAGATCTTTATTAATGGTTAATTTGTGTAGGTTTCTTATTGTTTAGAAAAAAAGAAAAATAGTTAATTAAATACTTACCTTACTTACCTCTGTCGATGCTCACTTATCTCAACCCTTTCTATTAATTTTAAGTGATTCATAGAGATTATAACCAGTTTTTCCGGGAAATGTCTAAACAATTTAATAGAGAATAATTACAAATGCTTAATACTTAGATGGATCCTCGAGAAAATTATTCACATGCATTTGGTTTTCTTTATTCAATTAAAAATTTAGCATTTAATTTATTGAATTGTAGTTGTAAAAAAACTAACATATTAATCGTAGTGTTCACATTAAATAGAAAACATTTAGTTTTTAATGACATACTGAAATTAGCGACTGTCCAATCATATAAGATTATGTACCAGAATCAATTTCACAAATAATATAATAAATAACAATACATTTATAAATTAATTCCTTCTCAAGTCTGCTTAATAAACAAAGTCTTTTAGATGTAAAGAATAGCTGTTGTCTGTGGGTTTATTTTCTTTCGCTTGTATCATTTACTAGCTCTGACAACTGACCAAGACTATGTCTCTATTAGCCAGGTTTGTGAGTAATTTGGCTGTTTGACTGATTAATGTTTCAGCTGCAAACGAGTCGAGATGAGAGCTGAGAACTGGCAACTGGTAGATGGTAAATGGGGGGCTTTACCAGTTAGAGCTTAGCTCCTAACTTGCTCGCTTGTCAGTGGCAGCGTCTTTTACCCTTTTCTCCGCGGTCATGGCCGAAAGGCATTTGTGTTAGCTCTTGCTGTTGTTGTTGCTACTGCTGCTGCTGTTGCTATTGCTGTTGTGTCAGTCGAACTATGATCTAATCTTGTTATTGCCGCTGCCAGTGATGAGCCATGCGACCAATTCAATTATTTTTTCTATAACACCGCGTTATACGAGTACTATGTTATCCATCTATCTAACTGTCTATTTTTTTTCTGCTCATTTTTGTTGTTTCTATGCGGAGACAGAAACAAAGTATTGCTTGTATTGTATGTATATAGCACGCGCTTATATGTTACCTACTTATATATTATATATTTAGATAGCATATAAAATAGTGAATGTAATTTTATTCACATGTATGGCCCGAAGCCAATCCGTTTTGCCCCGTGGCCACAAATTGCACAGCGGCAACAACAGCAAGCAACCCCGGAACGAGAAGGCGCACCTCGATGCCAGATCCCAGGCCAAAACCAGCTGGGAATGTCTGAATACATACATAAATGTGTGTGTTTGGGTGTGCTTGTAGTGTGGTATATAATATGGCAAGACAGAGAGCGGGCAGAGAGTTGAAATCCATCATTGGCGCATGGCCGGCGGCAACATTTGGGTTGAAATATTATAATTACAAGCGAACGCCTCAGGGGCAAGGAGAGGTGAGCTGAGTCTGAGGCTGCTATGTCTGAGGTCGAGGCAGAAGCAGAGGCGGTGGCGGAGGCAGGGGCTGAGGCTGAGCGGCAACATTGCGAGCGTTACCATCGCGTGTCTGTCTCCCCTGACTGTTCGTTCGTCCGTCCGTCAGTCTTGCTGCCTGCTGTCTATCTGTATCTCTATCTAACTGAGCTCAAACATACCAAAGCTGCGGATATGGATACTTAGTTGCTGAGGCTGATGTTGATGCTGCCTTCTGCCTTCGCTTGTTGTCGGTCGTTGTTCGGTTATTGGATTGTTCGACTGCTGTCTGGTTGTGTTTACGTTGTGGCTGATAATATGAAGCAGCAGCTTGTTGCCGCCGGCGTATAGCACGGTTGCAGCAGGTTCGCCTACAACATGTTGCATCCAACACAAATAACCAAAACAATTGCGTTCTAGCCGCATACTTTAAACCGCCATTGTCCTTGCGCATTGGCTCTTGTCACTGTGTGTGTGCCCGCGTGCGTTTGTGTGTGTGAGTGAGTGTTTAGCAGTTGTTGGTTGTGTTTGTGTTTTGTTTGCTCGGCTGACAACGACGAACGGGAAGCAGGTGAATAACATGAAATGCAATTTTTTGCACTTGTTTTTTGTATTTTACCATAAGTGAATAGCTGTTAGCTTCGCTACCCTGTATTTAAGGGAGCTTCAGCTGCTCATTTTAAAATTTGGTTTTCACTCTTTTTATATTTTATTTTTAAACTGAAATTCGACTTAGTAGAGAGCTTTAATTCCATTTTCTAAACAAATAAATTGTTTTTTTTTATTTACATTTATTTAACACCTATTTTACATTTGTTATATAATCGCTTTATATTCCTTTATTTTCTTTAATATATCAAGTGTTTAGTTCATATAACAATACTTACATAACATAATATTGATCCAACTAGAAGTAGGGTATGCTTTGGTTGTGCTTTGACAGCTGTTTGTTTTGGTAACTTGTTGCATTGGTGGTGCGTGTGTGGGCGTGGTAATAAAAACAAAAACAAGCTGCGCTCGGCACAGTTGTTGTTGTCGTTGTCGTACTCGCTGTCATCGCAATTGTTGTTTGGACAAGTGTTGGAGTCGTCGGGCTGTGGGCTGTGCAAAAAATGCTGCCACACATACGAAATTAGACAAAAGCAATTGCAACGACGCCGACACCGACACTGAGACCGACAAAACAAAAACTTACAGCACATATGTTGCACATTGGCAGCAGCTGCTGCTGCTCACAAAGCATACTCCAAAATTACAGTGCACACACATAAAACATAATTTAAAAATAACACAAAAAACAAAGCAAGGAAGCAAAGAAAAAAAACTTGCCATCCTTCGACATGCGGGAACTGAGCCTATAATTATTGTACGAGTTTGTGGCAGTGGTACAATCACAGCTCATAATTGTCCCCAAAATGTTGCTCGTTCCATCGGCAGTGGCAGTGCCAGCTGCTAGGTGACAAGTCCTCACTCGGACTTCAAGGCATCGTCGTCGTTGTCAGTGTCGTTGTCGTTGTCGTTGTCGACGTACCCTCATTATATGCAAAAATGCCAAATGCGGCCTGAAGCTACTTAAGTTTAACTTATTTTTAACTTCCACATATAAATTTTTTTGATGCCTTTGGGCATTCTTAGTTGCATGTTCGACGCAATCCTTTTCCGTTCAGCGTTCAGTATTCAACGTGCAGCAACAGCAGCAACATTCTGCAAGCAGCAAATAAAGAAACTGGTCTCATTCATAACTGGCGGCGATTTTTGCATTTTGCATTATATTTCCCCCAGTTCTCAGTTCACAGTTCTCATTCCCATTCTATGTCTCAGTCTCAGTTTGCTTCACTCGCTCTCTTTCTTTTGCTCTGCCTCTCTAGAATATCAACTGTCAGTTTTCAAGCGTAAATTGCCAGCGGGCTAGTTTGTAAATCATTAAAAATTATGCACACATATACTGTCTTTATACACACTCACACTCACATGCCCACGAACGAACAATTTTACGAGAAGTTTTAGTCACCAATGACAATGAAAACTGGTTAGGAATTATGCAGCTTAATGGCAAATGTCACGCATGGTTGGAAAATGTTGAGCACATTGCGAAATGGTTTCTCTTCAGATCGCCTTGAATTGGACTTGAATTGGCCAAGCTTAGCGTGTGTAATTGTCATCATTTGATGGCATCTGCATTTAATATGCTGACGACTATCATTGAAAACCATTCTTGGTTCCTTAATAGATATAATACAACTATTCGAAGTGGTTTAAAATGTAGCTAAAGTTTGCTGACAGCAACAGTAACAAAACTTAATTCACTGCTCAACTAATCAGCAACTGTTTTGTTTTCATGAATTGGTTTCTCTAGTTATTTTCATATTCATAAATTATACTTACATGTTATGTTTTTGCTTAAGTAATGAATACTACAAAAAGCTGCTCTCTCTCTCAAATCTACCACTTATATTTGGAAATACTGACTGATAAGGTAGATTTAATTGTACTAGATTTGAAAGGTAGAACAGCTTATTACATAAGATTCAAAAACTGAATTCTAAGAATATATTTAACACGCTATATATTCTATAATTTACAAATACACATATGTTAATATTTATATTATTTGAAGCATTCAATGGAATATATTAAGTATACGTATTTCAACTCTGCCATTAATTGTTTACTTCAATATTTGCTTTTAATTATTCAGATTCACTTTAACTATCAATATTTATAATCATTCTTGACAACAATATTTTTTACGACCAATGTTTATAATATTTAAGAAATAAAATTATGTTTGTTACTTGTATTTTTTATTTTAATTATGCAGATTAAATTAAGAAAATTTCTTTTTACTTAATACTTTTCAATTTGGCTTTAGTAACTTAGCTTGAAGTTTTGTTTAGGTAGAAAGTCCACATAGAGTCAATGATGACAAATAAAATATTAGTTTTAAATTAAATATATTGAAAATAAAAATGAACGCTGAAATGTGATGTGCAATATGAGTGGTATTTTCTTTTACTGTTTTCCAGTTATTTTTTATTGTTGTTGTTTTTTATTTGTTGCTGCATTCAGTCGTGCGTTAAAAATTAAACGCGAATTTTTCAGGCCGTGTTGGAAGCGCAAAAATGGCATCATTAAGTAAAAGGCCTAAGGGCAGGCATTGTAAATTTTATGAGCCTTTTTTTGTGTCGTTAATAATACAGAAAAAAAATATATATGTGTATATATATATTCAGCAATGTACAAACACAAACACACTGCTGAAAGCATGTGTGAGAATGTGTGTGTATTTGTGCTATATATGTACATAAATAATAATAATAATAATGATGCGTAAAAAAGTGCGGAAATTCTCAGTAACATATGTGTGGGCTTTCAGGCGAATAAGTCTGCAACCATTTGCTGTTTGTTATTATATATTGATTAACACGCAAATGCACAAACTGTGGGGGGGGGGTAAACTACTTGAATAAATATGCATATGGGCGTGGCAAAGCCTTGGAGGGTGTGGCATGAGCTCAGACCATGTGGATTGTGGATGCTTTAAAAACACATCAACAATTATTACTATGCGAGTGAAATACATCTGGCTGTCGACGCTGATTTTGTAGACACACATACACACATACACACATACATATGTATGTATATATACAGTGGTGGGGGTACGCCCAGAATTGCCCAGTTTTTGTTCCGCCCTACCCCACTTCCCCGCTTCCCCTCCCCGCCTACCTGCCTGCAGCGTTCCAAACAATAAAGCATAAAGCGCGCCGCGCACATTTTGTCGAATTATTTTGTTGCCAGTTGCTGGCGGCTAACTGCAGCAAATTGGCTTGAAATATTGGTATTGCCATATGTATGAGCTTGCTTTCCTCGCCCCCCCTCCCCTCTCCATACGCCACACACTGCTCTTCCTTTCTCTCACTCGCTGTGTATGCGTGAGCTTGTGATTAAAAAAATATTTAAAATGGCAAAACCCAAAGCGACGTCATCGCAGCACAAAAAAATGAAAGCCCACTGCTCTCTCTCTCTCTCTCTCTCATATGTGTGTAAAGCTTTGCCCGAAACCGAAACCGAAACCCATATCCGAAAGAAGTAATAAATGCACGCAATGTGAGCTGCTCAACTGTGGGTTACCCTGTAAGGTCTCTCTTAAATGTGCTGAGCGATGGAAGACAGTTGGAAATGTATACACTTTGCTGGTATTTCTTTGACGTTGCAGGATATAACAATAAATGGTCCAGTGCCATGCCGCCTATGTCCTGCTTTGACTGCGGCACTCGTTTTGGGGCGCATTGAGTGAAATGAGTGATAAAATTGCAACAATTTCCACTGGCACAACGTCGTCGGCGACGTCGTCATCAACGTTGGCGCTAGTCGCTCGACGGACAACGGACGAAGGACGAAGGGCGACGCTTGCTCTGATAAAATATGAAAAATTGAAATGTCACTGGGCAGTGAACAATCATTGGAATCGTTCATGTACCTACATATGTGCACACATGCAGCTAGTAGTTGCTGGCAACTGGCAACTGGCAACTTGCAACTGGCAACTGGCAACAATGGCCACTTGTATGCAAATAGCGCAATAATATGAAGTATGTACAAAATTAATTTCGCCTGCGGCCCAATTGCAGCTCGGTAACAATTGCCAATGAAAAATGATGTGACATAAATGCGTGTTGGCTGCTGGAAGGGGGTCAGGAGATGTGGGAAGCAGTGACAACTCCCCTTTGTCGTGTAGGGTGGTGGGGGGGCGTATGCTGCTTGGATAGAAAAGGATTGTGAAAGAGGAGGTGCCTGGCATGTTTTGAGGGGCAAAAAGTTGGCACTCATTTTAATTACAGCTGCCTAACTGCAGGCCCTGCTCTACTCTACACGCTGTCGCTCTCCCTCTCTCTCTCTCTCTCTCTCTCTCTCTCTCTCTTTGGCTCTCTATCGCACATGCTGTTTTTGAAACAGGCCTGGCGGCGTATTTATCACAAGTTTTTCTTTGGATCGCCTTGGGGCAACTACGAAATATTTCAGCTGCCCGACGACGTCGTCGTCGTCGTCGTCGTCGTCGTCGTCGTCTGGAACTGGAACTGGTTCGCCTGGGGCATTGTTGCCAGCGACGTTTCTGCTGCTTCTTTTGCCAACGCGTCAAAGTCTCTACGACGATGGCGTTGCTGCTGCCACTGCCGCTGTTGTTGTTGCTGCCGGTTGCCTTTTGCCTATTCGCACAAAGTTTCATTTCGTTTGAGCCTCCCGGCGGCTACAGCAGCGTTCTATGCTTTGTCATTAACACAAACACACATATATACACACACACACACACATCCGCAGGGGAGTTAGAGCGAGAGAGCGAAATAGACATGCATATCGCAAAAATACAAACGGAACTGAAGCTCAAGTCTGCAGCTGACTTTGCCACTTACAACTGTGCACACACACACACACACACACACAGAGTGCGAAAAGCTCATTAGTAAAATGTACGTATGTATGTGTGCACATATGTATGTTTGCCTATGCATTGATTACCCATCAGAACTGTCGCCATTTCACACGCAACACGTCAGTCCAGTTACAAAGTTAATTGCAGCAGCTTAGTGTGGCAAACAACAACTGCAATCGCCGTAGCAGCCTCCGCCTCAGCAACAGCAACAGCAACAACAGCACTTAAACCGGAAATAGACTATTAAACGTTCACACGCAAACACACACAAACATCGAAACAGAACACACACATGCACAGACACTCACACTCACACTCACACTAACTAACACTCGCAAGGTGGCAGTCATATGGTGGGAAAGTCAGCAGGCAACTAAACAATCGTTGTTTTGTAGCCACTTGTGCTCTCTCCTGCTGCTCTCTCCAAGGTCGCTATTTGCTGAAGACGTCCAACATCCAACGTCGAACATCGTTCAACACACAACCCGAACCGCAACACACAACACCGCTAGAGCATGCACGCGAACTTGTTCAGCTATCAAACCTTCTAATAAGCCAGTTTGTTTACATTTGCAAGTGCATTGATTTAACACCTAATAATTCATTATGAATCATATCATATCATCAATAAATATGCAAATTAAAATCACAAATTAATCCCCTCTCAAATATGTATACATCATTGTAAATATGTATATATATCCTTCTTCATGACATTCGCTGCTAAATGCTGTGAGCCCTGAGGCTGCTCGAGATATCCTTTGCAGCTTCGACTCAGAACGAACCCTGCAGCGTTGCGCACATTTCGGCTTGGTGCGAACAAGTTTGAGCATGAGTAAAAACCAGTTGGTTGGCGTTCAGAGTTTCAGTTCACAGCGAACAATCGGCGCGAATGCAAGTCAGGTAAAACAATTGAGAGACGCTTGAGATTAGTAGGCAACAAACGGCGGGCGCGACAACAACCGGAAACGGAAGTAAACATTTTAAGTGATATGCGGTGTGTTCGTGTTTGAGGCGCCATTTGCAATTAACTATGCAATGCGTTCAACTTAAAATCCAGATACTTTAGACTCACAGCGAAAACGGAAGTTCTATAAATAGTATAGCGAGCAAAAGAAATCAAAAGCTACAAATATTCTTCAGAAATAAAAACACATTTGTTATCTACGCGCGCTGTTTTACATAAAATTGTTAAAGTGCATTTCCTAAATATACCGACTTTTTTGTGAGTTCCATTTGCATTGTATGTGTGTGTGTTTCTTTCAGTTACAGTTATTCTCACCCTCCCACTCTCTGTCTCCCGCACACTTCTGTCTATGTTAAATGTGTGCCCTGCTGCTGTGTCGTTAAGATGCAACAGTTTATTTTGATTTCAACACTTGCTCTCAAGCCATTTATTTGCACTTGTGCATATTTATTACACAAATTACAATTCTTTCAGTCAAATTTTTAGAAAGTCGTTGAGCTGCCAAAAAGTAACTTTTCTCGCCTTATAATTCCAAAATGTTTAAATTTGAAATTAGTATGCGGGCGCCTTAAAGTTATTTAGTAATGATCTTGAAATGAAACCCAACTTCAGGCAGAGTTTTCTCATTTAGATCAACAGACACTACACTTAATATTTGTATTCTGCATTTGTTTATTTATTTTATAGTGCATTTAATTGTTGTTAATATTTGAATGTGTGCTCTCATTTCTAGAACTCCATTTGTTGCATTGGATCAACGATCACCATTGACGGTGGAGTCCTCCTGCCCCAAACGGTGAGTAAACAAAATGTAGCACTTCTTGTAGAAACCAAAATCATTCTCTCTGTCTAAGTCAATAAATTAGTTCGAAAAAGATTCCGTAATAAACGAATTTCGAGCACATAACCGACTGAAGAAAGGCCCCAGTTGCATGCTATAGAGAAACCTCTTTCATTTTTCCCCATTGCCCATTGCTCATTGCTATTGATGTTGATGTTGATGTTGCTGTTGCTGTTGTTGTTGTCAATGTTGTTGCTGTTACTGTTGTGTTGCTGGTATTGGTGTTGGCTTGGGCCAAAAACGCCTGGGGATCAACTGATTTTCGTCTCTCCCACATCTGCCACATGCACATGCCAAGTCCAAGTCCAAGTTGTAGTCCGTGTCCGTGTCCAAGCACGAGCACCAGTACCAGTGCGAGTACGAGTACGAGTCGGAGTCCGAAAATTGTGTGCCATAAACGCAGACTGTTTAAAATTTGATGCGCCTCAAGTGCTGCTCGGCCCGGCCCGGCCCGCACCAAAGGAGAAATAAACAAAAGTACGAAGAACAAAACACAGAGAGAGAAGGAAAAAAAAAATAAAAATTGTAGCAAGCCTCGAGCATTTTTGGACAAACTTGGCCCGCAGCTGAGTTATGTGTGTTGTGTGTGCAATGGCGTATGGAGGCGGCAAAGGGAATTGCTGGAAACGGACGGCAGGGGGAGACGCGACGATGAAGACGACAGAGACAACGAGAGAACGGGAGACAGCTAAGTCGAGGCGTGCTGAAGGAGGGGGCGCATTATTTTTTCCTACCTTTAAGGCTATCAAAATACATTGACGAAGGCCAAAGGGGGTAGGCGATTGACCGGTTGTTGTTGTTGTTATTGTTGAGATTGTGGTCCTCTCACTAAGTCTCTCTGCCAAAATGGCCTGCAGGCCAAGAACCCACATACAACACAATTCACTAACAACAATTACAACAAGAGCCACAACCACAATTGTTGTTCTCTTTCAACAAATCGACAAAATTTCAAGTCGTCCAGGCCAAAGTTCAAAGCGTGTCCAAAACCGAAATCGCATTCAAATAAGCCCAAAACAAAGGCAGACACGATGGAGGCATTCTGGCGACCTTCAGCAGTCGCGACACCACGTTAGCTGCCACCAACAGCTCCTCCCTCCTCCCACTCTCTCTCCATCACACTGTCTGCAACTCTTTTTTTGTTTAGCTCTGTCTCTATCTGTGGCAAGCAACTGGTTTTACTGTAGCGAAGGCGGAGTCGAGCTCAAAGTCAAAGTCGTTTGTTTTGCCTTTGCTTTTGTTTGTTTGTGGCACAAACGCAACGTGTGGCTGCCACACGTGCTGCCTGCTGCCTTGTACCTGCTGCCGTTGAGCCTGTTAGCGCCTCTAATTTGTTTTCAATTGGCAATTTGTGCATTTAAAATACATTTGCATTTGGCAGTCGCAAGTGATTTCAATTACACTCCAATAGTCAAAGGCTTTTAGTCGCATTCGAATGGAAAATGTAAATGGAAATTGGCAAGCAGTAGGCAAGAGAGTGTAAGGGAGAGGGCGTGGAGAAACGGGCCAGTGCATGTTCATTTGAAAGCCCATTCAGTGCTCTTGCTGCTCTGCTGCAGACAAAAGCGCTTAACGCGCTGTGTGTTAATTAAGCCGCAATACGGCATCATTACCAGCATCAACATTGGCAGCATGGCAATTGCCAGTCGACAGATGCAGCAATTTGATCGACTAAAGGTTGCTCTGTTTTTTTGTCTCAAATGTAATTTAACACATTTATTAGACAATAAACATTGAAAAATAAAATACTTATGCTGTGATGTCAATTTAAATAATAAATAAATTTAATCGCTCAAGCAGGCAAAGAAAGTATTATCATTTTGCATTTTTATGTTTCTCATTTAAATTATTTATTTATTTTTGGTAATTACTGAACATTGACAAAAATAGTCCTTTCGAAAATAATTGATATTTTGCTTCAAAATGACAGCATAATTTTTCCGTAAAATTTATTTATTTCCCAAGCAAACTATACTTTTATGTGCAAACAAATAATTTAATAATAATTTCTGGTTTATAGAATTTAAGCTAAATAGCGCAAAACATTGCCAAGTGCTTTCTTTGCGAAAATTAGACAACAGTTTATATTAAAAGAGCGCCAATTGAAATTGGGAAATAATTTTTAAAAGTAGCATATAAAAAATATGAAAAGCTATGCAATGTAGAGTTTAGTTTTAACATGGCCAAATATGGTAAATAAATAAAAATATATTAGAAAACAGCTCAACTCAAGTCCACTCTGTACAATATAATAAAATAATAAATGTGCCCACTTGTCTGCAACATAGTATTATACAACAATTTATAGTTTAAACAGAAATGTAATATACCATTTGTAACAAATTGATCACAGGGTGCAAGTTAAGAGGCAGTTGCTGTTGCTGATGCTGTGGCAGCACCTGAGCCCGCATTTGTTGCACTTGCTGTCGATTTGCTTTGTGTTTCATTTGCTGCTGCTGCTGCTGCTGCTGCTGCTGCTATGACTGTTGCTGTTGCTGTTACTGTTGCAGTTATTGCAATATGCAGACGCAAATTGCGGCAATTAGGAAATGTGTATTGGCCGGCAGTTGTTGCAGGAAGTTGCACTGTTGCAGCGTTGCAAAGCTGCCACTTGAATGACTGCACATGCAACGGCGAGGCCTTGCCAGCCTTGCCATAATTATGTACACTTGATTAGGCATTCGCAGGATGAATGCAATTTTTGATTGGCCAATTTGGCAGAAGGATACACACTCAAAGGATGCATTGATCAATCTTTAAGCGGATAATTGCTTTACCTGCATAACTCGAGAGTATGCGCAATTTTTGATCTTATTTGTTGTGCGCTCTCTGTCTTGACTTGCAATTCAATTTTTGAGGATTTAGCAATAAAAACAGTTGGCCAAAAGACATACACATATTTATATATATGCATATGTGTGTGTGTGTATGTGTGTGTGTGTAATGTTTACTCTACAACGTAGCTGGCAGCCTAAGGAATTCAGTTATCCAGCAAGGAGTACTCATAGTCGTAGTCGTACTCGGTACATATTCCATATCCTTCACCTCCTCACTGCCTCGCCGCAGCACAAGCATTCATCGTCTGCAGCTTTTGGCATATGCAGCGCAATCGTCGTTTTTATTTAATATTTTCTAATAAATTTTTCAAAGTTTATTTTTGAAAGCCTTGCAGCGTTTTAATATCTGCTACACTCGACTCGACTCGACTCCATTCGACTCGACTCGACTCCAACTCAACTTTTGCCACACACATGTGTGTGCATATGTACATATGTATGTGTGCATATATTTGTACAATTTGGCACACACACACACACATCTATACATATATATATATATATATTCTGCAACTTTTGCTAGCCAAATTTCATAGGACTTGCGACTGATTTCCCATATGCGCCGCCGACTCCTTGCAACAGCTGCGTCGACTTCGACGTCGACGTTCTGATTCTCGTGGCCTTTTGTAACATGCTGCTGGCTAACAAGAGGCAGCAGCAGCAGCAGCAAAGGCAGAGGCCGAGGCAGCGGCAGAAGTTTTCTCATGTGTATTTGTGTGTGCAACAAACTGCGTCCTGCCGCCTGTTGCCGCACAAAAAAAAGAAGGAAAACAACAAAAAACCCCAACTTTTTCATTTGCCTGCTCATCAGCGTTTTGATTTTGGCCGCCATCTTCAGTTGCCAGTTGCAAGTTGCCAGTTACCGAGTTGCCCATTGCCAGTTGCCACTCCTCAGTTGGCAGCTTGCTGCTTCCACTCGTCACTTGAGGCATTGGATTCTTCTTAAAGTGCCCCACGGCCATTTGCGTGATTTGTGTGGGTGTATGTGCGTGTGTGTGAGAGTGTGTCTATGTATGTGTTTGCAGTGAAGCATATACGAGTACTTTGTGTTTGTCTTGCCAACATACACAAACCCTGGCAACCCTGGCACTCCTGGCAGCCGTATCCCAGCTGGGACGACCCTTGACTACAACACACTTCGTCCTCGTCCTCGTCCTCCTCCTATTCCTATTCCTACTCCTACTCCTTCTCCTACTCCTTCTACATATGAAGCCAGTTTTTTGGCTTTTGTCAAAAGTCGCTTTAAATGCCAGTCGGTTAATTGTAGCGCCTTGCAACCAGTTGCAACTTGCAACGGCGATAAATCTGCCTTAAATGCAGCCATAAGTTGCAGCCACAACTTGGCGGCACAACGTGGCAAGCTGAGATCTTCCTCACCCACCCCCCTTGGCTGCCTTTCATAAACTCATATGGGGTCGCGATGCCGCCAGGATTGGAGCCAGAAATGAAGCCAACGCTAGGCCGGCGGCATTTGAAAATTGAGATAAGGTTTTGCCTCGAAAAACTTTCGTTTCTGGCTATGGAGTTGGCTTAGGATGTGCAAGGTGCAGGGGGGGGGTGTCGTCGTGTTGGGGTTTGATTTCTTCTTCTGCTGCTGCTTTTGCTTCTCTGCTGTGTTTTTGTGTTCATCTCTCTGTTTTATGCGTTGTTTTATGTTGCCTCGGGGAGCCGCAACTTAGGTATGATATCTTTAAATGCAGACATACAACGAGCACACACATGTGAGACACACACACAGACACATACATGTAGAATGTAAGCCAAAACGGACACCCAACTTACCTCGCACCAATACCCAAAGTTTTCTTCTATGTAGGTGGCATGCATTCCTCTCTCTCTCTGTGTGTATTGTTTTGGGGCAATACACTACAACCAGAGAGCAGAGACCAGCATCAGCTTTAGCTCCAGCTCCAGCTTCAGAGGAAGCCTGTAGCAGAGCCAGAGCCAGAGCCCAGTCATCGTGTTTGGAGTCGCCTTGTCGTGGTTACTGCCAATGCTTCATGCTCTTTTGTTGTTGTTGGTGTTGTTGTTGTTGCCTTCAGCGCTGCAAGGATAAATGAATGAGGAGTCGCACACACACACACACACACACACACACAGTCAGAGACAGACAGTCAGATATACTCTCATGCAGCAGGTGCCCTAGGAGCTGAACAATCCCCACCCCAAAAACACAAACTCAAACCTAATCTCTGAGCACCTTTGCCAGCACATATCTCTCTCTATCGCTCTGTCTCTCTGGAGCTGCTCCAGCTTGGGTTAACTTGGGTTGCTTTTGGCTTGGCTTGGCTTGGCTCGGTTTGGTTTTGGTTTCATTTCGTATCCATCCATGATTTCCGCACTAATTCCAAACGATCGCCGCTGGCTAAGTCGAGCGTTTTGCCCTTTTTCGCCGACTGCATGTGCTGAGCGAGGGGGCAGCGGGTAGGAAGCGCTGAGCTGTAGCTGTAGCAGCTCTCAGGACACACTGTCTGGCTGGCTGGCTGGCTGGCTGGATGGCCTTTGTGTGCGGAAGGTTGCCTGGCCGCGGGACATTTCGTAGGGGTTACATAGTCAGCGTCGTCGTCAAGTCCTCCCTCTCTCTCTCTCTCTCTCTCTCTCTCTGGCTGCTGAGGTGTGTATCACTAACTGTGTGTTGATCTATGAGTATCCCTCTATGTGCATTTTAGCTCATTTCTTGGCTTTTGTTATCGCTTTTGTGTGGGTTTTTGGTTGAGCGAGGACACCAGAACGACTACAACCAATTGTCGCAGCCGGCTGTGTCGCATTGAGATTGAGAGCTGACTGCCAGGAAAGACAGTCAGTACCTGCCCCTGCCCACTTGCCAGCGGCTACTCTTGTCTGTGCCATGGACTCTGCAAAATTATGTGACCTCAAGGCAGTGCAGCAACAGCAACGGCAACAACAGCAGCTGCAACTCGATAGTTTTGCCCAAAATCTGAGCCATACCAACTAATAAGCTGTCTTTTTGTCTATCGTACACACACACTTATGTATGTTGGTTGAATTGAAACTCAATAATGGCTGAAAATGCCAAGCAATATGCAATAGTCAATATAGTCGAGTCGGAGAAGCCGAGTTAATGGCAATGCCATTAAAAGCCAAACCAAAGATGTCAGTCATGAAGATTCAAGTTGCAATGGGTCAAGCTGAGGGGAGCTGGTGAGGGGGGAGGCGTATTATGGTAGCCACAATAACAACAATAAAACTGCCGCCCACTCGAATTGCAAATGCAGCAGGAGGAGTCAAGAACGAGAAAGAGAACGAGCATGAGAACGAGAACGAGAAACAAGGCTCAGGCTCAGGCTCAGCTCTTTTGGGCAGGCAGCAGCAACAACAACAATACTGGCAACGGCAACTCTTCAAAATTTCATGCTAAACTGAAGTGTAACCAAAGGCGTTGCAACTCTCCCTCTCCCTCTATCCTGCTCTCTCGTTCTCTGTCTTGCTGGGGCGCATAGAAAAGATAATGCCTGTGGGGCTATTGGACTAGAATAGGTTGCAAAACTGCAGTGTGTGCTTGTACTTATATACAATACCGTTAACAGTGGGTGTGTGCCCAGTCTGTAAGTCTGGGTGTGTGTGTGTGGTGTGTGTGTGTGTGTGTGTGCGACTGCTGCACCTGTGTCGTTGCAACAGCCTGCAACCTGCTTGTCAGCTGCCTCAAGTGGACCGCAAAGCAATTGAAATTGAATTGTTTTGTGGCACAGACCTCGAGCTCTTCTCCACATACACATACATATGCACATATATGATGCTGCTGCTGCTGCTGCTGCTGTTGTTGTTGTTGTTGTTGCCTGCTGCTTGCAATTGAGCCACATTCATTGGCCATGTTTTATTGAGCGCATTGCATTGCTTACGCTTTTATAATTGTTGTAAATTAATAAAAAATATGAAAGCATAACGTCGCAGCTGTAAACACATCAGCCATACACACACACACACACACACTCAGTCGCATTGCCCCGGAGCCATTTTCTTAAGCAATTCTTTTTTTAACCCTATTTTGCCAACGTATTTAGTCTCTCGTCTCTTTGGCATTTTTTCGCCTCTGCTAAAACGTGATTGTGAGTGTGAGTGTGAGTGTGAATATGCATGTAAATACACCCGTATGTGAATACGAATACGACTGGCAATGCGAATGCTCATGTAGTTAAAGTTAATCAAATCGTAATTACCAGAGCCATATGGCCCAAGGGTTTAAAACATTTTAAAAAGTAAACTTGTTTAGCAAACATGCAGCAGGAGGACAGCAGAGGGTCGGAAGCGGGGCAGCGTACAGTTTGGGGGAGTCAACTGCATGCCTCAACTGGCAATGGCTCTGTGGCCTAATGCGCATAAAAAGCACAACTAGAAGAGACAGAGAGAGAGAGAGAGAGAAAAGAATTATCAAGAGGAACAACAAGTCGCATTTTTGTCAAGGGCAACAGGGAGAGGGAAAGGCAGAGACGACATCTCCCCACCAGGTTGTTAATTGAGTTTTATTAATTTGTTGACCATGACGATGGCTAATGATATGACAGCCAAGAGAGATGATGATGCGAAGCGAAGCAAAGCAATGACGATGACGATGACGATGACGATGAGGATGATGCCTCACAATTAAGCGAATTTCGCGTTGGCCGCTTACGATGCGTATACGTCATGTTGGACAGCGCTTGACATATCATAATTAGCGTGCGTGGCAGCGTGCGTGATGCTGCTCTGTGGTCATGTTGCCACGCTGCCACGCTGCCATGTTGCTATGTTGCTGTGTTGCACGCTGCGTCGCAGTTTGTTGCCATAACGATGCTCAAATCAACGTGATTTTCGTGTGAAAATCGAGGCGCATGCCCTGTGGTCAATTTGTCGGTCAGAGGAGACGACTCCTACACACCCCCGCTGCCGCACGCGCTCTCGCCCTCGTCCTCGCCCTTGCCTCTTGGCTGTCGGCTGTCGGCTGTCGGCTGTCTGTTGCATGCTGCATGCTGCATGCAGTTTTGGCGATTTTGTCTTGTCGTGGCAGCAACCACAGCTGCAGGCACTGTTTGTATGTGTGTGTTGCAAGTGAGTTAAACGCAACGAGCAACCAAATATTCCCACACAATCATATGAAATACTTTGGCGTTATACTACGATATACAAAAACTCTTAACTCTTAACTACAAAATGCGAGGCAAATACCCTGCAGCGCTCTTTCGGCATTTGCTTTGTCACGTTTGCTCTCCCAGCTTTCCCCCAGCTCCGTACCCCTATCCCTGGCACTGTCTCTGCCCCCGTCCCTGTCTGCCCGCCCTGACTGTCTGGCTGCCTGGCTGGCTGGCTTGTAATGGAGCTGTAGTCAATTTGAGCTCTGGTCAAATTGGTTCTCATGCAGCGACGACTTACATAATGCTGTGTGCGGCATTAGCTCGTCAACTTGTCAGTTTCCACTAATCTGTCTTCTGTTCCCCATTCATGTATTTATTGTTTTTATTTTGTCTTTTTCATTTTTAGAAAAAAATGCGATATGGATCGAGAGCGCGAAAGAGATGCAAAGGGCCTGGAGCCGCGCGATTTGTCATCCACGGGCCGCATTTATGCCCGCAGCGATATTAAAATCAGGTAAGATTCTAGACCAAACATATAGTTGGTTTTATATACAAAGAGGAAAAGGATATTTTGTTTTAAATGTATTTAATATGCGGATTAAAGCATTTATTGTATTTATATATCCGTCTACCCGTCTGTCTGCCTACATGAACACTCAAATCTCAGAGACTATAAAAATGAGCACTACCAAATTGGTTGGCGATACTTTTTAGTATGGCCTTTTATTTATTTATTTTGTTTGCTTAATTACATTTACAATTAATTAACTACATTTAAGAATACAAACAATTATATAAATAATAAATCTTATGTGTTACAACCAAAGTTCACTCCATGAATAACCAGAGCAAAAGCCAGAAAGATTTTGTAGGCTTTGTAAATAATAAAAATCTAAAAAATGTATAAATTTAAAAACAAAAACATTAAATTTGGAATCATATATATAATTAACAAGCACGTTCTGAATAAATCCCGATAAGGTAATTAACATCAAACCATAACCAATAAATCTGGCAACTATACATTTGCTTTGCTCTTATTTTTTTTATTCTCAAATGATGAAATTTTTTTTAATATTTAAATCAAACAAAGAAATTATCTCAAGCCAAATACAACTTTTAAAAATAACTTAGGCTGCAATAGTTGAGCAATATTCATCAAACCTTACTATACTATATACAAAACTATATTTAACTTACATATAATTTAGAATTGTACTAGTCTGCTTTGAAACACATTGGCAGGTCTCTCACAGTCGTGTCCACTCGACTGTTTCTTACCTCATTTTTCCCCCCCTTGATTGATTAGCATATTTTTGCACCCTACAGCGCATCGCCCACCGTTTCACCAACGATCTCAAATTCCTCATCGCCCACACCGACGCCGCCCGCCAGCTCCTCAGTGACGCCACTGGGTCTGCCTGGGGCGGCGGCAGCTGCAGCTGTTGCGGCAGCAGCAGCAGCCGCTGCAGGCGCCGGACCTGGCGGCGCCTCAGCTGGAGCCAGTTCCTATTTGCACAACCACAAGCCCATCTCTGGCATACCGTGTGTGGCAGCCGCATCACGTTATACGGCGCCCGTGCACATCGATGTGGGTGGCACAATCTATACGAGCTCTTTGGAGACGCTCACCAAATATTCAGAATCGAAGTTGGCTAAGCTCTTTAATGGCCAGATACCCATTGTGCTGGACTCACTGAAGCAGCATTATTTCATCGATCGAGATGGCGGCATGTTTCGTCACATCCTCAATTTTATGAGAAACTCAAGACTATTGATTGCCGATGATTTTCCCGACCTGGAGCTGCTGCTCGAGGAGGCACGCTACTATGAAGTGGAGCGTAAGTTGACCATTCCCATTCCCATTCCCATTCTCATGCCCCGCAATTCGACTCTATGCAAACCTGTTGCTAATTTGGTTTTGTCTGTGTGTTTCGCCCATGGCAGCAATGATTAAACAGCTGGAGAGTATGCGCAAGGAGCGTGTACGCAATGGTAACTATTTGGTGGCGCCACCCACACCGCCAGCACGTCACATTAAGACCAGCCCAAGGACTAGCGGAGCACCAGAGTGCAATTATGAGGTGGTCGCCCTGCACATCTCACCGGATCTGGGCGAGCGCATAATGCTATCGGCCGAACGGGCGCTGCTCGACGAGCTCTTCCCGGAGGCGAATCAGGCCACACAGTCGAGCCGCAGCGGTGTCTCCTGGAATCAGGGTGACTGGCGCCAAATCATACGATTCCCACTCAACGGCTATTGCAAACTGAATTCGGTTCAGGTGCTAACGCGTCTCTTGAACGCTGGCTTCACCATCGAGGCCAGCACTGGCGGCGGCGTCGAGGGCCAACAGTTCTCCGAGTATTTGCTCGTGCGTCGCGTTCCAATGTGATAGGCTCGTCCAGGTCCACATAGAAGTATAGGTACAGCTACAGCTACAAGTACAGGTCAACGTCGTCATCATCATCATCATCAATGCTCTCGATTGCGGCTAGGGCACTGTGTAATCGCAATCTATGTGCGAGTTGCGCACTAAATGCAGCCCTGGGGACTTTGGGTGGGTTTTTTTGGATTTGGATTTGGCTTTGGATTTGGGATTGGGTTTTGGGTTTGGTTTAGGGTTCCATTTTTGGAAAGGCGGAGCATTTAAAACAATTAGGTTGCGACTAGGGAGGGGAAATTATTGCAAATTTCTAAATCCAAATGTTATTTAATGTTTATATCAATTAGGTTTGCTGACAAGTCAACCAAAAACACACACATACACATACACATATGCCACCGTATACGCAAATTGTATTCTTGAGTATTTTTAGCATGAGCCAAGCGCCGAGAGACAACAAAAACAAACAATTGTCAGACGACAGCCCCCAGCACTGATTTGTTTTATGGCCTACGTTCGAGTGTAGCCCAAGTACGCGTAGTTTTGTGTAGTTTCTTCGTTGCGTTTAAGTCAATTTGTTTATTTAAGTGCTCTCCATACAATTCGGTTATTTAATTGCATACAACTAGGCAGACAAGACAGTTTAGCGCAAATTGTCTCAAAGCATTACTTATAATATGTAGCTATCACAAAAACGAAATCAAAAAAAAATCGAATAACGATAAAGGAAAAAAAAAAACTATGATAATTAACTCACACAACAATAGTTTTGTAGTACCATAAATTGATGTAATTGAACTTTTATGAATGTAAACTATGAATTAAACTTTTCAAATACACATAGTACATATAAATACATACCGACAAGCTCGATAAGTAAACAAATAGCATACTCACAATATGTGCAAAGTATAAATACTCAACAGTAAATGAAATTACAAAATAATGAATAAAATAAACGAATTAAATCAAAAACAGTTTTGCGCCCAATTTTAGCAAAATCCATTCAATTGTCTAATTGCGTATTTCAAAATAAAAAAAATTAAAGCAAATGAAAAACTAATGGCTTTCATTTTTAGTAACGGTCGTGTAATTTAAATTCTTATTTAGCGCCATCTATGATAAGTGTGATACTAATATGCTGTCTTGAAGTTACTGAAATTATCTATAGGTGGCGGTATATCAATGCAATTTTTGTTGCATGCCCTCAGGCTGAAGTTGGTAATACACCTATCCCCCGATTTTCGTTTTCGCTTTTACACGGTTATCCGAGTAAGTTTTTCTTTTTGTTTTTATCGCTCAATATAAAGAAGCTTACAAAGATCTTACAAAAAATTCGAAGCAATTGTTAATAACCGATTTTATTACCATCTCTCAGAATGTAAATATTTCTGCTTTAATAATCGAATCGGCATAAATAACTTCGAGTGATTAAAGTGAATTCCAACCTTCGATTCCGAAAACAAGAATGAAAGTAATTTCTGATAGTGATGAAGGATAATAAAACACCTTTGGTTTTATTTTTTGTTCTTCTGTTTAATGTATTGTAATTAAATTAAAAAAACAGTGTTTCCGTAATATATTACATATTTTAACCTGTCAATGTACTAAGCTATGTAATGCAATGTACTAGCAAAGCTATATATAAATATGTATACCAAAATAGCTCATATCTGGCCATATCTTGTCTGATTATTACGAGTCATGTGTCACGGAAATCGTCTTTATTAGGAGTATCAGCATACAAAAGGACATTGAAATCGTCCTTATGGTTATCAGAAAATTTTCGATTTGGACTTTGACTTGAGACTTGGCAAAAAATTACAAGTGTCGGGATCCTTAGATGACCCCATATTTTTTTTAACGCCAATCGATAGAGTTGGTTCTTCCGATCTCAACAATGTAAATTATTCGAAAATGTACAAGGATATGGGTGAGTTATAGCTTATTTTCGTGAAAGGACATTGGTTTAATAACTGTAGCTTGGCAAAATCCTTAAGGATCTTTTAATGATATACCTTTCTGTAATCACAAGAATTAGAGCTATCGATTGGCATTCAAGGATTTGCAACATTTTTCTCGAAAATTAATCTCAACTTTTTTCAAAGGGTAGGTATAGAAAATTTTTCAAAAATGCCCAAAATCCGGCGAATCTTCGCCATTTGAAGGACGATCGGTGTGTCCTTTGGCACAATAATACGACTAGTCAATAGAAACTAAACGCTACACTGAAAAGGACGAATATCCAGTAAAGAGCCGAGTTACAAGGACTTTTTTGAATAACAAAAATAGCTTATATCTCAGCCAAATCTAAGCGTATCCTTGCGAGTCCTGTGTCAATCGTATTTTTTCAATGAGTATTATAAGCATGCCAAAAAGATTTCAAATCATCCTTGTGGTTTTCGAGATATCAGGGAATTCGTGACATAGGTCCTTTTTCTTAGGCACTCAGTGCGAAAAAATTCAAGTCTGGGGGTTCTTAGATGACCCTATATTTTTTTGATGGCGATTATTAGAGATAATTTTTACGAATCGAATGCACCTAGTCCTAACAAAATGCACAAGGATATGGCTGAGATATGATCCTTTTTGTAAATAATAACAAGCCATATTGTGCTGCATTTTGTAGCATACTTTCGGGGCTGCATTAATTTTAATCATAGTTCAGATACACGACCACAGATGGCGCCACTACGGATCAATTTAAATATTGGTTGGGACGCCTGCCCACAGATGGCGCCACCACGGAATGGTTTGCTGAATGTATACAGTCAAGTACATACATATTTCTAAAATTCTAAGTTTTCTTTTCACTTTTTAGTTATTTGCATTAAATAAAACAATAAAACAACAAAACAATATTTTTTTGATGGCGATTATTAGAGCTTATTTTAACGAATCGAATGCACCTAGTCCTAACAAAATGCACAAGGATATGGCTGAGATATGATCCTTTTTGTAAATAATAACAAGCCATATTGTGCTGCATTTTGTAGTTCAGATGCACGACCACAGATGGCGCCACCACGGATCAATTTAAATAGTGGTTGGGACGCCTGCCCACAGATGGCGCCACCACTGAATTTTTTGCTGGATGAACATATTTCTAAAATTCTAAGTTTTCTTTTCCCTTTTTAGTTATTTGCATTAAATAAAACAATGAATATTCAATATTTTATTTGGACAAAAAATGACCAAAATTTTAGCAATATCTTCATTAGTTTTAGAAGGATACGGAACATCAGCGTATTAAACTACATCATGTGGGCTACCCTGAAAGACATATTTTTGTTCACTTCAATTTAAAAACAAAAGCACATTTTATTTAAAAATCGTTTTATTTACTCGTATATGCATATCTTTGCGTAGGTACACGTAAACTAATTGCAATTAAGTTTAATAAAATTAAAATATATATATGTAAAATTGTATATACAAGCCACGAGAGTTATCGTAGCTTGGCAAATCTACAAGTGTATAAGAAATAATCGTACAGATTAGTCATTAGATGTATATAAGTATTATTACAATCATACGTGTTTCGTAGTAGTATGTATGTATATATAGTAAGTATTATTTACACATATCTTTGATCAATACATATTAGACTAAGTCTTAAATTAAGTTTCAGTTTCAACCTTAATGTGCCAACAAAATATTCGAAATCTTTAGGAGAATTGCATAAACGATGCATGGCACGCTCGGGATTAATTGTTTACAAAAATTATCGCTTTTCTTTCTTTAACTTGTTCTATCATATGGATTTTCAAATTGCAAATAGATTTGTGGCAATCAATCAGAATGTCGTTCGCTTTTAGTTTTTGTATATTTTTTTTTTTGTGTTTTGTTTTTTTTTGTTATAGTTTTTCATTTGTTCGCAAGCAAGTAAAATGTAATTGTTAAGCATTCAGATTAATAAAACTATATCACAGTTGGAAACTAGTCGCTAAAAGCCTATGAACTCTATAAGTATATAGTTAAAAGTATATATAAGAAATTGTTGGATATAACTGCAAGAATCCGTTACATGAACTAGAAATAAGTTTAGCTTAGTGTGCGCCCAACGGCCCAATACCCAGACTATATATTTGGCATATATATACATATGTATAAGTAGTCCAATTGGCAGTGTCGCGGGCGTCTAAGAAATGCACTATCGGTGTTTTGTTCTCGTAATTACATGGAATCTACAAGCGCAGTTCTAAGCATACGCATGTAGATGTAGAAGAGAAGGAGGGGTCTGGCTAAGTACGCTAGAGAGTAATATCGATAGTAATATACAATATGACTTAACCTAAAGGGGGGCTTTCATGTGCTTTACAACTACTCGTACAGACGAATGGGTTTTATCTATGATAACAGCATTCAAAGGCACACGTCAGTTGGTCGGACTGACAACTGACAACTGGCAACTGACATCTGGCAATGGCTTCAAAGGCACTTGGGTACTACGTGGCAAGATTTATCCAATTTCCTTCCTCCGGCAGTTCCTCTCTCTGCAGTGCTACACTCGTGTCTCTGTGTTTCGACTGCGCAGCAACTGCAGCGGCTGCAGCTCCCGTTGTGTATCATTGTAGTACTCATGATCGGAGCTGGTGGACTCGCTGCCCGGCATCTTGACCTCCATTGTGCCGGGCACACCCGCCACGGGTATGCCAATGGTTTGTGTGGGCATCGGTGGCTCGCCAGCACTGAGTGCATTCAGCAGATACTCGGGGTTGTCCACACTCACTGGCACCTGTAAAATAAAATAAAAGTAATAATTAATATTGCACTCAATGGCAACAAATGTTTCACAAATGCTTACCCCAATGACATCAATGTAGCCGGTGGCTGCCGTTGCCATGTTGTTGTTGGCATTGTTGATGATGTTGTTGTTGTTGTGGCTGCTGCCATTCGCATTGCTCTGACAGGTGGGCATCAGATAATCATCCTCATCCACTGGCAAATCCAAACGCAGATTGCCCACGCCCACTTCGCGTGCATTCGAATCGGTTTCATCATCGCCAAGGACACCGCCGCTGCCGCTGTTCGAGTTCTTGTTGCTGGGATCCTTGCAGTAGCGATTCAGCTTGGGTATCTCGTCGGTGCCGTCGGTGCGATGGCTGGGACCGGGCGCTGCCTTTGGCTGCAAGTAATCATCGGCCTCGACCATGGGCTCGGAGCCATCTGTGGTGGGCGCCAGCTTGCGTATGAGATCCTTCTCGTCCTGGCTGGTGTACGCAGGCAGGCGTGTGAACTTGTCGCCGGGTATGGCCAGATACCGACCCGGATCGCGTGCGAATTCGGCAAACACATTCGTCAGTTGCTTAAAAGGCGGCCTTAAATCGGCGTCCAGTTGCCAGCAGGAAAGCAGTGTGCAGTAAATGTCCAGGGAGCAGATTTCGGGCTGTTCCAGCTTCAGGCCCATCTCAATGAGATCGGGTATATCTTTGGCAAGTATGCTCTCATGTGGTCGTTGGCCAAAGGTCAACAGTTCCCAGATTGTCACACCAAATGCCCAGACATCCGATTTGCTGGAGAAGACACGATGTCGTATGCACTCCAAGGCCAACCATTTGATGGGCATCTTGCCGCCAGCTGCCTTGTACTCATTCGAGTCCAGGCTAAGCAGCTTGGCCAGTCCAAAGTCCGTAATCTTTACCAGCGATGGCGTCTGCACCAGCACATTGCGTGCGGCCAGATCACGATGCACCAGTCGCCGTTCCTCCAGATAGGACATGCCCCTGGCTATTTGGGTGGACCAATTGAGCAGCGCCTTGGAGCCAATCTTGTCGCGATTGTTGCGCACATAGTCGAGCAGGCAGCCGAGGGGCATCAGTTGTGTGATCAGCATCATCTGTGAGGACATGCAGACGGCCAGCAGCTTGAGCAGATTGCCATGCTCCACGGTTGCCATGGCATAGGCTTCATTCAGGAACTCTTGGCTCGACTCGGCACCCGATGTCTTGAGCAGCTCTTTGATGGCCACAGGAATCTTGACATTCTCACCCTCCGGCACCCAGACACCCTTGTAGACACGTCCAAAGGCGCCCATGCCAAGGACGCCACCCTTGCGCAGTTCGGCGTCCTTAACAATGCGCAGCTTGCTGAGATTGGCGCCAATATTGGAGGGACGCAATGGTTCCGAGTCCTCGCAGCCAAAGAATACCTTGGCCAAATCATCGGTTTCCTTCTTCTCCTGCTGCTTCTGCCGGCAGATGTAGATGATGACGCAAAGCACACAGGTGACCGGTATGAAGACGGCGCCAAAGATAATGATAATCATATTGACATTAAGGCTGGCGGCCTGCTTGGGTCCCTTCTGTGGCGTGGACACACAATGGGGTCCAAACACATGCGACTGGTAGTTGACATGCGGCAGCTCTGGTGGACACTTGGAGGTGCAATTGAATAGCGTCGAATTGTCATAGACTTCGCCCTCGGCAAACAGCTTAAAGTTGCGACAGGCCAGGCAATCCTCAGTGCCGGGTCCAGTGCAACCTTTGCACTCCGGATGGCACTCAAAGCACTCGCGCTTCTCCTCATCCGCATAGTGATCTGCCGGGCATTCGTCTTCGCATTGCTCACGTCGCTTGTAGCCGGCACACTTGGAGCACACCTGCTCGTGGAAGCCATAGTTGGTGCACAGTTCACAGCGAGGATGGCACTTGCGGCAAACGGCCTTGCCAGCCAGCGGCTTGAGTGAGCCCTGCTCCTGCGGATGCACAGGCTCCCAGTAGTAGCCATCCGGACACTTGTCATCCTTGCGCAGACAACGCTCCACAGTGGCCTGCGCATTGATGATGGCTAAATTGCATGTGTTGCAACCATACAGTCCAATGGTATTCTTGGGTCCAGTGCAACCCTCGCAGGTCTCGTGGCACTTGCGACAGTTGCCAAAGTCCGCATACTTATCCCCCGGGCAGGTGGACACGCAGCGTTGCTCATCGCGCACATGGACGCAATCATCGCAGTGATCGTCGCCGGCACCCGAGCAGGTACGACACTCCGGATGGCACTTCATGCAGGTCTTCGAGTCGAACTGGTAGGTGCTGTAGCAGAAAAGATTCATTGTAGTATTTTTCATGTATATTTTCAATGTAAATTAGTGTTATTTTAATTTAATTTAATATCATTTCATAACAATTATATTTACCTTAAATTAAATCTAATTCTATTTCATTGCAATTAATTTAATAAAGTTATTTTGTATTGTTATATTTAAACCCTTACATTTGTATTCGAAAACTGAGTCTAACATTTTTTGTTGTCGTTTTAACAGTGCTCTGTTAAGTTAACATTTATGTTATGAAGCATTAAAGTTTGAATATTGTAGCACACTTTGGCATTAATAATTTGAAGACTGCTTTTCAAAAACGGATCTTTTCAGCGATTGTTTTTTTATAAGGGAGAATAATTAATGGATCTTTATTTTATTGCAGTATTCGAATATGTATATTTGTATATGGCCGAGTTCTAGTGCTTGTTGATTTCAAAGACCATTCGTAGATGCTTTCTACCACTTCCTTATACAATTATAATAGCCTGCCGCCTGCCACCCCTTAAGCTATTTGTTAAGTCTTGCACTTACTTGGACACATTGTAACAGTTGGCAATACAGGTGCCATTGTAGTTGAAGTTCTTGCAGTTCAGACACTGATCCGGTCCAGCGCCCCAGCAGCCATCGCCATTGCACTGATCCGAGCACACCTCACCCAATTTGCCTGCGAAAACGAAACAAAAGTTAGCAATAAATACAAATGAAAACAGTAAACAAAGCTCAGCTACTTACGGCATTCGGAGGTGTTGAGGTTCTCATTGATGAACTGCCTCTGGTCGTGGGATTTCTGCACTGTTGACCAGCGAATGCTGCTGACGTAGCACAAATGCTCGTTGTGTTGCACGACAATGCTGCCGGAGTTGATGCTTCTAATGTTGCGCATCTGCAGACTCGACAGCGATGACTTGACAATGGACAAGGCAGCAAAATAGTTCTCCATCAGCTGGCGGCCATGTATCACCTCCAGATTGCGAAAGTATGACAAGTTCTTGAACTGCGGATGCACGCCCTCAATGTTCAGATAGCCGGTGATTTCCTTGACCGTCGAGAAGACCTCTAAGCGATCGGGATGCATGGGCAAGTAGCGTGGTCCCATTGTATAGTTGGCATAGATGTCCTGAAAGCCGGAAAAGGTCTGGTCTAGCACACGTATATTGCCTTCGATGACGGTGCAGTTCTTGAATGAATCAATGTTGCCCGAGTGCAGCACTGTGACGCCCGAGCAGGTCTTGGGACAGGGTCCATTGCAGGTGACACATTCGCCATCCTTGGCCATCTTATCGGAGGGACAGCTGCGCACGCAGGCGCCATTGTCCTTCAACAAGTGCCCAGGACATTCACGCACACAGGTGGCTCCATAGGCGTACTTGCCCTCCGGGTTCGTTTCGTGCTCATACTTGTCCAGATTGTATTTAACCATGGGCGGGCAATCCTCCTTGCAGACGCCATCGTCAAAGAAATTCTTGCACGCTATGCAATCCTTTTGCGTGGGTCCCGTGCAGCCGCCAGCGCAAAACAGATGACAGCAATCGCGAGGTCCCGGCCCAAAGCAACGACCCTGCGAGCATTGCGGCGCACAGGTGATCTTGCTGAACTTCTGGCAATTGTGCGCCCCCTCGCCCCAGCAGGCATCCGGACGTTCACAGGATGGATCGCATTTGGGACAAGTGCGCTCTTCGGCCGTAAAATTGTACACATAGTTGTGGTTGTCGTTGACACCCGAGAGTATCTCGCGCCAGACAATGGAGCGTGTATGGCAGAGATTGTAGTTGTTGAAGAAACCCACCCAGCCCTGCAGAATGTCACGCAGCTCGGGCATCTCCAGTGTGTTCATCTTCGAGTAGGTGGCAAACAAGGCGTACTTCTCCTCCTCGACAGTCAGGCTGAACAGCGTTCGGCCGCGTATAATTTGAAGTCTGCAAAAGCAATTGAGTGAGTTTGCGTTTAGTTAACGCTTAGTATGCCCCATTGGTTGGCTACTTACTTTGGGAATACCACATTGGTGACATCCACATGACTGATCAGAATGTAGCCTGTCACCTCGCGTATGTTGGCCAAAAAGCTGAGATCCACATTGGGATCCTGCAGCCAGGTGAGCTCCAAATTGCCATCGACATAGGTGCAATTCATGTAGCGATCGCGCAGATTGTGATAATGATGTTCCCGATTCGAGGGCACTGAGAGGCGACTTTTGGTGCCAATGCAAACTGCAAAAAGAACAAAAAAAAACGCAATTTAATTTAATTGTCAACTTTTCTTAATTAAAAATTATTTATGAATGTAAATTAAAACAAAATATATTATGTTCTGTCAAAGCTTCCATTTATATTTAGACGATTGTAGCAATTTTAATTACAATATTATATTTTTTATTTCATTTTAGTTTGAGTTTATTTAGTTTAATCTTAAATCAGTTTTACTCCTTGTATATTTTTATTTTATTATCGCTTTTTGTTTGGCATTGGCTGAAGTAAAATAAATAAATAAATCTCGCCTCATTGGTTATTTTTAATTGCTAATTTAAATATGATATAATAATATTTCTATTAATTGCAATTTAGTTCCTCATTCAATTAATATATATTATACAAAGTTTGTGTTTATTTTAATTGATTGCATATATATTTTTTAATTATTAAACAAATAAATCTCCACAAGTTTATTATTTGTAATTGAAATATGATATATCAAATACACTTTTTTATAACAATTTTAATTTCGTTCTTTATTTGTTATTAATGTGCTTCAAAATTCTATTTTATTTTGTAGGCTGTTTACAGTTGGGGATAAATGAGTGAACCAATAAATAAGGCAGGGAAAGTTGAGAGGTTGCACATTGCACGCTGTGTGTGGGCTGCAGTTAATTTTGAATCAATGCCTGTCTAATTAAACGCAGGTAGGTGTTGAATGATGTGCTACAGGTGAATGCAAATGCCAAGAAATTAAAATCATTTGCATTATCAACGGAAATAGCAAAACGGACGGGGAGAGCGCAAGTTTGTTGCCTAAGTCTTTTGTATTTAACGCTCGGAAGCAATGAAAAAGAGCGTTAAACAAAACAAAATCGACAAAAAAAAAATATTCGAATGAAACTAAGAAATAAAAATAAAACTTCATAACGAAACGAAACAAAGTGGGCGCCATTCAGTTCCAGTTGCCAGTCGCAGAGTTCAGTTGGCGTTTTCAATAATTAGCAGCCCACGCCGAGTCAAAGTCAGAGCCAGAGCCAGCGACTGCGACTGAGACTGCGACTGAGTCTGAGAGTCAGGCCCAAAAGCCAGCCGCTGTTATCATTAGTCAGCGACCTGTTTTAGCTGCTAAGCCAGCAAGGTATGAGTACATCTGCCATTGATTTGCATGGCCTACTACCACTACCACCACTACTACTACTAGACAGCTGTGTGCTAAGCGAGATTCTATGAAAAAGGGCTACGTGGGTCGTGGGTCGTGGTTCGATGCAAGCTTAGGTCTCTCCAAGTGCGTGGGCCGCAAAAGTGTGCCATGTGTCAGCGACGGAGTCGAGAGAGGAAGCCGGAGGCAGAAGACATAGACACCCACTTGCTGCAGCAGCCCACAGCCAACACCCACCCGCTTGCTCAGCTAATTATCGACAACAAACAAAAAAAGAAGCAAAGAAATGAAATAATCTGAAACATAATAAAATAACAAACAAAATCGTTGGCCGCAAATATTGCGCATTTTTATTGATTTGAGTTTGAGTTCGTGGAAGGGCAAACAACAAATACGTGCAAGTAATTATGAAGAAAGATTGAAAGAAATATGGCATACAAAATATTTTGTATTTTGTTTGTCGCCAGAAATGCGAAATGCGAAATGCGAAATTCTTGGCTGGCTTGAGAAAAAGTTAAATGCCTGCAGTTATGCGGCGCAATGCATACCGAAGCGGCCTCAAACGAACTGGCATGTTGCAAGCAAAATACCCTTGCCTTACCAATGCCATATATGGCATCAATATCCAATCTATACACAATTCTTATGGCAAACACAAAGTGAGAGAGTTATTCAATAATAACAGCTTCTTCTTTGTTCACAAAAGTGTATGTACCCCTCTGTGTGGAAGAGCATCGTAAAAGGTGAGGCTGCAGTTGACATTGTGACGGGGACTTGGGCGCTGGCCAGGCCAGGCTTGGCTTAGCCCCTGCCCCCGTCTCTGTCCCTGTCCCGGCATTGATCAAAAGCGGCTGCTGGCAATCGAAGCGCAAAAATTTTCGTACAAATTCTTTGGCTTTGTTTTTGTCGTGGCTCTGGCTCTGGCTCTGATGATGCTGGCACGAAGCGCGGCCGCTGGGCAGTTGAAGCTGCAACTCTTCCATTTCTCATACAGAACGAACGTCATGCGGAGAGCCAAGAAGAGTCGCACGAAACCCTTTTCAAGCCAAATGCGGCTGCGGCTGCGGCTGTGGCTTTTATCGCGTACAATTTATCAGCAGCGTTTTTCATGTTGCTCCTTGACTGTAACTTAAGACACGATCGAAGGCAGAAGAGCAGAGAAGATGAAGAGGAGGAGAGCGAGACAGCGCCGGAGGAGGCAGCGACAACAATTCTTGTGAAATGCTTGCGATGTTGCTTATGCGATTTTTCTTTTAGGCTCTGGACACGCCCGCATTGCCTGTGCATTGTCTCTGCGTATGTGTGTGTGTGTGTGAGTGTGTCTGTGTCTTTGGCTGTGGCTGCGGCAAAAAAAAGGCTAATTTGTAATCCTTAGGCTAAGTGTCTCGACGCTAATGAGTGACTGTCCTGTCCTGTCCCTCTCTCTTTCTCTGTCGCGCAACAAATCAAAGTCATAATTCCAGCAAATGTGCTCATTAAAACAAAAGACTTAGGCGACGAACTTGGCGCAGCAACTCTTTTTGTATTTGTTTATCGATTGTATTTGTTCAGCCATCAACAACACGACTCGTCTTGAACATCATCTTCAACTTTAACTTCGCCCTCTGCCTAGCCCTAGCATCAGTCTGTCCCGCTGCCGCCTTGATGCTGAAGCTGAAGCTGACGCTGACGTGCTGATTAATAGACCCAACCGCATTCCAAGCTCTGTGCTGTGCTGTGCTGTGCTGACTTTCTAAATATTGCTGATGTGTGTGTTTGTTGTTTTCTTGGTCAGGTTCGATCATTTTGCGGCTGGTGAAAAGGCCAAAGAGTGAGGCGCAGGCAGCGATGAAAGCACGACGCATTTTTCGTTGTCTGCAACATAATCGATTTGAATGCTGCAACAGAGTTGCTTGCTGCTGCCACTGTTGCTGCAATGCCTAGAACTTGCCTAGCCTAGCCTGGCCTCATAGCCAACACACAACACAGACTCCAGCAATAGACTCTGGACTCTGTGCTTTGAGCTCAGTGCTCAGTGCTCAGTTCTCAGTTCTCAGTTCTCAGTTGAGTTCTCGGTTTCGGTTTTCAGAGACTCGCTTAGCCGGTTCTGTCGTTATTGTTGTTGTTATTTGTTGCTTGCTTGCTCACGTTTATGTGCCTCTACCGTCCCGCCACACTTCATCTTCATCTTTATCTTCATCTTTTTCCCTCTGGCTGTCGTGTCTCTGCCTCTCTGTTCTCTATGTCCGTGTGGCATTCGGTTTGCTTGTGTGCGTATTTTCATTTCGTGGAAAAGATTTTTAACTCTATACCCGAACCATCTGGATTGCCGAGTTTGCTGCCCATCGTTCTTCGTACCTTTGCCTGCGGCTGGACAACAACAACAACAACAACAACATGAGAAGCATAGATTTTGTTGTAAAATAACAAAAGATTTAAAAGGGCATTAAGCATGCTTTGTTTTTTACCTACATAAGTGTAGATTCTATGTTTGCTCAGCATGCTTTGCCCCCCCACCCCACCACACTCCCCATTCCAAGCGTCCACAATCTCCATCAATCTCTGTCTGTCTGTCTCTCTGCTCTTCGTGTCTCTCAAATCAAATCGAAGTGGGCAGATTCCGATCGAAAATTATAAGGCGTCGGCCGTTATTGCCGCAAGCTGTTGCCACAATTTGAACCACAGCAACAGGCACAAGTACATTGATCTCTCTAAACAAAAAGTGCGGTGAAAGTTCGTCAAATATATAACAAATATATATACATCTATATGTATGTATGTACACATATCGAGATCAGCTCGGTCTATGCAGATGCAACAGCAACAATTGTAGCCGACTTACGGCGATTAGGTGTCATAGATTAGCGGGCCAACAGTTGTGGCAACACAGCAGCAGCAGCAGCAACAACAGTCTCTTGCCGCAGTCTGTTGGCCAGCTCGCGACGACGCCACATAAATAATTCATAACTGTTTTGCGACAATTCAGTCGCGGCACGCGTTCAATTTACAATGAAATTGTGTAAAAGCCGCTTAATAAATTCATTTGCGACTGGCCATTAAAAACACGCAGCTCATTACGGCTTACCATTCCATACAGACCCCCCTCCTACTTTTCACTACTCTCAAATCCCCACTCCAACGACTTGACCAGGAATCTATGCAGCTCGCTCGTCTTGTGCTTCGTTACGTGCGCGGATTTTGCAAAGAAAAATATTCTGCGGCAACTTTCTTTCATAAGCTGTTGTTGTTGTTGTTCTATGTCGTGGCGTCACGAAGACAAAGGCAAATAAGCGCAACGAGCTTAGCCAGCCGAGCTGCAAATCTTTCGCAGAAAACGCTGCAAGCGCATCTTCAAAGTGAGAGGTACAGACAGCGGGGGGCAAAGGCAGTGAAGTTCAAGCCAACAAAGCACACAAGCTAAAGAGCTTAAGCCATTGCAATAACTTCGGCTTGTTGTTTGTTTGCCCATTTCGTGTTCGATGCGCGTTCATTTAGTTTGTGTACAACAATTGGGCGCAGGTCGTGCCTCACGACAGCAGCAACAACAACAACAACAACAACAAAGGGAAGAAGCTGCAGCAACTAAACAATGCTGCCATTAGATAAGCCTTGTGCAAAGTCCAGAGAGCACAACTGAGAGAATTACACAGCTTCAGTTTGAGCTTCAGCTTCAGCTTCAGCTGGTTTAATGAGCACGCCCTGGCGCCATTTTTGGTGGCAGCAAACGCAACATTTCAGCTATTTTTAGGCATAGAACTAAGCGAGTACAATACGTGGGCTCAAGCTGCGGAAGCTGCTGCAAGTTTCGCCCACACAGCAAAAAGAGGCACAACAAATATAGCGATACCTTAGGGTGGCACAGACTCAATGCTTAGGGTGGCACTGTTCAGAGACAAGATGAAAAAGCGCAGTCGTAAAAGTTGTAAAGAAAATGCTTGTAAAAATATTGTAGACAATAAAGAGAAGCAGATCTTTTACTCTCTCTTGTGCTGTAAAGAGAGAACAAGAGAGAGAGAGAGAGAGAGATGCTGCTGCGCAGTTGCAGCAGCCGCAGCAGCAATTGCTTGCAACTGCGCGTTTAATATCTCGCTGCGTCTCTGGGTGTTCTTTGTGTGTGTGTGTGTGTGTGGGTTTAGAAAACCAGTATTTTATAAAGACTGGGTACTGAGCACTATCCGTATAGTTGTGCTAAAACTAACAACAACAACAACAACAGAAACAGGCCTTAAAGTTCAACAGCTCAAAAACTGGCAACTGGCAACTGGCGATTTGCAGTTCAGTTTTCTTGGCGTTGTTTTTCTTATATGATGTCTTAATCAGGAATTATAGAAAATGCTATGCAAACTAAGCTCGCGACAGACACGCACACTTGAACACACACACACACACACACACACACACACACACACACACACACACAGCTGCATTGAGCGCGTGCCTGACGCTGTAATTAGCCAGAGCTTACACCATTCTATGAGTGTGCGGGCAACTCTCAGTGGATGCTGCCTCTAGCTGTTGCTGCTGCTGCTGCTGCTGTTGTTGGCCAGGCACACTATGGAATGTGGTTTTTCAAGCGCTAACAGACACAGACACACACACACACACACATGAGGAGGCCTTTTAGCTGAAATAGGCAAACTCTTGGTCTTGGTCAGGCCAAAAACCAAAAAAAGTGCGCAATAAAAAGAAGAAAACAAACTTGTAAATATTTGCAACAAATTTTGCACATTTAACGACACTTCAACAGAAATTCAATTGCAACAACTTTAACACATAGGTTAAGGTAAGGTAAACATAAATATTTATATTCTTTTTTCAACTCTGCTATTTATAATGATATGATCAACACGACCAGATAAGTGTTATAAATCTCCAGTTGTCTCGTAACCTATTTTATTTATGCCAACCATTTCAATAGCTGGCACATCCAACAATCATACCAATTGTGTTTCCCCTGCTGTGTTTTTCCTGTTAGTTTCTACTGATATTGCACGTGTGGCTTGCCAGGCATATTTATTTGCATATTCTGTTGCAGCTGTGCGGTGTATTTACAAGCATGACATGTCATAAACTGGAAAACAACTGCAAAATTCAATTAAATACACTCGAACTATGCAGAAAGCCTAGGGAATAGTTTTGAGTATTGAATGGTGGTTATGCTTATCAACATTGTAGGTATTATAACCGATTTCTTATCTAGCCATATCCGGCCAAAAGAGACTACAAACATTTGCCACCCCATATATGCATACTGTATCCATTAGCATAGCACAATAATTGTGCTCGAAGCCCCCAAGTTGCTATTCAAATATTTGCACAATTGCGGATGGGGCTGGCTACATTTATCATTTATTAATTTGCAGCTACAAGATCACTGAATATCGACAACGTTCGCTGGAGCTGAAACCTTAGCTGGAGCTGCAGACAACAAAATTGTTACCTTATTTGCACGGCGAATGCAAATATTTGCCATCAAAGTATTGTGCAAACAAATGTTTTGCTTAAAGATATGAACACAAATATTCGAGAAATTCGAGAGAACGCGTAAAATATTATTATTATTATTAATTTGCTGGCAAAACGGGCTGTTTGTAAAGTAAACTCAAAAAGAGTCTTAAATGAAATGATGTCATATTAAGCAGAAATGCTTAGTTAAAATAATGCTGAAATATACCATAAATGTCTGCAGATAGAGTTGTTTAAATAAACACATGAAATCAAGCTGAGATTGTGCATGTTAATTAGCGATAAGATAATCGATTGTTTAAACTTTCAAGAATAAAAAAGAAACAAGTATTATGTGTATCGCGCAATTATTGAGCTGCCCTCGACTGACTTTGTTAGCTTTATGGTTTCTCATTAATTTTCGAGCTGAGCAAAAAGCAAATGCGATACTTGCGATGTCAACAAATTAAGTCGCCATTTTAGCTGGAAATTGTGACGCCTGCTGTTGTAGTTGTTGTTTCAACTGCAATTGTTGCTGACAAAGAGAAATGGAAAATTTTGCTTGAAAGTGCAACAAACAACAACAACACGTCGTATGCGCAACATGACAGCCAAAAAAAAAAGTAAATTACGAGTTGGCTACCTCTTGATGTTCGATTACGAAATGCGCACAAACAGTGGAAATTCTTAACAGTGTTTAACAGAGCTTGTTTGCCGAACATACGACTTGATAATACGAGTGTAGTAAGTTAACGCTTTGGGGGCGAGCGCCCAAGTCAAGAGGTTGAGGCCCAGTGGGCAGGTAGAGAGGCACGAGCAATAATGCCAACAATGCAGCCAAAATGAAAACAACCAAACGTAACCCAAAGTGGAACCAAAACCAAAATCAAACACGCTGCACTGCAGCACGTACGATAAGATAAGCGGCTGCATATCAAATATACAGATACAGATACCGTCGAGCAACAACACTCGACTTGGGCTGTAAATACGATTACTTTTTGTTTGGGGTATGTTTTTGGACAGCAGTTGCACTTACACATTATTGGGGGCAAAATGTCTTGAAATGATTATGATATATTATGGGTAAAGCAAATCTACATAAACAAAGCATGATGGATGCTCCATGTTTGTAAATGACTGATGTGAGAAAGAGAGAGAGAGAGAGCGAGCTGATAGAAGCATGCGCTGCAGGTGTGGACAGTTTAGAGGTCGTTGTGGCAAGTTGTCGAACAGAACGTTTCGAATGATTAAATATGCAATTATTTAGTATTTATAAATAATATGTCAATTGGCACAATGGCTATTAGAAACTATTGTCAGATAATATTAATATTGAATAATGAGTTTATTTATCATTGAATATTGATTGTTCACTTTTTACCAACCATCGTATGCCGCAATGGTGTCATCAATAAATAATAATATATGAATTGCATAATAGTTTCAGTATAGAATTTAAATTAAATATTGTCTTGTTCATTCTCCAACAGTTTGCTTAACATGAATGGTCGCTGTTAATGCCACTCTGTTAACTTCATCTTAACAGCGCATGCAATTGTAAATTGCAAAAACTACGGTATCTATTAAATTATATCATTTTCAGTTTCTTTTCTGCTAAACTTCTTTTAGCTGATTGACAATGTTAACTTAATTTATTAAAGTTGCTTATTCATCCTCCTTTGGCTGAGCAATGATTTCTATGACACTTACTTTTGCCCTTGGGAAAGGTGTCCTTGTTGTTATCGGCGCTGGCGATGCTTGCCGCGCTACTTGCAGCAGCCGCGGCGGCAACTGCTACGGCACGATCATGGTTGCCATTACGGTTACGTGCACGGCCCGCATTGTTGCGATTGCCGTCCTGACGATGCTGCTTGGCATTGCGATCGCGGGCGCTGCGATCTCGGGCCGCCGATGCGGGCCACACGCAAATGCAGTGGGCGAGCAGGAGCAGCAGGAGGGGCAGGCAAAGGCCGCGCCTAAACAATTTGAAAGTGCGCATCTTCCTTTAATGTGTGTGCGCTTGCAATTGTGTGTGTGAGTGTGTGTGTGTGTGTGTGTGTGTGTGGCTCGAGTCTCGAGTTTCGATCAAGAGCAGGCAGCTAAGCTAAGGCCAGTGACGTCATGTGTGTGTGTGTGTGTGAGTCTTATTAATTTATAAACTTAATAAATTGTAGCTGCACTTTTTTGCTGGCCGTGCGTGTTGTTTTTCGCGTTGTCAGCTCGAAATGAAACGTTAAAATTAAACACAACACACTCCAAATTTCTGCTACGTTTTGCGTGCCAAAAAATACAACTTTTTTGTCGAGCTCTTTCACTGCGTTTTGTTGTTGTCGTTGTTGTTATTGTCGTTGCAATTGGCGTGTGTATTTGTGTATTTGTGGATAGGAACCAGTTTCACATTACGAAGGCTTTTTGTTGTTGTTTGTTGCTTTGGCTTGGCTTTTCAGTTCTCTTTTCATATATGTATATAATTTTTGTTTTTTCTTTCCTCTTTTCGAGTTCGACTCGCACAGCTTTTTTGTTGTTTTGCTTTTATTTTGAGGTTAGGGCGAGCGCGCGCAGGCGCAGCTTTTAATAGCTAACTGCAATGCCTTGTCGCTGTTGTTGTTGCTAACGTCGCCGGAACTGTTGTTGTTATTTGGCACAAACACTTTGGCCATGTTGTGTGGCACACACACACACGCTGACGCACATACACATCTGCACTTTGGTCCCTGCCTCGCCAATTAGCAATGAAATCACAAAATATTATTATATTATTTTATTTTTTCTTTTTTTTTTGGCTTTTCCCAATTCACTCAACAGGCACTTGCTAAACAGAGACTGGACTCTTGCTCCATATATTGGTATTATATGGTTGGGTATTACATTCGATTGGCACTAAATTAGCAGCAAGTCGAGCAAGCGAACGAAACGCGGCGACTTGCGAAGCAAAGTGGGAGGCGATACGATCTTAAAACTTAAATATCGAGCACTCAAAAGACTCAAACTCGCAGCGACTCCGTTAGCCAATTCGCGTCTGCGCAGCGTCACGTTGAATTCGAAACTGAAGCCGAAGCAGACGTCGCGGAATGCACAGTACACAGAGCTCAACTCGCTCTCTCACACACACACACACACACAAAGCTACGGCGAGTTATGTAGGTAAAGAGCGAACGTAGTTGAAAGAATACAGGTAAACGGCGAGACGTGGTAAAAGGTGAGCGAGCGTCGAAGATCTCCAAGCGAAGATCAGGCCGAAAAAAAAAATAACAAAACAACAACAGAAACAATATGAATACAACTAAAGCAAAGCAAAGAAAATGCTGCCTGTTGCTTGTGCAGCTGCACAATAGATCCACAATCCAGCAACAGCAACAGGCAGCACACACACACTCACACGCATACATACACACTGCAAGAGAGACAGACAGTTAGACTGGCAGGAGGCATATGTAGAGCTGTAGAGCCATTGCAGGCACAGGTAAAACCAAAATGCTACGTAAGGCACTTTTCCAAAGTCTGCGTAATATGAAACTATGAGAATTGAGTTACCGCTGCAATTGCAAGTGCATGCCCTGCAATCTAAACGGAGGGGCTAAGGATTGTCGAAATTAGTTAACTAGCCATAAGACATATGGCATGTTCGTGCAATTCCTTATCAACTGAACAGAAGCTACATTATTTTAATACCCCGTTTTAACGATTAATCTCAACTATAATTATTAAATATTAAATATTATAATATGAATATATTTTAAATCGTTATTAAAAATCTGAATTTAATACATGTTAAATTACTCTTAACAGTGATAATAATTTAGTTCCTCTGAATCCTTTTATTTAAATGCTGGCGAAATGAGTTTCAAGCAAATGCACAGCTACAACAAATACGATTGCGCTTTATATAATTTTATTTATAATTGTTTATCAGATAAAGCAACTCCTTTGTAAATAATCTACATAGTTGTTGATTAACTTGAACTAATTTTAACTATGCCCAACACAGATCTTAGTCTTTATTACATGTTTCTGCCCAGCCGCTTCGCAACTCACACAAGGATTATTATTTACCAATGATAAGCACTCGGCATATCGCTAACGGTTAATTCCTAATGCCCGCTTGACTTTAGCTGACAGCTGTCTTTGTGCTCTCTGGCATTGTGCAGCGTATTCGGGTATTCGTTGCGAACGCAAGAAGGCAAGCAAAAATAAAGGCGCAGAGCACAGGTAAGTAAGTTCAGATATTGTGTATGTACCGAAATTTGTAGCTGCTGTTTTGCTTCTACTTCTGGTTTGCTCGCTTGCGGCGAATTCGAGACAAGGGGCATTTAAACAGTTGTTGTGGCAGCCATGACACGCCGCTTCGCTCAGGCGGTCAGATAAAGGCGCGCTCTCCCGCTCTCTTGCTCTCGCGCTGCTCTCACCTGTGGCTTATGATTGTATGTGTGTGTGTGTGAGGCTGAGAGAGTTGTGCGCCTGGGCAAATGCTGCCTTATAAGCACTCAAGTTCGCCGCCTGTCATACGACTCTGTGTGTGAGAGTGTGTGTTGCTCTTACATGTGTGTGTGTGTGTGTGTATATATGTGTGTTTGGCTGATCTGCGTGGGCAACGAAAATCTACGGCGCTTTGGCTTTTGTCTTTTGGCCAAAAGATTTGTGTTGAAGCGTTGTCAACATTGTGTTATGGCCGATTTGTAATGCCACACGAAAACTACATGCTTGCTCTCACTCTCACCTGTTGCATGCCACACTGCGCATTGGCCTTCTGGGTATTTACGCCTGCGCAGACAGCAGCCAACAGCCAGCAGGCTGCAGGACCTGCTTCAGGTAAAACCAGGCGCATACTTCAGACGCACAATGCAATAGAACATAAACATAACGAACAGGAGGTGGCATAGACAAAAGATGTGGCACGAAAAGCGCAAGCAGCCCAGCTGCATGCATCCCGAATCCCACGCTGCGACCTCAAGAGGCGTTGCATTGTCTTGCAACTGCTGCAAAGTCGTCTACTGACGTGACGCATTCCCATTTCGCTTTGCCAAGCATGAAAATACATTTTGAATTTGAAAACCATTTTCAATTTGTGGTCAAAGTTTTGGACTGACCCTGCCCCCATTCCCAACTCTGCCACACGCTCTCTCGCTCACTGAAATTGATGTACGTAATCAAACATATTAATAGCTGGGCGATGCAACAGTATCAGACCTCAATCAGGGGCCATAACCCGTACGAAAAGTCATCTGTCAAAAATCGAAGAACATGCAACTGACAAGAACTCGAGAGAAACCACTTCAAGGCACTCCACAGTCACAGCATCCCACTCCAAAGAGACACACAACACAGCATAAAACTCCACTCCAGCCCAATCCAATCCATTCCACTCCACTCCACAACACAACACAACACAACACTCTATAACGCAACAGACAACAGGTAAACGAAGGTGTAAGAAATTGGTTACAAAACATTTTCCATGAAGCGTACAAAATGCCATATGCAGTGTGCAGTGTGCAAAGAAAATCTTCAACTGCCGTCTCGTTCCGCACCCTCTTTTCAAAAGAAAGCCTGACACGACCCTTGAGACAAGAGTCTGGCTCGTAGAGAGACTCCTGCTGTTGCTCATCATCATCGAAATCGACATCGAGGATGACTTTGCGCCTGACTGCGGCTAAAACTCCACTGGGATTAATGGTAACAAAAGATCGAGCTCAGTACAGCCAGATCGTCTCGTCCCAGCTTAGTGGCGATCAAGTGTTTCTCGCTTAGCTGATCCTAAGAATGTTTTGTAGTTCATTCCCAGCGCCCACTGAGCGCCGTTTCTCAAGTGTCCGTAACGAAATGTTACAAAATGTGTGAGGCGTTTTGCACTTTTGACAGCTGAATAGGGCCAACAGCATGGGCCCAAACACAGTCTGGCGCCAGGCAAGTTGCACTTTTTAGTCAAACAGCAACTTTTCAGCTAAACAACATTTCAAATACAAATGCAAAAGTTTAAGCTAGCACGTGCTATTACAAACGACCCCAGCCACTAAGCCGTATAATTGGATTGCCAGCCCTTTGGCGCGCACACAGGTACGGTAAGTAGTTAGGATAGATAGATCGATCAACAAATTGCTTCATCAGCATCAGCTGTCATACGATTCGAGAGACAGAGAGAGAGACTACCAAATCCGCTTAGAATTAAAGCTAATTGCCAGGGCTTTCAATCATGATGCGGCACATTTGAGACAGCAATTTGAGCTGTGCTTGGAGACCAATGCTCGATCGTACTCTTGGCCTGCTTACAATCACGCTGTTGCCTTTAACCCCAAAACATGCAAATATCACGCTTCATTCGAAGACGCTGACTTCAACATCACAATCGCCATCACCATCGACTCTGGCTTCGACGTCTGCGTTTGAGGCTTCCACTCAAATTCACATTTAACTGCCAGTTCACATAAGTTTCTTTTTATTTTTGTACATTTTTTAAGTTGTCGCCGCCTGACAGCGCTGCGCTATACCCTGTACATCAAAGGAAGCATGCACAATTCCCAGCAATGATACAACCGATAGGAAATATGTTTTATGAGTTAAATAATAATAATAATATCATGCATTTAGTAAAGTATAAACTGCGTTAATAACATTTTAAATGTTTAATGTGTTTAGCGAGTATTCAAAGCTCAAACAAATAAATAATTTTATAGTAGCCTTCTTATTAAAAAAAGGTTTTTCTAAGTTGTAGTTCTCTTTGTTATTTTGATAAATAAACTAAATTACTAAAGATAAGCTAATATCGTATATTCAATAATTTATCCAGAGAGACTATCTTAGATCGATCACTATTCAATGAAACTGTGCTATATATTGGAAATCAATCAAACTACTATTGCCAAGAATGCGAGGCGCTTTTTGCGCAAATATGTTAATAATAATATTAAATTAATAACTAAAGAAGAATACTTAAAGAACACCACAAGCTTGCTGTTGCAATTCAAACTATTTTGTCCTTTATATTTTAGCAGATTTTAATACTGTATTTGTTTCCAGTTTTTAATTGCCTTTTACAGGGCATGTCCGAGTCGCATTCCTTGATGAGTGCAATATTAACATTTGTACTTGTTGGTGTTGTTGTTATTGTTATTGTTTTTGTTGTTGTTGCTTATGTATATCGCCGCACGACTCACGTTTCAGTTCAAGATTCAAAAACGGCTGCGACTGCGGCTGCGTCTGTGTTGTAGTTGTAGTGGTAGTGGTAGTTGTTATTTTTGTTGTTGTCGTATTCGATACGAAGCTTTGAGTGTGTGCTTTTTCGTTCGCTTGGGCTTTTCTTTTTTTTTTTAATGTCTCTGTAAACATAATTGCAACAACTCCAATAACAGATTGTTTGCGCGACTTTAATCGCTTTGTCGTGTAGTGTGAAATATGAGCGGCCGATTCGACTCGAAGTGAGCCGAGTCGTCGCAACGATGCCCAAGCCCAAGCCGATGTCAGGCGAGACGAACCGACGCGAGGCGATTCTCTGGGGAGCTTTTGCGGTTTATTTTTTTCGGCAATGGTAAAGGCGAAGGCAAAGCTCGATTGCTATTCCAATTGTTGTTGCATGCTGGAGAGAGTGCGATATGGGGGAGAGAGCAGAACCGTAATGTTGTAGCGCACTCTCCATAACAAAACAAAATATCAGACATTCATTTTCGGGTTAAAAATACACATACATTTTTGTTTTTTTTTTTTGCTCTTATCTTCCTTTTTGGCAATTTTGTTGTGCATAAATATTGTCGATGCGACTTAATATAAATTATGCAAAGGCAAACAAGCTTGCTGTGTTGCAGTCGGCCATTTTGTCAAACAAATCAGTAAGTACGCAAGAGGCAGTACAACAACATCGATTTCAATTAGCGCATTTCGTTGTATGCGCGCTTCGATTTGCTAAATTTAATCCAAGCATAAAGCACAGCCAGCCCAGCAAGAAGAAGAAGAAAATAAAAAATAAATAAGAGGCAAGATAAAGCCAAGCAAAGAAGCTGGAACGGACGTTTTAGCAACGCACACGTGTCCAACAAGCAGAGCTGCGACTGAGGGTCTCCCTGGCACCATGTCCCAGTCCCAGTCCCAGTCCCATGTCCAGGGCGCCCAGCGACAAGATGTTGCAACAACACTCGACAGCAACCTGTGGAGCCTGCCATTAGCCCATGAAGCATGAAACAAAAGACGATTGCTGCTTGTTGTTGTAGCTGCTGTTGTTGTTGTTGTTGTTGTTGGCCAGCTTCAACGAAGGCCTGCCACAATGCATTTGCGATAAGTGCAGAGAGCTGAAGGCCCTTAAAAGCCAGTCCAGAGAACTCAACTAAACTGAACTGAGCCGAGCTGAGCTGAAGTGAAAGATTTGCGCAGTGAGATAGCTCATTTTGGACTTTAAGCCTGTTCTGAGTATAAAGTCTCGAGTCTGGACGTTTGTACCTTGCCTTGGCTAATCGGCGGCTATGTAAGTTGGTTGTTAAAGCCGCGTACGTGCGGCGACAGACACCAAGCGATGCCAGTTGTGTTGTTGCCTTGCCTGTACATGTTGTTGCTGACACACCAGGCAGCAACATCAGCAGCATCAGCATCAGTCGAACCACAGCCGCATTCCAATATGTAAGGATTCTTCTTTATTGCACAGCCACCCAATCGACAGCAGCCGCAACTTAAGCTTAGCTTGCTGCTTTAGCAAGGTCAATACATTGCCAGCTAAGGTCATAGATACCGACAAGATGCTGGTAGATGATGCTGGGCACTGCAAGTACGAGTAAGTTGCTCGAGCCATACTTGGTCATCTTGGCCATCATACAGACTTATAGTCGATACGTTAGAACGTGTGCATACTTATTAGTTTCAAACAAAAAGATCCCATAATAGCATTATAATTAATTTAAACATTCTTTCAATGTTATTCACATTTTTTCTTCCATTTGTTTTTCAAATGAAAATTATCAAAATGCCAATAGCTGTATTAATTTGGTTTTTCTGTTGTTGTTGTTTTATTTCATTTTTTTTTTCGTTCGGATTTCATTTGTTTTTTTTTTTTGTTGTCTCCATAAAGCCAAGATTCGAACATAAACCGGTTTGGCGCTCAAAACAGCAACAACAACAAACACAAAACTATGGCCGTTACTAAAGCTTCAAGCTAAATAGAGAGTGAGAGCGAGAGCGGTGACGTTGAAGAGAGCGAACAAAACAACGGGGACAAAAACAAATGTGGCTCATGTATGTGCATGTTTCATTAGTGTGAGTGTACATTTCTTAAGAAAAATGAACACTCAGCATCCACAGGTAAGAAGTTAAAAAAAAAGGGGTAATAATTGCATAAAGTTAAATTACAGTTCGAAAATTATAATATATGAATTTCAATACATGATTACTGTATTAAAATATTTATTGTTAGCAGCAGTAGTAAAAAATATATATGTATATGCTATGGCCTAAAACAATAATTATGGCCTTAAGAGAGTAGTCAACACACACATCTTCCCCAACTGAAGTTAAGAGCGAGGCAACCATTTAAGATACACACAAGATGCTTGAAATGGAATTTGAGAGTGTTGCTAAGACGATCGCGCAGCATCCACAATTGTGGAACGTCTCGTAGACGACTGCGTAGCAGTGGTATGTGTCTTTGCTAACTCAACATCTTCGTTGAGTGAAAAACTTGATCACGCTACGGTTGATGCCACTGCTAAAGTAGTCAAGTGGCACAACTAATAACACAACCAGCCGGGAAATAGCGAATGCATGCTCCCATTTAGCAAGTTGCACAACCAAGCCGTGCAAAAGCAATGACACACATCATTTGTGTCACAAATAAAAAGGGAAATTATGTTAAACAACGCTGCTTAACATAGATTTAACAAAGGGAAATTCATAATTTTATATCGAGCGCTTATTAGAGATATCATAGTGCTATGCCGTCTAGCTAAATTGAGCAGAACTCATTATAACGGTCACAAGGCACCAAACACAAAGCCGGACCATTGTCCGCTCGTGGAATTTTCATTGTCCAAAATAATGATAAGTAAGCGAGCAGTTAAAACAAGTCCAAAGCATTGTTTGACGACTGTGCTAATGTGTGTGTGTGTGCATGTGTGAGTGCAAATAGCAAATGTATTACCACTCGCATTAACCCTTGTGCGCCTGTTGCATAGGTCATATCAGAGTGTGTGCGTGTGTGTGTGTATTGAGTGCTGGCGTTGGCGCATGCGCACTCAATTGTATCGTGAGATACAGGGTGTGTGCAGAGGGAGAGGGGGAGGGAGGGGGGGGGGGGTGCGTAGAACACCCGATGCGAGCAGCGTGCAACGGGGCGTGAAGTTTTCCAACTTCATTTTGGACTCTGCTTTGTATTGTTTTGTTTTGTTTGGTTTGCTTTGCTTTTATTTGGCTCTTTGCTTTGAGCGAAGCAGGGGGGGGGGGGAAAAGGGACTGGAGTTTTGTCAGAGACAAAAAACACAACACACAGCGGGGCAGTTTAACTGAAAATGAAACGCATGCGTGTCGGTGTCGCCACCAGCCTGGTTGCAGTCAGCAGCGGGGACAGCGGGGGAGTGCAACAATTGGTTGCAAGCTGCAGTCGAAAGCATTGAAAGCCAGTCGCTGTTGCATAGAAGTTCTTGCATTTGGCTATTGCCATAAAACACTTGAAGCAGAACTCTGCCACTGCAGTCGCCACGGCAACAACAACAACAACGACGACTCGCGTTACGCTTTGCCAAACTCTCGACTGCAGTTTAAAGTTGACGCAGCAGCGCTCGGGTGAGTGCATTTAATAAATTTCCCATTGTTTTGTTGTGCCTTTTTGCCTTTGTGATTCATTTTGCTTCTTCTTCTTTTGTGTTTTTTGGGGACAATAATTAAATTGGCGCGTGTGTAGTTTTGTATTCAATTATGGAGTTGCCGCAATGTGGGGCACAGCTGCTTAATTGCGCACATACCAGCCACATAGTTACCTTTAATTATCGAATTTAGAATTACACGCCAGCTGCACAGCAGACGTAGCCACATACTACTAGATGCAGAACCAGACTCACCTGTAAGACAGAGAGAGAGAGAGAGAGAGAGAAAAAAAGTTAATGATGATTAGCTAAATAGTTTTCGAGTCAGACTTAAGTTAATACATGCAGAGAGACTAGCGACAATTGCAAAATGCCGGTCAATGTGCCGCAATTTCCCAGTTTGTCGTCAACACTTGCAACACTTTCGCTTCATTTAATCCACACTGAGCTTGGGCTGGGACTGGGGCTGGGACTGGGACTGGGGCGTCGTCATCTCGTTGGGAGTGCCGCTCTATGGGGACTTTTCAATTCACACGCTGCGCGACCAATCGCGAAAAATTCTCACGACACTGAGCCAGCAACAACAACAACAACAATGAGATGATAGCGCCAACAACAACCAGCGACATCAAACCAAGACAGCCGCTTCAAAATGATGCCACAGTCTGTGTTGCTGCCACATGCTTGTTTTTTGTATGCGCTCTCTCGAGTTCAAGCTTCAGCTTCAGCGTCAGCTTCATCTCTTTCTCTTTCTCTTGCCCCAGTCACTCACTTTTTTTTGTGGTGCCCCAAACTCACAAGTCGCGTTGCAAACTGCAATTGTGACACATGTAAAATAAGCAACTGGCTGCCCCAAGAATTTACTTGCCACATGTGTCGGTCTCTAGCTAATTGTAGGTTACCATACCATCAATGTTGCACGCCTCGCAACAGTGCCACTTTGCTTTGCTCACTGTGCCACTTAGCCAAAGGTCAGTGCGACAAATTGTTCTACTCTCCACACACATGACTAAGCGACTGATGATTTTGGCATCAGGAATGACAACAACAACAAATCCCATTATTTTCACAACTGTAAATCTTACACTTTAAACTGCTTGCTACGCTTGGCGATCTTACATTTCCAAAGCAGACGATGGCAAGCCGAGTTTCTATTTGTTTATGCACAATGCTCGTTTACATAAATCATTCTGCAACAAAATTGTTCATTCTACGCTTGTCTAACAAATCAGTTCATCTTTGCATAACTTGACACATTTAATTTATTAATAAGCCTTGGCTTATTTTCAACCGAAGAGACTCAAAAGAATTTCCTTAAATTCAATGCTAACTAAAGTTGAGCTGCTTTTAGAATTGTAAAATTGTATTATATTTAATATTATTTTTATTATATTTTATATATATATTTATTGTATTAATTATCTTGTATATACTTTTTTAAATAAATTATTCATAAAGTATTATTAAATGTGTAATCTTGCTTATTTAATTGTATTTTTCAACCCTTCAATTTATAAATATTGCAGGTTCTAAATGTTATTATTTCAACTTTACTTTACTTTCAAACATATTATTTATTTCTACTTCAAATTCTTCAATTGTTCATTTTAGTATTTTTCGCAATTTAACTTAGTTAATCTTAATACAAACAGAAATTCTTTACTTTGACATCTGCTGCATAAATAAAATAAAAATTGACTTCAATTTCATTTGTTTACCTCTTAGCTGACTTTAAGTTAGAAAGAAGTCGTAAAATGACTGTAAATAAATCAAATTAACTAGCCAAATAACACACTAGCTAGTTTAAGCAGCACTTTACCAACTGTAAGCCATAAAAGCAGCTCATATTTTTATTGTATTTTCTACAACTAGAAATTTAACTAACCGTGAACTCGCTACAAATAAATCAAATAAATCAAAGAAACCCGCTAATGATAATAAAGTTGTTCAACTGTAGATTTGCTGAAATCGAAGTCGTGGCTTAAGTGTTTTGATGTGCCATAAACAAATTGTCTTCTTTGTATACAACATACAACATTTGTGGCTAGGAATTATTAAAATTACGAGCATTGTGGGCGGATGTGTTGGATGAAATTTGATTTGATGTGCCATTAAAAATATTTCACTCTTCATGCTTCATTATGATTATTATTATTTTGCTGTTGCAGCTTTGGCATATTGTTTTCATCAATACAATGCTCTGCTCTGGCCTGCTCTTCTGCTATCCATTTCACTCACTCCACTTGCCAAATGCCAAATGCCACATTCTGCGATTATGCAGAAAACAATGAATGTATTTGGCAAACGATAACAGACAATGCACAGACCCGATGCCATACGATCCAAGGTATTAAAGCTAGCGAGGGTGGCTTAAGAACTTTGTAAATAGCTTGCTGTGTCAGATGAAACAGCAAACAAATACTGCATTTATAATCAAATTATTGGCTGGATACAATTGAAATATTAAACAGGTTTTCTCCCAAATGTTATCGCCCTGTGAATCACTTTCAATTAAATCGACTCGTACTCTGAAGGGAACATTAATTATTTATAGATATTGTTATTTTGCATTTGAAAATTCCCAGAAAGACTTAAAGCCGCAATTAGCAAAAGCAGTCAATTATAGTTAGCTCAAGTTAGACAAACTGACGTCTTTGCCAATCTATATTATTTACAATACGAATACGATTTGAAATTGAACTCTCTCTCTCTGCACCTAATAATAATCACTTATTAGAGCCAAAGTCCGAGCGTGTTGCATTTGATAAGCATGCACTGATTGCCTGATCTTATCAAATGGAGGAGCTGGAGCTGGAAAGCCGGTCGTGTCAAAAGTTATCGCTGCCATAAAGAACAAAAGTAAAAAACACACATATTTCATAAAAAAAAATATGAAACGAAAAGTGCTGAGGCTGCTGCAAAACTTGACTCTAGCTCGGCTCGTGTTCCAAAGACAGAGACAGAGACAGAGGAGGGAGACAGAGACAGAGCTGTCGGCGACAGTGTACTCGTAATTCAGCTAAAAAACATGGCGACAACAAGCGTGGCCGATTCCAATGAAAAAAGTAGCCACAAAAATAATTGAAAAACAAATTAAAAACAACACACAGAAAAACAGAAAAAAGAGCAGCAAAATAATGCTGAAATAAAATATGAAGCGTTGGCAATTAATGAAACAAACAAACAACAACAACACCAACAAATGATTATTATTATTACTATTATCTGTGTATATGAAAAGCGGACAAGAGATGAGCTCGCTCCAATATGCAAGCTATGGTTATGCTTATGGCTAGTCCACTGACCACTCGGCACTCGGCACGGCTCACTGACTGAGCGAGAGATGCAGACAGAGGTAAGAGAGAGAGAGAGCAACTGACGACTGATGAGGCGCGCATTGACCCAACCGAAAGGCTGCTACAGAAATTAATCAAAAACTTTCAGGGCGTATCGTTAACTTGGACTGGGACGGAGACTGAGACGGAGACGGAGACTGACAGCTCGTGGCACATTTAGCTGGAAGTGGTTAGAGCGGAGTGAGAGCCTGTTGTGGGGTGGCAACTCATGAGTAGCTGCCCGGCACAGTTGGGCTTAATTAAAAGCCAAGGCAACGCTTTACTCGTTGCCTGCAAGTTCACTCGTTATTTATGAATACAAGTTACTTTTAAGTCTACCATCTACCAGCACTATTATTCGTTCTTGTAGTTGATTACTTTGAAACTTCCTTGTCACAATATCATCTCTTTATTAGTTGAAACTCGTTAGTTGCAACTCGTTACTCGTCGTATTTAATTTGGCATATATCGATCTATCTATCTATTTAATTGCCTGCTGCTCTGATTTTATATGTCTGCAATCTTTTACTAATTACGCTCTTGTTTTATCCTCATTACTCGCCACTCGCTACTCGCTACTTTTTAGCTGCTAGCGCTTACTTAGTGAATACTCAAATCTCTCCATACTTTTATTGTTTTTAATTACTCGTCGTTTCCAAATTCTAGTATCTCGTCCATAGTCAATGTCCCTCAACACTCGCGCTAATATAATTACTCGTCACTCGTTGCTTGTTATCAACAAACAACTAATTTGATGTTGTAATAAACTAGTCAAGTATAGTATTAGTACACACGACTTTACTAACATTTAGACCAAATGATTTACTCGTTGTTTTTTAGACATTACTCGCCATATTCAACTCGCTACCATCTAGCCATAAAATAGCAGAAATGTAAACGGTTCGCAGCTTGGCTGTTTCTGTACCAAGCTGCTGCAACTAACAGGACTATCGCATGCATACATACATTTACAACTGCAAACAAGAGCTGGATATGGGCATAAGGCAGCCTTGTGATGGACAGCCTCCAGTTATGGTAGCTGCACAGCCTGCGCCTAATTAAAACGCTGGCCAAGTCAAAGGGTAGCCAGAGCTACCAACCAACGACTCGTTACTCGTCACTCGTCGCTTCTAGCTGATCGATCGTCATTCGCCACTTGTCTTGCCCATAATGGCCAGCCAGGCCTGCCAGGCCAGGCTGGCAGATGCCCAACTATGGCCACAAAACAGGCTCAATATAGGATGCGCCAAGCGCTGCCAATTGATCAATTATGTCGCCATTGACCATTTTGGGGAGGCAGCAAGAGCTGCCTGTTGCAACTTGCAAGTTTGCCATATTTGAGCTGACTTTATGGCTGACCGCCCGCATTGCAAAATGCACATCATCATTTTCTCAGCGCTCGCAATTCGGTCAAATCGAAGATGGCCAACTTGGCGGTGAAAGTTGCCAACATATTGCTCGACAAAAAGCCTCAACTTTAACTCCAAAACTCTTAACTCTAATGCATAGATACTGTTTTTTGTTGTTTGGCTTGGCATTAATTACTTCCGGAGCAGACAGAAACTGCACCAAAGTTGAAACTGAAGCTGGGCTACAGAGCCATCAACCGGTTTCTTAGCCAGGCCAGGCACGGCGGGTGTTCATCAAAATTCAATGAGCCAAAGAGCTTGGCCCGTTTGGCAGTATGGAATTTTAATTGTAATGTGAATATGAATATGTCGATTATTCAAAAATGGTTCGACGAGTACTCGCAGTCGCACTTTAATATGCTTTTGCCGATCGCAGCATAAATATGTTATATACACTTTTTTTTTTGTTTTTTGGTTATTTCATTTCGACTTTGTATTCTAGTGCTCCCCTCAAACGTGCTGAGCCTAACAAATATGATGATTTTTTAAGCCGACTGCTCCCCTTGGTGTTGTTTGGTATTTTGGGTTATGTTGTAGATGAGACGAGTGTACACGTTGTACAATGTTTTTGAGCTGATTTGAAACGCTACAATCAGCACAAGTCAACACAAAGGTCGCAAACAGGGGAGACAAAGCAGTTGTTGTCGTTGCACATAGTTAACATGTAAGCAGCAGCGATTGCAACAAGCTTAGCAAACAGCAACAGCAACTGGCGACCCCATTGGGAATCTGCTGCAATGCGTTGCAGCAAGTCTTCTTCTGCTTCTTCTTGCAGCAGCAATGTTGTATGCAACCCAATGCCAATTGGGTGCACAGTTCTTGTTGCTGTCGTGGATCTTGTTGTTGTTGTTGTTGTTGTCGTTGTAGATGTTGCTGTTGTTGCCGCTACGTGATCACCATGGCAATTTCTCAATTGTATTTTTATTGAGTAAAATATTGGATGGCATTCAAGCGACTGATCGTGTGTGTGTGTGTGTGTGTTTGTGTGTGTAGAATTTTCATTGGAGCAGCGCCGTCTCGTCGGACACTCCCTGAAATGCTGTACATATTGTTTGTGATACTCTTGCAGAGGGTAGCATCATTTTGTAGCCATGCTTAACAGTGCAGCTATCCATCTGTCTGTCTGTCCATCTGTCTGTCTGTCTGTCTGTCTGTCCTTCTATTTCAAGCCAAGCTAAACTATCTTTCTATAACATTGTGGCTTATTTATGCTGCACTTTAAACATATATCAACTCATAAACAAATAGTTTACTTCACTTTGTTAGCGTATTCAAACGTCGGTGCTTGGCAGACACATTTGGCTCTCTTGTTGCTTTTGTGATTTGGTTCATGTTGAATGTAAAATAATTGTGACATTACGACAATTGTGCTTGCTATTTGATGTCTCTGATTCTGATAACTTTAGCTTCGATTTGTGTTTTGGGCATTTTTGATTTGGAATTGAGAACGGAAAGAAAAGCTGAATGAATATTGAGCAAGTTTCGCACCAATTTGTAATTATTGTAATATCTAATATGGCAAGTTTTTTGAGTGTGGGAAACATGTCAATGAAATGAACGGAAACGCATTAAACTGGTTCCAATTTGTCAATATGTTGTGTTGAATGAAATGAATGAATTGAATATATTCGTATGCATATTGAGAATTTCATTCAAGAATTTCCTAAGATAGATTAATGGCGGTAGATAAAGTGTTGAGACCACAACAATGCCTTTTCCTAAGCGTTAAAGCCACAGAGCACACGAGTCTACTCGTGAATACACTCGTACATGTATGAATACACTCGTATATCTATATACTTGAATATTTATCACAGTGTGGCGATCTCGGCCTGCTTTCAAATTGAAAACACATTTGTATACAATTTGAATTGTGGCTGTCAGGCTTTTGTTGTTGTTGTTGCTCTTACTGTTGTTGTTGTTGTTGTTGTTGTTACTGTTATTGTTGTTGTTGGAGCTAACGTGGCTTACGTATGCGCAGTTCGTTTGTTTCAACATTGTCTTTATGGGTGCAGCTGAAGCAAAAGTACGACTGCACATTTGGGAAAGTCATGGCGCGTCTTCTGCTCTAAGATAGTTATGTTTTGTTGGCTAATGACTTCTGAGAAGCGCTTGCCTTTTAACACTTGTCAGCTATTTAGCTATTTAACCCTTGTGCAGCTGCGCCTATTAACCTCTGCAACATCACGCAGATCGCAGATCACGATCGCAGTTCACAGATCTAACCTCAAATTACTTCCGCTGCATGATTCCGATTCTCTTGCAGCGCACGCACACACACACACGCACACACACACACACATACCAATTACTCGCTGTATCGGTGTACAGGTAAACAAGTGCGATCAGCGCCTGTCGCGATATTCCATCATTAGCTTGGTAATTAACTGGCGCGCTTGGGCCATCACTTGCAACGGAAATTCCAGGCAGGAAAAATGTAATGTCAGTCCCCCCCCCCACACACCTCTCCCCAGCCTGTGGAAACTCAGAGCATAACGATTTGATTTTTAGTGCAGCTTAATTACCGCTTGACTGGCAATCCTGCCAGCAAATAGTAGAACCAGTCGACACCGGATGATAGTCACCGGATGGGGCAGTCTCTGGCTCGCTCTCTGCTGGGTTGGCTGGGTTGGCCAATTGGCTATTACTAGCCGCATTGTGCTTGGGCTATTTTGTCGCCAAGGCGGCAATTCTGAAAGTTTCGTTATCACTTTGGGAGCAGGCCGCTGGCATCAAGTCAGCAACGAAACAACAGGAAATCGAACCGGCTGCGGCCAGCAGGAAGAAAGCGTAGGGAGGAGAACAACAACAACAACAACGCAAAGGCGAACCTGTCATACAACAACAACAACAACTATAACAATCATAAATCATTTTTAGCGCAAGCTTTCTCGCTGCTTCTGCTTTGCGCTGCCTCTCAGCAGCTGCGGCTGCTTGAAACTGCACTGCTTGCACTGCTTGACAGTTCGCTTCTCCTTTCCGATTCCTTTTGTCAGCAAGCGCAAAAAGCTCGCTCTCTCCCCCACAGCAATTTGCAGTTGAGCGCGTCGGCATTTTTTTGGCGCAACTGTTAATCCCAATTAACCGCAATTAATATTATACAATTTGACATGTATGTATAAGCCCTACTTCAACGGCTCAGTTGCACTGCACCAACCATTTCTCTGCCTTTTGCTCTACATCTCTCTCTCCCTCTCTTTGGTTCTTCACACGACCCACATTTGGCAGTGGCAAAGTCAAAACCTTTTGGCTATGTGCGTGAGAGACACTCAACTGTTTGGTGTGCTGTGCTGTGCTCTGCTGGATGCCGCCCTGGCAGCGCCTGCTGCTGTTGCTATTGCTGCTCCCTCTCCTGATCGTTAATTGTTTTTAATTAACGCAAACGCTTTGCCTTTGCCTTTAGCTCGCCACATTCCAATTTTCCCTCAACAGATCTTACACAGCTTTCGTCATCGTTTGACTTTTCGTATTGAATTTGAAATGATTTTGAAAGCTACAGGCAAAGTGGGGTGCGGTCACACATACAGATGTATGTACAGATATTGTATATGTATGTATTTATGAGAGCGGCAACTTCTTGAGCGTTGAGTGATGCACGCGGCGCGGCGCTTCATAAAAACTGTCAATGATTCACATTGTTGTTGTTGCTGCTGATGTTATTGCTCAGCCATTGCTCGATATGACCCGCACTCATCATAGGGTTAAGCAAACATAAATACATACATACATACATACATATTTTTGTACATACAGTGTAGAAGCTTCAGGGCTGAGGCTGAATGTGAACGATTGTCCATTGTTGGGGCCAAACCTTTTTCTTTTACTTGCCGACTTTATCTTCTTTTCTTTGCCAGTGTCAGAGCTGTCCATCGGATGCGTGGCTTTGTAATTATGCAAGATCATTGCCAGACGACGTTGACCTTTAGCCGCCTGTCGACTGTCGACTGTCGACTCTCGGCTGCCTTATTATGTGCCTAAACGTTTTCCGGCCCAAAGTAGAAACAGAAGCCAAAACCTTTCTTCTCAGCTCGTTCGTCCGGCTTGGCAGAACAAACGGCAAACCAAAATAAAAGGCTCACGATTTGAAATGCAAATTAAAATCACAATCGCAAATTGCCAAACGAAAGGAAAGAGCGACAAAGAGAGTGTCGATAACTGTTAAGTCGATAACAAACGCTAACGAGTATCGATTAATTGAAGTGTCGACCACTAAAGCTTAAAGCTTTGTTTGAATTGTCACACATTTGAAATGTTAAATGACTATAATTAGGATGCCATAAAATGATAAATGAGCTGCCAAATTAATACCACCGTAGAAGATTCATAAAATGCTTTAAAATTGATGAGTTTCAGTAGCAAGCTTGTTGGTAATCCGATGCGCTGGGCAGGCTCAGCTTACAGCGGCAAATGACATATGGCAGCCTGTATCAGAGGGGCAACCTGCCCCCGCATTGCATGCTGTTGCTGCTCATGATGCTGGGGATAATATTGCAAGGGGCCCTGGGCCCTGGGCCTTTCACTAATTACAATGTGTTTATCTGCGCCTGATCGTTGCTCGCAATGTGGCGACAGACGGTTTAATGCTAAAGCAGCCTGTGGAGAGAGTGCAGGGGCAAGGGCAACTCGTTGAGATTGCCAGGCGACAGCTGCACACTGCTGGCGACGCATTATTATTATTATTATTATTATTTGGCCAACTCATAAACCAAACAAACTGCAGACCCCGACAGCACAAAAAGAGATCTCAAGAACACGACGACCAGCAAACTAAATAAGATGTGTGAAATGAGAAGAACGCATGCGTCATGGGGGCCAACAAATGGGGGCACGTTGATTGGGCCAACGTTTAACCTCGCTCAGCTTCGGCTGCAACGCAATCAATTGAGCACGAGAGACGGCACTCGCATCTGATTGGTTGCTAGTTGCCAGTTGCCAGTTGCTCTCCAACTGTAAGCAATAAATGCAAATGAAGCCAAATGTGCGCAAATGTTGAGAAGAAAGAACACACATATACTCGTACATAGAAAAACAAACAGGCAACGTTTACAAATTTTAAACAAAATGTTTTGCTCCCCTCATCATCTTGAAGATGCAACGCATTGTTCCCCTCCCCCTCTTGTTGCTGTCAGTTTTCCATATCGCTTTTTCTCACCAAGGAAAACTTGCACTCGCATATGGCACTGGGGATAAGTGCGGAACGATGGGAAACATTTTGGTGTACCGAGAACAGGAAATTGATTATTATTTATGATTACAACAGGCAGGCACCGAAAACAAAAAAAAAAAAAACACATACGTGAGAAAACGGAATCTGCGATCTGAAACAATGTCGAATGGCCGAGAGTGTAACAGATTACGAGACTGTAACCTCCATGAAAAGATACCGATGCCAGACGCCGTCTCTTGAGACAAAGAAGAAGCAGCCCATGCACTCTTCTTAAGTGGGCGCGCGCCCTCTTCAATAATTAGAGACATGCATGCATTTTCTCAAGTGCTTCCCAACTGCTTGTTTTTCGTTTTTCGTTTTTCAATTTTATTCAATCATATTTTTTTCCAGCTAAAGCATTTTGAGGACTTGCACATGGGAACTTCTTGCATCCGCCGGCCAGGCACTCTAAAAATGCATATCCTTATGAAATTTGAGACTTTTGTATTGTTTTAGGCAAAAAAAAAAAGAAAAGAAAAGGAAAGCAGAGTGTCCTCAGGCTGTGCCGAGAGTGGGTGTCCTTGTTCTTACCTGCCACTCAACTAAACATGAATACCATTGGGCGAGTCAATGTCGGTGATTTGATCCTGTCCACTTTGCCGCTGCTTAAGAGCCACATTTCATTGGAAGCACTCAACAGCTAATGTTTCTAAAGATACTCTATCTTTTTTTCGTATGCGTCAGCTGGAAGTCGAATCAATTTTGACTCAGTCTTTGTATTTTTTTTCCAGCTAATCGCAATATCAAATTTGTTGTACAGTGCAATTGGTAATTATCATAAGAGTGGTTTTCGCTTTATTTGTTGTTTTCACATCTTATCAATGCGCCTGATAACGGCACTCATTTTGAGTTTACTTGAATGTTCTTTTTTTGTCTATAGATGGATATGCCTTCTACTACTTGTTCGTGTCTATATATACTATATACACTTACTATGAAGAAGGTTGATTCATTGCTTATGTCACGCCAAGTCCTCAATTGGTTGCACATTACCCTGGACTCCCAAGACTAATACTATACATGCATTTGATTTCATCAACAGCAGCACGTTTGATCGCCGGGATTATCAGCGTGCATGAAGGCAAAGATTAGAGACGGCATAAACAAAGTGATTATGATTGTTACAACACAATGCGATTGCGTGCCAAACTACCAAGCAAACTTGGCTATAATAAACTCCAATAATAAATGTAATAAAGTGATTCTCTGATTTCATAAAAGCTAGATCGACTTCTCTACAATAATTTACAATGCTCAGCTTCTTTCTAGAGAAGTTCTTTAGAGTGAAGCACAACTGTTGCAAATGTGTTGTTCGTTATAAAATAATTAAGATATAAAGTCCGAAGCCTAATTTGATTGCAAAAGCAAATGCTGCTTGTGTTAAATAAATTCATTAATTTGATATTTTATTAAGGAAGTAGTCAAATTCCAGTCTAGTCTAGACTTATATATATATATATATATTAAAGACTTAAAGTATGTAAAATGCATTAAAGTGGATTTCAGCATTAAATGTGCATGTCGATTTTAAACTGTCTAAATTTTAATTTAATTCTTAAGCCTTTCGATTTTGTTGAATAAGAAAATATAATTAAAAATACTGATTATTTTCTATTTCTATTTAATTTTATTTACCATCTATCTATTGGCTAGACATTTACTCAATTACGAACTCGCGGTTTGTTTATAAAGATAAAAAAAACTATACATTTTTTAGAGTTTACCACAATAGATTTGTACATCAATGGTTTTGATTGATTAACAACAGTAAAAAGCGACCATGATGATTTTGTTATGCAACAATTTAATCAAAATAAGGTTCAGTGTCAACTCAAATGGTATTTGGAATGAAGACAGCATTTTGTTGGCTTGCAATTTATGCAAAGAGTTGTCAATGCAGTAGCTTACAATACCATAAAATTGGCCAAAAATAAACAAAAACAGCGTGTTTTGGCCAGATACGTGTACAAGTAAGAGCCAAAACTAAGCGAAACTTATAATTTACAAGCTGGTTTCCTTGTTGTTGCAATGTGTGTGCAAAAACACCTGCAAGAAGACAACGACAACTACAACTACAACAAGCAGAGTCCAAGTACTTCTACTTTTTTGCATGAAATAAAATCTCACGGTTCAGATGCGTATAAAGTTGGCAAAGACAAAGAGCGAGACAGGGCGATATGGGAGAGAGGAGTGTAGCAGAGGCAAGCAGCCATTCAACAGGGGGGCAGGTGGTAGGAAGTCTCAAACAAAACAGAGAAATAAAACAGATACGATACCAACGGTTTGCTTGTCGTTGGCGCAGGCGCAGCGTTAGCGAGTGCGAGCGAGATGGAGACAGACATTGCATGTGGGTTTTGTTGTTGTATTTCTGTTTCTTTTTCTCTTTTTTTTCTGCAAGAAAGACATTAAAACAACAAAAAAAAACAGCAGAAGTGAGCAAAAGAGCCAGAGTCAAAGCCAAAACTGGTTTTTTGGCTCATATTTGCACACTAGCTAGCGAAAGATAGCGACAGAGGGGAGAGTAGGGGGAGCAGTAGTCCAGTTGCTTTGCCCTTTGCATAGCCGCATAGAAAATTTGAATAGCTGTTGCCTTTGAGCTAAAAATCTGGTCCTGTGCGCTACTGAGAAAATGAAGAAACAAAGAGAGCGAGAGAGAGGGGGGGAAGAAGCAATCTGTATGCGTATCTGTACTTCATTCATATTTACTCGAACTGAACTGAACTGAACTGAGATGCTTAATGGGCCCAGGTAGCACACACACAGGCACAAATGCAGACAGGTAAAGGTAAAAGTAAAGCCAAACAACAACAGGTAGAAACGGTTCTGCTCCTTGTTTGCGAACCATGGGAAATCTGTCGCTGCTGGAAACCTGTTCACAAAGGGCCAACAGCAGATGTACAAAACTGAGACTGAGACTGAGACTGAGTCTGAGACTGAGACTACTTCCTCCTCCAAACGAATCCAATGAATTGAATCTCTTTTATCAAAACGAAACGAGGGCTGTCTTTGCCAGTCTTGGGTGTCGACTGTAATCTCAGTTGGCATTGTTATCATACACATACATATATATATATGGCAGTTTATATAGCATTTCAGCCTAGTCAAACTTTTTGCTTGACTCACTGTTGTTTTTATTGTGAAATTATGCTTACCTTTCGTATCGCCATGATCAACATAGCCGGCATTGGCCGCCGCAGAGGCAGCGACCAACTGCAGGCAGCTGGAGATTAACAGCAGTATTATAAAGTTTCGCAACATGTTGTGATCCAAGATCCTGATCCAACACTGGCAGCGAGAGAACGTATCCAACACGCGTTTGATTATTATTCTTTGTTGCATATGCAGAACGTTGTTGAACGTTGATGGATTCGCTTGCAACTCAGCACATAAATGCGTAATTTTGTTTATTTTGTTTACAGTTGAACTCCCGATATTTGTGGTAGTCGTTGTGTGGAGCGGGGTAAAGCGATTTCTAACGACCCAGCCCCATCGCGTAAGCTAGAGCTGTGGATCGAAATCCGAGAATTTGGATTGATTTTATTTGCAAAATGATTGTGTTTAAGCAGAAAATCTGTTTAGCAACAGAAGCGCGAAATAGCAAAAACAACAAGCGTCGCGACCAATTCACGGAATAATATAATAAGTAATACAATATACAATATATGCAAAAGGTATACAAAAAAAACGCCGATCGCGTTGAACTTCGCGTTAACGGGGCCAGTAACGAGAGACGGCTTACGTTGGAAACGGTCAGCGATCAGTCGGACGGGCAGACGGGCGGGCGGTCCAACAAACAAAAAAACCACTTTAATCGCTGTTGTTTATCGCAATGATAGTTAATGACGCACGCGAAAAACACCACTGTATATCGTATTGGTTTTCGTAATGCTCCTTACGTTTTGCACAAAACTTTGAAATTGCTTTATATTCGTACAGCTTCAAAATTTGCTGTTGGTTGGTTAACGTACACCAAAAATATCGAATTCCGTATTCCGTTCACCGAACCGACGAACTGTCAGCGCCAAACAATAATAAGATCAGTCTGAAACGGTGTGACCTGTGTGTGTTTTGACCAAATATACCATTGTACATGACCTGCCGCGTGACCACAGTTTGAATTTCAAAATATACCATCTGCATTCAAAATGGCATCGCCACAAATTATTCCAAAAAATACCTCTACTGAAATATTGCAAAAAGCAGAACTTCTCGAATTCTGCACATTTTGTTTTTTAAAACTACGTTTTGTTTCGCATAAAATAATAGTTTTTCATATAGATATATTTTTGCTTCACCAACGGACACCTTACCAGGGCTGCACCACAGCCAATCAGCTGTTTTTGTGATTGCATATCCCAGGGCAGTAACAACATCACATAAACCAACAAACAAAATGCAGGCTGTGTATTTTTAAGCGATTCAAATAAAACAATAAAAACATATGGCATTATTCATACAAAACTAATTGTATTTAAATGTTTGTCATTTGTTACATTAAGTACGATTATGAAAAGCATTCAATTTAACTGATATAACGTAAACGGAGTGTTTTGATTATTGTAAAATATTTGTTGCTAAAATGAATACATTTAAGACCGGAGGTTGGGATGCAAACGAAACAGTTGCGCTAATTACTACACTTAAGTCTATGAAGTATCAAAATGAAAACGGTACAAAACTCAGATTAGATTGGCAACATGTTGCAGACGAAATGGCCAACTGCCTAGGCGGCCATAACCAGGATCGTAGCCTTCAAGAACTGCGCGAACGATATCAGAAACTAAGAAATGATTACTTTACTGCCCGGTATCGTAATCGCTCATGTCAGTATTTCAATCTATTACACAATTTGTTTGAAAACGCAATGTTGTCGGACCAGGACGAATCAGAGGAGGACATGCATGAGGAGCCAAAAGAGGACACTGAAGTTGAACAGAAATATGCTCACACCTTGCAATTGGAGCGTAAGTATTAAGCACAACCATGATTCAATAGATTCATTTATTTTATTCTTACATAGATCAAGATGACATTCCAAATGGCTCGTCGGGATCTTCAGGGAAACAGCGTTGCAAGTGGGCCGAGGGAGAACTGGAGGCATTCCTCAACATAATTACCACCCACAAGTTGCAGTCGCCATTGCTGCGTAAACGAAATGCCAAGGTCTTCAAATTGATCTCAAGGGAAATGGCCAAACGCAACTTTGTCAAGCGGCCAGATCAATTGCGCATCAAATACCATCAACTGAGGCGACAGTATGCCAAGGCTAAGAAGGACGGAGATGACTTTGAGCACTTTGAGGATATGGATGCCTTGCTCAATGATACTTTTCAGCAAGAAGAGAGCAGTGGCGGCGAACTGGATAGCGACACAGTTGACAGTGCCGAGGAGGATGGCGACGCTCCGATGGCGTCGGGCAGCGAATCAGAAGGTACAATAAAATACATATGGTGGGCAATTAACCAATCACATCTCATTCTCCTTTCAGGTGCTGTTGTTGCATCAATGCCCTCGAACACACGTTGCAAGTGGACGGAGCGTGAGGTGGAAATATTGTTGGACACAATTAACAGCTTGGGTCTGCAGTCGGCGCTGTTGCGCAAGCGAAATGCAAAAATCTTCAGATTGCTCTCCAAGGAAATGGCCAAAAGATCGATTGAAAAGCCACCCGAAAAGCTGCGTATCAAATACCAACAGCTACGTCGACAATATAACAAAGCCAAGAATGGTGGCGAGTCCTTTGAGCACTTTGAAGACATGCACAAGTTGCTCAATCCCAAGGAGGCAGCCAACGAGACCAATGCTGATGGAAATCTAAGCAGCGGCTCTGAAAGTGACTATATTTATAGCGATGACGGTGATGCGGACACATCCAAGCGCAGTCGTAGGTCTACCCATGGTCTACTTTAATTTATATTCATTAATTCTGCCACACAGGCCACCCGGACAGCTATTACTGGACAGACGAGGAGGTGGACGCTTTTCTATCAATCATCAAGCAGCATAATCTGTTTCGTGCGCTCGACGGTTCCAAAAAACGCAACTTCAAGATACTGACCTACATTTCCAACATACTGGCCAAGCAATCCTATAAAAGGACCCCGCATCAATTGCGCAACAAGCTGCGACTGCTTTTGCGACGTTATCGCGAGGTGCAAACGGATGGGCTGAAAAATGTGCGCATGTTACCGCGTCACTACGAAATGCTCGACGATCTCATGCAAAAAAAGCGCACGTCCAAGTCGGCAGCAGTCAATGAAGATGCAGACGCCATCAAAATGTCACCAAAAGCAACGCCTACCATGGAGAGTGATAGTGATGCCTCCACTTCCAGCTCCAGCTGCGATTTGTTGCGCACGGCTGCCGAGAGTGAGAATGGTGAGGATTCGTTTGAGTTGCCGGCGGATCCAACACCGCTGGAGGTGCTCACCAGCATCAATGAGGGACAAAAGCAATTGGTGACCATGCTGACCACATCTCATGAGAATTTCCTGCGACAACAGCGCGATATGCAGACGCAGTTTCTGGAGCAAATGTCGAGCATCATGCGCCAGGAGCGAGAGGCGACATTCCAGATGCTCAGAGAACTGCTGCAGCCCAAGTGACTGAATAATTAAATAGTTAGGACCAATAATAACATATTGCACAAATTGTTTCAAGCTTCTAAAACTTTTATTAAATTGAATTTGAAGTTATTTGCAAAAATTTGTCATTAGTTATCTGTGTGATCTGTTGTAATGTATTTGTGTATTTAGTGTATATTATTTCGTTTTTTTACCTAAGTTGCCTTTATGCGTTTATGTTTTCTTGTCTTTTGCTTTCTTTCCAATGAAATTCATTATGAATTGCATTTATTTATTTTGTAATTAATAACTATTTAAATATTTATATTGTATATGTAATTTTGAGAGCTTTCTGTGTATTTGATATGCTACATTGGTTTTTTATTTTCTTTTTGAGATTAAGTTAATGTATTTAATTTTGTCTTTAACATTAAGCTTGTAATTTTAGTTTAAAGTTGATTTGTATTCGTTTTTTATTATTATTTTAAGTATTGATTTTGTTTTTCTATCATCTTCATCTCACAACAACTAAGCAAGCTCGTCATAAAATATGTTGCATCCAAAAAATACACGTATTTTTATTGCATAATGTCTAAAAAACAAATAAATATTGCGTTTAAGAACGTGTGTACGTATTTTGTATATTTGATAATTCAGTTGTTTAACTAAAAACCCAAAACAAATTCATACATATGTAAGTAAGTATCTATGTATGTGTATTTGCATATTTTACGCTCAGGCACAAAGTGTAAATTACAAATATTTCAATATTACTCTGCAATATTTATCTTGTTTTTGTTTTCTTTTCATTTTTTTCGTTTTTGTTATCATAATATGATAAAAACAGAAACTAGACAAAATCGAACGGCATTTTCAAGTAATTAGTACTAAGTATTATTTAATTCATTTGTATATTGTTTAAGAAACATAAGTTCATATTTCGTATAGGTAGCGGTGTTTTCATTAATCTCAATTTTGTTTCGTTTTCGTTTTGCTTTTAATTTTATATTTTCGCTAATTTGTCTCTTAGAGCACGGCTCGGCTAAAGTCTACAATCAGGCAGCGCTCTGGCTGCTCTGGTCACACTGTCGCTGCTGCTGGCGGGTAAAGCTTTGCTTGAGTTGGCGGCGGAGGCTGCTGCTGATACGCTGCTGCTGCTTCAGTGATGCTGTATCTTTTTGGTATCTTATACGTAGTTCATAACAACAATAACAGTGTTTTTATATGTATGTGTTTGTGTCGACTCTTTCGTTCTTTGGTTGATGTATATGTGTATGTGTCTAAGTGTATAGTTTAACAATCTAAGAGCTAATCGGCTCGGGCAGTGGGTTCTCAGTGATGCGTATCTTGTTGCTTTGTGTGCCATAGTAGAGCGTGCCGGATGTATCAGTGGTTACGTATGCCCGATTGCCATTCCCATTGCCGTTCTCCACATCCTGATCCTCTTCACTTGTTGGGCCATTCGCATTATTGTTGTCGCCGCCGCCGCTGCTGCTGCTGCTGCAGTTGATGGCCGTCTCTCGCAGACGATTGCCGACACGCATGCTCAACTGTCGCTGGCGGTCTCGCTCGCGCTCCTGCGCAGCCTGCAATTGTTCCTCTCGAAAATTGGCAAAGAATATCGATGAGTAGGTGTGATATTTAGTGCCACAGGGAGAGCTAGCAGGCGTCGACAGCGGCGTTGCTGTTGTAGTTGCAGTGTTGTTGTAGTTGTAGTTGTAGTATATATTTTTGTGGAGGGGGGAAGGTAGTAGTAGTTTGGCTTTTGTTATTTACGTTACGTTACTTTTGAGCATGTTAGTTGTAGTAGTAGTTTGTTGTTATTGTTGTTCATTTTTGATGAGTGTTCTTTATACACTTTCTAAGGATTTGCTGCTGTTTTCATGTTTTGGTTTTTAGCGTGTATTCTATGTATGCATGTGTTAGTCAGTGTATGTGTGTTTGTGTGTGTGGCAATGTTTTTGTGTCTGTGTGGGTGGGCGGGTGCATTAATGAAGTAGCTTGGCCATTGTTTGTCACTGGATGTTTGCTGCAATTTGTAGCTGTTGTTGTTCTAGCTGCTGATGAACATTTGATGGTGATGGCGAGACGTTTATGAGATATGTTGATGATGAGAGAGCCCTGCATGCACTTAATTGATTGGTGAGAAGAGGGCGCCACATGTCGTCAGCTGCTGTGAAGAGACAGAGACTCGAAACCAGAAACAATAACAGAGAGCAAATTTGTGCTTTTTCATTTTCTTTTGTCCTTTTTGTTTTGCCCAGCTCAAATAATTTGAATTTTGAAATCGTTGACTGTCTTTTTATTTAGAATTCAAGTACACAACAAAAGCTTACAATTTGTGAAATTTTTGCATAGCTTCATATAAGATAATATATATATAGATGGTGTATATAGTATGTATATCATTAAATTTTGGTATTTTTCATCATTTTATATATATATATATTTATATTATATAGCATTGTCATGTATGTATGTATATTTGTATATGCAAAGTATAAATATTAACTTATTGCTTTAATTCATTAACGCTTTTCCTGTGTGTGGCTTTGTATGTTTGTGTGGTGAGTCAAGGCAAAGAACACCCAAGTATAGCTCATCTCTTGAGGCATAACAAATTGATAAAGGATACACAAATACACAATAAAAACTAAAAACTAAAACATAAATTTATGTGTAAGCAATACCTTTATTTTCAACAACTGGATTTGCTTGTTCAATTAATACAATATTGTCTTAGATATCGAGCTAATAATACATACCACAAATACGTAATAACTAATAATAATGGTAAAAAATGTATAACATATAAGACACAATAAGAAGCAACAATTAAAAGGCAAAGAAAAACTGAAAGTCACAATAAACAAAAATACATACAAAAAAGCGCCATAAAAGCTAAAGCTCCAACTTGTTGCTTTTTCTATGCGTGGCTCTGTATCTGAGTACATGTATGTCTGTGTGTGTGTGTTCGTCTCAGCGTGCTGTGCTTTCATCTTTGTCTCTGTGTCTTCCAATTTCTCTCACTCGTTTGCCCGCGCCCTTTCCAACTCCAATTGGGAGGCGCACTGTTCTCATTGCACGCAAAGCTCAATTTGCGTGGAACTGCTCCGACTGGCCGTTGAAATTTTGCGTGCCAACTTTTGCAGTACGCCAACAGCTACGCATTGTAATTTATTGGTTTATTTCATTTCAAATATTTTGCGTGTAAATAAACAAATCAAATAAAACATCAAATAAATTATATGTATGCAAGTATAGGAATATATGTATGTATGGGTAAAATATAAGTGCATTGTATGCGTGTGTTGCTAATAAACAAAGTTCTATCATAAAAAAGCGTCAAGTGCGGTTAACTCAAATAGAGACAGAGAAAGAGAGCAGGTAGAGTATAGTATACAACTCAAAAGCAAACTACATGTAGATTTGTCTGTTTCATACTTTTAGGTGAAAGCTATTCACACGTATGAGCATCACGCACTTGTCCAACCAATTGCTTGCTGGCTTCAAAAAGCTCATCAAGTGAGAGTGCATGTGCATACGCGTAGTGTATATGTGTGTGTGTGTGTTGCTATGTGATAAAAGTGCTAACTTGTTATATGTATGTATGTATATTATTTTGAATTATTGTATTAATTAATTAGCTAAATGCATTTCAATTAAGTTTCATCTTGTTGCCAGTTTCTACTGAGGTTTCTCGGAGACTATTTTGCGGGTATGTGTATATGTGTATGTGTGGGTGTGTACAAATATACATACCATATATTTAATAAGATTGTTTTTATTGTTGCGCATAGATTGCATAAGTTGTTGCATTAGATTGATAACATTTGAATTTGGTAAGAGAATATCGATTTGAGAAACAAAAAGAGAAAATTTCAGAATTCGAATGGACATCATCACAAAAAAATTAAATGAATTTTGAATGTAGTCGAAGATTGAGGTTAGTTTCGGCGCCCAGGATTGAGAGTGTGTTGTGCATATGGTAGTTAGATGGATGCATGACGAGAGGCAGGCGGGGGGGATGTTCAGCCAGGCGTATTACAAAATATTTTGATATTTCGATTCGATTTTGATTGATTTGTGTTTTTTTTTAGTTTTTATTTAAATGTGTATGTTTTTGAGGGGGAGAGGGGGTTCATATATTGTTTTGTTGTTTTTGTTATTGTTGTATGTTGTTTAGCAAAAAACAAGCAGTTTGGAGAAAGGAAAAAGAAATGAAAAACAAAGTAATGAACATATTGAAATATTTTGTTTGTTTTTTGTTTTGTTTGTTGTCGATGCGAAAATGCATTTGGTTCATTGAATTTGATTCAGAATTTTGCTGTTCTCGTGTAGTTTGGTGGGAGAGGGGGGGGGCCTTTTCGCGACCTGGCTAACTCTTGAGGGGATGGGGGCGAGGGGAGATTATAAGTATGCATATAAGAAAGTAAACACTTTATTTTCAACAATATTGTTCGAGTTTTAAATTTTTATTTATTTAAATAATTTTTGTTTTCGTTTTCAATGCGTACAAATATTTTGGCTAACAACATAAATAGAATTTTATTTGTTTTTTTTTGATTTTCTTTGCCAATTCATAATACTATATATAAAATTTTGCATAATTTGTATGATTTAATGTTTAGTTTCTTGCATTTAATCAAGTGTCGATTGCTTGTGGAAAGCGATTGAAAAGCTTTTTCGTCTTCAATATATGCAAACATTAGGCATTGCTCTAAATAGTTATTATTAATAGGGGATAAAGGCGACTCGCTCTAAACTCTATAAGGTCTATGCTTGTTTTTGTTAATGATGAATGGTTTTATTTAAATTTGGTTTTTATGTTTTTTTTTTTTTTTTTTTTGCTTTTTTGGTTGCGAATGGTTCTTTGGCAGTCTTGCTCTAGAATACTTGGTCTAGAATACTGAATTGATTCTGTTTAATTTGAACTGAATTGAATTGAATTAAACTGAACTGAGTAGTAGCTAATGGAGCTAACTTAGATAGTTAGATAGAGAGATCGAGGTAGGATAACATTGCAACGGTTTTGCTCATTTGATTGCGTCCCAATTGAGGGGTGGTAATTGAAATTTGACTAAATTAGTAGCAGGTAGGTTGAAATAGTAGGTGGTAAGTAAGTTGTTGATTTTTTTTATATTTTTGTTGAGTAGAGTTGTAGCAGAGAAGTTGAGGTTCAGTTGTTCAGTGTGTGCAGTGTTCTAACACTTACCATAGCCCTCGCCTTGCAAGAACAGCCGAAAGGCTTCGGCCAACTTGGCCGGCTGCTCCTCCAGCACCATGGCGCAATCGGAGATCTGCAAAAAAAAAATACATAGATATTGTAGTATATATTTGTACATGATTATTATAGCTGAGAAAAACCTTCATCCAGGATGAGTTTGTTGGATCCAAACGTCCATTGAATGTCACCGTATCATCGACATGTGGCGACAGCGAACCCGTTATGTTAATAACTGGCATTTTCAGTGTGGTGGCTGCCGTCTCAGCTCCAGGTGTACCTGGTGGAGTGCGTGCCAAATGCAAATCATTGCGATGAATATACGCATTGATCAACATGGCCAAATTAGTGGGATTGACGCCACGCTCAAAGTGCTGCTTATACATCTGGACGAGGTCATGGTTGCGCTCCTCTGGATTGCGTCCAAAATGATGCCACATCAGATAATCAATGACGCCCTGTGTCATGCCCTTGGTGCGCAAAAAGCGCGCATTGAAACTCTGATAGCCCCATTCAATCCAGCCCGATTGCGTTGATACGCAATTAATCAGACAGAGTGCGCCCACCTTATCCGGATGTCCGTGGGCGAAACGTGCCAGGATATTGGCACCAGCGCCAACGCCAAAACCAATCACCGACTTGAGTCCAAAATGCGACAGCACAAAGAGCAGCTGTGCGGCCAGCTCATCCATAGTTGGGTACACATAGCTGACGGAGACGATAAGAGGCGATAAGTTAGTTGATATATGGTCGGTAATATACAAAATCTGCTTGACTAGAAGGTACACGGTACAAGGTACTGTATCATTAAACTTTAAACAAATTAAACAGCGAACTGAAACAAAGCTATTACAATGTGATTTGCAAACTATTAAACTATTTCCGTGCTTAAATCTCTTTTACTTTTAATGTTGTACTAAAATCAAACTTAAAAAAAATCGCCTTTAAAAAGGTCGGGCCTATAGCTTCTAAATATTGAGTACTTCGATTTAAATAGGTGTAGTGGATTATGAATTTACAATAAATGAATTTCAACTGCATTTTACAATAAACTAATCAGGATATTTGCAACAAAATTGCTACTCTTTAAATACAACTATATTTAATCTACACCTCAGTTGCTCAGCTTACATTAATACAGCTTTTTTTCTTATATCAAACTAAGGCCATAGCTTTTAAATATCGAGTACTTCGATTTAAATAGGTGTAGTGGATTATGAATTTACAATAAATGAATTTCAACTGCATTTGACAATAAACTAATCAGGATATTTGCAACAAAATTGCTACTCTTTAACTACAACTATATTTAATCTACACCTCAGTTGCTTAGCTTACATTAATCCAGCTTTTTTTCTTATATCAAACTAAGGCCATAGCTTTTAAATATTGAGTACTTCGATTTAATTAGGTGTAGTAGATTATGAATAATAAACGAATTTATACTGCATAAATTTGCTATCCTCTAACTACAACTATATTTAATCTTCACCTCAGTTGCTTAATTTACATATGTAAATGCAGCTCTTTTTCTTATATCAAACTAAGCCACTCACTCCTCTGGTAGTGTAGGTGCACCCTCCTCCTGCCCAGGTGCCGTCACATGGTACACACAGAAGTTCTCCAGCAGACCGCGCATGACCGGAAAATTGAAGAAGCCAGCAAAGCTGGTGGCATCTATAAAATGCAAATATAATTAGAATAGTTGATATCTTCTCATGTAACGCTTACAGTTGAGTCCCAGATCATGATAGGTCACTATGGCCGGCTTTGAGGTGTCACCCTGTATGGCCACATGTATGTCGCCCTTGTCTGTGGGCACTCGTCGCTGATCGCAGGCCTCCAGTATGGAGCCGCGTGCATTGGGGAACTGCAACTGCACCGAGCGCAATTCAATATCATCCATGGGATCGACTGGCATAGTGCTATAGAAGATAGATGTGTTAAATCGAGTTTAATTTGAATGTTCAACTGGCTGTTTAATGCTAAACTATTATTATTAGTTGTTGGTGTTTCATTTTAAGTGGGTCACTCATAGACTTGCAGCCGGGCGGGCGCTGTTGTTCAGTGCTGGGCATCCTTTTTCGGGCGCTATTTTTTACAGTTACAGTTTACAGTTACTTGGGCTCTAAGGCTACAAAAATGAGTTGTACTCGTTACGCGGCTAATATGGCTATAGGCTATATATGTATATATATATATATATATATTTATAATATAAGTACTAAAATTACAAGTTGCAAAAAATAAACTTGGGTTTTTTTGTAAATGATAAACAAAAACGTATGTATAAGTAATATTTATAATAAGTATACTTGTATGCAAATATAATATATTTAAGTAGTTGTTCAACATTCAAGTTATGTACGAGATGCGTTTAGAGAGACGGGCGGATGCGATTTGTATCTCATTTGTAGTTAGGATTGTAGTTCAGTCTATGCAAAAATACTTACAAATAGTAAATCAAAATTGTATATGGGCAACAAGTCTAATGTGAGTTCTAAATAATAATTGTTAAATAAATACAAAAACAAAATTCAGAACTTGTGTAACTTGAGTTTCGTGTGGCAAAGTGGTTGGGTGGTTGGAGGGGGGCGGTGGCACGTTACGCGGCAAATGCATATCTTACATGAAACGGAGGGGTTCATTACGGTATTACGGTATACGGTACGGTACGGTTCGGTTCAGCTCGCAACGAAACTGAACGAATAGCAATTGCTCTTTTATTTATTAATTTTTTTTTTTTTTTTTTTTTTGTAGAGTTGATTTTTTGTTGTTGTTGGCTTACCCCAGCAGATGTGCCTCCTCGGCAATGTGTGTTGGTGCTGATGGCATCTTGGTGTTCAGTGTCTTACCAGTTTTGTCACGGTCTCTGAAATAAATACTATGAGCATGCAAGCAAAAAACCGAAAACACAAAAATCGAGAGGCAATTTGCTTATAATTGATACAAACTTAACAACCCAAAACTCTCATTATTTTTCCTCGATTTTTTTCGTGTGAAAAATCGTGGAAAAAAATTAATTTATGTTTAAACTAATACACACTATGTGTGTATGTTTAGCATGTGTACGAGTACGAGGTTTAATTGTTTTGTGGTAAAAAAAATGAGAGAAAATTCAGAATTGAGTTGAGTTTTAGGCTGCTGATAATGGTTGGAAATGGTTGAATGAATGAAATGCCAGATAGTTGAGCTGGAGCTGGAGCTGGAGCTGTAGCTGGAGAGGATGAGGATGAGTAGAACACGAGTGCTCGGGCTATGTACAACAGTAAACAGTTTTCACGTTACGTAAACTTAAATAAATGAGTCACGCAATGTCATTCGGGGTAAATGTCGATGTCGAAGTCGACGCCGACGACAACAAACAACTGGCGCCAGAAATATGAGCTGCCATGAACCCTTCCTTACTGATGGCCACCCACACCTTATGCTTTAACTAATTTGGCCGACTAAGCGTACGTTAAGGCTACTAGACCATGTGTCTAGGTAATTTGGCTTTGCCGAATAATTATGTGGCCCGTATACACATAATTCTTTAGCTGTCTATGCTGAAAACTCAATTAGTTGATGCTTCTCATGTGCCATCAATTCAGCTGGGGCTGATTAACCAGCATAATATATACATAGCAGCATTAATGGAAGAAAACTTTATGGCAAAGCTCGTTTTTCTTTGGACACTCTTGAAATTTTAATACAAGCTGCCTTGTCTTGGGAGCACTAGAAAATATAATTGCTGACTTAAATAGCGGTCTTCAATTAAGTCGACGCAGTTTAAAACTATTAATGCCCCACAATATTCTAACCTTGGCTCCGCCCACTTCTGTTAATTGTACTTTGTATATTATATTTGCGTTTGCTGTTTTCTTTTACTGTTGATTTATACGCTTGTATTATTTCCCCAGGCTGCGGATTTCAGCGCACGGCGCCACTCTTTGAAACGGTCAGCAACTAACCGGTTATGACCGGTTTGACCCAAACAGAACAGAGCTTAAGAAACGGGCACAACGAAAAGTGCAATGACTGAAGAGTGCGTCCACAAGAGCTTAAACTTGTGATGAGCTTTAAAACGGTATACAATAACATGCACACACATGCATACATTGCAAACACACATACATAACTATTTGTATTACTCTGTATTAATTGAGCCAACCAACAAATCTGTGTCTGAGCGTGGGCTATGTGGCCGTAACGGAAATTATTAATTAAAGAGCTACATGAGCGGCGCAATAAACATAAATATAAGAATTTGTAAATATGACTTGCACTGACAGAAATAGAACAAAAATGGATCGCAGTTAGCGGTTGACTAAATTGCGGTTCGTTGTCGTCGGACTGTCTGTCTCAGAGTTTGCATTGCACTTTTGCGCTTCTTCATGTTATTGTATTGACAAAACTGCAGGCGGGTTCTGACCTTGAGTCAGGGCTGAGCTGACTGGATATATTAACTAAGCAATAAATTGTAGAAGAAAGTTACCCCATGTGTTGATGTTGTTTTGGTGATGTAACTGAGAGCGAAAAGTGAGCAATATATACACTATATATAATAATATTAATTACATATGTACATAGATTATACATATGTATGTACGTATATATACTGTGTGCAATTTGTTCACTTCGGCCAAATCAGATTTAATGCAAAATGCTTTAACAAACACAAAAAGCTCTCACGCACATGCAAACGCAATTAAGTTGTGCTTCAAGTTAATGGTAAAGTTTTTGTTTTCTCAGTTTAACTTTTGCAGTGCTACAAACAAGGACAACGTCAATAAAAGCAATAAGAAGTATTATAAAGTTTGTTTGTGCGCTTCGTCTTCGTCTTCATCTTGTTCTTTTTTTTTGTTTTCTTCTCCTTGTTTTCACTTACCTGGCACCACCACCAACAATGACTGGCTGCCGCTGCTCCATGCGTACCAGCTCGTCGCTATCGCCTGGCGACGATTTGATCGCCTGACCAATTGCACGCTTAACGCTCTCAAAGACGGAGGTGGGCGAAGCTGCCTGTGGTTCTGTGGTGGATTGATAGATGGCGCTGCCATTGCCGTTGCCATTCATCGCTGGCAGCGATACGTAGCCGCCCTCTGATTGCGGCATAGTTTTCGTGTTCTTTTGCTTACTTTCTTTCGTGTTCTATGTGCTCTTTTTAGACTTTCATATACTTGTAATGTGTGTCTGCCTGTCACTCTCTCACTCTCACACTCGCAAATACTTAGTCTGCTTAGTTATTAATTTCAATTTTTTGATAAAACTCTCAATATGCTTTGTGTTTTTGTGTGTGCAAGAGTGAGTGAGTACATGCAAATTGCGCGCGCGTGTATGTGTAAGTGCGGGTGCGTGCATTGGTTTATGTTGTTGTTTCTTTTTTTTTTTTGATTTGTTCAATTGAAATCATAAGAACAGTGCGTTTTGTTGTTGACTTTTTCAGATTATTCATCGGCAGCAAGCACAGCAGTTGTTTTTATTATTAAGTATAATATAATATAGATTACATATGCGATATACATTTACAAATGTTATCCATTGGTCAGTGTAGCAGCAGCGGTCACAATATACATAAATTAAATAAACAAAAACAGAGAAGAGAAATAAATTATAATATAAAACATATGATAATACAAAAACATGGAACAAAAGCGAAAATAAATCATGTAATCGCCACCGAATTTGTAATTACCCTTCACACACCATCACCCAGAAGTTTTTGAGCATAGAGCTTTTTCAAGTGTTACGTTTTAACAGCAGCACATTAAACAACTGTTGAGGATAACATAGACACTGCTGTTAACAGTGGTTCAAAATGTTATGCTCCAATTACATTTGGCATGAATACTGACCGCGTAAAGGGTACAATGAATACATTATGAATGACTAAGGCATACACCTCATTTGGTTAATAAGCGTGGGACAAGCATATGCATGAACAACTACGATAACACGAGCAGCAGAAACAATAGAAAAAGCAACAACAACGAGACTACAATTTGTATTTGGCGTCAAAGTTCGTACTTGAAACAAGATATGCAGACCAAAAGCAAAGCACACCACACCACACCACACACATACAGCCACAGCACTCAGAAGCTGCAGCAGCTGCGGCACCAGCAGTGCCAGTGGCAACTCATCGTCTCTGGTTTCCCTTGCTTATGGTTTCATGTGCATTACATTAACCCAGTTCCAGTTTTATGCGGCTCGTCTAAGGGTCTCTCATTTTAGGGTTGCCGTGTGGCAAGCCCAGCCCCTTTGCCGCATGCCACACAACATTTTCCGCACACTTTGCACTTCAGTGGGAAGCTGATTAAGTGCGTCACCGAAATTCCAAACACTTTAAAAGTAACAAACAGCAAATCAAAAGCCACAACGATGACGCAAACTCATAGAATGAAAGTATAATCATAATAAAACGAAAATGACAAAAAAAAAAACAATAAATAAATAAGCAAAACTAGCTACGGACTCTTTTGCGTCTTAGCTATAATCGTAGAACACTAGTAGTAGGCAAATTTCAGAGGTCAGTCTGTACCACGGGGCGTATGCGGCATATGAGTAAAGCCATCAAATGACAGGCTTGGGCAAGTATCCAAATGGGAAATATCTTTGGAATCACACCACATAAACATATATCATACACACTATATGTACATTCCTTCATTTTACAGTTGGTTATCTATTTATTATGCAAAACTAACGACGTCGTTTCCCCACTTTGTTCACATGCTGCTGCTGCGCTTAGTACTGCATAAATGTATAATATTAGCAATAAAGAACAACTTTTTACATAAAGTCAAAGCGAAAACGCTGATTAAAGCCAAGCAAATATTATACAAAAAGAAAAAAGCGCAAAAACTTGTTTTCTATCTTTCAAGCAGCAGTCTTGATAAATAGTTTTAAACAAATACTAGACTAGCACATACTGTGCATTGCATACACAGTTTTGTATCTTTTCTGCAACTAGTTTTGAAGAGAGAAGAATTATTACATAAAGGTAAACTTAATTGCTAACAACATAAATATTTTTTGTAAATTAATATAAAGATCAAAGCATTAATGTTAAAATTGAATTGAATTGACTTTTCCTAATTGCATTTACTTAATTTTAATTTGGTTGAATTTAATCCTAAATTTCTTATCTTTTCTCGATATTTAATAAATAAATAAATGAATTGTGAATACCCTCAAACATTCATTAGGCCTAGGGTATTAAATATATATTGAAAATTGTTGCAGTCATTTTGATGCCGTCGCTTTCTTTATCAATTCTGATCTTGAACAAGGCGATTAAATAGATACGAGTAGCATCTGATGCGAAGTAAATTACTTTAATTTGCACATCATATATCAAATGCACAATATCCATTTGCGCACTTAGCTTTGACCTTTTCATGTGACCTGAATAATGGCCGTCGATAAGGTGCAAATTCATTTGTGGCACAATAAAACGATGATATAATGACATCCTGCTGGTCATAAAGAATACGAGGGAGGACAGTAAAGTGGCCAGCAAACATTTGCATATAATTCAAGTCGACATATATATATGTGTATGTAAAATGGCTACAACTGGGCCAAGCCTATGGTGGACTCGCTTCAATTCCAATTCCAATCCCGATAATTGCTACAGCGCTACCAGAAAGTGCCACTTATGGCGAATTATTCATAATTGCAAATTGCAAGACGAAGAAGGCCAATAGAAGAAAAAGCCAAAAGGTGCCACAATAGACAAGCAGGTGGGACAAATACACTGCGAGAGAAATAGATGTATAAATAGATCCATTTTCGATATTTACAACTGTTATACTTTGAAATTGAAGCCAGTTTATGTGTTATACTATAATCAGATTTTGTTCATATCATTTATTAAACAACAAATGTTATAGTTGTAAAAATGCAATGATATTTTAGCTAATCATAAATTAATGTGAAATTAATTAGTAATTAGAGATCCTACATTCATTTAGTAGACATTGTTTATTGGCTTTCGTTTATGTTCAACGAAATGTTTAAACAATGTCTGATGACTTTAGGAACTGCATTGAATTCTAGTACCGGCTCAATTGTCTTGCCTTGAACTCGACTTGGGTTTAATGCACCCCAAGTGCTTTTGAGTCGGTTTTTTCTCGCTGTGCAGCATTGGCGCAAATATCGACAATTTGGCAGGTCGCCTGGGCAACCGTTGGCAGGTCAACAGGCATCGGAACAATAACAATAAGCAGTAGTGGAATAGAATGTCGAGATTTGAGCGTGACCCAAACGGATATTGTTGGGCACTGTCAATTGCAATTGGCCAGAAAGGACAACAAATAAATTCACATAATTTATCAATAAATTCAAGGATCTTCCACACTTGGTGTTTTGTTCCGTGTTCTGTGTTTCCACAAATTGCAGTGCACAGTGAAATTATTCAAAAATAAGTGCGGCAGGATGGTGCTGGCGACGGGGGCTGAAGGTGCGCGGAGCCAAAGATGGCGACAACAAATCCCATAAAGGAAATGTCACGCTATATGCTAGCAGCCGCGGGGCTTACAGTATATTGCGAACGTCACACTCTCACACACACACACACAAGACTGTAGACACAGAGAGAAGGAGGAAAACGTCAACAACAACTGCTGTTGTTGTTGTAGTTCCTGCCATGTAGTTGTTGGCGGTACGGATGTATGGATATACATGTGTGTAGGTGTGTGTGTGTGGTAGGGCGGGGCGAGGGGGTGCCGTGCAGGTTTGCTTTACTGTTACGTGTTTGCAATCGATTTGAGAGTTACATAAAAACAGAGCAAAAGAAGAGCGACCATGCAAAGAGAGCAAGTGGAGAGAGAACAAGCGAGCACCTGGTCAGTCGGAGGGGGTCAAAGTAATTTGGCAATTTCTGATGGTCTAGCAGAAAAAGTAAGGTTAACTGACCTATGCGCATATCAAATATGCAGGCAAGTTAAACAGCAATGTCAAATAAAAGCAATGGTTATTTGTGTAACGCGACGTCGGCAAACGACTGTTAACCGAATCCACAATGTTGAAAATGGTCGCTCAGTGGAGCCGCAGGAGCAATAAAATTCAAACAAAACAAAGCAACAAAACGAAACGACGTTCAAAGGAGGTCGTTAAGAGCGGGGAGAGAGATAGAGAGAGAGAGAGAGAGAGAACTATAGAGGGGGGAGTCGAGCAGAGTGGTCTGCGTTACGTCAGAGTCATTTGGGGCTTGTCAAAATTAACAACACGAAGCAAATCAAAAAAAATACTAAAAATTAGATGCATTAGTAGATAAATGGGAACAGAACCACAGCAACAACATGAGCATAACAGAACAATAACAACATCAACATGCAATGCAAAGTCTAACAGACAACTGTTAACTGCTAACTACTGCTAAAAGCTTCAAATTCAGCTGTGAGAGAGCTGAGTGTGCTAATTAAATATGGATGCAAATGATAAATATGATGCAGCGCGTGTTTGAGTTTGATGAACGGAGAAAGAGAGGGGGGTCATAGTAATAGTAGTAGTAGTTGTGAAGTTTTAGTCACAGCAGAAGTGAATAATACAACAACAGACAGCAGCAGCAAAACAAAAACTGTGACAGACAGTGGCAGTGGGGGTCATCACGGGGCTAATCATTATGTTGGTGAGTGCATGTACATACATATGTTACATTTGGATGTGTGTGATATACCTCTGCCTGTCGTTGGCTTGCATTCTGTTGTTGTTTTTAAAATTATTAGTTTGCCAGTCAGTCTTGTTTTTTTTTTTTTTGCATGTGTTGGTGTGCGTTCGTGTGTGCGTGTGCCTGTTTGTGCTTACTGGACACCAAAACTCACCTGACGTTCGTTGTGCTTGTGTTTTTCTTTGACGAACTTTCAGCAACAAAAGCAACAGTAACAAATTAAGAAGCTCGGAGGGGTAGACGGAGTATAGGTAGCACAATTGTAGAACTACAAATTTGTGGAAATCTACTGCTGTTGCTCGTTTTCGTTGTTTGAAATTTTCTTCCAAGTTCTCTTTTCTCTTTTTTTTTTCTTTTTGTTCTTCACTAGTGTGCCACTATGTATGCATAAGTAGTTTACTAGCGCGTCCTACAATAGCAGCAACAACAATAAAAACGTTCACGAGGCCTTCTTTCTATGAAAAAATCAATATTTGTTTGGGTCGTCAAATTTTTCGCGTTAACAATTGTGTAATTTAATTCACTGTCGCGTACGCCCACACACAGTCACACTCACTAAGCTGCATTAGTTTACTTTAGCAGATTGCAGAACACTAATTCGATGTTGTTTGTCACAATAAGAATATGTTGGGCATTTAAATAACGTTCGACGAACAAAACTGCTCAGCAGCAACCAACTCTCAACTCGATGGTTCACGCGACAGTGTGACCATCTTGTGTAATCCAAGAATTGTTGATTTTTGCTCAATTGATTTTCTTACAAGTTCAATTGCAATCGGCTGTGGTGGTTGGCCGATTGTTAAATTCTTACAAATCTGAATAGCCTATTCTTTTCATAATTCATATTCTGTTAATTGTTGTCTTAAAATAATTTACTTCAATTTGTTCAAAAAATAACTAATAGAATACAACGGACTTAATATCGATTAACTGGAATGATTTGCATAGTGGAACACCTGCCCATCGCTGATAACTTAAACGCTACCCATCACTAGATTATTTGCCGGCGTTTCTAAATTGTTTGTACAAAATGTGCGATTTAATTCTTCCGATTATTTTTCCGCATTTTCTGACGTTATCAACAATTGTACATATTAAACTGACATTGACATTTTATGTCTAACTTCTAAGTAAAGAATACGTATTCTTAACTTAGTGGTCAACCTCAGAGTGCTTTTGGGGCTCGTTATGAAAATATCGTTTGATAGTTGTGAAACTAAATATACTCCGATATTATATGTATCTATAAAACGCAGTTAATGTAAAATACAAACTTGTTCAGTATTTAACGAGACGGCAATCTGCTCAATAACAATTTATTCTGAGTGTTACAAACGTGAACATTTTAAATCTAGTCACAGCTGTTCAAATCAAAACTAGGTTCACTCGAACTTGTTCTGTCCATAACGTGAACGCTTTTCGCTTTTATCAATAATGTAAGTTTTTCCTCAGAAAAAAGTTGTCTTCTGGCAGTTAATCTTACTAAAAGTCAGATATATTTTATATGTTCAAGTAAACAACTACAAAGTGCTGGCGCATATTACCATTATTCTTTTTTTTAGTTCTACGAAGGAATTGTTCCAGCGAACTTGTTCTGTGAAAAGACAACGAGGTCTTAGTAAAGTAAGTTGTAATCGAAAATTTTAATCTGATGTATCAATTTAAATGTTAAATAATTATTTTAACCAGCAAAACGCGGTGCCCAGAACAATCAATCACAAGGAGAAACACGGGCTTTCGAAAGAATAGAAAAAAACAGGAAAGTTTTTCAATGCTGAAATGCATTATTGCATTACACAAATTACAATACACGACAAACAAAATCAATAGAATTTGAAATGCCTCGTAGATACACAACAAAGTTACAGTTAGAGAAGCTCAATAAAACAATTGCTGAGCGCAAAAAACAACAAAATGAACAACAAAGCGACTCTGAGAAGTCGGACGACAGCCTGTCGGATGGTGAGAATGACGATAATTCGATGGAGGAAAAAAACAAGGATAATCCAATACGTCGTAGGCTTGAAATGTCGAGACACGACACGCATCCTGCACTGAATGAAGGACTAGGAATCGGCAATAGCTCCTTGAGCATATATCCCAATGCGGCATTTACAGTGCCATTGCCATTGTACATCGCCGATCAAACGACGCCCATTATGGATCCATGCCTGCGACGTCCATTTGCACACGACGACTGGATGCGCCAGTTACTTTTGTATAAGAACAAGTACATAAGCCAGACCCAGAAGCAAAAGCAACGCGAAAAGAAACTCGAGTCTAACATCTACAACACGTACTTGTTCGAGGTGGCTGAACAGATTGCCACACAGGAGAATACATATTTTCGCGACAGCTATGACTACTACTACACGGGCGGCAATCTCAATCTGCTGCCATATGCAGCTGCTGGAGACGAGCCCAAAACGTTGGCATTGCATGTATCCGGCGAGAAGCTGCAGCAGCTAAATATCTCAAAAGTTGGCGAGGAGGCGGAAATATGGCAACCAATACACAGCCAATCAATGGCCACGACGTCCAGTGAGCTGTTTGAGCTGATGCCAGTGAGCAGCTTTCGGGTCAATCATGGCAACATGTTTCTAGCACGTCAGCTGAACGACATTGCCATCTATGAGTTGAAAAAAGCGCAGATAGCAAATGATGATGACGATGATGATGATGATGACGAGGACGAAGATGTGCCCAAATACGAGTTGAACTGTCAGTGCCAATACAACAGCAAGGATGGACCATTTATTAGCGTGGCTCAGGGCATTAACAGGCCAAATACATTGGCCATTGCATGCCAAGATTGCAGTGTGCGCTTCCTAGACATTGTATCCCAGCAGGACATTTCCAAGCATGCGGTGGCCATTCTCAAAGGCACCAGCACTTGGGCGCAGCTGCGTGCCTGGCAAGAGCATTGCTTCACCTATGCCTGCCAGTCGGCCGTCATTACCATTGACATGCGTTGTGGCAACGAGGTGATTAATCCACTGTTTGCCAGCAGCGTCTACTCGAAGCGCTGCGAGAGCTTCTCCTGCCTGGCTGGCAGTGTCAATCCCAATCTGCTGTATGTGGCCAGCAATCATAGATTGCACTGCATTGACATGCGATGTCTGGGCAAGAAGCTCTCGGATCGTGCTGTCGTCACATGGACACATCAAATGTGCTATCCACCCACATGCATGGACACGATTGCCCAAGATGGTAGCGAATATGTGGCCATGTCCAATGCACTGCCCAGCGATCAACGCATTTGTGAGCTGAGAAATGCACTTGCCGAGAGTGTGACCACCATGAGCTCACCCACGTTGCCCTATGCGCCGCCCCAGCTAGAGGAGGCGCTGATAGATGCTCGACTGCAGGGCTGCAATGTCAGTGTCTATGCCGATCTGGCGCAGCGCATTAAATACTCCACAACGGGTGTTAAATTCCATCGATTGGAGCATGCCAGCGATGGCGCCTTTGCCCAACTGCTGACGGCTAACAGTGTGGGCGATGTGTTCTGTCAGCGGGTAACGAAACGGGATGAGCTGGAAATGGAGCGGGAACAACGCACGGGCATGCACACCAACGAGGCCATACTCTACTATGCCGATCTGGTGCGAGATCGGGTCAGTCGAAGATTGCGCTGCACTGAAGTGCAGCCCATGGCTGTGATGCGTGACATTCTCAAGGCAGAACGTGATGTGGAGGAGGACAAACCCATGCCCATAGAGGACATAGAAATTGATTATGGTTTTGAGGAAACGGCAAACGAATCAAGCGACTCCGATTCCGATTCCGACTCGGCCACAGAGGAGCAGCCCACTGTGAGTCACAAGGCAGCCAGGCAGCCAACACCGCCAGTAGAAGAACCAAAGCTGCCTAAGAAGAGGGCCATCAATCGTGGACCTTGGCAAAAGTCAGCACATCATCTCAGTCAATTTGAGGATGTGATTAGCACTCGATTGCTCAGCATATGGGATATTGATGAATTCGATTTGACGCGTGATGTAAACATCGATATGATTGATGAGAAGCTAAAGGCGCAGAAAGAGGAGACACATGACGAGGATCGTACAGCATCCTGGCTGCAACAAGTGCACGAGCCCGCAGATGCAGCTAGCTTTTTCGATGAGAAAACTAATCTTGTGCCGGGCACAAATCTGCCCACACACTACGGTGCCACATATGCGAATTATAGGGAAATTACCAACGAAACGGTGGACATTGAGGCGACTATGCTGTCGGCCAAGACCGAAGGGAATGCTACATTCAATGAGACTGTCAGTTTCAGCATGAGACCGCATTCCACACTGCGACCAGGAGAATTTACAATTGTTGAATCGGCTGCCAATCCAACACCTGCTAAACGACCTAAAACTAAATACACTATGGGCTTCTAGGGATTAGTTTAGTTGAGCACACTTTAACACGCAATAAACTCGCAAGTACAAAGCAACAAAGAGCGATAAACTAATTAACTATATCTTACAGGATTTGCATAAATACTAAGAAAATAAAATGCCTAACAATCTGCGCCAGCGTTTGCCGAATTTTACACGTGAGGAGGAGAAGGTACTTGCAGTGTTGGCTTTAAAATATGACAAAGAGATCAACTGCAAGGGGTCAAATGCCAGGTCGTGGCGTATTAAGAATCAAGCTTGGGAAAAAATTTCCACTGAATTTTCCAAGTGAGCTGAGCAAAGGGGGGAAGGCGGGTCCTTTTGTCTTGTGTGTGTGTGTTTAATTCTCCTTTAACTGTAGGATAACAAATGTTACACGCTTGGCGCCCAGTCTCAGATCCAAGTATGAATACATGCGAAAGACCAAAAAGCTACCAAAGCCAGTTGCAGATGAAAAGCTGAAGAAAACAACTGATAAAAGCATTGTAGAAATACCTCAAGTCAAAGTGGAGCCGGTCATAGAGCAAGAAAAATCCGAATCGCCAGATACATTAGAAGACTCAATGGACGATGACACCATGGATGAAAGTTGTGAACTTCCTCCATCTGTTTTGCAAGTGTGCATTGAGGAGATCAAACCTGAACAAGCCATAATCACCAACGATGCTGTTCTATCTGAAACCTCAAGCAGTGGCAAAGAAACTGAAACTGAAACAGAAATTGAAATTGAACCCAAGCCGTCATCCATTGCTGTGCCCATTTCTATATCAACTCCCAATTCCAACACTTGCAACACCTGCAATGCCTGCGAGGTGAGACTATCATAAATAAGTATCTGAAATACTTCTATATATATCTGGTATATATTTCAGGGTGTAGTTCAGTTTCTCAAATCACTACGTGGCACGGAAAACAAAGAAAATGATGACATTTTCAAAATGGTAAATGGATCATAAATGTTGTGCTCTTTCTAATAAACATTAACATTAATTATATCATATCATTTTGCAGTCCATGGATGTGAGTTCGTTTAGGAATACGGAACGTCGTTATCAGGAGAAGCATTTGGCTGAGATGGCCAATCTGAAGGCACAGCATCAGATCTTCGAGATGGAACTTAAGATCAAGGAACAGTTGTACAATAGCAAGATTAATAAGATTCACAAAATGTAATCAGTCCCATTAGATTTAGTAATAAATAATACATTATTTTTGCAAAATGTACCGAGCACATTTATTACAATTAATCTAATATGAATATTATTTACAGAGGTATTTGTTATTCTAAATTCGGTTATATCGAAACGAGAAACCATTTTATTGGATTAATATTATTTCATTTTCGTTATATACAAAACATTTACTAACATATATGAAGATAGATCAGTTAAAGTAAAAAAGATTCTTTTGAACAAAAAGGCAGTGAATAAATTTTAAATATTTTTATGTTAGTAAAAGTTTTCCCTAAATGTATTTGCATTTGTCAGATATATTTTTTTTAGACCGTGAACTATTGCTGTTATTAACAATTATTATATGTGAAGATAACTAATTTATACATGTGCCTTTGTTATTTAATATTGACTAATACTTTATTGAAATGCTAAAAGCTATAAATATTTGTATATAACTATATATGTATATATTTGCATAATAACTTTGTAAAGTTTACACCTGAGTTCCGGGAATTCTTCGCTCTGCAGTAAGCCCAAGAAATGCAAAATTCAAACACGTGTTTAAAATTGGATTTCAATTGAAACATACATGTGCATTATGTTAGTTAGTTTAGCATTTTCACTGGACATTTATACTCGCCATTTTGATTGGCCATGGCGTTGATTGGCCAATTGGGAGTCTGACTTGGCATCCCCATCCAGGTCGGGTTCGTAGGCAGGATTTTCGATGCCTTCAATACGTTCGACCACAAATTTATGATCTCGACGCTTCAGCGCGTATCCATGTGGACGATTTTGTATCTCTTTCAGCATTATATTTGTAGATAGGCTTCGATGCCGTAAAAATTAAAAGCAACCGACACTTGGAGATTTGGTTTAGAACTGAAACTAATTAATCTGAGCGTGGATATCTAATTGATTTGCATTAGCAATCGCATGCATTGGGGCGTAAAATGACCCCAAGGGTAATACGTTTTGTTTACGTTTTTGTTTTTTTTATTTTTATTTTTTTGTTAATGTTGTGGGTGCGTCGAGAATTGCTGTTTAGGTAAACAAACACCTAGTTAGCATACATATGTATGTAATCCAATAGAAGCAATAACATTTTAAATTCGCATATACTCTAAATTCTTTTCTATTGAATTGCCATTCTTATAAATAATAAAACATTTGATTTTGCTCCGCCCAAATGGATCAAGCGCATGCGCGTTTTGGGGGCGTGACTTCCGGTTGGGCTTAGCAACATTTCATTGTTGCCAGCAACATGTAGCCAGCAGCATCCTTGAGCGCTCATCACACTTCAGTTAACAGTTAACATTGTAACAACGCACAAGCAGGTTGTGTGCCTCATATCACTTCTCATTTCCAACGTTATCATTTTTGTTTCCGGTTAACAAAATAAGTAATATTTACAATTACTTAAATCACATAATATGTAAGTTTGGAGCAAAATATATCTGTATTTCAATTGCTTGTTCATTAATGTCTCTTAAAACTTTGTTTATTTTGTTAAACTGGCTCTTATGATTTTTGCCAATTTATTTATGCTATTTTGTTCATATATAAAAACAATCAGTGCGCCCAAGATAAGCTAATTTTCTGAACCGCTCCCGTGCTGCGCAAGTAACTTTGATTACGTGGACAAGTGTTTGCTTACGTGCTGCTCTCGCTCTCTTTGTCTCTCTCTCTTGATCCGTGTACGTGTGTGTGCGTGCGTTGGTGTGTTGCTCGCTGCTAAGTAAACGCCGACGACGCTGTTAATTCCATCAGTTGCCTGGCGCACTTTGATCGTAGCAGTTGTGACCGTTGCCTGAAACGTTTCGCTCTTCGCTCGCCGTGTTTATATCCCCGTGATCGATTCAGTGAAATACACAAAAAAAAAAGGTATAAACATATTGAGTAAATAATAAACAAAGTGTACGCACCAGAATGTAAGTCATTAAACATTTTGAGGTGCTACAGGAAATAGATGCAAAATGAAAGCGTGTACTCTGACTATTGCTCTGGTGGCGTGTCTTATTCATTCATATTCACATCGTGTTTTACACATCAGCGAAGCACAGAGCAAAGAGAGCGCAAATGGGGGGACATTTCATATATAGTAGCAAAGAAAACTGAACGAAACGCAAAAGCAAAAGCAAACGCAATCGTGAACGTGAACGTGAACGAATATTGTACTCTCTTATCTTCCGGCCGGTCTACCAAGTGTTGCCGGCCTGAGCACACGCCATTGCCTTGCCCTGGCTTGGCTTGCTTTGACTTGCTTTGTCATGTCGTGTGTAGCTAATCACAATTTGTTTGCTGTTTGGAGTTGATTTTATTTGTGGTGGAAAAACTCATGACGTGTGCCTTAAAAATCTCTTCCTCCTGCATTTGGCTCAGTTTGGAAAGTTTTCATTTCATTAACGTTTACCTGTAAATTATCCATAATGTGATGATGGGCCAAAGTCGTGGCCGCGTTGGCTATAAGTATGGTCCGTACATAACGGTACAGGCGACAGTTCAATGAACCAGGCTTTAAAATGAGCTCTCGAATTCAAACAAAACAAAACAACAAAAACCACAAGGTGGCAAGAAGCAACTGGTTTTGCTGCGAACGCCCAAAAATAAAACCGTAGCAACAACAAGAAACGAGAAAGAAAAGCCAATTTCGATCAGACGAAGATCCAATGCGCTTGTATGTTACATACATATGTTATTTGTAAGATTCATCTCTTCGAATATTGTTTAAAGATGCGACAAGTTGTTAAACATGTTTCGTGATCAAAGATAACTTTTCGGCATGTTTGTTTATTACTTTTCAATTAGAAATCCAAGTTTGGCAAAGGTTTTCAAATGTTTAACATCTGCAGACAAAATACAAATACTTTGCACATTTCGGAAGTTTTTAAATACTTTATAGTAATACTTAGCAATAGAAAACATAGATAATATCAATCCCAGTATACATTAAGTATACAAAAAGTTGAAACACCAAGTTTTCATTGATATACTTCAATGTAAATCCCTCACAAACCACTTGATATTTATAAGACTTCTCTTGCATTAAATCGATCATTATTTCATCATTTTATTCTATATTAAAAAATGTAAATTTCTACTATTTTCGAATGCAATTTTGCAATGCTGTTTTGCTCTATTATTTGTTTTTTTTTATAAAACTTCTCTTGCATTAAATCGATCACTATTTAATCATTTTATTCTATATTAAAAAAATGTAAATTTTTACTATTTTCGAATGCAATTTTGCAATAGTATTTTGCTCTATTATTTTGTTTTGCATTTTGTCAAATAAACATATTAATCCGCTTAAATTAGCTTGACATTTTGAAGAGCTTGCATAATGCGTAACGAAATCGTGTAACTCGACTAATAGGGTATCTGCAGAGTAGTTAATGCCCGCATAAAAGGGTGAGCGATAATGAAGAAGAAGAAGAAGAAGCAGCAGCCGCGAAAGATCCAAAATGTTAATGATGTTTTCACGTAATTGTGCCGTTACCAATTGTAAGGTGCCATCACCCTCTTTCATTAGTGAAAGTTTTGTTTGTTGTTGCTCTTGTCATTTGTTCATAATTGAGCTTATTTATTGCAAATCATTTTCATTGGAACGAACGCTTTCTTCTTCCCCACAAACGCATAAATCACTCAAATGGCCCATTGAAAATGCCCAAGATGAGCACTGTCCAACTTTCATTCGCAATGCCAACCACCACCTACACTATGCTACAAAGCCCCCGTTTTTTGTGAAACAATTAACATGCAGCGTTTTTTCGTAAGAGCCGCTTGCCAATGTTGGTCATCGACGCCTTTTGCGTTTTTGCTGAGATTACGCATACGCACAGTTGGCCCACACACACACACGTACAGAGCTGCAATAATTTGCAATTTTGGCATTGCATAATCCTCTGCAGATGGATAAAACCTGAAATGAATTTTGTACATTTGCATAATGTACAATTTTTCACTCTTTGCGCGTTTTTCTTCTTCATTATTTAAACTTTACACTCTTGCACTGCCTGACTTTAATTGGCTGGCAGCTTATGATTTTGTAGGCTTGTGCAAGCCCACTGATAATTGTATGCATAATTGCTTAAGCATTGCCTTAATTATATCAAGTGGTTGAAGAAAGCTGGCCAAGACTGTCAATGTCATTAGAAGCTTTCTAACTAGCAACTTTAATGATTAATACTTTGCTTTACTTTGCAGCCATGTTGAAGTCAATTCTGGTTTTCTCCTGCCTTCTGGTGGCCTTCAGCGGTGTTCACTGCGACGATCTGAAAGTGGATGTGATCAGCACCCCCGACATTTGTGATCCGAAATCCAAAAATGGCGACTCTCTTACCATGCACTACACGGGCACCCTGCAGGCCGATGGCAAGAAGTTCGATTCGAGGTAAGGTTTTAAAGGAACAGCCACAGTGCACACATTAAAGCTGACCCTAGTCATATTTGCATACGGCACACACACACACACACACACATACATGCACACATATACACATACTACAATGGGGATTAAACATGTGCCGCATAGGCCTCGATGGCGGCTCCTCATTGTCGTAAATTAGACGCCAGCTGATAAGCGATCTCAATTGTTGGCCAGCATTTTGCATGCTCTTCTTTTTCGGCCAGTTTTGTTATTGTTGCAGTTGCCACAATGTGGCTGTTGCAGTTGCTTTGCTTGCCACATACATATTAAATAAAATGCATTTGATAGACAGCTGTTGAAATATTTCTTGATCAATTTGTGCGACATCCTTAAAGCACAAGCATTGATTTAGTTGCTGTTTATGGCTCTAATTTCATTGTAATTATAGACTGCCTTGCTTTCATTTAAGCTGAAGCCAATTAAAGCACAACTCTTTAAAAGATTTTCCCCTTACTTTACTTTGTTTCTTTCTCTAACAAGAATGTAATCAATTGGGCTGTTTTACTGCAGTCGTTTCATTATCAATTTCACTCTTATCGCATGCAAAGAGTAAACCAACACTACATATTGATATATGGTTGGTTGGACAGTGTAGTCCGAGATAAGCACAAGCAGAGTTCAAAAAGGCCTCCACATCATCAAATGTAGCAACTGTAGGAGGTCTCCTAATATCATTTATAAACAGATTGCATATTTGGTGACATCATTTTGAGTCTCTCTTGATATAAGAGTGTACATTTTGTTGACGCCTTTTTTTTTGACAATTTTTTATTGATTTTGATTGGGCAAAAATAAAAACGAACGAAATCGCAACGATAAGTAAAGTTGTATTTGTATTAGACAGTTTATATTTTTAACATTGAAATGTCTTGGAATTTATTACTTTTCTTTTAAATTTGATACAGTACTGATCTTTTAATAAAATACAAATTTAGCAGTTTATTTAGCACTCAACTTAATTAATGTCAAATGCGCAAATAAATAAAGCCATCATTTGAAAAAGTCTTCTGCCTAATTTTACTCTAAAATCTAATAGAAATTTGCACTTAACAAATTTAACAATTGATTTAATTTAAGTGCAACTAATTTTAAATCAAACTTTGTTGTTAGAACCTTGACTTTCGCATCGAGTTGGCCTCATTGCAAATGCTGGTATCAGGGCGTGTTTATCGCTTTGGCTTATTGGACTAAATTTGTTTTTGCTTTATGCCTAATATTATTTATTTTGATTGCTTAACAGGGCCAACAGCAAATTGAGTCTTTTGTGCAGGAAATCGTTTTTATAATACGATTTTAGCACATATGCTAAACAAAACACACACACACACCTAGACAGGTCTGTCTAACACACACACACACACACACACACACTCTCTCTCGAACCTAGAGAGAGTCACAAATTATCTGAAAGTTTGTGCTGAAAGTTTGCAATTGCTGTTTAATTTAGCGTGCTGCCAACATTGTGGCAAAACTTCAACCTGCAACCTGCCACCTGCCCCACAACTCGCCATTCTAACTCAATCAGTGCGTCAGGACAGCCCAAAAGATGTCCTGGCAAAACAAGCCACTTGTTGAATGCTTGGCTGCCTCAAAATGTTGTTGCTTAATGCACTCATTCCACTACAGTTTGCTGTGGCTTAAATGCCTGGCCGCACTTAACCCAAGCGACAGGCACTTTGCGAGAGAGCAGCCTCCTTCCAAGTGCAGCCAAGGATGCTTTGTCAGAGCCATCAGGCATCAGGACGAGAGCATGCAAAAATCTTTTAGCAAATTCACTGCCTTAAGCGTTGAATACTTTGACTTTGCTTTATTTTTTGTGTACCTTTTTTTGGCGCCGGAAATTAGCTACCTGAGAGCGCTGGCTGGATACAATTTTGCTTGTTTTCTTTGTTTTTTTTTTTCTCAAAGTATCCTGCTTGATAATTAAGCTGTTTTGGCTGCGCAAATGAAAGGCTTAAGTGCTGGCTGGCTTTGTGCATTTGACAGTCCTTAAATGGCTGCTCAATTGCCTATTGAAGTGCCATTGGCAGGCAGCTGTTGATTGTCTGCTTTGGCAAGCATTATACGGCAAATGAATGCTCTGCAATTGAAGCAGAAAAATGCTTGCTCAGAGGGAAAACATTACAGTCTATAAACAATTAAATAAGCTGAATCTTTATCGTTTAATGAAAATATTATAGCCAACTTCTGAACCGGTTCAGATGACATAAAAATCTTGGCAACTGTCATTGATTTTGACTGCAACCATTTTGAACCGGTTCAGCAAACTTGAAACTCGATTTCGATTACATTTCCTGTCTGCATGCAGTTGGCAAATGTTTAATTTGAGTACGAAGCGATAAAAATGAATTAAAGGCTGCCCTGCTGGTTAAATGATTGAGTTGATATTCAATTAGTTTGGTTTTTCGATTGCCAAAAATAATTGTAGCGTGCAGTTTGTTTGCCTTATTGCATACGTGCCTCATTGAGCATAAAAAGGATTACATCGAAGACAAGACAACGAGTCCTGCCTGGCCCAAACTAATTTCAAGTGCAGCTTCACAATTAAAAAGGCTACCCCAGTTTGCTCTTCACAGTGCTGGCTCCTCAATAAGTTATTCAATAATGAGCGCGGAGCGAGTCCTGTCACGTGCCTGGCTCCTTTTATGTTCATTGTTGTGGCTTGACATCCAGCTCTGGCTCTGTCTCTGGCTCTGTCGTCCAGGAGTTACAGTCGTCCACCTGTCATTGCCACTGCCTCGTCACGTGCGCCCACACTTTGTCAATGAAACGGTTGTTCAGCTTCAGCGTCAGCTTCAGCGACTACTCCTATTCCAATTCCTATTCCTCTCCTGCCCTCCCTGGCTCCTTTTGACCCGTAGACCTTCATTTGGATGGCATAAATAATGCAGCCGTCCCGCTATATTCTAATCAGCTTGACGCGTAACATGAGCAGCTCCTCTTTCGCCTTATGATATATGCCCCCTGTTGTATGTATGTGCTTGCCACATGCCGCACACTCGAGACTCGCTTGTCATTGTGCACGAAGCATTAATTTGTTAGCTGCTGCATGAAAAATTTGATACTTGCTTAAAGTTTTTGGCAACTCAACTAGCTAAATGGCATAGAAATGGATCTCGGCAAGAGTTGGAAATTAAATAAGCAGTTTTAATTTATTAAAATGTAGCATAAAACATTCCTTAAGATGGTTGCAAATAAACGATATAAACATGACTTCGTAAATACAGATGAAAAAAACATTAATTGAAAAAATTACTAAACAGAAAAGGTGAAAAAAGCGAGATAATATTAAAATTATTAAACGTTTTTCCAAACTTAAAATAAAAAATAATAAACCACAAATGAATAGAGAAGCCTTGACTTGACTTGAAGACTCGAAGATTACTCTAAGTACTTTACTTTCCAATAAATATTACACTTACTTATAGCTTGTGCTATGTTAAATTTACATTATAGGAGGCGTATATTGTTGTATATTTACTATTTAATTGTTTATTATATATATATTATTATATACATATACATATATAAATTATATATAAAATTACTTAATAAATAAAATACAAATTATTTGGCATAAATATCGCGTGCCATATTTAAAGTAATTAGCTTAAAAAACGCTTATACTGAAGGACAGAATGAAGACTGAAGCAGATAGAGAGCATCTTCTACAGAGTATACAAATGAACTAAGCAACTTTTTGTAGTCGAAAAGTGCAACTAATATACAGTTTTAGCTCATCATATTTGGAGCTTAAAGTGCATATTCGACTAGCACAATTGCTGGCCAGTTTACAAGTGAAGTCAAGGTGTTTTTCATTTTGAATTTATTACGCATACGCCATGTTGCAACTGCAAGAGGCGTTCGCATCTTGTAGACCATTAAAATTGCAATTTGCAAAAGAAAAAGAAGCAAAGGTTACAAACGGAAGCTTGGCAAAACTTGTAGCATGTTGCATGAACAGTTTGTTTCTTTTTTTGACAAGAGGCAGACAGTCCGCCAGGCATACCAGTTACCTTGTCTTACTCCTCCCCCCTGCTGGTGCACGCAGCCAATCTCTCATAGTCATATCTTTTGGGTCTGTCGTCGTCGTCGTCGTTGGCTTCGCATGATTTGTATGTGGCAGCAGCGTTGACTGCGGCAAGTGCAACTTAATGCCCAAAAGCGGAGCGGAGCCAACAAAGTGAAAGTTTTAGGCGTCCAGCCATTAGCCAAGTCAGACAACCTTGACTGTCACCATTTGCGCTACACTTTTCATAGTTTTTACTTTTCCAGCACAATTAGTGCGAGCAAACAACGAGAAACAACAACAACAAAAAGGGGAAGATGCTTTGGCCGTGACAAACTTGCACTAGGCGTCAGTTTGTTAGGCTTGAGTGAAGCTCATCTCTGCCTTGGCACAAATTTGCAGAGGAAACATTTATGAGTGCTTAATGATTAGATCTGCACAGCAAGAGAGCAAGAGTTGTCCATCTGCCTGTCTGTCTGTCCGCCAGCAGAAGCCACTAAATCTTTAGCTCATTTCCATATGAGGCAATCAGTTATACGAGTAGTTTGAACAAGCTACAGTACAGTGGGGCAGATTACTTCTTGGTTTGCTAAAATTGGGCAATTTAAAAAGCAAGAAAAACCATTATCAATTTATTTTAAATGTTATTGCGAGCTTGCTTATTTTCACTTAGCTTGAAATGATTTCGCATCAACTTTTAACTACAAATGTGCTCTTAAAGTTGTCAAATGACTGCACTTTAGACTTGCCTTTAAAGTTGATCTAACTGCTGAAAATTGTTACAGATTTTTCAACAAATGCTTGCAATATTGAAAAGCCTTTTAAGTTAAAGTTTTGCGACCTTTGAATTTGAGTTGGAATTTTTTTAGCAGCTCTGCAATTTTAGCAATTGAAGCGCAATTTAATCTATCAATTTAATTTTCTATATTTAATTTTAAGCAGTCTTTTTAGCTAATGCATTAAACAACAATTAAAACCATTCAGAGCTTTACATTTTCATAAAACGTTAAATGTTTTCCTTAATTTTATTTGGCTTAAAAGTTTGAATATTTTGTGAGTCTTTGAAGATTATTTTCAGATTGCAATTTTAATTTTTTGCTTTCTCGTCATTGATGATGTTTTCAAAAGAAAAACTTCAACTCTTCAAAGCTATAAGTTTTTATTTAATAACCAACGATAATAAATATTTTTGCTAATTAAATTGTACTACCTTAAAGACTTAAGGTGCAATATTAACTATTGAAGTGGTCTCTCTATTTAGCTTTATTGCTTTAGTAAATAATTAAAAATAATAAATATGTTCGTTAATTTATTTTGAAAAGTTTTCATTTGCTATAAAACTGTCTGCTTTTGCAATTTTAGCAATTTAAATGCTCTCCATTCACGACTAATGTATTTTAAATAATTTTTTTAAAGCTTTCAGAGACATATATTTTTATTAAATAATTTACAACAATAAATATTTTAAAATTCACGGCAATTTTAGTAATGGAAATATCTAGCTATATTATGCATTAAATAGTTACAAATATTAATTTCTTTTAATGTGCTTATTAGCTTTTAGCTTGATGAGTTTAAATCGAAAATTGCAACCTTTTAGAGCTTTATATAAATATTTATTTTTATTTAATATTACAAATATTAAGTATTTAATTATTTGCCAAAGTTTCGAGAAGTGTTTCAATATAGACCACCGTGCCAGAGATCCTGCAGTTTAGCAGTTGGGAAAGCATTTGGCACTTGAGTTTCGTTTTAAAAAATTGCAAAATTCTCTGCCGTTTTGGCTGGGCACAGTCGTAGATAGTTTAAATAATGAATGTGCTGGCTGCAAATGGGTTTTCTTTTGTGAATGCTGCAAATGTATAGCAGTTGAAGGCTGCAACAATTCTTGGAACCGGCACGTGATGTGCTTGCCGCCCTGCCGCACAGCAGGCGCATAAATTTGTGGCACACAACTTCACCAGCTGCGAATTGTTCGCACATTGACCAGAAGGGGGGAAGTGAAGCAGAGATTGGGGAGTCGATTGGGAAGAACTGACAACTGCGCCTTGTGGCACGTTAATCGTTGGGGAGTCTTCTATTTTTTTTCTCTGTTTTTGTTTCGATTGTAAGCAACTTGTCGCTTCGCTTTGGGGCAACCGTTGAGGTTGTTGCGGCTTTTGAAGAGGACGCATATTTGATTTTATAACTTCGGACAACGATGCACATAAAACGAGGTCAGACAGCTCAGGCAAAAGGATTCAATTTGATTGGATTGAAAGTCGTATGAGTTTAGTAAATACCCATGGTATGATTTACCAGCCCACCCAGAGAGAGATAGAGAGAGAGAGAGAGAGAGAGAGAAATCCCGCACCTTTTGGGTTGCAAATCGGATTGGGAATCACGTAATGGGCAAACGGGTATAACGGATGTTTTCCTCTGTACTTTTTTACGCCCATTGAGCTGCATTTTAAATGCGTCGAATGCATAAAAATTCCAATGGCATTGCCAGTCGACGAGTCGAGTCGAGAGTCGAATGAAATCGAAACTTATTAAATATTTAGCGATGGCTTGGCAACAAAAAATGAGTTTACATTTCTTGTTTGACTTTATGATAATGCGTCGAGCATACTCGTAAAAGCCAAACGCAATTCACGCAAAAAACGCCCACAAATCGCTGGCAATTCGCCAAAAACTTGCTGTACTTATTCAACGTTAGTTGCACAAGCTGATCGCTTGTTTATCCAGCTTCAGTGTCAGTTTCAGCTTTAGCTTCGGCTTCAGCTTAACAAAAATAAAACACCTGTGCAAATGCTGCTTGCCACATTCAACAGAGAGATCCCCAACTGGCCCCAATCGCCAGCAGTGTCAGTTGCACAGCTGACCTTTTGTTTGCTTGTTGCATCATCAAATTTTCATGCCTCGGGGATGTTGACGACGGATACGGACTTTTATATGGCTGGACATGTTACGTTACGGTTGTGTATACTCGACAACAATCAACAATCAACACATTTAAGCGATTTTATTAATTTATTCAACTGTTAAACGTTCCTTAAAGCCCTTTAATTGCTGCTTAATGGCATGTGAAAATGTTTACATAATAAATGCGTAAAGTCTTGTTGAATTAAGCTACGAAAATGCTGATAAATTTGTTAATAATACTGAAAGAAGCTTACAATTTAGAATGCTTAAGAATTCCAATTTCTAGCAATTAAAAAAAAGTTTTCAAATGCATTAAAAGCTCTAAAATTTACATAAATATATTGAATTCAAAAATTACCTTTTGTTGGAATTAGAATTAATTAAGAAAAGGGTGTTTAATTGAAGCTTCTTATAATACATTTATTTCATTTACTTTTATTTAGATAAAATAAAAAGAGACTTGCAGAAATTACAATTTTTCGGCATTTGGAAACACGTTAAATATTAAACTGCTTCTAATTTGGGAGCTCAGTTAAAAATGTCCGCTTAAAGTGCAACAATTATAACAAATATTTAATAAATATTTAAGAAATATATTTTGCCATATTTCTTACCTGTATATTTGCCAAAGTAGCCGCCTACTTATGGAAATGAAAATTGATCTAGTGCTGTGTCTACCAAAGCACTTATTACCACAAATCGCATAAATTAGCTGGGATACACTCTGGGTGCTTCTTGCAAATCCTCCAATCACCAAAGCGTGCTGGGAGAAAACCAAAGATACCAATGGACTGCCAGAGGGACGGACAGACAGACAGACAGACGGACAGACAGACACATGTGAAATGCTATAAAATGTACACATATTACTAGAAATTCATGGAAAATAATGCAATAAAAATTCACAGCCAACAGTCGAGACGCGACTGGGGCTATGACGGTGTCTTAAAGGCCATAATCCCCAGCAAAACATGCACACACTTGTATCGTGAAGTGCCCTTCCCCCCCAGCCCTTGCCTCACATTTGTTTTTCCTTGCCATACCCTTAAATGGAGGGTAGTGCAATGTCGTCAAGCAAGTTGATTGTTGAGCTTAGAAAAAAGAGAAAATATGATGTAACTTAAACTATTCTTAATATCAACCAATTGATTTAATTAAATTGATGTTAGAGTTCTTAAAAATGCATATAATTATTGAAAAACCTTAAACAACATTTCAAAGCAGTCTAGGCAAGTATTTTAAATAAATAACTGTTTAAACTTGATTGTAAAATGAAGGTTATTTAATTGAATGAACAATATGTTATTTCAAACTAAGAGCAGTTGAAACTTAGTTATAAAGATAATCGGGAATATAAATAAATTGATCTACAGCAAACTTTAACAATCATGAAATTACCCAATTAGATATTTTTGTTTTATTAGAAGTTTGGTCAAAAGTCTCCCTTCAATATTTGCTAAAAAGAAAGTGTATTTATGCTTCGTTGCACTGTTGGCTCTTCTTTAGCTTAGCAGACAAATTTTGTAGGGTTTTTTATTTCATCAAGAGATTTGCCACCACTTGAGTAGCGAAAGCCACAACAGGAGCAGCACGACGACGACACTTTGGTTACGCTCCAACTCCTTGGTGCACTTGAGGTAGCACTTTTTCGGTTGGTTGGATTACTCCGCGGGCAATGCCAAATCCACATCCACATCCACATTCACAAGCCATCATCATGAGCCGGCACAACTTGTGACTCGCAAAAAACGAAACGAAACATGTAAAAAATGTAAAAATTTGTTTGCAAAATGCCCAAGAGATGTACATAAAATATTTAACAGACGCCGCGTCGCTACGAGGGGGGGTGGGGTGGGGTAGCAGGGGGAGCAGGGGAACAGGGGGTAGGCAAATAGAAACAACTCAATGGCGCAACTTTTGTCATCATATGGGTGTCCTGCTGTTGTTGTTTGTCTTGTCTTGTTAATCATTTGCTTTGCCTCTTTGGCAATCATCTCTAAGGCGTCGCGGCCTTTGGCTCATTAAAAAATGATCGTCATCCAGGGAGGGCAGGGCGAGGGGGGGGGGGAATAGGTGCAAAGAAGTTTCAACAAACAAAAGTTTTGCCAAGCAACAACTTGCAAGTTTTTCCTAGGCATGCCCAAGTGACACATTTCCAATTGCAAATTCTTGGCTAAATGCACAAGGGGATTCCCCCAAGGAGAGCACAGCATTTATTATTGACTTGCAAGCGGCAAAAAAATCAAAGTTTAACAGCCAGCAAAAAGGCATTATTAAGATGCGATTTTTAAATATATTTAGATACAAGTACAAGTACACAAACAAAATATAAATCATTATAGTTTTCCATCCAAATAGACAAAGTTGAACAATTAAGACTTAAATGCCATAGCATTAATTATAATTAAATTATAAACATTAACAATAATTAGCTCTTGATATTTCACATAATTTTAAAATTTAAATTCAATTTTATTTTAAGTAGTTATAATTATGCAGCTATATATAAATATAGATATTATTTAATATAATTATTGCACAAAAACTTTCTTTGTCAAGTCTTTTTAATCAAGAAAATGTGAATAATTCTAAATAATAAGAATTGAAATTAAAAACTATATAAAAACAGCTACCCAGAGGACTGGAGAACCACTTTAACATTCTTAATTTTATTCATATTTTATTTAAAAATTCAGTATTTCAATATTCAATATTTTCCATTTTATGTTCACTTTTTTGTTTGAAGAATATATTTTTTTCTCTTAGAAATGATTGTTGAAATTCTGTAGATTCAACTATAAGCTCATATATATAGAAAAACATAAATTTAGGCTATAAATTTATATTTTAAAATATAAACAATATTTTGAAAGTAGAAAGATGTATAATATAGTCGCAAGTTTCCGCTTTTCAATCTATTTATAAATACTTTTCTTACAGTCTCATTCTGCACTCGATTAAGTGTCATTGTAATCGCAGACTTTTATCTTTTGTTAATAATAGGAAACTCTTCAATTTTTCTCACTTCCTTTATGTGCTATCTTTTACTTCCGTCTTTAATGTTCCCTTTTTGTAGCACATTCATTTGATAATAATAATAATCATGAAATGATGTGCCTACTTCATTGCAACTGTGCCACATCATACATCATGCCACAAGCCACAACTCGACGGGGTTTCATGCATACCTGAACAGCTGTTTACGGCCAGTGGGGGAGCCTCGAGAGGGAGGGGGCGGTGTGTTTGTCATCTTATATTGGCGCGTTACAAATTAAAGTAATTCGCTTAACTTAAGCATGGTCGGGAACAAGGCCATCAAACAAATAATTTCGCAAGCTTTTTACAACCCGCCCTCAAACTCTGCAGACGCAAACAACAAAGACCATCCAGCCCCCCAACCCTTGAGCGCCAAACCCCCTTAGTCCATGAGGCAGACATAAAAAATGATGTATTGTTTTAAAATGGTTTTTTTTGTGTCGTTGTTGTTATTGTGGCTTGTCTCTTGATTATGTGCGAACTGCAGCCAGTTGAAGTTGTCGCTTTATGTGTGTGTGCGTGTGTGTGTGTGTGTGTGTGTGTGTGATAAATGTGTTGTTGTGTGTAACACACCTTCCACTTCACTTGTCACCAAAAAACTCGCTTTGCACTTCAAACTTTGCCTCTAACAAGCATCTAACAATTTGCTACCAATTCTCGATTCTCAACTCTCTTTTCTCTCTTCTCGTTTCTCCATTTGCAGCTTCGACCGCGACCAGCCCTTCACATTCCAATTGGGCGCCGGACAGGTGAGTTCAACTGTGTCCAGTTGGGCATTTAAATAGAAGGCTTTTGCAACTACAAATGATAAGCATTTTTATATAGTTTTGACCTGCAGTTAAAGGTCTAGCATAAAGGCATTTTAGATTTGGGTAATCAACTATGAGAGTCTTCTTATTAGAGTTACCAAATTGGCTAACAATACTAAAGAAGCTTTAAAAATTAAAGCAGAATTTAAAATCTATAATTTTAATACTCCAAATACTTAATACATATATTTTGTTTAGTATAGAAGTGTAAATTTGCCAAATATGCAATACCATAAACGATTACAAATTAAAAGCATTAGGATCCAAGTTTTCAATGCATTAAAAGCCTTCAAATTAATATCTATATTTGAAATTAAAAAATAAACTTAATTTAATTAACGAAAAAAAAGACTTTTAGTGCAGGCTTTTGGAATAAATGTACTCCCTTTTTATTTATATCAAATAAAATTAAGTGCAGAAATTTGAGTATTTCAGAAACTGGAAGGTAGTTCCAATAAAGTGGAGCTAATTTGTAAGCTTCTGCTCTGTTTTGTTGTTGAAGGGTTAAAAGCTAGCCATTTCCATATTCTTTATTTTCTTTTGCTAATTGCAATTTGCTAATATTATTTTACATTTAGTTGGCTTAATTAGTTTAAACTTGACGCTTTACTCCATTTACATTTCTCAGGTGATCAAAGGCTGGGACCAAGGTCTGCTGGACATGTGCGTGGGTAAGTTGATCATAAATTGATATTTATATATAATATATAATGCAATGCCTGCTCTCTTTGACAAACAGGCGAGAAACGTAAGCTGACGATTCCCCCACAGTTGGGCTATGGCGATCAGGGAGCCGGCAATGTGATTCCACCAAAGGCCACGCTGGTGTTTGAGGTGGAGCTGATCAACATTGGCAATGCCCCAGCTGCCACCAATGTGTTCAAGGAGATCGATGAGAATGCTGACAAGCAGCTGAGCCGCGAAGAGGTAATCGTCTATGTATGGATCGCACTTTTATCATTTGTTTTGTCTCTATACCTCTCTATATGTGATATATCCGTGGGTCTCGGTTTGTTGTACTAACCATATTCTTCAAGCACAATATACCATATATTAAAGTGCTTTGCTTAAACTATTGCTATTATTTATTTAAATCGACAGGTCAGCGAGTATTTGAAGAAACAGATGACGGCTGTGGAGGGACAGGACTCGGATGAGCTGAAGAATATGCTGCAGGAGAACGATAAGCTGGTGGAGGAGATCTTCCAGCATGAGGATAAGGACAAGAACGGTTTCATCTCGCACGACGAGTTCTCTGGCCCCAAACACGACGAGCTGTAATGTGAGGGCTAGGACAAGTGCTTAAGTTATATTTATCTATAACTATCTATGTATAAATAACAATAAACAAATAACAATAACAAATGACAGCCAGCTATATACGACAGACAAATAATGAAATCAAGCAAAAGTGTGGACTGACCCCTAATTAGCTTCCAATAATACTATATATCATCTATATTTGTATATATGCCACCATATATTCTCTCTCACTCACTCTCTCGTAGACAACAACAATAACATCAACAACCACAACAACAACAATGTCAACTCTTTCGCTCAAAATCCCTTCTAGGCGTAGTTCAAATTGTATGTAACAACAAAGAGTTAGAATATGCGTTATAACATATCTTTTTTATATACATTTATAGGTTGTTATAATCAAGTTTTGTAACTTATTTGAGTTGTGTCTGCCAACTGAAAGATTTTTTTGAATTTGTGTACAAGTGAAACAGCAAACTGAATAAACTATTATCACAATATAATTTAATATTGAAATTGTCGCATTATGTGTTTACTTTCAACAGCAACAAGTGGGAATCGATCAAATCATCAAAGCTATTTCTAATCGAGTGGGCAACATGCAATTAAATTCACATCAAATAATGGCGATTGTTTATTAACTTTATTAAGGCAAGCTTGTAAATTTAATGCGTTTATTTGGCAATTTATTCAGGGAACTCTTGTTGAATAAATCGATAAAATCCCTTCATTAAGTAAAAATATCTGTTTTAACAGTTTGTAGTAGTTTGTTATTTATATTGAAAATATACAGGGATATAATAAAGAACATCACATTACAGGTATTTTTTTATGTTTGTTGTTTTGCTAGAAATCATAATCAATTTGTAATAAAATGAACAAAACGTTGCTAACATTTACAACAGACGAGTCGACAAACGTTTCGATAAATCAGAAGCTGCATATGAAAACATTGAGAAATTGCAAATGTTTTTGTTTGGTAAACATAAGAATAGCAATAGCAATAGTAATAGTTTAAACAAAACACCGATAATCATGTAGTAATTATATACAGTAAGTTGCGTCAGTATTATCGGCTCTAAGTTATAAAGGACGCTCACGATCACTGCAAACACTTTTGATCACTTTATAGAGGCTTACATAGCTAAGCGTGTGATTAGAAATAAGTAAGAAAGTCATTTCTTTCGTATTATTCTGTTCGGTTCGGTTCGCTTGCAGCATTTTAGGCATTTAGTATGTAGAAAACCAGTTCCAATATGATGGGATCCTGAATGCCAGAGGATTCACCGTGCAGTGTGGCTATTAAATGATTATCAAGCGCATTCATATAAAGCGGTGGCAACTTCGTGCCACGTGCGCCGGCTTCATAACAAACCTAAACATGATGGGTAAATAACTTTTATTAAAATGCAATTCAATTGGAAAAGCACTTGCAAACTTACGTTCTCCTGGTCGAGTGTGGCACGCAGTGCCAGTTTATTGATGCCAGCACCTGCTAGCAGATCTAGGAATGGTAGCAACGCCATCGAAGCGCTTCGGGCCAACTGCTCGGCAATGCGTGTGATGTCAGCGTAGTTGGTCCCATTTGTGGCATACCAATCCTCGCACTGTTAAGTAATATAATAATGAGTAATATTTTTCAATTGAATTGCAGTTAATCTTACGTTAAGTTAAGCTCATTTTTCGTTACAAATTTTCTATTTCTAAGCTAAAGCTTAGATCAATATTATTATTTTTTTGTAGCACATTACTTTGCATACTTTAAACGCGGTTTAGTTTATAAACAACTTTTCAAATAACTAAGTAGACTGCTATTTTTAATCGATGTTAAATACAATTTACTAAAATCCTCTTTTTAAAATATTCTACAAAATATAAATTTACTATACATAATATCGGTTTGTATTTAATTTTTTAATACTTGTGCTGTTAAGGTATCAAACTGCTGTTATAAGAATTCTTCACTAAATAATATAAATTAAAAGAATAGAACAACTTATTAAAATATTGGCTAAGTATAAAAAATAAATATTTTTGATTTTAGCTTTGAGCCATAGAAAATCCAGCTATATACAGTTAATATTTGTATGCTCTAATTTGTTTCTAGACATAGCATTTGAAAATTCTCACTAGCATATATTAAGCAATGGAAATATGTCTTTTATAAGATTATTTGCTGTCTTTTTTTTAGGACAACACAAGTGCTTCTTTAAGTTAGTGAGTTTTTTTACTAAACAATATAGTAAACGAAAATCGCTACTTTATAATACTTGACTAATTTTAAGCACAGCTTTCTGTTCAAGTAAGTGAGCTTTGTAATTTCCAATGCAAATACAAGTTAAATTAATGTGGCTAATGAATTTAATGAACATTTAAGCTGTTCACTAAAACTGTTGGGCTGTTAAGCTGTTCATCATAGACTTAAGCTAGGTTTTCCTACTGCCCTTAGCTGGTTGAAGTTGTTGCTGAGCTTGTTACGCACCTTGACAATGAAGATGTCTGTCAAACGTATTGCATAGTTGGTATTGGAATAGTTGAAGCTGGCATGCACACGCATATTGGCCACACCATCCATGGGCTTGTCATCTATGGGCGATTTGACGCTGCAAAACGGAAGGATTAGCCAACAGCTAGAGGAGAATATTGAAACAGCTTACCCCACATTGATGTCTCGATCATCATTCACCCATTTGATGCTGACAATTTCGCTTTGCTCATCGGTGGCCGCAATGGGGCCGCAGACAATGTCAATGTCCGTTTGATTGCGCAATGCCTGACGCACTTCCTCCATTTTGGTGGGCATAATTTGAACCATAAGGCCATCCTCAACAATGCTGCACTTGCCAGACAAACCGCTGCTGCTCTTCAGCGCCTCATTGAGCACAAAGAAACTGGCGCCAGTTATCTTGCGCGGTTGTCCTTGTATATTAATCGCTTGTGTGGAATAAGCATACATCTCGCCGCGATCATCATTGATGTTTTGCATGCAAACCAAATGGCCATCGGCCACTTTGGAGAAATTGCCGGCAAAGGCCAAAATGTGATCGGTGGCATTGTTGATGGCCTTGATGACATCGTTTTGCCGATACCTCGGTATGATCACAGTCGTCTGCCGATCCTCCATGTGTATGTAGAGGCCACGTATGGCTGGCAATGAATACGAATAGTTGCGAAAGTCCACCAAGAAATTGATAATTGTCTGCGCAATTTCGCCATAGACCGATTCACGATTACGCACCGAGATCAACGGACATGGGTAGTAACGATATTGGGCGCCTAGGCGCAAAATAAGGCGCAATGGCAACACCTTGGCCCAAGGCACCTCATGGCGATGGATGAGCACACCGACCAAATACGGATTGTCCGGCACAATGACACCCTGCAGGCACTGATACGTTGGCCGTATAAAAATGAAGCCACCATGCTCGCGTGAGCCCAGAAAATTGACATTACGTGGACTGCTAAAGGCCAGCTCCTGGCTGCTGGAGCGTGCTTGCTCCGCCTCCACATAGATGTCGTACAGATGCTGAAATATATCGCGTGGCACCGACGGACCGCTGCTCGCTGGCGGCGCCTTAATCTCCAGCAATATAATCAACTCATCGTTGCCCACATGATGCAAGCCAGACGTACTAAAGTTGAGCACCCAGCGATTCATGCAGCAGCTCACTGTGATTAGAGAGTGTATATTAGAGAGCGTGTGGACTATAGAGATGGCTACTCACTGTTGAGCACCTTGACGTGCACATAGAAATTGTTCTTCAGTATGAACTTTAAAGTTTCACGCTGCAGTCGCTCAATGAGCTCGGCATCGTTGCGCACCACCTTGTAGTCCACATCACAGTTGCTGCTGCCGTTGCTCACACAAATGGGGGGCAGTGCGTGCTCCTCGCTGGGCAGAAAACAGCCCTGAGCATCGCAAGGCGGCAACTTTCTCGAACGCTGCAACGGCGGCTGTGGCGTCGCCTCCAGTTTGCGACGTGGCGAACTCTGCGCGCTATTGCGACCAGCTGTGGAGCAGAAAAGAATTACATTTTTAATGGTTGTCAAGGATTGCTGGCAGCCACTTGCCACTTTGATCCTGCGACACGGCACTCAAGGTGGCCGCCGCTGCCGAGGGCGGTATGGAGCCGCGAAAGAGTTGCGCCACCAGACCCAAAGTGGTGTTATTGTCAATACTGCTGCTGCCACTGGCTGCTCCGCTAGCACCAGGCGTGGCCGGCTTGCTGTTGCTATTGCTGCGCTGGAGGCCACGACGCGCCTGCTTGGCCTCGCCCCACTGCTGCTCCATGGTGCTGGCCAGCTCGCTGCCGGGCGCAATGCCATCGCTAAACATGACACTCTTGCGTTTCCGCGCCTTCTTGCCATCCGAGCCCGAGGAATTCGATGAGCTGCCATCGGTCTTCTTCAAAACACCCACAGGCACTATGACACTGGGTGGCGTGGCGCCGCCCGCGGTGACCTGACAATGCGGCGGTATGGTCGAACAATATTCCATGGGATTGTTGGGATTGGGTGAACGCATGGGTGTGGGCGGCAGAGCAGCGGCGACATCGCCAACTGATGATGATGATGCATGTGGAGCGATGCCACCATTTGTCTGCCGTTCGCTGAGTATCATGAAGCATTGCACACAGACGCGAGACTCGGGCTCGTTGGCGAACTGCAGATGAAAACGCTGGGAGCAGCAGACGGAGCAGAGCACTTTGCCGCAGGCACGGCAATGATGACGCCGCTTAATCATGGTGAACTTTTGCTGACACTGCATGCACTGGCCGGCCATGTTGTCGGGCACCCAGATGGGCGGCACCTTGCCCAGATTGGCGTGCGGATCGCTGTAGCCCACCGCCTCATAGATGGGGCTGTCGTCGTCGTCATCGTCGTCTGTTGTTGTTGTTGTTGTTGCTGCTGCTGCTGGCGCCGCTGACGTCGTCGCCTCCAGCTGCTCCACTTGCTGCTCTGTAGCCGGCGTTTGTCCCGCTGTCGCTGTCGCTTGAAGTGCCGCATTTAGATCCAAGGTCTGTGGACGCTGTGGCCGCTGCTCTTGCGTTTCCAGCGCATCTGTGCCCACACTCTCTTCCCCCTCCTCCTCCTCCTCCACCTCCTGCTCTTGCACGGGCTGCTCCTCGTCCAGCTTGCGGCCAGACAACGAGTCCGTATCGCTGGCGCTGCTGCTAAAGGATGAGGCCAACTCTTCGCCAGCTCTGGCCGTCACATCTGTTGCTTCCTGTGGCCGCAGCTCGGCAAACTCAACCGTCGATGCTTGCGAGAAATTGTCCACATTCAGCTGATCCGCCGACGTGGTGTCCAGCTCCGATAGGATGCGCACAGATTCCTCCTCGGTCACGGCCGATTCGGTGGAATCATTGTCATCCATTTCTTTGGGCTTATGATGATAGGACACACTGGGCGGCACAACAAACCCAGCTGGCTGTTCCACCTCAATGTCTGCCTCCACCTCCTGCAGCATGCTGTCCAGTTCCGTGTCCGAGATTTCATCCATGGTGGAGCAAAAGGTAAGCGGTTGGCTGCGCTTGGGCGGCATCATTTGCGCCTCCGCCAGCGGCTGCTGCACCTGCTCTGGCTGCTCCGCTGCCACAGCAGGCAACGTGGGTGCGGGCTGGAAGATTGGCAGATTAATAAACATACGGATAGTCGTCTACATTTCTGATACTCACTGCTGGCAGTGCGCCGGCATCTTGCTGTGTGTCCAGCTCCGTGCTGCTCTCGGTGGACAGCTCTTTGAGCACCTTGCCCAATGCAGAGGAGGCGGTCACCTCACAGGGCAATATGGACTGCGACTCTGTGGTGTTGGTGTTGGTATTGGTTATGGAAATGGACGACAGACCCACGGCCAAATCCTCCACTTGCTGTTGTTCCTGCTCCTGCTGTTCTTGCTCATCCTCTTGCTGCTTGGGTGGCAACTGCAAGGCGCTCGGCTTGTCGCTATCCTGCTCATCCGAGTTGGTGCCATTGCCAGGCGAAGGACCCGAGGAGAATGTCGAACACGATGACGTGGTCAGCGATTCGGACAGCGACACGGCAATGTCATCGTCATCCAGTTTGGATTGCTTCGTCTGCGCCTCGCTAAACTTGTGTATATCCTCGTGTCCATCGTCGTCCACTTCTTCTGGACTAGACGGCGCTTCAATTTCCTGCGTGTGCTGCTGCTCTTGCTCGTGCTCCTGCTCCCTTTCTCGCTCCTCGCGCTGAGCTGCCTCCGCCGTCCAGTCATAGCTGTCGTGCGTCTCCAGCGATTTCACATTGTTGCGATAGTCGTTGAGACTGTTGAACACCTGAGAGACGCCCACAAAGTTGTTTTTGGCAGCGGCGCCAGCACTGCTACCATCACCAATGGGCGATGGGCGTGTCTCAACGCCCACATTCACATTAACAGCACTCGCTGCATTTCGGCTCAGCTGTTCGTCCGCTGCAAATGGAGGCGAGTTATTAAGAGTGAGAGAGATATACAATTATAGAAGTTTAGGCACCTTTAAGCTCAGCTTCAAGATTGTCCAGGACCTGATCGATGTCCACCAGATCCATAGTAGCTAGACGACTTGCATTTAAGCCTGCAACGAAAGACGTAATAGGCGCTGAGCACAGCTTGTTTGGGGGAAAAATTTTCACTCTATCCGGTCGTCAGGGGGCTGGCGACGGCGGGGCACGAAACTGTGATTGCTGAGGGGGGAACGAACGATTTAAAGAGACGCAAAAAAAAAGACAACAAAGCAACATATTATGATTCATAGCGCTGTGAGAAGATGTTCGTGTGCGCTGCCAATCAATTGTCTTATCAACCGTTATACTGTACATCCATTTTCGGTAGCAAATTATCGAAATTACCTTATTTACCCACTGCTTTTTGTTTAATTTCTTTGCAAAATATGTTCGAAATAGGAGTGCAGTGTGCCCGTCGCGCAACACAGTAATAATCGCGCATTCTCGGTTACGTTTTCATTTCTTGTGAGAACCGCTGAAGTCACTGGCTTACGGCAAATGTGGTATTTTCCGGTATATTGTGTACTGTCACCCTGTTCTCAGCAGATTCGTTAATTAACATACGCAGTTAACGCAAGATGGATAAACTATTGAGTGAGTTGTAAACGGGAGAGGTGCTCGTTGGCAATTTAAATTAAAAATTTAAACAGTTTGACGAGGTCATCCGAATGAGTTAAATATATCTTTTAAAAGCTGTTCAGTCTTAGAGAAAACTATGGAAACAAAAAGGTATTCAAAAACATGCGCCTATCTATGTATATTATTTTAACATTCTCTGTTAATAACATTCTCCGTTTAATAAGTGCTGCCAGACCCAGTAATTATGGAATTGTACGTTCCGGTATATTTTTGGGAGTAAAAAAGTATATTTTAAAATTTATCTGCAGTCCTACTGCTGCGAACACTAATCAGTCGGAATTAAAACCGTTGGTTGAATGAGTCGGACGCGAGAGTAGTGCTCGTTGGCAATTCAAGTGTAAAGAAATTTAACAATTTATTTCAACGTAATTGTTTTAATTGCAATAAAAAATGCTCAGCGCATTGTGTATTTAATTTAATAAGGTGCCGCATAAAATGCAACAAGTGCAATTTATCTGAAATACATAAAAATAATTCGCGTAGTGAAGTAAAACGCAAACAAGCAGCAAAAAGCAAAAGAAGAAAAACATAAAGAAGCCGCCACCGTTACGAACTATTTGTATGCGAGAGTGTGTGTACACGAGAAGAGTGCATGTGTGAGTGAGTTGTCTGTGCGTGTAGGTAGTAGTGTACGAGTTGGTGTGGTGGGCGTAAAATCAGACAAAAGCACCTCTGCTCAACGCATTACAATTAATTTTCATTGCAGATTTTGATATGAAAAATTGTAATAATTTCAGTGTTTACCTCTTTTGCTGCTATTGTAATTTTGTTCTGCGCTCACCAACACTGCCAACCCACACACAGAGTAGCGCAAGCAAACAGATACACCAACCAACACATTCTCACACAGACACAGAGGCATACACGCTTTGCTTGTACTCAGGCAGCCATTCGCTGCTGCTGCTATTGCTGCTGGCAGGCACCTTTCAGTTTGGTTGTGCTCTTGTCGCTCTGCTGTCTCATTTTATCATTTTTGTTTTGTTGCGTCTCTCGGTCTTGCCTTGCTTTGCTTTGCTTTGCCTCTTCGTGCAGTAATCTTTTTGTTTATTCTCTTTTGCGCTCACACTCCCACCGCCTCTCTATCTCTCTCACCGATAGTTGCTTTGATTTTAGCCGCGCGCGCACTAAAAATTGCTGTTAATTATCAAAATTAAATGAATAAATGTGTAATTTATGAATTCCTCGCGCTCACACTATCTCTCTCACACACTCCCTGTATATTTTGTTCTTCCGTACACACGCATGCACACACACACAGCGATAACGCGCAATTGAATTGTTATTGTACGCGTTTTATTTGAAATTCAATTGAGAAATTTATGTGAAAATCGCGAATGTTTGTGCCATTACCAAAATGTTGCAGTGCTTCAAAATAAAATAATATAATTGTCAAGTCAATCACGTGTTTATTTAATCAATTTCAATTCTTTAGCGCATACGGTTGTGTATTGCTATTTACAAAAGAGAAAGAAAAATAGATCGTAATAAAAGCATAAACAAGTAAAGAAATCTGCTGAAAAGCTCTTTATGCTGTCGCTCGCCATCGTACTATAAACAACTTTGGAATAAAGTTCAAAAACAACCTCTTCTGCACTAATATCGACGACTTCGCCACCCACGCAACGAAAATGAAATCAAAGCTGAAAGCTGCGCTGCTGACGTCGCCGTCGTCTTGGATGTTGCTGTCATGTCTGCTGTTAGTTCTTCTAGTGGCCGCAACACAAGCAGCTGATGAGGTAAGTTCGTTGTGGTGGATAGTGGAAAGTGGAGGGGGGAATTGATATCGTCGAGATCTTTGAAGAGCATATGGAAGGCCATTGTTCGTGCTCATTTTGATCAAGTTGTGAAAATGCAACCTAATCGAATCTTTATATATTTCGATTGGTTTCTTCATTTGTTATATTGAAAGCATCGCATTTTGTAATAATAATTAAAGTTGTAAAACTGTTTCACTTGATTATTGCTGGTGCTTCATTTGATAGCAAATTGATTCGTTAAGGGCTTTGCAACTAATCGAATTAAAAGTGAGGTGAAGAATTTTGTTTTTCTATGCAAGTTGAATTTAATTACATATTTTCAATTACATAATTGCAACATAAAATGTACATTTAATAATCATTATCTAATCTATCCAATAGTTAAATTTAATTAAACTAATGTTATCATTATCAAATTTCCCCGAGTTAAACATTTAATTATCAAAAATATATCTTATCAATTAGAGACATAAAATCACTTTAAAACTGTGGGGTATTTTGTCGTCGTCTTTGCCGTTTGATTGCCTTTAAGCTGGCTTTATTGAATTCAATTTGCAAAGATTACGAACTACTTTAACCTCAAGCTATTCACTATTTTGCCCACTTTTTCACACCTGCATTAGCACTTCCCTCTCTTTCTTCCGCTTTTATCAGTTTGTTGTTTGTGGCTTGAGGTTTTCTTTGCTGATTTTCTCGCACTCGAAATTGAAATCAGAAACTGCCAATTATGCAAAATAATTGAGAGACGTATGAACTCTGACGCACACTAATCAATATATGTACTATATACATACATACACATACATACATACATGCATACACACACATACATATGCATGTGTGTATGCAAGTGTGAGTGGTTAACAATGAAAACGTTGCTATCTGGCAACGTTGCATTCCAATTTGCTGCAATGCTATTGATATTGCTGTTGTTGTCGTTGTTGTTGTTGTTGTTGTTGTTGTTGTTATTGACGGACACGATAATGAAGCAGTGTGAGTGCGAGTGTGTGTGAAAGAAGTGCGATGGAGATGCTGTAAAGACATTAAAAACGTCTGCATTGCCGGAGCGCATAAATATGGCAACAAGAATAAACATGTACACACATACATACTCACACACACATACAAATTGATGTATGCATTGTGCATTTGTATGGAAGTGTTGCACTCGCATACGCATTGCCCATAACCAAGTAGTGCTTGTTCTTTTCCTTCTGCTTGTCTTCTTCTTCTCGGTCTTCTTCACTTTGGCGACCGTGTTGATCGTTTGCCAAAGTGATGGAAAAAGGCATCCGGCTGTTGCCAATTTCAGTAGCCAGTTTTGTTTTGTTTTGTTTGCCAGCCTGTTTGTGACTTATTGGCCCAAAACGTACTCACACATACATACATATGTATGTATGTAAGTACATACATAAATAGTACATTGGCCCGTTTTGAGACCGCCACTAAGCGCCCATCACTAGCCGCTGTAGTTGTTGTTGTTGTAGTTGTCTTGTTGTAGTTGTCTTGTTTATCGTTCCGGTCCAGTCCAGTCCAGTCGTTTCGTCCTCTTTGTCTGTCTGTTTGTCACTTGTTTTTGCCAAAATTGGCTTTACTCTGCTCAGTTGTGGTTATGGCTATCGATGTTGTTGTTGTTGTTGTTGTTGTTGTTGTTATTGCTGCTGCCTCCTCGCCAAAAACATTTTAAGAACGTGCACAGCAAACTGATGAACAGCTCCATGGACTGGCGGCAGAGCGAGATAGAAAGAGCGATTGCGAGTGTGGCCACAGTTTTGAGTGTGCAGGATAATGTAATGATTGGTCATTGGTGTGAGAGAACAGACAAAACCGAGAGACAATCACCCACACACACATACACACTACAGTCACATACTTATACACATGTACATATGTGTGTGGGGAAGATGATGTTGAGCTATCGCCGCCTGCTGCTATCCACATCCGTTCTCCCTCCAACTTTAGTTTTCGGCTCGTTTACGCATTTGCGCTCATTAGCATTATTGGCATGTGTCGTGTTTGTGACATTGAGCGAGAGCGAGTGTGAGAGAGTGTCATAGAGACGGGGGGAGTGAGTCGGGGGCGGGCTAGAGGTGTATTAGAGTCCGTTTAAAGGTGACCGAGCGCATAATACGAATTCAGCTCATCTTTAGCCCATCTTCACGTGCTGTGCAACGGCCTGTTTATGTTATGGGTTTCCGGGAAGCCATTTATTGTGGGTTTTTCTTGCCTACCTAACTGTTGGCATGTACTTAAGTATGTATCAGCTGTTGATGACGTCACAAATGTGTTTGAGATGTATCTAAAGACAAAAGTCATTTACACACTTTCCACATGCATTGTTGTTTTTCTCCCTTGCATTTCAATTAGTCACGTATGTATGTAAGCATGTGCATGTGCATGTGTGTGCGTTTTTCATCTTATTTGCCTTGCGTATTTAATGCTGTTGTTGTTGTTGTTTTTGTTTGCACTTTGCTCTTGCTCTCACCTTCGTCTCGCTCATTGCCGCTGAAATCGTAAACGCAGCAGACGGCGTTGTCTCTGTTAATGTCAAGATGTTATCAATGGCTGTTTTTTTTATGGGCTTTTGCAAATGTCAACGTCTCTCCACACACACACACATGCATACTATATAGTACTGGCAGATGTACAGTTTGCCCTCTATCTGGGTTCAATTAGAAAATCCCCACAAATAATCAGCACAAATTGCGATGATGGAATTGTTTATAGACACGAGCTAATTACAAATAGCAAAGTAAGCACTTGTTTGCACAAGCACAAGCACAAATGTCTACGTAGTCATAGTTACAAAAAAAAAAAAAAAAAAACATGATCACGTTTCAAATGCCAGTAAACAACAAAGTGAGTGAGCGAGAGTGAGACAGAGATAGAGAGAGAACTCGTACGCGCATCAATTACACATGTTCTCTGACATGTGCATAAAAACAAAATCCAATTAGTAAATTTTTACATGTCAAGACAACATAAAAGCAAAGGCAATTGCAACAAAACCCAAAGGGTTGCCACAAATAAACCAAAAGCAAAAACATTTGCGGGCCTCGCAGCAGGCAGCCACCAAAATGTGAAGCGCCAGCGGAGCAAAGAGAGCGACAGAGAGAGAGAGCAGCACCCGTTGTAAGAGAGCGAGCAAGCATAAAAATGAGTGTGCAGGCGACGACAAAATAACAACAACACTCAGTAAAAGCGAGCATAAAATGTAAAAGTGTGTGTAAGTGTGTGTGTCTCAGTATTGGGTAGGCAGCAGACAAAGTTGAAGAAAAGAAGACAGCGACGAACGACGTCGCAACGTCGCGACATGGTGGAGTTCGTGAGGCTCCAACAGCAGGCAGCGACGTTAGCAGCGAAATTGAGGGCTGCTGTTTGCTGCTGCTGTTGTTGTTGTTATTGCTGTTGGTTGGCTCGTTTGCTTTGCTTGAATTTCAGTTTCTGCTGAGGTAAACAACACACAGACGACCAGGCCGGGCCGGGCCGGGCCAGACCGGCAGTTTGAAGACCCAAGAGTAGGCAGGCCAAACAAGCAGATTGAACCGCCTGACGTCGAAGTTGACGACGACGACGACGACGCCGCTGCCGCTGCTTGCAAGAAGGGTAACGCAATGTCAATAATCATGCGTTGTTGCCGCTTTTCATTGTCGTTGTTGTAGTCGTTCAGCTTTGTGTTGTTGTTGTTGTTTGTATGTACATGCATACATGTTCGGCTTGGGCTTGTTTCATTTTGCGGTTTGCTTGCGACAAGTTGTATCTCTGCTCGAACGCGCTTCCATTCTCTCACTCCTCCGTCCCCGTCTCTGACGATGGTAATATACATGCGTGCTTGTATTTATTATTGGTTTTTACATTTTGTTGTCCCACTGTTGATTTTAGTCGGCCCACATGTGCTGTTGGCTGTGTGTGCGTGTGTGCGTGTGTTGCTTTTTATATTAACCTTAACTGCAATTTTCTTTGTTCATTGAATGGGCATGTGGCATATGTACATACATACATACATATGTATATTTGCTTGCATGCTCATTCTTATTTCTCCCACTTTATGTTTTACACTTGATTTGTTTACTGCTCGTTCCGAGTTTATTTTTGTGTTTTAATTGCAAAAAATAGCAGCGCACGCACAAAACTCTCTCACACACACACACACACAAACACACATTCTCTCATACTGTTGCTTCTCCGCCTTTCGTTAGTGTGTTTGTCTCTGTGGCCTTTTTTTTGTCATTGACGCAAATCGCGCGCAAAATTTTTGTTGATTTCTGTTGCGCCCTCTATCTCTCTCTCTCTCTCCCTCACTCTATTTTGCTGCGTGCCCTTTTTTGCCGTTTGTTGTGTATATGGCGTGTATTTCCTGTGCCATCGTTATTGTTGCTGTAGTTGTTGCTATTGCTATTGCTGTGTTTCCTCACAGTTTGACTTTTCGGCTTTGTGTTTGTGTTTGCATATCATTAACATGGAAAATGTAAGCCGCAAACCAAAGAAGAAAAAAAAAAGAGTTGGCAGCCCACGCAGCAGCAGCTGAGACAGCTGCAGTTTTAGCTCACACACACACACACACACACACACACAGACACATCCCACGCACTTGCATACTTTCATAATTATGCAGCATATTTTTTGTCTCACTGCATTTGTTTGATGTTTTCTCGATGCTCTTTTCCAATAAAGTTTACACATCGCATCGCATCGCATTTTGTGACGTTTTTCCTCTTCATCTTCCCCTCTTTGCTGCACATTTTTTTTAATGGCATTTTTTTCACCATGGGCATATATTTAATGCCCACGCAAATATTTCAACAAGTCGCTCGCCCCCGTGCAATTTGTTTACTTTACACGTTTCACATTTTATACAATATTGTTAAAAAATTTCCATTCTTAAATATTCTTCTCGAGATGCCTGTGGCTCATAAACAGTCGAAAAGGGTCGTCTATCTATAGTTTTTGAGTCGTTCAGAATTTGTTTATATGATTTAATCATGTTTTTAATGCTAATTTTGCATTTACTGCGCGTTGTTTGTTTAATATTATTAAGTCATTTTTCACACATATTTTTTCCATCAATATTTTGTCTAAATAAAAACCATTAGAGCTGCAAAGCAATTAAGTAGAATTAAATAACTTTACAAGTGGAAATCCCACTTTTTTATCTTTTCATTACTTTCTTCAAAAAAATGACAATATTATTAATGAAGATAAAACTCCGAGAAACATGAGCAATTTTTTGTTGAATGTATAGCTTACAATTATCAAGAAATTAATTAAAATGAAAAAGTATAAAAATATGAAATATTGTTATTTTGTACTCGTACAGCATGTATATAAATATATGTATATAAATATATGTATATAAACATATTGTAGAGAATGATGAAATGTGTCTAATTAAAATACGAATATAATATGATTTATGGCTTGTTTGCTCAAGTAAATGAGATCATTTCTGTTTCAATACATTTTTCATTGCTAATAAAGATTAACCGAGGAACGAATCCAAGCAAGTCTTATCAATCAAAAGCCTAGTGACTAAAGAGCAATTGCGATTGAATTAAATGAACTGCAAACTGATTGTGATCAATTTATTCGATTTCCTCAGCGAGTTTATCTGTTCTTAAAATACCCGAAATTCACGTGAACTGATTGGAGATTTGAACCGCACTGTCGTAATGGCTTGTTTACCATTTCCGATGCACAGCCAACTTCCGATTACACACACACACACACACACACACACAGCCACGCGCGGCATGTAAACTCACTCTCTCTCTCTCTCTCACACACATAGACATTTGAACTGGAATTGCAATTTTCACTGTTTCAATATCGCGCGCATCTGAAAACGCCCACAAAACGCGCATAGGTCGCTGGGTTTTGGACTCTGGATACTTTTTGGGGTCCACATGGTCGACAACGAGAAAAATCATACATAACAGTGGGGAGGGGACCGAAGAGAGAGCACGTTGACGGTTGCCAGTTGTTGCCCAGGCATGTTTGCATATAGAGTGGAATGTTCTTGTCATTCCTGTAGTTTGTTTGTCAGACGATGATGATGATGATGATGATGATGATGACGTTGAAACCCCGCCCTTTTAAGCAACATTTTGCCTCATCATCATCATCATCATTGTCTTCGACCTCATCAACTGGCTGGCTGCTCTTTTATCAACGCATCAAGTAACCAAATACTCATTACGTTCCAACAAAAAGCAAGCAATCCCTGCAGCCAAAGCCGCACATTAAATACCCTTAACGAGCGCGATCTTTTGTTTTTAGTTGGATAGATGTATGTATACATTGTATATAAACAATGTGTGTAAACATTGTATATAAACAATGTATGTAAACATTGTGAATATGTTGCTGTTCGCTGTGCTAACTGTCGCTATCTTTCTCGCTGGCAACATCATCTCTATTAGCTGCCCTTAAATACAATAACAAAAGTCGACTACCTTTGAATGTTTCCTCACTTGTAGGGTAGACAATAAAACAAAAACAATTCGCAAGCCGTGTGGGGGCGTGTTGAGTGCCGGGGCACAAACAAAGTCTGCAACAGATTGCAGCATAAAAGTTTGGCTTTAGCTGCCACTGCTCTGCTGGGCTCTGTTGCATGCGTGACAGCTGCTGCTGCTGCTGGTGCTGATATTGCCGAAGCTGCAGCTGCCACTTCTTTTCGTAATTCTGCTGCCCTTTTTGAGAGCCAGGTTATTGACTTGAAATTGAATTCAAACTTTGACTAGCAGCTCATGTTGCCAAATGTCACATTCAATTAGGCATAATGGTGCTTATCAATAGAGTACAATTATTTATTAGTACATCTATAATCTGATTTGACCTTACTCACCTTGTGGAAAATCCCTGAAAATCTTTGTTGAGCACGTATGTAAATGTTGCCATGGCAAAGTAATAAAAAACAAAGTATTTAATATAATTTGGGTACAGAAATAAATAATATATATAGCATATATGAGATTTGCGTTCAAATCTTTATGTTTGCTCTCTTTTGTGATGAACGCACGTGCTAAATATTTCAAATGTCGCTATTGTCATTGTTGTTGTGTGTTGTTGTTGCTGCTCTTGTTGTTGTTGTTGTTGCTGTCGTTTTAGCCACGCCTCTGGTGTGTGCCATCATCATAAATTTTGTGCAAATCCGTTGAAATTTATGCATAATTCGTTTTCTACTTTGTTGCCCTCGACATTGAGGCTTTAATTGTTGGCAACGAGCAAAATGGCAAACAAAATAATAACGAAAAGAAAATGCAAAAAGAAGGCAACATTTTTGCCATTTATGTAAATATATTTGCATTCAATTATGCTTATATCACATTAAATAATTTTGTGCAAGCATTTTTTTTTTTTATAATATTTTTCGTATCTTGTTATCTTTCTCTCGCATGTCTCACAAGCCGCTCTCTCTCTCTCTCTGTCACACTCATCGCATAGGCTATCTGTGGCGGCTGAGCTTTTAATAATATGTCACGTATTCGGCTCGGGGCTTAAAGCTGTCTCCAACGGTTTCACATTTCCGTCTGACTCAGAGAGTTGAGATTGATATTATAGAAGGTTATACACACACATATGATAGTAGTAAAGTAGATATTGTCAGTTTCATCAATAAATGAACGGAAATATGACTCAAGCATCATCCGAAAGAATTTCCATATTTTGTTTGCTTATTTTGGCCAACTACGATTTTTGAAACGACTTGATAATGTAAATTGTGTTTTACGCATAAATTTTGAAGCACATAAAAGTATCGCGTCATCATCATCATAAACAAATGCAGCAAATATCGATAATTGGCAATCTGGCGAAAGTCGTTAAATTATATAGCTCTGTGCGTCGTCGTCTTAAGAGATTTCCAAATTTATTTCTTATTGTTGTCGCATGCAAAATGTTTCCATCATCAAATTATGGAGCAATAAACTCTGTGCGAAAAGTTGTATTACAAAATTTTAACTTTTCCTTTTATGAACTTTGAATGACAAGTGGCTTTTTTATTATTTTAGGAAATTAACATAAAGACTAAGCTAAATATAAATGAAATAAAAAAAGATTAACTATAATCTGTTTCTGTTTGTAAAAGAATCTTTAGTACGATTCGAAAGTACATTGTTTTACTTTTGTAAAGCAATCTCAATTGAAAAGTACTACTATTAATTTAAACATTACTGTAATTGTTCTAACTGAATCATTATCGGCAATCAAGCAGCTTTCTACATAGATCTTAACTATCCCAAATGATTCACTTTAATGAGTGTAATAGCAACATAGTTGATGCTTGTCTTGCTTTCAAGTGTTCTTCTTATTGTCGATAAGTGTTTAATTAACATTAGATAATCGATAAGTGGTGCTTAACAGAGAGCCTGTTAAGTTGCCGATGTTAAGTTCGTTAGCGACATAGCAATAACTTTAACAGCTGTTAAGTTAACATTTCTGTTGGGCAACATCACTGTTTAGCAACAATTCGACGAAAAAGAGTTAATCACGTTAAAGTGGTGATATAGCAATAACTTTAACAGCTGTTAAGTTAACATTTCTGTTGGGCAACATCACTGTTTAGCAACAATTCGACGAAACAGAATTAATCACGCAAAAGTGGTGATAGCGCAATGTCATAAAACAAACAGTTGATGAGTAATTGGATTTGACCTTGCCAAATTGGCACAATTTAATTAAACGCAATGGTTTAGCAACTATTGCTAAAGTTTTAATAATTCGCTATAGTTTATAATTGATGCCCAAAAGTAATTGCCTTTATAGTGCCATAATAAAATGAAAATTTCGAATTTTAGCCAACAGTTTATTTAATGCATTTAAATTGACCTTGCAACATTAGTAATTTGATTTTGACTACTAAAATATTTAAACTCAATCTAAGGGCAGTTTGTTTTTTATTTACACTATGCTGAAGGGATTTAGATTTGGCTTGACCATGCCACACTGTGGCACTTGGAATTTTGTTTGTCCGTCATCGACATTTTGGTTTTTTTCGCACTGGCATTGCAAATTTACTTGCGATGCTTGAGCGAATTTTGAGGGAAGGCGAAGCAAATAAAAACAAGTGTGTGAAACGAGAATAGTTTTTACTGCTTTTCCCCCTTTTCCACCCCTCCCCTCCCGCATATCTTTATATCTTTAGCCGCACGCCTTTAAGCGAATTTACATTTTCATTTACGCCTGAAATGAGCACGAGATTCGCCTCAATATTCTATGTGTTGCGTGCGTATGTATGCGTGTGTGTGTGTGTGTGTGCTTGTGTGTGTGTGCGCTTTGGCATTTGCTGTTGTATTATTTACACAGAAACTACATGGCGATGGCAACGGCAACCAAACGCTGTTAGCGCCACTGCTCCATGGGGTCGCTCTCCTTTCACCCACCTGCCACCCGCCTCCTGCCACCTGCCTCCTGCCTCCTGCCTCCTCTTCTTCCATGCGCATCATATGCAAATACTCGTAATATTTTTCAAATGTTGTTTGCTTTTGCCCGGCACACAATTTTTTGTTGCTTGCTCTGGCTGCCTTTTCACATTTTTCAATTTTCCACGTTCGTTTTGTTGTCGTCGCTGATGATACCGCACAGTCTCTGCTCACACACACACACACACACACACGCACACTACAAACTTACACACACTTACACACACTTACATTCTAGTATTGAGGCTTTTTGTGTTGCGTACATTTTCATTATTTTTTTCTTCTATTTGCTTGTTGTTGTTGTTGTTGCTCGCTCGCTTCTTAACAATTCTCACTTGGCTCTTCAGACGCTGCGCCTGCCAAAAGGAAGTTGTCCTCCCCTCCCTCCCCCGCCAAGTGTTTGCATTCTAAATTACCCATGGGCCAATGGACTATGTTGTTGGCCCCCTCAGTGCTTGGCTTCTTGCTTCTTCTATGGTTTGTTTTCCTTTTTTTCTTTTTGTATTATTATTATTATATTATTTTTCCCCTTTTTTCCGCATATGTTGCTTGCCAATTGGCAACGCAGAAGTTGACAGTTTTATGCCGCAGCTAATTAGATTTAATAAAGATTGGGACGAGGGCAACACATGTTGATTCGCAATGCTTCAATAATGGCAAATATAAAAATGAAAGCACACAATCAATTTGCTCGGCACATCTATAAAAATAAAGTGCTTATTGTAATTGCTTTGAATTTCAATTTAAAAATTGATTAAAATATATTTTCTACATGCATAAATTTGAAATAAACATTACAATTCAATTTATTATATTTATTTTTATTATATATATATTATTATATATATATTATTATATATATATTATATTTAATTTGCACTCTAATTACACATATTAAAATACTTTTTGTATTTACTTAGATTTTAAAATTATAAGCGTTTAAATTGAATTAAAAAATCAAGCAAATTTTATATAAAAATTAAAATTGGAATTATTATCTATACATAATTGATAGATAATAATTCCATTTCTATTTCCATATCTATACATAATTGATGAATAATAATTCCATTTTAATTTTAATATAAAAATAATTTAGATTTAAGAAAAAGACTTAACTAACTTTAGTTTTATAATTTTTAGTCTTAGATTCTTTCTAAAGCGTTATAATTGTTTTAATTGATTTAAACAATGTTTTCTACATTTAGGCACAAATTGTATTGAGCTCATAATGATAGACTTGTTTTAAACATTTTTATTTTATACTATTTTTATTGAATGTTTTAAACATCTAACTAGCTAAGTAGAAAAACAGAAAATACATTTGTTTTTAATCATACTCAGATCGCTTAATTAAATCTATGATATTTTGCGAAGCATTAAACCAATTTCCAATTGGATATCCACACTGTAGAGTTTCCCCCTCTGCTATGTAGAGTTTCCCCCTCTGCTATGTTTGAGAGTCGAATTTAGGCCAAGCTGTTGTGTATTTGGTATTTGGGAGGCTGAAACTGAAATTACAAAGCAGCTTCAGATACAAAATGTGTGGCAGATGCGTTGCTTTGTTATTTGTTTGTTGTTAAATGAAATGGCATAGCAATCAGTCAGTTGGCTATATGTATCTCGAGGCATTATAGCTGATATGTTGCATGCATTGATTGATGACAGGGGAGGGGACAGGGGAGGGGACAGGGGTGTGGAAGTCGAGTCAATTGCCGTGATTTCAATCGGAGCAAAGTAATGCAGCATGCTAAGCAAAATAAAAGCATTAAATCTACATTTGATGCCACAACTAATTACATATTTAAATACATGCAAGCGCCAGTCTACAGAGTGTATGTGTGTGGGTGTGTGTGTGGGTGTGTATGTGTGTATGTGTGTGGGTGTGTATGTGTGTGTGTGTGTGGGGTTATTCAGTCAAAGTGCATAAGAAATGTGAAGCCAAAACTCTCGGACTCGCTCTGTGTATAAATGTCTGCTGCATGCTTTGCGGCCTGTCCGGCTGTATCCTAAACTTCATGTCCCCCCCCCCCTCGTTCCCTCGACCACCCGGAAAAGCCATGGAGGCTGATGAAAAATTTACATAAATTACTGCAGACTGGACGAGGCGCAGGGCCCAAATAACATGCGAGAGCCAAAAGCCGAGGCCAAAAAAAAGAAGAAATATATGTAAACTAAATGAAAGAGCGAGCAAGGGGCAGAGGGGGGGAGGCAGGGGGTGACGACGTTGACGACAACGACAACGAAATTAGCATAAATGTGCTGGAGTTTCATTTCGGCACAGTATATATAATAAGCATTATGCATTTGCGTGTTTGTTCATGTTGTTCTTGTTTGCTGATATTGTTTTTTTTTGTTGTTTTTGTTGGGAATAGTTTTAAGCAGAGGTCCCCAAGCGTGCGACATGAAATGTTTGCAAACAACGCTGAAGGCCAAGTTACAAAATAACCAAAAAAAAGAGAGAGAAAAAAGAAAAGTGAAAAATAAGAAAGAGAGCCAAAAATGGAAATATTTTTGTGTTTAGAGCCGTCATATTTATACACTAGTGTTTTGATCCTTTGAGGACACAAAAGCAAAAGTACGCAAATGTAATCCTTGGCGAGAAATATTGTGCAATATTATGCCTTTAATGGGCAGACCTGCTGTGTGCAAAATATGTTAAGTAAACAACAGAATTACTTTAAATAGAGCGCAGCTGTAGGGAAATAAAGCACGGGGGGGGGATATATTATATGGTTTTATTTATTCAATTTATTAACGTGATAATGCAGTATTTATATAATTATTTTTATATGCAAGTGCTTTTCACTTGCTGATAATGTGGGGCTTTTTATTTAATTGTGTTTTTCCAAGAAATCCAATTGATAAACCCAACTGTTGAGGTGCTTTATATTATATATTAAAAGATTATATATATGTATTTTGTATTTTATATAACAATTGTAAGTTCAATTGGTTTCAAACTGTTGAATATTTAATTAAATAAATGCTAAAGTATATACTTATTTTATTTGCATATCAGAATAGCACAATTGCTCTTTAGACAATTAATATTTTAGCTGCTGCTTGAGTGAATTAACATTTGAAATGATATTCTGAATTGACGCCGCACCCGATCGATCAATTGTAGCATTCCAATGCTCTGGAAGATTGAAGCTGTCGCCTTTTGACGCATTGCATTGGAGATTGTTGAATTGAATCTACGGCTTTAGATTACACAAAATTCCCATATGTCGACGACTTGAGTAAATTTCGATTTTATTTCCACACATTGTCACACACACACACACACACACACACACACATACATACATTTGGCAAAGCATTCTGCCGGCTTCGGTCCGAGTTTAATGACCACAGCCAAGTTTTGTATTCTTGTTCGGCACAGCAGAGGGAAGAGGGAGGGGGGGGGAATGTGTAAGCTACAAAGCCTCTCTCTCTTTGCTCTTTCCTCGCTGGTTGCCCTTTCTTAATGTCTGTGTATGTGTGTGTGTGTGAGTGTGTGCATTTTTAATCATGTGCTTGCCTACTTATGTAGAGAGCCAGTCCAATGTTGTTATAGGCCAGGCCCATTGGGGAATAGCGCAATGTGCCACGTACTTAGTTGCTAATTCTTTATGTGCACACGAACATTTTTATAGCCCATCCACTAGTCATGCGGGCCTTACGACTTTGTTGTGCATTAAGCGACGCCAAGGAATTAAAATGTTGTAAAATAAATGCAACTTGGCTACACAATGGAGGAGAGAGAGGGAGATAGAGCATTCGCTATAAAATGACAGCTGACATAAAGAAGCAGCAATTTAGGAATAAATCAAAACAAATTGCAATTTAATAAAGCCAGTTTAAAATGTCTAACTAAATATTTAAAATAATAAAAATTAAAAACAAAAAAAAAAAAAAAAAAAAAAAAAAAAAAAAAAAAAAAAAAAAAAATTAAAAAAAAAAAAAAAAAAAAAAAAAAAAAAAAAAAAAAAAAAAAAAAAAATTAAAAAGAAAAAAAAAATTAAAAACAAAAACATTTGTAGATGTACATAAAGAACTAAAAAAAAATAAAAAATTGTACAACATGAAAGTAGTTTACAAATAAATAAATATGGAAAAGCTGTTAAAAATGTAGGTTGTAATTATTTGTAACTGCAAGCAAATGTATAGAGTATCCAGACGTCAGCTTTAAACGATACTAGAGCGTTTCATGTCCGCATTTTATGTGCAGAATGCGCCATTGCCATGCGAGGCACATAACAGTGTGTCCATATGAGGGCAGGGCATGTGCGAGTGTTGATGTCTTGTAAGTGTGTGTGGGAGCGGAACGGAAGTGCAGGTACAGTAAAGACTCGTAAAAATGTGCAAATTTGACACTTGGAATTCAATGTCAACGACTGTCCCATTGTGCAAGGTGAATCGATGGTGTGTGTGTTGGTGTGTGAGTGTGTGAGTGTGTGAGTGTGTGAGTGTGTGAGTGTATGAGTGTATGAGTGTTCAATTAAAAGCATTTGGAAACTGTATACAGTTATTGCCAGCAATCGCCAGTATAGCAACTGTGTGTGTGTATGTATGTATGTATGTATGAGTGCCTGAGTAATTGAGAATTGCCATTGCATAGTTTTAGGCATTCGAATGCCGTCTGCTGAGTGTGTGTGTGTGTGTGTGTGTAAATGGTTGTTGCTTGCTCTGTTTGCAATATGAGTATATTTCACTTTTGGCACGTTCTGTGCCACTTTTGCCGCTTGGTCGAGTTATTTACTTTCATTATTGCAGCTGTTTTTCTTCTTGTTGTTGTTTTGAATGCAAATTTCTAATTTCACAAATGTCACTGCATAGTTGCAGGCGCAGATAGCTGGGCGTTGGCTTTGGGTATTTATTTGGTCGCAACAGCACGCCCATATTTTGTGTAAACAACAACGAAGTAAATTCAAATACGAATATGTATGTGGGTGTGGGTGTTGGTGTCTGTGTGTGTGTCTGTGTGTGTGTGTGTACATATGTATACATATATCAAATACGTACGTGTTTGAATATCATCTTGTTTGTGTTTTTCTCCTCTCTACATTTCCATAAATTGCGTCTTGTGTTCTTTGGCAAACCTTAGGGCGAAATATGATATATCAGTTATTGGATGTCTTTAATATTTATGATGTCATGCTCAACCAAATTAAATTGTTTCCTTAAACTGATAGTAAGTTTCAACTGATAAATCGGATAATATTTAAATAACATTTAACATTTGTATGACATTTCTTAGTGACATATTTTGGTTAAGTATTATTCTGCATTAATTTGGCTAAAGACACTGTTAATAATTGCAATTCTGTATGGGTAACATTCTGTTAACTTAACATAAAAGGAAACACGCAAAACTGATGTCGATACTGAAGTTGAATTTAACTCAAAAATGTTAACATTCTGTTAACTTAACATAAAAAGAAACACGCAAAACTGATGTCGATACTGAAGTTGAATTTATCTCAAAAATGTTTACATGAAATGAACGATATTATTATTGGTATATTTAATAAATGTGTTATATTTGCCAGTTAAAAACGCGAATGAATCGTTAACTGTTAATCTTTAATTCCAGCTGCTCACTTTATGCGTCTTTGCCATTCATGCTTAGTATTTGTGTTAGAATTTGACATTCCGCTTCGTATGAGTAATAACCGTTGCCTTTTTTGAGTGCGCAACAATGGGGAAGGGAAAGGTGTGAGAAGTGTGGAGGGAACGGAATATGTAAATTCCTTTAGTGTTCGCTCAAAGCTTTGAGATAGCGCAGCGGCCTTTGACTTTGGACTTTGTGCTTTTAAGCGGAACTTCAAAGCTCCGCTAAAAGTCAACGCTGCTTGTTGAGGTGCAAGGCGAAAAAAAGAGAAGGAATGAAAACAAAAAACTGGGAACTTTGGGCAAGGCTCAAATTTTAAGCATTTGAGATGTGCGTATGTGTGTGTGTGAGTGTGAGTGTGAGTGTATGTGTATGTGTATGTGCTGGCTACCCACATCCTGGTTAAAGAACTCGAGAAGCAGAGGAGTCGAAGAGAAAGAGAGACGAAAAAAGTGTGAGCGAAACAAAAGCTCGTGCAGCAGTTAATTCCCGTTGCTTATCATCAGATGGCAAACTTTGCATTGACTGACACACTTGCACACACACACACACACACACACAGAGACTAGCACAATGACAATCAGAAAATGTGAATACAATGAATGAATATATCCACAAACATCTGGACAACTTTGGACCGACTGTGAATATCTGGCGGATGCTGATGCCTGATGCCTCTGCTCTCTGGTCTCTTGGTCTGGTTAAGTCTGGCCTGATGCTGACATCATTGTCTTGCAATGCGCTGCGCTCATTTGAGGCGACTGCATAACTGTAAAACGTGGCACATCCCATGCTCAGATACGTGTGTGTATCTCTCTCTCTCGCTCTGCCCTTTTCCTTGCGCTTCGCCTGTCGGAATGCTCCCATTTTCTTCATTTTACACATTTTTTCACAACGTTTTGCCATCCCTCCTCCCCCCCCCACTCACCATTCTCTGTGCATTCTGCTTTTTGTTGCGACAGCTTTTGTGCTTGTGCCTTTAATTGAAGATTTTTTGACAGCAAACGTCGTCGACCAACTTGCTGCTACTGTTCTGTTGTTGTTGTTGTTGTTGTTGTTGTTGATGGCGTTGCATTGCAGTTGCCAGAGCCTAGCCAGGGCATGGGCATGAGCATGGCAAGTCAAGAGAGATGTAGAACAGTCATCGAGTTCGTAGAACTTTTGCTGCATCTGCCACACGGCAGCACCGATAGCGGCTGTCAGGCAACAACTCTGTGCTGGCAGCGGTTTTCTTTATGTCCAGAACCTTTCACTATCGACATCAGGCTTATGTGGTCTGCCCTCCATTGGATGGCAGCAAAACACACCTAAGCATGTACACACATATTAAAGTATTTATCTGTTTTTCTTTTTCAATTCTTTTGTCGTCTTTAAAGTCGAAAAAAGTTACTTTTGCTGTGGGCGACGTCTTTTAGCTTTGATGGCAGTCCGTTTAGTGGGCACATATAAATCTATGTTGCTAAGTAATAAATTATTATGTAAAAGAAGTACTCGTAGCTTAACAACAAAAAGATAAACACAATATGAGAGTCTGCAATAAAATACAATTAAAATAAAATTAAGAGCAAAAGAATATAAAATTTAAATGTACTGTTGCCATGGCCATTTATTTGAAGTAGCCAAGAACTTTGATTAAATGGAAATGAAAAGTATTCTGCAAATGCTATCTAAAAGTGGGCTTTCATTATGTTTAAAAGTTTTCATTTTTGTAGACTTTGCAATTTGGCACGTGCCAGTTTCACCGTTGAAGGACTCTGTCTCTGTCTCTCTCTCCCTCTCTCTCTCTCTCTCTCTCTCTCTCTCTCTCTCTTTGACTTGCCATAGCGTGTGGCAACAAATTGGAACTCACGTGTCCTTTTCGATAAACTGCAGCTGTGATATCGAAAATATTATGTCGGCATGTCTGCTGTAAACAAATTGAAGGCTTAAGTTGAGATTGCAACGTATTAAGAGTTTAAGGTCGTTTTTGGCAAGCGAGTTGGCAATTGGTTGGTAAAAGTATACGAAATTAGCTGCATGTTGACTTGGCCAAATGCAATTCGTTCACCTGCAAATTGCATTGAAATACATTTATTACGTATTCATGGACATTGCGGCAATTGCAACGACAGCGACAGCGACAGCGACAACGTCAATGGCAATTGCAACAACAACAGCAAAAGTAAATCATGAATATTGATAAAGCAAATTGTTTGCATTTTGGTTTATTATTTCGTTGCCGCTGACAGAAAATGCTGCAAAATTGCGCGAAATCGTTGATCAAATCGGACAACCAAACGAATCCAATTCAATTGCAGAGTGAACTGTCCAGATACTGTGTATATAAATGCTTTCATTTCATTTATTCAGTATACTTATTATGTTTATTCAATGTAACGGTATATTATGCCAAAATACTGTGTTCGTATTATATTTATTTAGTACATTTATTTATTATAATTATTTATTACATTTTTGTTATTATATTTACTTCAATATGTAATTTATTATATTGATTTATTACATTTGTATATTATATTCATTTATTTTATTTATGTATTATATTAATTTATTAAAACCATTAATTGTATTTGTTTACTACTACTATTACCACTACTATTACTACTATTACCACTACTACTACTACTACTACTATTACCACTACTACTACTACTATTACCACTACTACTACTACTATTACCACTACTACTACTACTACTACTATTACCACTACTACTACTACTACTACTATTACCACTACTATTACTACTATTACCACTACAACTACTATTCGTTTATTATGTTCATTTTATTTAAAATTAAAGTAAATTCAATTTGTATAAAATTCCATTTTTATAATACAATTTTAATATTTGAATATTTCAAATAATGAATAATAGCATTTATAGCTGTATTTGGCATTAGTTTAAGGTTCTTTTCAAGCAAAACTGTTGCATAACTTTTACACGAGGTATTTGGGAAAAACGTTTTCTCATTTGATTTTAATTATTGCTGCTAACGGAAATGTATGAAGCATTTGCATAAACCGTTTAATGGTGCTCGATGGCGCAGTGCATGGCGAATTATTCATTTGCAACACACTGAAGAATCATTTAACAAGCTACTTGACTGATTTTCCGTATTACCATGTAAATTTTCCAATGATTCAATTTCAGTTACCTCGACAGCGTAAAAACCCATTGAAAAGCGTAAAGAAAAAGCGCTCAAAAGGTGCAGAAAATCGATGTTGTTGGCTTTTCCGACAAAACACCAATCACCTGCCCCCAAACCCCGCAACCCAACAGTCCAACAAGGGGCATGTGGATGTCGTGCGTTGCCCACATTAAGGGCAGTGGCAGTTAAGGGGGTAAAAGTGGGTGGTGGGTGGAGGGTGGTGGCATGGTAGTTGACTCTGCGGATATTCCCATTCGAGTGTTTGTGGCATTGTACTATGTGTATGTATGAATGTTATATCCATCCAATTATACATTGCGCAAAATAATAAAAATTAACGATTGTGGTCGGTCGAGCGTCGTCATCGATGGCTGACCCACTTTTTGGAAATGTTTCTTCTTTTGCTTCAGTTTTCTTTTGTTTCTCCGCTGATTTGAATGATGGAATTTGATTTGGCAAAAATATATTTGGGAATTTCGATTTGCGTTTCTGTAAAACGAAATGTTCTTTGATATGGCATTTTCTTTGAAATAGCATGCAATATTTGTAATTGTTAGAGTTTTTTGTTTGATCACACAATTGATTGACGAGCAGATATTGCTTAGAAAAATCAATCTTTTAAATTGTTAACAAATGGAAATGATATAGCAGTATGGTTAGTTTGGTCAAAAAGAAGATTTCATGGCAAGCATAGGTCGTGTTTACTATTTGCTTTACAATCAGTTTTGCTCATTCAACAATAATGGCAAATAGCACAACTGTATGTATTTTTGTTGTTGTTTATGTAAATCAATTTGATTGTAATTGGCGCATCTGTTAAACAAAATGCTGCATACTTTTCAGCGTTCGCAAATGCTTAAATAAATATTTGCGACATTTGTGTATTTGATTTTGATTTTCTGTGAATTTTATTTATTCGATTTTAAAGAATTGCTTTATGTTTTTGTTATTTATTTGTTTTTTAAAAGCGCCCATTCAATTAATAGTCAATAATTTAAAGCAGCTGCAGAAATTCCTATTTTTCATTTTGTGTATTTTGTTGTTTATTATTTGCGCTGTGCAAAGAGCAATTTAAATTTGCAGGTTATCAAATTAAACACGTCGAATAATGAGCAAAACATTTTAATTGTGCGTGGGCTCCGGCTAAATTAAGCACGAAAGCGGAGAGGGAAAAATGGAAAAAATTTTAGAACATAAAAAGCTTGACAGCATGGCAAAAGCAAAAGCAAAAGCAGGCAAAAGAAGTGAACAAAATGTTTTCACCACCTGCACTGCACTCATTCATTCGTACTTTACCGTTACCTCAACGAGTCCACGCTCTCGCTCAGTTGTCGCTCTGTTTCGTCCCCGAGCGTCAGTTAGTGGCGGCGAGTGGCAGACTGACTTTTGGCATATGCTAATGAGCCCAGTGCGGGCGCTTTATGTCTGACTGTCAGTCTCACTAACTGTACATCTCTCTCTCTCTCCACATCACTGTCCTGCGGAGCGCAACTTGTCTGGCAGATAATTCCCAGCATGCGCTGCAAAAATGTAGGAGAAGCAAACCAAATGCTGGTGCATTTTAAGCTGCTTGTTAGCGGAGATTTGCTTTAATGACGCTGCACCACAATCGCGTGTGTCCAAATGTTAATAAGCGATACCCTGTAAGATAAGACGTTTGCAGAGATGTCTAGGATTAATTCTGTTATCGACTTGCTTACTATCGGCTTACCGCCGCTGTCAGTAATCGTTGATCGATAACGTTGATTAAGTTCAAGCCAAGTGTGACCATTAATTACAGGCAAAGTAAATCCATGGTTTCAAAAATAATACCAAACAGCACAGACATTGATTATAAAATGTAACCATATTAAATAGGTCAGCTACAAACTTAGTCATTGCACAGCTTACAACTGCTGTTATCTCAAACAGATAGGGTATCTCAATTGAGTGTTTGCCTGCTTATCTATTATTATGCTCAGTTCTCAGTATTTTTTGCTGCGCCTTCCAAGCGCACTGACCATGAAAAATGCAGTCAAACTGAGACGCATGAAACGAGAAAGCTGAGAAGAAGATAACAAAAGCCAAAAGACATTTTGTGCAACGTCTCTCTTGAGTGTTGCGGCCCTCGCCTCACAAGTTAATGAGGAAATAAGCTTAGATAATGCGAACGAGACATAATGTTGCCTCTCCTCCTTCCCCCTGTGGCTCGTATGAGGAACACGAGCCACAGTCATCGTGGGACTGACTGTTGTTGATGGTGTTGGTGGCTGGAGGAAGAGGAGAAGGAGAGGAGGAAAGTCGTCTCATATTCTCGTGTTTGCGGTTGTGTCACTTAAGCATTTTGTAAATGGTTTGTTTTGTCTTGCAATTAGTTTGAAAGGGTTGCCCCAGACCCTGCCATAGAGAGGGAAATAATGAATGGCAGAACTTTTGGACAATGGATAGCTTTGTCTGCTTGACTTTATGTGGCTTGAGCAGTGCATACCAGAAATGGTAGCAATGTTTAATTACGCCATTGACTCACAACTCATATAAGTTCACAATTTGAATAAATATTTGGCTTTGAAGTGCAATCAAAACTGAAAAAGTTGATCATCATTTGTCACTTAATTGTGGCATTTGAAGGCGTGTCTTTGCTAAAACAAACTAATTAATTTTAAATACTTTATAGTATATTCATTTGCAACAATAACATGTTGCAAGTACACGCCACTGTCGCCAACAGAATGACATTAATTATACAATAAATTACAGGTTTTTATGTATGCTGTAGAATTATAATAAATATTTGCAATGCCCCGAACGGGCGCAGAATTTAATTAAAATGCCAAACGCATCATAAATATTCCATTTTGAGTGCCTCGGGCGTACTTTATGTATTTGCAATAAAATCAAATAAAATCCCACTTTAAAATGTTTCTCGTATTTGTTTTTTGTTATTTATTTATTTTGTTTATGGCATGGCAAACAATTTGACAATTACGTATAATAAACTTTGACGCTCTTTTAAATAGGCTTCATTTAAATAATACCTAAGGACAATGACAAATGAGCAGCTTTTGTTTTACGGTTCAAAAAGGATCAAGTTTGGTAAATGTGATAACAATGGACACAAACGGTGGCATGTGTGTGTGCGTGTGTGCGGAGGAAAGGGAGGAAAGGGGAGGGGACTGCCATGCTTGTTGCCCTTTTACTCCATCAATTTGTCTAAAACAATGACTTGTCTGCCTTACCTTTATTTGCCCACAGTCGAGTTGAGTAGGCGACATTATAGATGGATTTACAACCAAGAATTCACGTCAATTGTTTCTGATTACCCAATGTAGTAGATGTATTAGGGATATAGGCAATAACCTTTGACCTAACTAAGCAACAAATTGGCATGTTTTTGATTATTATTTGCCCAGAAATTTTAAACTACAAACTCATACATTTGCTAATGCTTTTCTCTCTGGCTTTCTTTTATTTTTAGGTACGTACTCAATTAAATATTTTGGAATGTGGAATGTGGAATGTGCAAGGAACTTAATTGTCCCGGCTAGCTGATATGCCAAGCCACAGTGCTCGTAAATGTGTGTAAGTCATGTGAGTTGTTGTTGCTAAAAATGGCATTTATGGCATGCAAAAAGTGCCAATGTCAGTATTTATGGATCTTTCATGGAATTTACACTCAAGGCCAATAATAATTTTCATTGCTTTGTGTGCATAAAAACAACACAACAGAAAAATGAAAAGGAATTACAAAAATTGCCAGATGAAATATGCGAGTGGAACGTACAATGTCTCGTCAAAAGTTTTCAACGCTCCATAATTTGATGGCATCCATACGAATGCGTTATGCTGGGCATGGAAAATACATAAAATACAGTTACAGTTGTGGTTGCCTAGATAAATCTAGGCAGGCTTATTTCAATGTTGAGGCACAGTGTGCTACACAATACAGGAATGGGGCATGTCAAAATAGAGAGAGAGAGAGAGAGAGAGAGTCTAATATTATAATGCTCACATGATGCGGCTTTTTTAAGCGCGTCTTGATGAATCTTGATATCATCATAAGCTTAAGGGGGGGCCACCGCAAATGACACTCGCACCACTGTGCGTGTGGGTAACAAATGTAAATGCAAATAGAAGAGTCGGCGGTTTGATGAATGCGAGCCAGATACAGTCGGTATTTACTCATGCTATGTTATGGTACATTTACAATATACTCGTACACTCGTATGCTATGCTATGTTTTTGTTTGAATGGATGTTTTTATGACCACAGAAATAATTTTGTTTTTACTGTGCAAACATTAGATAATCATTTTGTGGCTACCCTTTACCTCTTTCCCTCTGCTCACCCCTTCTCTGATGTGGTTGTGTGTAGGGCATAGGTTACATGCATGTGAGCAGAGTTAATGTCATTTGCAAAACGAGTAGGAGAATTTATCCAACTTTTACTTTTTATACCCGCCTACCTATTAGGTAAGAGGGTATGCTCATTTTGGAACAATCGTAAATATATATAACAGTTGTATAATGTAGAATGTCATTTGCAAAACGAGTAGGAGAATTTATCCAACTTTTACTTTTTATACCCGCCTACCTATTAGGTAAAAGGGTATGCTCATTCTAGAACAATCGTAAATATATATAACAGTTGTATAATGTATAATGTCATTTGCAAAACGAGTAGGAGAATTTATCCAACTTTTACTTTTTATACCCGCCTACCTATCAGGTAAAAGGGTATGCTCATTCTAGAACAATCGTAAATACATTTAACAGTCAGAAAGACACAAAATATATCTAGATCTCAGACTCTATAAGAGCTAGAGCTGCCAAAAATGGCCAGCGGGTATATTACAGTCGAGCACACTCAACTGTAGCTTTTTTTTATTTTTCGTGTTCGTTTTTGATAGCATAACCTGCGGCGCTGCTTGTTGGCCGTGGTAATAAATGTGTGTCTGCCTCTGCATATGTTGTAGCCATTTATTAAATAAAATTAAATTTCATTTGACTTGGCAAACTAACTAACACACACACACACACACGCACACACACATATATGCTAATACTGCTTTGTTACGATGAGTTGCCATAGTAATACCTCACTTGAAGTTACAAAACAGCTAGCACCTCCAACTCTGGGCTGTGACTCCAATTTCCAACAAACATTGCCAGCACTTGATGCGCGTTTTATTATTTCCTTGCAGGATGTCAGTGTGCCTGTGTGCCTGTGTGTGTGTGTGTGTGTGTGTGCCAAGGAGTGCAGTGCCGCTCAAGCGAGCTGCAATTGTCGTCCTTAACGTGTCTTCATACGTTTTTTCAGAGTCATAAACTTCCGCTTGGCTGCCTGCCCCATCCCATCTACATCTCCATATCGTATTTTCTTTTGAATCGTCCTTGTTGAGTTGCAGCCATCTCGTCGTTCATTTCATTTCAATGCTCTTTGCGCACTTTTCCATCTTTTACTTTGTTAATGAATCCTTTTGTTTGCAATTCCTTCACATGCTCGCGAAAGCCTTTACAATTGTTCGCTGTGTTTTTTTTTTTATCTCGTTTTATATTTTTTTTGGGTTCTTAATGTTTTTTTTTTTTCATAAAGTTGCAAATAATAGGAGTAGAAAGTTATCTTACTTAGTAAACTTTGGCATTCTTGCTGCCAAATATTCAATAGCTTTTCAACTATGTGAATGTGAAATGTATAGAATTTTAAACAAAATTCGCAGTTCATTTTTATTGCGTTTAATTTTTGCTTTGATTGCCGAGGGCGAAGCAACAAAGCAAGTGGCAAACCGCTCATCAAAGACACACTTTGTGTTAGTTTTTGTGCGAAATTTGTTGCTGATTGCGTTTGCAATTTTGCAATTTACCAAATGCATTGCGCATACGCACTGTGGTGCAACTCAAAAGTCAACACGTAGAGCAAGAAAAAGAGAAGCCCGTATTTTCTTCTCAAATATTTAGATAGCGTTTGGCTTAGACGCTGAAAAACGCAAATTGCAAATTTAATCCTTTTAGTTTGCCATTTGCATTTGAATTTCTCATGAAAACTGAAGCAGTTTGCGGCCATTTCATTTGCAATTGTTAAGCTTTTGGTCAAATGGAAATTTGTCCGCAGTTGACTTATTTGGATTTGAGTATTTTATGCGCACATTTTAATGAATGGCAGCTGGGCTGAAATGATATTAAATTATCTCTATGGTAGTTGCCACCCAGACCATCACTATATGAGCATATAAATCCGTAAGCTGGCAACACCCAATTATTTGCAGAGCATTCGCACATAAATCTCCGCATCCAGAGCGATATTCACTTGACATTTATCGTAAATGTCTGCGGCGGGCCACTCGAGTGAGCTAAAGGACAGCATAGAGCTGTGCTCTACATATAGTAGTTGTTATTTATATCTATTTTATGTAGCTACTGCTTACTGCTTACTGCTGCAGCTTTACTCCAAAGGAACTGGACAAGGAGCAGGACATGCAGTGCTTCGTTCCAAGTTTAGCTGTAACAAATTTGTTACTGGAGGGCAACACATGTTGCTAATGTGTCCGCTGAGACTTGTATCGAAATTACAGAGGTCGCAACTGTCGCTCGCTCGGTCAGTTTATGCAATGTCGTCTCAGTTGTTGTTGTTGTTTGTGTTTGTATTTAGGTCGCCTCTCATAGCCAAAAAGTTGTGTGTCTTTTTATTGATTTTGTGACAGTTGTGCGACTGTTGTTGTTGCTGCTGCTACTGTCGTTTAGGCCTTGTACAATTCAATTCAATCAAGCAGAACACTTTTCGCAGCGTCTCCAGTGGCGTGTACTTGTTGGTTGTTGTTTTTCTGCTTATTGCCACAAAACTTTGAGCGCCTTGCTCAAAGGCAACTGTCAAACCGATACGCTTTCTACACACACTTACTACTTGCTCTGCTCTCCTGACCAAATGGAGAGATGAAGCTGTCTGTGATGTATGTGTCATATTTGCATGTTTCATGTCATGCGCTGATGTTATGAACCAAAAACAATGCCAGTCGCTGCCTCAAATTAAAGTGACAACAGCAGCTGGCGTTCTGTGATGAGGCGCAGTCACAGTCACAGTCACAGTCACAGTCACAGTTCACAGTCCATTTGCAGTCACTCTTTCGATAAAAGAGCAGAGCTTAGAATAAGAATAGATAGCTGACTTGGACATCGGCTGTTAAGTTAGGTTGCTCGTTTACTAAGCAAATGTTGAATTAAAGATCGAGCAGAGCTTGCGAATGACATAAAGTTGAAAATAATAACAATAAAGCCTAATTAAAATGTGTTCTTAATTCATGCAAGTTTTATAAATTTAAACTTACATTTTGAAGGTCGATTACATAAGCAACTTTTAAGATTAAAAAAAAAATTAGAATTAAATTAAATCGAATTAAAATTCAATAAGACCAAATAAATTATAAATTTTCAATTGCATAATAAAAATAAAAATAAATGTACAAAAAAAAAAAAAATCAATTCTTAGCAAATCTGAAAACAAATACGATTTCTTACTGGCATCACTAAAGCAGCTTTACAATATTCTTGCAACCTGTTCGCAAGTCACATATGACTTATTTGCACACTGAATTATTGAAATGAAATCCCTTCAGACTTTTGCCAATCAACTTGCCATGTTGAGTCGTCCCCTGAAGTGATGTCCTTGGCGCATCCCTGTCTGAGCCTCACACTATTAGTTTGTGAGTTGCCATTGATGGCAGCTGGCTGTCATAAATTGCCTAAGCTTCTGTTGCATCTACTCATTCACTGAGTTACCGTTTCGTCGTTTTCTTTGCCACTTTGTCTTTGCCATCTTTGCAACTTTTGGCCCTTTGTCTGTCTGTTTCGCCCTCATTGCCAGTGTGGCCAAAAACGTGCGCCTGTCATGTCGCCATTTTTTATTTCCAGCATTCTTTTCGTGGCTGATGATTTCCGTGGCTCCCACACACACACACACACACACACACACACACACACACACACACACACACACACACACACACACACACACACACACACACATACATATAGCGCACGTGCAGCTGACATCAAAATAAATAAGAGCGACTCTAAATGACAGTTTTGCATTAGATTTTTGTTACAAAAGTTGGGCGAACGGTTGCCAAAGTCGCCAAGAATTTAACTTTGGTATTTATTTATTTTGCTTGGCTACTAGCAGAATTATCCTTCAGTTCACTTTCTTGCAGCTGTTTGTCCCGTTTGTCGGTCGCATTGCATTCGAGCTTATGCCACACTTTTGCTTGCCCGTATTTTTCTTTATTGATATCAAAAAGTTTAAGTGCAGCTTACATTATGCTTTGACTTTGCTCAGCACGCTTATCCCCTGCTTACAAACTTCAAGACTCACTCGCGCGCAACAGAGACAGATAGAGAGCAAATAATAAAAGAGAATGTGGAGCAAGTTGAAGAAAGAGTGGCAGCTAAAACTTAAGAACCCCATGCCAGTAGTGTAGTGGTGTATTGTGTGCCAGTCAAAAGTTTTGTGACTCAGTGCAGAGATTCGTAAATAGCTTAAGTAGCGTTCTCAGCAATAAGAGAGGAGAGGGGGGAACGTTTATGATATGTCTATCTGGGTGTGCGTTAAATAAAATGCCTGCCAACCAATTAAGATACCCAAGGATGCATGCTAGAAGCGGGTATGCTGACTTTAGTAGACTTGTAATATTTATGAAACGATAGCAACAAAAAGAAAACCAAATTAAAGTACAAGTTGAATCAACTTGTAATTAAATAAAATAATATTGATAATCGTTGATTTTGTTAATATTTTATAAATCGTCTTTTTAAAAATGTCAACATTTTCGAAGCAGCTGTCAGCTTTAAAATATGCATAAATATATTTAAATATAAATAAATATATTTATTTTATTTTGTTTCTTTTTCAACAATATTTTTAAAAACTTTTAGACTTTTAGAGTGAAAGAATATATATAGAATAGAATATATATCAATTCGATTGCAATCACAGTTTGTCTAGGGTATTATAAGTGCGGCATGTTTAAGACACTTGTGCTGCCTCTTGTCTTAGCTCAAATTGTAAACGGAAGAGGAGAGGGAGGGGGGATGATACAAATAAATTTCATTTTATTCGAGTGTTTTGCATCGAAGAGTCGATGTGAAGATTTGATTGTATTGTGGAAGAAGTTTTCCGCTTTGCCGCGTTGTTTATATGCAGAGCCTACATTTACATGCATATGCCAGGCACGTTCATGTGTGTGTGTGCGTGTGTGTGTGTGTGTGTGTGTGTGTGTGTGATGCCATTTCAAGTTTTTGTCTAAATTGATTTTCTGTTACAATTTCGATACGTGTGTGTAAAAGAACGATTCAAGTATTTGATTGTTTCACTTGGCCCTTTGGCTTGACTTGGCCTTGTTTTTATATTATTGTGTTTGTGTTTGTGTAACTGTAAATGTAAATGTAAATGTAAATGTTCGTGTAGACATGTGTATGGACTTCCTTCAACTTGTATTTCTAATGTAATATTTGCCGAAACGCGTCTGGCATAAAATCTTTTTTAATTTTGCAAATGTTCCACAATGTTCAAAGCAGACAACACAACACATCAGCGAATAGGCATTTTGCGAGGGTCGTTTACTAAGTAATAGCTTCATTTATGCCTTGGCTGACTTCATAAGTTATGCTAAATAAATGTGCTTGTTTTTAGCCAGCCAGCATAATAATTGGCAAATGGACAAAAACAAGACAAAACTCAACTGACTTAATTAGTTTTCTTTGCTAGCAAAACAGCAAATGTATAGCCTACTTTTTGGTGCACTAAAGTTTAATTTATTATTGCTTCTATTATTATTTAATAAAGTGATCAATATGCAATAGACAAGTGTTGTATATAACTTGGATTGAAGTATATTGATATAAGCAAAAACGAAGCCAAATACAATCGCATATGGAAATGCAGCACAGCTTTAAACAATTGTCAGATAAATTCTTTAAATCCATTACTGCAGCTGCAATGCGACCCTCGTATTAGGTTCTGCTAGTAGCCAACTGTGAGGAAGTGGCCCTTGCAGAGTTTCCTGCTTGGCTTGCAACATGTTCTGATATTTGCCCAAAACTTTTTCAAGTTGCTTGCAGGGAAAAGCAACTAAAATCTGTTTCAGTTTGGCTTCTTTCTGCTGCCATTTGGCCAGTGGTTCTTGACTGCTTCTTGCTTCTTGCTGCTTGCCCGCATATAAATATTTGATTTGATTGTTTCTGCGTTGTTGTTTCGAACACAACTAGGAGCTTAAAGGCGATTGGAATCAGAAATTAAATTATAGATTCTTTAATTGCAAGTACAGGTTGAATCAACTTGTGCTGCCTGATGATAATCAGTTAATTGCAATCCATTTCCAAATTGATGCAAATCAGAGAAAATATTGTGGTTTTTCTTTTTAACAACTTTTATTGTTGTGATTTTGTGTTGTGCACTAGAAAGTCGTTAAGCGTTAACCTGGCTATTGTTGCTGTCGTCATTTTTGACCTGTGCCATGTTGTTTGGGTGCACGGTAAGCACAAACATGCAACCGGTGCAAGTGGCACATGGTTCAAGTATTTTCTATTGTCCATTGTCAACGTAACTGTGCCACAAAAATATTGCATGTTGCAAGTAATATCTAACATCACAAATGCCAACAATGGACAGTCTATGCAAGCAGAGCGTACGCTGCGTATGCGTAATAATAATTTATATATTGTATATTGTGTAAGCTAAGCTAATCTCTAATTTGTCGCACAGTACACAGTACTAGCAGTAATAGCAGCGACAGCAGCTGTTAATGAAATTTATGGACAGAGTTCATGAACTCACACAGCGATTTGGTAGCAAACATTCAACTCTAGGGGCCAAATGGCAGCCATGTTGTCTGCCGCTGCCTGACAACCTGGAAAATTTGCCACCTGAGCGGCGCGAACAGCAAGCGACAATGACAACTACAACTACAACGACAACAACAAAGAGCAGTAGCAATGACAATACCTGGCCGAATAAATTCTCATTTATGACACTTAAAAGCCGACACCAGACACAGCACAGCAGAGGGAGTTGGAGAGAGAAAGACAACATGGTAGGACTCGTGGCACTCATGGCACTCATGGCACTCAGTTGGCTTGTTTGTTTGTATATCCTTGATGCTGCTACTACCGCTCGTTAGTTGCTGCATTGCATTCAATACACAATTTGCAGCAGCAGCAACAACAACGACTGCAACAACAACAACTACAACTTGCGGTGGATTGCCACGCCTGCGGCTGAGTGTCAAGCTGAGCATCTGCACTCAACTGTGACTGTAACTGCAACTGCAACTGCAATCGCAATCGCAATCGCAACTGCAACAGTCAGAAATCGTATGCATTACGACAATTGATAAGAAAATACGTTACAAATTAGCAGGGGCATCCATAACAGCAACAGTTGCATCAGCAGCAACTTTATGGGGCATCAACTTTGACAGCTACCGCTATATCAGCTGGCGTTGCAAAAACCTGCTTCACTTGCCTTGCAACTAAAGCGCACTATACCCTTTACAGTTGCGGAAGAAGCCAAATATATAAAATAATTAAGACTATAAAAGTTTACTACTAAATACACACAAGTAGACTCTGCTAAGATGTCCTCAAATAAATGTTTATGAGAAGCTTCATATTAACTGAAGATATATACTAGAATATCAACAGCTAATCTTGGCAACAAAATAACAAATCGACTAATATTGTGAACAACTTGTAAGGAAAACATGGACTTTCAAATAATTAAGAAACTTATATGAATAAAGAAAAACTTTAAAAATAATGAATAGAAAAAAATGCTCGAATTAAATAACTCAAATGAATAAACAACTTTAACAGCAGGACAAATTGGCCTTAATAAAAGTTGTAGAAGCAAGTCAGGGTGGAGCTTAACAATTAATAAATATTGCGAAAAAATAATAATTTTTTAATTAAATGCAGTAAATGAATGTGAAAATCCAATGCATTTTTATCGACGTGCTTCAATAATATTTTTTATTTGTGATACTTCACAATCAGCCCTTTTTATACCCGCCTACCCAAAGGGTAGAAGGGTATTATGGCTTTGTGCCGACCGAAAATGTATGTAACAGGCAGAAGGAAGCATCTCCGACCCCATAAAGTATATATATTCTTGATCAGCGTCAACAGCCGAGACGATATAGCCATGTCCGTCTGTCCGTCTGTCCGTCCGTCCGTCCGTATGAACACCTAGATCTCAGAGACTATAAGAGATAGAGCAACAAATTTTTCGCGACAGTATGTCTTATTGTTGCACGCAGATCAAGTTTGTTTTTGATTTTGGCCACGCCCCCTCCCGCCCCCGTAAATCGAATAAATCCGAATTACAAGCGTCGTTTTAAACCTAGAACGTTCAATTTTGGTACGCACAATACTAATCACCATCTTAATGATCTCTGCGAATTTGGTTACAATCGGATAAAAAACACAGAAGTTATTAAGATATGACTTTTATAAGGCGTTACCACGTACAACTGCTAGTGCTGCCTAGCTAGTTGCTATGACACTCCGCGACATAATAATGGTGTTCAATAAACCAACTAAAGTGCCGCCAAGCTAATAACTTCGAACAAAGAAAATTTTGATATATTATTTTGGTATTTTTAGTATAATTTTTTTTAGTATATTTTTATACTATTATATAAATATAATATTTTGATGGTAAAATTGGGTGGCGGGTATCTCACAGTCGAGCAAACTCGACTGTAGCTTTCTTACTTGTTTTTTCTGTGCTTTTATTTTGGATAGCGTACAATATAATGCAATTCAATTGGAAAGCCGGCTGATTATGAGTACCAAAAATATTTATTTAATTTTTTATTGAAGTCTGTGGAGTGCGACAAACAAAAAGTATTTTTCTAGCAGTTTTTTAATATGGAAATGTTGAATTTGAAGTGCAGGCGAAGCTTGAATATTTTTAGAGTTTGTTTGCAAAATTCAACATTTAAGATGTGCAATTTGTCTTAAGCGTTTAATTTATATGCGCTCTGCTTAAACCTATACTCCTTGCGTAGCACAGAGCACGAGGTATTTCGAAACTACAGTTCAATCAACCATACTTTTTTCAACTTGTTTTTTGCCTGGCAGTCATTAATGACATCATGCATGTTCCTGTTCCTGCACATGTACTGCTCACACTCTCCCTCTCTTTGTCCATCTCTCTATCTCACTCGCTCTTTCACATGCTGCTTCTGTACGAGTATGGTGGCTTTCATGGCAACAGTATGTTGCAGCTCGTTTTGGATTACAGGTGCTCAAATGTGCGATTTTAATTGACTTTTTGCCAATTTCAATAAAACAATATGTGACTCCATTTCTTGTTTTGCTTTCAATGCTTATTAAATTGTAACGGTTTTTTTTTGTTTGTATTAATATTTGCCCTTGATTATTTGATTGTTCGCATTCATTTCATTTCATTTCAGTTGGCAAGAAGTCGTTGACATATGATAAATTTAATTGATTTTTCACACAGCTTCTATACAATTTTTGGCTCGCAATTGTGAAATGGCAAATCAATTAAACAGACGCGTCTTTTGTTTGACCCACTTACAGATTGAGATTGATGTGCTTTTATCAACTTTTCAATAAAACGAATTCAACTTTTATGCGCCACAGAGTTGGCAAACCCGTGCATCCATCTCTTATGTAAATGTAATCATTGAGCAGACCAATTTCTTCGTCGTATGAAACCAGAATATTAAGAGCTACCAAAACCCAAGCAGCAGCAGAAGCCGAAGCTGAAAGCTCAGTTGTGTTATCGGGCTTAAGTAATTGTAAAATGTAAAATGCTAAAGCGATTTGCGTATGTTTTAGTTGCGAAAGCCAAGTGGTTTAAGAGCATGTCGGCTGAGGGTTATGTGTTACAATCCCAAGCCCAATCCCAATCCCAATCCCCAACCCCTTTGGCCTGTCTAGTTTTTCATGCCAAGCCCAAAACTAAACAGAATTCATTTGCATGTGCTACAAACGCTATTTTTTCAGCTTCCTTTTTCGTTTGATTTTTCATTTAATCCGTGCGTTTACATATAAAGTCCCCACTTCCGCCCACATTGACTGTCTGAGTCAGTGAGTGAATGAGTGAATGAGTGAATGAGTGAGTAACTCAACGAGTGTGTGAATGAGTGTACTGCTATAACGATTAGGTATTTGCTTGTTCTTTTTAGACCGGAGCTCTCTTTTTAGATCAAAAAGGAACAGCTCAGGGTGAAAGCCAATTTTCACACTCAACTAAATTGGGTTAGTTGGTTGGCTGTGTGTGTGTGTGCTCAGCTGTAGGTGCAAGGTGCACGTTGCACGTTGCAAATGCGCTAAAAATAGTTGCACTTTAGTTTTTCTTTTGTTGATCCCATGCACATTTCAATATGATTTATGACGTGCAAATTGCATGCAGCAATATTTGGCATTTCTTTTACTCCTTTTTTCTCTCTCTCTGTTTCCTTTGTTGTTGTTTTGTTGACTCTCACATTTTGTTTGGAATCTGTTTTGCTTGCCCCATTGACAGCTATGCAGATAGGCATGAGTTATGAGTAATATTGAACGTGAGATTGTGCGAAAATCAAATATAGTTTATGGACTTGGACTTGGACTTGGCTGGAAATGGGCCAAAAGGTCTGCTATGATCCTAAGTCTTTATTGAATGGCATAAATAATGTTTGTAGACAGCTGAAATATGTCTTATGAGTTGAATTTATAACCTGAACTTCAAATATTTATGTTTAATATTTGATTAAATGCAAATTTCTAAAGCTATTTCTTTTTACTTGCAGGTAAATACTTGGTTCAATACAATTGGCAAAATGCTACAGAAGTTTGTGAGTTGAAAGCAGACAGTAATTTTTGCAAATCTCCACTCTTCAAAGTCGAAATGGACAGACGGGCAGATTTTGGCAGCTGGTCCTTTTGCGGGTTAGATTTACTTAAAGAGAATGGTCCATTACGGCAACACTTTTGCAATGGCCAGGCCTAGCTGTAATAGCCATAAAGGCAAAAGGGTCTTATGTAGCAATTTGCTCGGCACATCCTCAACGCCATGATGGTCAACAAAGCGAATCGTGACGGCGACGCGTAATGAAAATTAATGCTGACGATCCGTAAACGGAAAGTATGAGAAGCGAAACAAAAGTAAAAGTCGACAACGATATCGTACGTATGTGTGTGTGTATGTGTGTGTGTGTGTGTGTGTGTCGGTAAAACTGGCGAAAATTTAACGAACCGTAAAGTGATTCAACCTTGACGCTTGTCGCACACATTCCACAGTCCCATTAATACACACACCAACTGAGCGAGATAGCTGCAGCTTGGGCATAGAAAGCAAAGCTAAGGAGACTGACTGAGAGAGACAGAGAGATTGAGAGAGAGATGAATAAATTACATGTTGGCAATAAATTAAGATTGAACAAACTTTAACATATGTTTGTGGCTGTTGCATGTTGCATTTTTAATGCCCCATAAAGTATGCTACAGCATAATCAAATTTCTTACATTTTTAATACGCATATTCAACCAGTTGCTTGCAAAATTGTTTTAACTTTTCTACAATATAATTGAATATTCAATTCTTACCTTTGAGGCATCAAAATGCCCAAGAAATGCTATAAATTCTTTACTTGCGCAAACATTCGAGAAGAATGGCAGCATTTGTGAGTTTTGTTGAATTTTAAAGTATGCCAAAGTGTGGCTTTTTTTTTGTTTTAATTAATTAACAAGCATACGATAATTTTGGAAAAGCTCGTCGCGCTTCATAAAATAAAAATCAAACCAAATGCCTGTCTCTTGTCTTTTTGTAATCTTTTGTGGTTCTAATCCCACTCTTCGGGCATTTGCCGCTTGATTTAACATGAAACTTGGCTCATTTGTATTAAGTTCTCCGCTCGCTGCGGTTAAGGCCGCTAAAAGCAAATGAGTGCGTTGGCTAAAAAGTTTCGTTTCGCGTTTCTCTCAGCTGCTGTTGCCGTTGCGGCTGTGGCTGCCACATGGGGTGGACAGGGGGGGGGTGCAGGCAGCTCTGATCAAATAATCTTGTTTGATGATGAGTTTGCCCACACACACACACACACACACACACACATACACATACTCGCACAGCTGGCACTGCAGATAAAACTCCAAAGTTTTCATTCTATTTTCTACTTTGGAGGATTTGTGTTACATTTTGTTCGAAAATAAAAAGCTAAAACTTCTGTTTGAAGTTTCACTCTTAGTCTCTCTGACTGAATGACTGGGTGTGTGTGTGTGTGTGTTTTTTGTGTGATTTTGATTTTTGTATAGTACTTGAAATTGGTTTGCCATAAACCATTTCGTTGGATATTATCAGCATTGCTTCAAACTTTTATTTTTGCCCTCAACTTTGTCTCAAGTTGTAAACAAATTAAAATTGTACGAAAATGTCAGTGCGTGTACATGCGATTGCAGCACCACAAGCCGCACGTTTCGTTTGCCACACGCCGCATGCCGCATGCCGCACGCCACAAGCACCCGTCCAACACCCACAGCAGGTTAAACAGAAAAAAATGCAAATATAAAAAAGAGCTTAAAAGGCGAGATACCCTCTACTCTATTGATGAGCTTTTTCTATCTGACAAATAATTCCCTTGTTTGCAGCTAAGCCAAGCTGTGAGCTCAATTATTAATGCCAAAGCTAATTTGAATATTCTATATAGTCCAAGCTACCCTTTAGAGACCAATGCATTGCTGTTTAAATGTTACAAAAAGTTGCAAGGGTAATTGCAACGCCTGTCCCAGAATTCACACTGGCTGTTGGCTGGAAACTTGATTATGAAAATTTCATTTTAATTGAGCGAGTCGCTGTCGCAGTTTCAGCTCCTGTTGTTATTGTAAGCTACCTCTGCATGGTGTCTACAGCACAAGTTGAACATTTCATATTCATTGCACTCATTGCACTGTCGCCCTTTAGCTATGCTATGTGCTTTATGGGTGTTTTAATTTTGGGACAACAGCAAAGGGCAACCATCTTTGACAACATCATTTATATACCATAATCTTCATCAGCATCCATTGTCAAGATGTTCCTCTATCTGTCTGTATGAGAACATTTATTTCAGTAGCAAGAATTGCGATGATATGCCTAGGTTCAATTTAAATAAACAGACATTTAGTAGTGTTAATAATACTTACCTACACACATAATAAATGTTTTATTACAATTTTATTATGGTCGCATATTTATCAAACTTGGCAGTTGTTTATTTATTTAACATCAGCTAATGACATTCGATGGCAGCAAAAAGCAATTAAAGATTAAATTCAACTAAATTCAATTAAAATCAATTGAATAAGCAAATAATAGTTCTAAATTTTAAATATTTTCTAAAAATACCAAGACTATGAAGTCAAAGACAGAGAAGTGTTTTTATACCCGCCTACCCAAAGGGTAGAAGGGTATTATGGCTTTGTGCCGACCGAAAATGTATGTAACAGGCAGAAGGAAGCATCTCCGACCCCATAAAGTATATATATTCTTGATCAGTGTCAACAGCCGAGACGATATAGCCATGTCCGTCTGTCCGTCCGTCCGTATGAACACCTAGATCTCAGAGACTATAAGAGATAGAGCAACAAATTTTTCGCGACAGTATGTCTTATTGTTGCACGCAGATCAAGTTTGTTTTTGATTTTGGCCACGCCCCCTCCCGCCCCCGTTAATCGAATAAAACCGAATTGCAGGCGTTGTTTTAAACCTAGAACGTTCAATTTTGGTACGCACAATACTAATAACCATCTTAATGATCTCTGCGAATTTGGTTACAATCGGATAAAAAACACAGAAGTTATTAAGATATTACTTTTATAAGGCGTTACCACGTGCTACTGCTAGTGCTGCCTAGCTAGTTGCTATGACACTCCGCGACATAATAATGGTGTTCAATAAACCAACTAAAGTGCCGCCAAGCTAATAATTTCGAACAAAGAAAATGTTAATATATTATTTTGGTATTTTTTAGTATATTTTTTTAAGTATTTTTTGAGTATATTTTGAAAAATATAATATTTGGATGGTAAAATTGGGTGGCGGGTATCTCACAGTCGAGCAAACTCGACTGTAGCTTTCTTACTTGTTGATATTGTATGATGTGTTTTAGTTTCTAAAATTCCATAGTTCAGCCATAGAAATCAGAACAGAAGACAGCTATATTTATTATCTTATAATACAGATTGTCAACATATAAAATATATAATATTTTTCTAAAAGTTCTCAAATTACTTACAAGTTGAATACACTCGGCACTTGGCTTTCTTAATAGCACTACAATTATAAGCGTTCAATATTTATCTGCCATTATTTTTTCCAACTGAGTGTAGGGTATGTGCTAGTTGAGTATACATTTGGCAGCTTATTTTTAATGTTTCACAGTTGTTTTTTGTGCCTTGCATGCAGTCGACCCAATGACAGTACAATTAATTACAACTCAGTTTGCTATTTTCGCATGTACATATGTAAAATTGTTGGTTGTCGGCTGTTTTTGTTTTTCTCTTCGCGGTTCAGCTGTCAAAATGATGGGAATTTTAACAAATTAATGTGTCAATATTTCTAACATACATTTTTTACTGTTTCCATAGTAAATTATTAAATTTTTAATTTATTAATTGAAGCAAGAGTGCCTTTTGTAAATCCTTACACACAGTTTCTATTTTCACTTTTAATTGATTCTCACTTGTTGAACATTGTAATCAGCTAATGGTGATCAGCTATGGAGTTTTCATAACAAAACTGCACATTTTTCCCCACTTGTTCAATGCCCAATGAAGAGTTGTCGAGCTTTACAAGTTGTCGGGTCTCATAAATAAACAAAATGGAAATAAGAGCATTTTCAAATGCCACTTGACACCATATGGCGACTATGCATTTGCCACCGCATATGCTCGCTCTCCTTCTCACTCTATTGGGATTGTCAGTTGCACGCATTAAAATGCAATGATAACATGAAGCATCAACAGCAGCAGGCAGCAGCAGTAGAAACAACAACTTCAGCTCAATAGTTTTGCCAGTAAAAGTTCTTTGTCGTTTTGATTTAACTGAACAAGAGACTAAGAAGAAGTTGCAGCAACAGCAGCAGCAGAAGAAGAAGAATATTAGGCGAAAGTGGCTTGGAAAATCTAAAAGCCGCAACAACAAGCACTCAAGTGCTGCAGCTCAGTTCAGCTCAGCTTCAACACAAGTTGTTATGGCAGCTTTGGGGCACAACTAAGCAGAGAGAGAAAGCAGCAAACAGCCACTTGTGATGTCAACGCCATCAGCAGCAGCAGCAGCAGCAGCTGTGGCTGTGTCGAAGTTCGCTTTGTCGCCAAAACGCCAACAACAACAACAATAGCAACAACTTGAATATTTCATTAATTTTGCATAAAATCTGCTACTTTTTCTGCGTGCTCAAGTAGCAGATTGCCCTGCCAAAAATATTAAAATATATGTATAAGGTACATAAAATGGTGAAACAAAAAACAACAAAAACAAAACAAATTGCTGAGTAAATAAATTGAATTGGAACTAGAAAATTGCTAAAGTGCTGTAGCATTGTGAATTGTTTGCCAGCAGCCGACTAATCAATTGAATTAGTAACTGTCTGCTCTCCCTCTCTCAATCAATCTGTGCAATCAATGCAAAGCAAATGAAACTGTAGTGGAATGTGGTCAACAAGCAAAAGAAATGCCAGTAATTTGATGAATGAATTTCCAAGCCATTAAAGTGATTGAATAGAGCTGCCAACTCGACCAAGAAACAAGTATTTAAATGCCGAATGACAAACATTAGCACACTTTATAGGCTTTGAATGACTGACAACTACTTTATTCAGATTTATAGTAGAATGATAAGCCGTTCAACAGTCAACTGACAACATTCTCATTGGCATTAGCCAATTTGCCATTCACCCCGAAAATAAACAGCTGTTTTTGTTTGTAAACAAAACAGAATTGTGGCGATTTTTTTGCAACATATAAAATGCAGATCTAAATTAGCAATGATTATCAACATATTTTTGCAATTAATTGTAATTTATCGCGTGTTTGCTAAAAGTATATCGAAAAGCATCGGCCCAAATGGCTTCAATCAACCAAACGATTTTTTTGGGCCTTATGGGATTTGCATATCAGCAAATGATTCATTCTGACAGAACGATAAAGAGGCGTTGAGGGACTCGAATGACCAGCCTATAACAACTCTTAAAATATGCTCGATATAAAGAGCGTATTTGGCAGTTCATAAAATATGAAATTTCTGTATACAGTTTTACGAGGCGGTCCGAAATGTTATCAATTAATGCCACTCGGAGGTGGCAAACAGCAGCTGGGGAATTGAACGTGCATAAGTATGTGCTTAGCAGTCAGCATGGCTGCTGAACAAATTAAATGCTGAGGTCCCCCCCTCCCCAAAAACAGAGCGGTGGGGAAGAAAATGAAAAAGAAAAGAGAGAACAGAAGAAATTCAGGCTGGCTGTCAAGTGCCAGCCAGCTCGGGCATAAAAAAGGCGACACGGCAATTGCCTGGCGTACAGCTGCGAGCTACAAGCGAGGGGGGAGCAGAGTGTGGAGTGAAGTTGAAACGGGCGTCAAATCGATAACAAGCGGAAATGGGGTCAGTGCACCCAAATGCCCAGGCAAAAGCAATCAAAACTCATTGCCAAAACGAGCAAAAAAAAAAAGTGAAAGAAAGAAAAAAAAAACCATAACAGGCAAGTTGCTGGGCGGTTTGTGCCGCTTACATTTTCAATGCAACAAAATGCTACAAAGGGCCACAAACCGTATTCGCACCCGTAGTATTCGTCGTAGTCGCAGTCGCATTCACATTTGTATTCGTATTCGTATTCGTATTCGTATTCGTATTCGTATTCGTATTCGCAAGGCAAACACAAGTCAGGCAAGTGCTTCAATTTTCCGCCCTGCCAACTTGCTGCAAGCGGCTGATGCGGCTGATGCTGCAGGCCAGGCACAAAATCTTGTGCATTATCAGCCCTTAACTGCAATATCAGTGTTGGCTATTGGAGGACTAGGACTAGGACTAGGACTACGACTAGGACCTACTACTATTACAGCTGCTTCTGTTTGGTGCTGGCTTGCCCTCTGCACTTAATCAATATTCGATTACAATCGCCGTTGCATCTATTCACACACACACACACACACACACACACACACACACACACACTCGCTCACTAACTCATGCATTCATACACTCATGTACTACTCATGTACTTATGCACTCAAACACTCGCACACAGTCACACATTTTATGGCAACAAACATATGTATGTATTGGCAATTGAATCATGTTTCGTTACCGCCTCCTCCCCCCCTCCCCCTTTCGACTCTTTGTGCACCTTTTTGCCCAACAGCAGCAGTTAGCCATGGTGGCTCCCCCTCCACTTCGAGCCTTGCGGTTCGCTTCATCTACTCTGCTGCCAATTACAGTTTCAATCCTGGCCGAAAGTCAAATACCAAGCAGACCATTATGTGTAATAGCAAACAGCACTTTATTGGTCGCCGGCCACTCGTTTCGTGTACCACAGGTCGCATGAGTGTTGTGCAACTTATTCATTGCTTAATTTGCTTGCACATCCAGAAAATGTGTGAAAGAATGATTGTAATTTACGCAAGCAGCCTTTAATAATGAAGACAACTATAAAGTCGAATTAAATAAAATCAAATAAAATTCAACTAAAGTGTATTTAATAAGAAAATGCATTTTTAAATTGCATATTTGTATTAAATTGAGAACAGGTCGACCAGCATAAAGTCTATAAATGGCAAAAATATAAAATTGAATTTTTTTGCCTGCATTTTTGTTTGCTATTGCTTTTCGCATGGAAAATAGAAAATTCTTGGAAATACTTTGGAATATTTCGCAGAAAAATGTGCGAAAATTTTGCAATTGTTTTTCGACAAAATTCTTTTTGCATTTTGGCAAAAATTCCATTTAAATGAATCATATACAAATTTGAAACTAACTGTGTCAACTCAGCATTCAGTTCAATAAACAATGACATTTGAAACATCTAAAATGTTATACGATGTTCATTTAACCACATTACAAATTTTAGGCTTGTTTAAATATTTGACAATACATTGCTTTGGCTGCGCAATTAAACGAGGCATAACTCTGTCAAAGGGGAATCAAATCACATTCTTATTACTCGTAACGTGAATTCCATGCATTGCTCCAATTTAAATATTTTCATTGATTAGCCGATTGCTGCACTTAAATGCGGTTTAACATCTTTCAATTTCGATATGTTGCATGTTTGACATTTGACAATTTTGTGGGCTGTATTTGTTGTTGTTTATTTGTTAGTTTGCGAGCAAACTACAATGGCAATATGCCATTAATTTATACTAAATTATCAACCATATTTGTTGTTCATTAAATTGCATTTCAATTATATAACTCAAATGTGTTGCAAGCAGCCCTAATCACTACTGGCCAATGTTCTATGTGGTAGCCCAAGTATTTGTCGTGGTGTGTGTGTGTGTGTGTGTGTACATTTTACATAATAAATCACGTAATGTTTCAAAATGCTGTCATGCTTAGTTGGTAAGCCAGGCAAATTTCTGGCTATGCTGGCCAAATGGAGTTTGTTGTCTTAGCAGCTACAAAGGCAGATTAAGCGCATAAATTACAGGGTATGTTATGAGCTCATTTCATTAAACAGACTAATAAGCAATTAAACAATTGCAGCATGTATTTTATTATTGATTCAGGCAGGGTATCTGGTTGTCTACTAGTGTTGTCGGCCATGCGGGTTTCGTATGTCTTGGCAGCAATTTAAATGAAATTGTCAGATTGCAATGTGTAACATGCTGCCAGGCCACAAATTACGTTGCATACAATGCCCGACACACACCCTCACACACACACATATACACACACACACACACACACACATATTGCATATGTGCATGACACGAATATTTTAGTCTTCTTATGATGCTGATGCTGCTGTTGCTGCTGTTGTTGCTGTTGTTGCTGCTGCTTTCTGCTCGAATTGTTTTGCAATTTAATTTTATGACTTGTTTATTTCGAATGCCTGCGTAAGGTTAAAGATAACACGCCCAAATGTATTTGGCAACATTTTCAATTAATATAAATTCCTTTATGTACTTGAAATATGTATATGATACATGCTCGTGCGAGTTATTCTTTTGCACGATGCAGTGCAGCTGCTCTTTGGGGCCTAATTAAGCAGTTGAACGCTGCGCACAGACTTTGAACCCATAATTACTCAAAAGCGCGCAGATAAAGCACGAACTCCAAAGGCAATTGCTATTAGAGAAGCGTCTGCCTTAACGCCTCTGACGCCCCTTCGCCTCAATGGCCATGTAATTAAACTTTGATTACGGTACTTAGCCAGCGCACTAAGCTCCTGTGCTTCTTCTTACGTTTCGGTTTTTTCTCTCTCTCTCTCCCTTTCGCTCTCTTTTCTGCAACTTCTCTACCTCAGACTCAGTTAGAACGAATGCTATGTCCCCTTAGTCTGTCGACGCTTTGTTTTTTTTTTTTTTTATTTCGAGTGCTTCAACTTGGTGGTTAAAATGCTGGAGCTTGACTAGCACATACCCTGTAATTAAAAGGGCATTAAATTGTGCTTAAATGGCTTTCAAGCGTTAAGCTGGCAAAGTGTTAAGGTGTTCTCCATGTGGATTTAGAAGCTTTAATGTTTATAATGTGCTTTGTATGTTTTTGTTTATATATATTTCAAATAAAAAATTACATTATTAAATCTATTAAAATTGAAAAGATTTTATTTATGAAATGCAAGTAAATAAAACCAAACTAAAATTAAATAAATTTTTGAATTTTATGTTATATACTACAAATAAAGAATAATTATTAATTAAAGGGAGGGATTTAATATTTTTGCTTTCTTGATGCTTAAATTTCTTGTATTCTTTTGAAGTCAATGTTTTTGTAACTATTTATTGCACTATTTATTCGTAAAGCGCTTAAATGTGACATAAAGTGATATGTTAATACAATTAAGCGCAGACACAACTTTAGGGTATGGCAATTGCCTCATCACTATGCCGTTACTTGACTTTACTGCTTCTGGCTGCATCCTTCGAGGCTTCAGCTAATGACACTGCATCCAACGGAAGACATAAAAACGCAAGCAGCGCATAACATTTGTCTACAAGTAGCTGTCATCTAGGGACAGCCACTCGAAAGGGCTTTGGCAAGGGCAGGCAGGGAAGAGGAGGTGGGTAGGGAGGTAGCTTTAGCTTCTCTTTTATGTCTCAACACTTTGGGCGGGCGTTATTTTTAAACAACCTACACAACTTTGGTTTTTATGATATTTTTTTTTGCTTTTTTCTGCCGTTGTCTGCAGTATGCAATTATATTTATGACACTTTTATTTGATTTCCTAAAGATTCTCTGTGTTTTGCATACAACATATAAAAATATTTGTCTAAGTACATTTATCATACGTTGAGCTGCCAAATTGCCCAACAACATATTTATGCACAACATATATATATCGCATACGAGTATATGCACATATGTGTATCTTTATGTGTATATATATATTTGGTATATCATCATTGGGCAATGGAGCTGGCTCTGAAAGTAAGCCCACAAGCCATATAATGTGCCATAAATATTAAAACGTTTTGACTTTGCTCCTCACGCGCCTCGAGGTTAGCCCGGATAACCTCGATATACACCAGCCCGGATCAGGCTCTGGTTGCCGTAAAGCGCCAGCAAATTATTTGCATTTTTTATACTCCAGAGCTGAGACGTCAACAACAACAAAAAAAGAGAAGAGAAAAGAAGCTAAAAACAGCAGCTAAAGTCGCTTTGAGTATAAAATGTAAAAGTGCAAAGGAAATTTACCCCGGTCCGCCACACGAGTAAAAAGCACCCCCTGCCCCCAACTCAGTCGCAACAGTAGCAGATTGGAATTTTTTTTATTTTTATAAAAAAATATATATATTTTAAGCGCGCCGCTGCTTGATTGGAGGAGGAGGAGGAGGAGGAGGAGGAGGGAAAAAGCGTTCTTCGATATGGTGCCGAGAGAGAGCCTGCTATCAACGGCGGCTCTTGCCGTACTTTGCGGCTGCTTAGTGTTGTCACACCACCAGGCAAATTGTGGTGTGCGAGGCCACACACACACACACACACACAGCCCACCACCACCTTCGTGTCCTTCGTGTCTCATTGCCGGATGAGGAAGTCAACGGCTAAAGCAGACAAGAAATGAGCATGTTGAAAATTACCAAGCGCAATTGAATCAAATTCAATAATAAATCGCATTTATTTTGCAATAATTTGCATTTATTTACGAGGAAGCTGCCTTAATTCAAGCACAGCAAAAGGATGCGCGATGTAAAAGCAAAGCAGACATTTGTTTAGTGTTAACTAAAAGCTTTAAGTATTGACATGATATTAAGAAAGGATATGCGATTTATAAGCTTCAAGTGTTGTTATAATATTGAGACAAGCTCAATTCCCAAGCTGCTTAGTAATACTACATCATATGTCACTCTCTATGTGAAGAACACAACATTAGCCAGCAAAGGTTTATGCAACAGCCGTGTTGTTGTAGTTGTAGTTTAGGGCAACTTTTAATTAATACACAAAGCAGACAGTGTAAGCAAATTTATGATATTTGCTTTTGGCCTTGTTGTTATTCTCCATAGAAATTCATATTACATTTGTGCTTGCTTTGCTGCCCAAAAATATTGTAGATGCACTAAACTTTTTAATTAAATATCAAGTTTCAGATGGAAAGTTCTATTTACAAAAAAAGAGAGAAAAAAACGCAAAAATATTTTCCAATTAGTTGCATAACATACAAAAAATATTTTGATTTATTTTTGAAAATATGCAAATTAGAATTTTGTGGTTTCTTCGCAAATAACAGATTTTGGCCAACATTTTGCCAATTGCGGTCACAATACTCGCCATGCGCCATGCCAAAAAGCCACTAAGAACTCTCTGGGCATTTGGTCAATTGCGTCGCATTTGTGGCACTTAGCCTTGCCAGCTTGGTACGAGACAGCAGGAGCTCTGCTCATAATTGAGAATCAATAGTTGATGAACCGGAAGTGGATGCCAACGATGCCAACGATGAGAGTTGGCAGTTGGTCTCATGATGTTGCTGCATCTGCATCTGCATCTGCTGCAGGCAAGTGTTAAATGCTTCCTTCCCTCCTACCTACTACTTGGTCCAGTCATGTCAAAAATGCAAATCCAACATGGCCTAATACCTTGAGCGTTGTTGTCGTGTTTCAGGCCTGTCTCAATTGGCAGCCCAACTGACTGACCGACCACAGAGAGACGATCAAATGAGGCGTGGCCATGTGGCATGTGGCATGCGAAATGTGGCAAGTACATGCCGGCCTGTTGGTCATATAATGAATGTTTAACTGCTTTGACACGTGAATTATTGTGGACTTAATTGTGCGCTATTAATGACTGAGCCAATGCCAATGAGCGCTCATTAAAATTAAATTTGTTGTGCGTGTGCACACTTGATGCTATTGTTGTTGTTGTTTGCTGGTTGGCTGGTTGGCTGGTTGTCTGCTTGGTGTAAAAGCCAAGTGCCACTTGGCTTAAATAGCAACGCACAGCACTTGAAATGCTGCATGTTCTGTTGCTGCAACTACTGCTGCTGTTGCTGCTGCTGCTGTCACATAATTTCGCACTTTGGACAGGCCACAAGCACTCATGGCTCTCGGTTTGCATGTCAAATACACACACACACACACACACATTGAGATGTAAAGCAGCCATTGCGTGTATTTTTGTTGCATTCGAATAAGAAAAACTTGAAAATAACGCCACAGTGGAGAGAGAAGCCAGCACTTTGCTCTGATTTCAAATAATACAATGCAACATATTTATTTCCGTTTTTGTTGTATTATTTTATCAGCATGCAATATTTGTGATAAAAACACAAGCTCAGTCAAATGGAAATGAAATGCAACTGTGATTCAATTTAAATGCAACATGACATGCACAAAAGAATGCAAGTTTATGTTGTCTTGCAAAATATGTATGCATATATAGTACAAAATGTTTGATGATGAAAAAATGTCATTCTTAGGTTCATTAGACACAAATTGCGCAAATGTGATGTAAAATATTATATCTTAATTAGTTGACAGACAAATTGATGGCTTTTTATCGACTGTGTTCTTCCTTGTCGTATATCAGTAGAGTGGGCTTGGCTGAAGAGCGAATGAAAAGCGCTTGTTGAAAAGTGAACAGCGATTGTTGAAAAGTTGTAGCTGCCGTATTTTCTACTTAACTTCACACATTGATAAATGTTCGTTCACCCATTTGCCGAAAATCACGCAACACGCAACAAGAACAACGAAAATCCCACGAATATTTGACACAAAACCGCAGCACGTAAGTTTCCAATATTGGCACACATGTGCACATGTGTGTGTCTGTAGCTGTAACTATATCTTTGCCAAGTGTGTATGTGTGTGTGTGTGTGTGTGAGTTGTAGTCATGTAAGTTGCAACTTAAAGGCAAGCAGTGATGCCAAACTAGCTTTTTTTTCAAGTCAAATATGGCTTTTTTTTCGTAAGCGCCAGTTTTTTTTAGTTTTTCAAATCCAAGCAAATTATTTGTTTTGATGCTGTACACTATCGAGTTCTCACATTAAGGGAAGACAAAAATGTAAACAAAAGAGAAAATTGAACACGACATGCTGTATAAGGATATTGATGATATTAGGCCATTTTTTGCACTTGCTCAACTTTGTTTTGCATTTTAGATCTTGTCGAGGCCTCAACTCCAAGTCGAATACTCATTCGTTTATATGTTGAACTCAAAGGTAGTAAATGGTATGGCATATTTTGTATTAGATAAATACAGTAAAGTAAAATAGAAGTAGATATATATTAGGTGATACTTGAGAAATCTGTGTTTTGATCACCAAAAAATGCCTGAAACTAAAAGACTTGAAGGATGGTTATAGAAAAAATATTGTAAAGTATTTGCTGGTATGAAAAACCGTATAAATGTTTTGGCGAATTGCCCAGCTTTGTTCTTTTTTATTTACCATTTTGTTGAACTTTATTTGCTGCCTAAAACGGCTCTTCTTTTGCTACAAAATTTGACTGCTGATATTAAATATTGTATAAATATAAAAAAATACTATAGCTCTTTGTTAGCTTTTTGCTCTTTCAAGCTAAATAGCTATATTTTTGCTTCATTTACGGTCTTAAATAGCTTCTCTTCTTCGCTGGCGAGGCACGGACGCGTTCAACTGGCGCAAGAGTACGTGTCAGCTGCCGTAAATGTCTTGCAAAATGGCGTCATTCGCGCCATTTTATATGGGTGTGTGTTTCTGCTTATGTACAGTGTGAGCAGTGAGTGAGGAATGAGTGTGAAAACTATGCGAGTGTTGAGCAGCTGTGTTGTGTCAAAAGTCAAAACCAAAATCCAAAAATGCCGCTTGTCACATATGGTGAGGGTCAGGTCAGGTCAGGGTGGGAGGGGGGTAAAGGGGCACAAAACACAAAACATGCAACATGCAACAGCCGCCATTTTTAATTTGCTTGTCCGAACTGATGTGCATTTGTTTTTGTGCATTGGGTTTGCCCGTTTCCGTTTCCGCTTTCAACTGTAGCTGTTGTTGTGCCCGCTTATTTCTTTTTTCCTTTTCCAATGTAAATAACACAAAATGTATCACTTCCGTGGGAGTGCGTCAAACTGCAGATGCAACGCATTTGCCACTTGCCACTTGCCACACATACATTTGGCAGCCATTGCAAATGGCGTGCGATAACAAAAATGGCCGCTCATTCAGTTTCCGCTTTTGTTTGGTTAGTTGCCGTTTGCAACAATTTCGGTATGTTTGCCTTTTGTTTCCACATTTTGTTGATAGAGAGCCCAAGTCTGCAATTGTTAACTTTGTTAACATGTGTAGCAGTTTATCGTTCCCTCCCACAACCAATACTCCCCCCCTCCCCACTCCACATCCACCCAGCACATTTCATCAACGACCCGCACACAAATATTTTCGATGTGCGCACTCAAATATGCAAATATTTATGCATATCCATTTTGGTTTCCTGTGCCGCTTTGAGAGCTGCTAATTAAAATCAGTCTGCCAAACACATGGAAAATATTTGCGATTTCCATGCTTGATTTACATGGCCCAACATCAGCATTAGATATATGTGTACAACAAAATAATATAAATATAAATAAATAAAAGTGAAGTGGTTTGATGCACTTCAAAGAAAAATATTTGACGATTGCAATTCATCAGCAGTGTAGAGTTTGTTAAAGGTTACAGATAGTATTAAAGCTTTGCTGTGCCTTAAATCAAAAATTAGAGATTAGATTACTCTATACAATTTATCAATGCTGGCAAAGGTCTTTCACTTGACAGCAGCAGCAAATTGTGCAATTTACAAAAGTCCTGACACGTACTTTTTGCTTGAGCAAGGCTTTTGTGCCGCCTAATTGACCATTAGAAGCAGTAAATTTGCTAATTGCATTCGCACAGCTGACAATTATAAATTGCTTTTGGCACTCTCTAAAGTGGCAAGGATAGTAGTAGTAGTAGTAGACTGTGGGAGAGAGCATTATCCTTGAATGCAAATGCGTTAAAGGTGCAACAATCATCGAGTGAATTGGAATTGACAATGAAGCGAACCTGTCGGGTCAACTGTGTCGACCATTTGGGATCGATTTATTTGTTAATTGCAAATGTTGTTTAATGCGATGACTCGATTAGTTTCAATTGTTGTTGTTGTTGCTATTGTTGCCACCGCAACCACAAATGCCAAAACTGATTATGCAAATGTTTTTTGTGTGTGCATATAATCTTTGATGGTTGTTCAAAAATGCGCATTGAGGTTAGCTTTCATTATGATATTTGAACAGGAAAAAAGTAATAGCGTAATAAAATACGAATTTCAAATGCATTTTTAATGCGAGCAGCGCACACGCGGCGTATGAGTAATGTAAGAGTTGTGTGCGACTCTGAATGCATATCAATTGCCATGTTAATTGCATCAATTGTGAGTAGAACGGCAATCCACGTGCATTAGGTGTGTGCGTGTGTAAAACATGTAGATTACCAGAGCCCGTGGCATTGGACGAGTTGTAGTTGCCTTCACGCTGGTAATGATGATGTTATGATTCGACTTTAAATACTTTCCAACACTGGCAAATCTTGCAGCCTTCTATTGCAGGCATAACTGAGGGTTATGATGATGTTATGATTCGACTATAAATACTGGCAAATCTTTTAGCCTTCTATTGTGTATTTAATTGGTCGAAAATAATTAACGTACACATCAGTTAATAAGCTTAACGTTTACGCTTTACGGCGCATTGATTTGGTTGCCATTACCCATTACAATTCGGCCTAATGATTTCAATTTTCTGCTCATTATTCCACCGAAGGCTTTGATTAATTTGCTGTAAATTCGACAGCAAATATACTAAGCGGATCGACTTTAAATTGCAATTATGTTCCAAGTAAATACAAGTAGAAATTATCGATTTGCCTTGACAATGTAGATTTTACATCTGTCCATAGCAAATTGCTTAAGAGGTACGTTTGTGCTGCTCTATTCAACAAATAGAGCAAAACAAAAAAAAAGTGCTATTCAGGCAGAAAGCAAAGAACATCCGACGCAATTTGAAAATCATCGGAAGCACAAAAAAAAAGACCTCAAACATTTGAAATGTGTACAGACTTAGGACTAAGGCTGGTGTGAACGAGAAGGACTGTAAAATACCCTCATCTATGCTACGCATAACGAACATTTTCCATTTTGCAGCAATGTGGAATACTCTGCAGGAGCAAATATATAAAGGGTTTTCCTTTTTGTTGTATAGGCTGTTGGCAAGGAATAATATGGGCAATGAAGGCTTGGCATATTTAAGCGTCAACATGGCCAACATGGAAACACTGACAGTCACTTGAATGGTTTCTCAATGCCTGGCACACCTGTATGCCTGCATGCCTGCCTGCCTGTATGGCTTTTCATTTAGTTGTTGCTTTTGCTTAGCGTTAACGTTGCGTAGTAACAAAAAACCGGCAGTAAGGATCTCTTTTCATTTCGATTTCCGCTTGAAGTTGCAGCTGCAGCAGCAGCAGCTTGGTCGCTTGCTTTTTCCAGCTTGCCACACAGCAACAAAACAATCATCAAATGCGAGCCGAGCAAGTTGTAGTAAATACAATTTCTCTATTTTTTCAATTCATTTCATTTCATTTCCTATTTCGTTTTTCTTGCCTTTTTTGTTGTTGTTCTTGCACAATGTGCTTATGTTCTATGATTTGTGCGTCGTGCGCCCTTTGTTTTCACAAATTGAATTGTTCGCAAAGAAGTTTCTGATTTCCTTTCAAGCTACACACTCAAATTGAGAACAATTCCCAATAAATGCTGGCGGGGGCGACTGAGAGGTTGGGGTTGGGTCGCTTTGGTAGCCATGTAAATCAGCCTAAAAGCTTTTCTTTTTTTCTGTTTTTATAATTGAAACATTTTTGAACAAATGAAACAATTTAGTTTGGACAGACAAGCAATTGGCAAACATAATGAAGTTAGCTCTCAAAGTCAACAAGCTACGTTGTTTTTGTTTTTTGTTGTAATTGAAACTAGGAGTTAATAACATTCCACTTTTAATTGAATATGCTTAGAGCTTACAGTGGATACTTGAAGTGAAGGAACTGCTGGTGCATAAAATATGCTCAAGTATGCTGCTATGTGTTGTTTGATGAGTTATTTTCTATTGCACATGAATGTTGTGTCATGTTTATTGCCGAATAAAGCATTCTTGTCGTGCCATATTACGCATACGCCAAGTTGGCAGCTGTCATTGGACATATTTGTCAAGCTATGCTTGAAAGCTTGACAGCTCCCCGGGGGCTGCCAGCACCTTTCAACTTGACAATACCCTGTGCTAGCAGCATCTAAAACTGTATTTAAAATATGCACATATTTCTATAGGGTATACAACAAGTTTTGGTTGTCTCTGTGTGTTTGTCAACGAGTTTGCGCAGTTGGCGCAAGATCTCACATGACATGCAGCTAATCGAAATGTAAAGACAATGAAGCATTGACAATATGAGTACCTGACCCCATGAGGAGGCACGTCCATTGAACTGGCGGAACAAAAATACAAAAGGAACACAACATATTGGTAAATATTTAAATTAGAAAACAATTGCCCATTGCCGGTTTGTCGAAAAGGTCAGTCACTTGTCAGGCTGCACGTTCAGCATTGTCAATTATGCGCAAAACTTTTGCGGCCCGAAGCCAACACAAAATACCAAATACCAAAGCAAAATAAAATGTTAGCAATGGGGATGAAAGGACGAACGAACACTTTGCAATGCAAAGAAAACTTAACAAAATGCGACATAAAAGAGTACAAAAAAAATAAGCAACTGCTTGGGTCGCCGTAAAGCGGCTTAGAAGATTTTTCAGTTCACCTGCTGCAGTTGGGAGGAGTCAATGGCAAAGGCAAAGGGTTTACAAAATTGTGCGCACGACGTGGCTAATAAACTGAACGAAAATAAGTAAACAAAAAAAAAAGAAATGAAAGGACTCGACGAATAATAAGTACACTTGACTCTCTAGAACTTGTATTTATTATGTCAAAGGAAAATGGTTCAGCACATTGATAAAGCATATATGAGTAATATATAATTGATCAAATTGAAAGTATTGTTTGTTGACAAAGTAAGAATGCCCAAAGCAAGGGTATAAATAAAAGGGAGGCGCAACAAAGCAATTTACCTTTAGGAAAATGCTTATGCAACAGAAAATGTGAACGACAGGCAGTTGGCAGTCGACTGTCGACAAAAAACACTGCTGGGCATTTATAATTAAAAACGCAAAACCTTAAACAACATTTTACTTAAGGCGGCAACGGACGATAACAGTTTGCGAATGTCTCGAGAATGTTGGCTCTGACTTTGACTGTGACTGTGACTGTGACTGTGTTATGGCCGGGCCGGGGCAGACAGAAGTCAAACAATAAAGCAGACAACAATAATTTTAACAATAGCATGACAAATTGTTGCAGGGCATACAAGAAAGTGCCTATCCACTTCTTTACTGACTTTACTGCGGCAACCTTACACGAAATCCTTTACTTATTTATGTAGGTGTTGCAAAGTCCTTTTCACTTTGCCACTAACAAGGCAGCTGCTCGACTGCAAAGACGTTGGCAAGACAACAACACAAATGAACAAGCAGCAAGACTTTACTGCTCAGTATTGATAAGTTGGCAACTGTTTCAACTAGCCAATTAAAACTTGAGTAGGAATTTGCAGTGCATTTTTATACCCGCCTACCCAAAGGGTAGAAGGGTATTATGGCTTTGTGCCGACCGAAAATGTATGTAACAGACAGAAGGAAGCATCTCCGACCCCATAAAGTATATATATTCTTGATCAGCGTCAACAGCCGAGACGATATAGCCATGCCCGTCTGTCCGTCTGTCCGTCCGTATAAACACCTAGATCTCAGAGACTATAAGAGATAGAGCAATAAATTTTTCGCGACAGTATGTCTTATTGTTGCACGCAGATCAAGTTTGTTTTTGATTTTGGCCACGCCCCCTCCCGCCCCCGTAAATCGAATAAAACCGAATTGCAAGCGTCGTTTTAAACCTAGAACGTTCAATTTTGGTACGCACAATACTAATCACCATCTTAATGATCTCTGCGAATTTGGCTACAATCGGATAAAAAACAGAAGTTATTAAGATATTACTTTTATAAGGCGTTACCACGTGCTACTGCTAGTGCTGCCTAGCTAGTTGCTATGACACTCCGCGACATAATAATGGTGTTTAATAAACTAAAGTGCCGCCAAGCTAATAATTTCGAACAGAGAAAATGTTGATATATTATTTTGGTATTTTTTAGTATATTTTTTAAAGTATTTTTTCAGTATATTTTGGAAAATATAATATTTGGATGGTAAAATTGGGTGGCGGGTATATCACAGTCGAGCAACCTCGACTGTAGCTTTCTTACTTGTTATTTTTTCTGCCTAAAATGATAAATTTGATTGCAACATGCGCTGGAAATATTAGCAATCGCTGCGCCCCGGCAAAACGAAAAAAAATGCATATAATTTTAGTAGTTTTGTAGCGAAAAAAAAATGCATATAAGTTTAGTATGATCTTTTTTTGCTCAACGCTGTCGACGGCATAAATCAATTTCAATGTTCATGCTCACAAAGTAATGCACGTAAATGCCGGCGGAGCACATGAAATGTGAAATGCACAAGGGAAAACAAGCAGAACTGTATAAATATGAATTTCAACGATTTATGTGTAACATTGCCAGTCCAATTTATAGCTAAATGCGAATAAAAGCATAAAATATTTGTGGCCATTTTTATTATTCTCTCATATTTTAGCAACTCGATAAAATTGTAGAAATATCATTGTATTTTGAATTCCCGTCCAAATGAAACTGCTATTGCTTATTTTTGTGTACTATGTGTGCTTATTAAAAACGATATGTCCAATTGTTAAAGCCAAGTTCCGTGTGTTTTCTACTGGTTAGTTTTGTGAAATGTCACTTTCATTCATTCGGAATGCTTTTTGGGGCTTTGATTTTTACACCACTTTGCAGAAACAAAGCGAAAGTGCAAAGGGAAAAACAATAAAAACGAGACAAAGTGAAATGAAATGGTCGTCGGTGACGGTGTCGGTGTGTGGGGGAGGAAGTGTATTAGGAAGGGTATTAGGAGCGATATGAAGTGTGTGTGTGTGTGTGTGTGTGTGTGTGTCACTCGCTTTTGGCCGACTGTCGCACATGTTCAACTTGAAGGACATTCAATGGCTCTGCGCATTATGCTAAGCCTTTTCAAATGACCAGCATTTCCAGCAGTCAGTGACAGTTGCAGAGACAGAGACAGAGTCAGAGCAGAGCAGAGCAGAGCAGCAGCATCGCAAGCTAAATGTTGGCCACAGGCGACGCAGCTTAACGCAAACACACACACACTAGACAATTGTGTGTGTGTGTGTGTATGTTTTTCTTGCAATATCCTGTAGCTGAACTAATCAGATGTGTAGTCGACTCTATGTTAAAAGGCTGCAAATATCAGAGTCCAATTTCGACCACAAATTGATGTCTATGAATAGAAATCAAATTTAAGACGATTGCCATTTATTTTCATGTCACATCACATGGGCTTGAAGTTGTCTATTATTAGTAATAGCAAAGTAGGCAATACAAATTGTTATTATTTTATTTGTATGAAATTCTTTTTCATTTTTGTTTGTCTATAAAAATGCTTTTGATTTTTGAATTAAACAAGCACTCTGATACCTGTATCGATAGCTTAAACAAAAATAAAAGAAAAATCAAATGATACAAATTATTATATGTTAATAAACTAACAAATATTTTCATGTTTATGAAAAGGGCATTTTATTGAAAAGGGTGGGAAAGGTTAAATTAGGTAAGTCTTCTCTTGGCAACCAAGGTGCTGCAAATATTTACATAATAATATACTATAAATCATAAAAAAAGTACTATTTTCTATGGCCTACTTTTCCGAGTGAAATTAGTCGTTCAATGCAGGCTTGGCTCTGCTGATTCATAGGGTATCTGGGAGTGAAGTAGTAGCTTAGTAAACACATACGACTTGCTCCTATTTGAACTGGCGTGTTTTTAGCAAATGCTGTAAGTGTAAGTGGCTTTCATGCAGCCATTTTGTGCTGCGCTTAAGCAAACAATAAAACATAATGAAAGTGTAAAGCTGTTGAGCCAGAACCACACCGAAACGAAGCAAAAGGAAAGGAAAGCAAAGTCTGCTGGCTAACCTCAAAAAGGGGGTCAATTGCCAACTCGAGTGCCACAAAAATGCACATAAATGTGATAGATGTGTGGCGCGACAGCAAAAGAAATAGAGAAGCTGCTTTTGGAATTCGCTAACTGCTGCAGCAAGAAATATTATTTTCTACTCCATTTTTTTTTTTTGCAACTTTATTCTGCAATCACGACGGGCAACAACATGAAATTTAATGTGGAGTTTTGTCCAGTTTTGCGGTGGCACTTCTGTTATTTGCTTGTGTCAGTCGCATGCTGAGAAATGGCAACGTTTTGTGGCCAACTTTGTCATTTTACTGCATGCTGGCTGCACTTGACGCTTCCATCTCAGCGCATGTTGAGTGAATTTTAACATTTAATTATGAACATGTCATTGCGGTAAAAGGTTTATGAAATGAGCCGTAAAATAAAAAAACTCAATCAATGGCAACCTGACAGCGGCAACCAAAAACAAAAAAAAAATGCTAATGGAGACTTTACACTGTTTTTTTTTTTTTTGGCGACCGTAGAGTATTTTTACTATATAATGCATTACGTGATTGGTTTCGAGTAGCCGGCGGGCGTACAGAAATATGCATTTTATTAAATAAGATTTGGGTTAAAGGGCATGTAAGCTTCGTTGAAAGTAAAATCAATATTAGCATTTAATTTTTGCCGAGCTCATCGGCATTTACAATACCCAAATTGTGGAAATAAAATGCCAGGATTTTATGACATCAAACGTAAAGTAAGGGCTTGTGTAATTTTAATGGATCTGCATATATCAAATTAAGTGGCCGCCTCAAAGGGGGGAACGGCACAGATGTTGTGCACTCCATACAATGAGGGAGACGGAAAATAACCACAAAAGACAGGTCGTTGCCATTTTTCATGGCCTGCCAATCGATAATTCTTTTGTTCATTAAGAAGTTGATAAATCACAGCATCTCTCGCTGGGTAGGAAAATGAAAGGAATTTCATAGTTTAACTCGGGCCACATTGCAAACTCTGCAACTAAGCTGGCCAGTGTCTGTCCGTGTCCGTGTGTGGCTGGAAGCGTGACTAATGTACTTCAAATACACTTCGGACACTCACATACAGAAAACACTGTGGCACTTCACGCCTCACCTGTTGGCAGTTGGACATTAACGCATCGCTAAAGCTGCAATGGCTAAGCTGATTTACTGGTTACAAAACCCCAACCACAAGCGCAATGAAACCGCATTAAAGAGTTGTGAGAGCATTGAAAGCCAATAAAATGTGCTCTATGTAGGAGTGCGAGTCGACTAATTAATTAGTCTATGCATAGATAGAACTTTATGTTCGAAATTTTTTGTTTGATTTGCGAAATCAATCTTTGTTTTAAGTCTGACACCTTTGCCACCGCCGTGTCCCTTGAAAGTGACAGAAATAGGGTATAATAGTTTTGTGCGAAAGTATGCAACAGACAGTAGGAGACATCTTTGGCCCTATGAAGTATATATAGACGTCGTCGTTAATCTGAAATATATTTAAAAATACCATGCAAATGATTTATCAGAATTTGCTTATGAAGGTATAATATTATATTGTTATTATATTCAAAAATTCTAAATAAATAAAATAAAATTTTGATTTTTATTATATTCAAAAATACTAAATAAATAAATACTAAATATTGAGTAATTCTAATAAAGTGCAATCCAGCTATAAATTTTGAAAGTACTTATTTTTTGAGAGTTTTTTTTGGTATGTATTCGGTATATTTTTGTTACATTTTCAGTGTATTTTTGGTATGTTTTCGGTATATTTTTGGTATAAATTTGTTATATTTGTAATGCCTGCTTGGGTATTTCGTAGTCGCATCTCTCGGATCACATTTGTTCGCGGCCAAGTTGTGTGCTAGTTCCTTTCTGCTGGATTATTTGCTTTAAGTCCTTTTAACTGATTGGGTTTTGCGCGAGCTTTTGCCCAAAAGTTACTGTCAAAGTTTGTTCATAAATAATCGTTGAGTCGCTGGCTCACTGTTTGGTGCCGCACCTGCTGTGAGTATTTAAACATTTTAATTGTGTTTTAATGAAATGGCTGATGCTGCCACGTGCTGTGCCCTGTAGTGCAATAAAATTATGTTTAGCATATATTAAAGGCGACATTTGTGGCACTTTCAGTGTGCGCAGACGTTGCACAAATTAATGAGAAATTATACGCCCACGTAGTCGCACTCAGACGGCGGTTCCCCCTTTGAGAGCGAGCGAGAGAGTGAGAAAGTGAGTCTTTGTAAACTTGGAATGAATTACCCATTGGCGTACAAATTGTGATTGCAGTTGGGAAAGTGTGCAGCATACTTGGATAGGGCGCCATTTGCCTGGTGTCATCTATCTTTTGCTTTCTGATAGCTTGTTGTGGTTTAGTTGGTCTTGGTTATTGTTTTTGTTGTGGTATTGACTTAAGTTAGTTACAAACAGTTTTTACCCAGTTTTTTTGGGGAATAGATGTAGATGTGTGTGCGTTAAGCAAGTTTTGTATTAAAAAACTTTTATCTTCTCTTCTACTTTCAGGTAAATGACGTAAATTTTTAATTACAAAGTGCAAAACTTGTTCTCATCGTGGTCGTCATCGTCATTGCAAAACTTTTCGTCATTCAGTTCGCTGTCAAGTGTCAAGTGCTTGTCGTCCAGGCCAAGACCGAGACATAGACGAAGATGTAGACTGCTCAAAATGCAGCTGAATCCCCAATGAAGAAGAGGCGAGGATAAAACTGAAATGTTGCAACACAACATAAATTTTGTGACGCCTCTGCTTGTCTTAACTTCCCTTCTGGGAATTGCCCGCAGCTGGCAGCAAATAATGAAAACTCCTACCAAAATGGCTCTCATATCGTTATGGCCAACTATGTGCTGCGGCCCTAATCTGAGTCAAAGTTGGATTATGGACAACCGCAGAAGTTGCAACAATCTGTGCTGTGCTGTAGCTGTTGTAGTTCTTGCAAATTAGCATTCATCGCATTCATTCCACTCATTCAGGCTTTGCTTTCGCGATTGCGTTTTACGTTTTGCATTTTGAGAATAGAACGAAAAAAGAAGCTGCCGGAAACGGAAATGTGCTTGCCAGACGAAATTATCATGGGCGCAATGGAAGGAAGTGTGCATTGCTATGCTGGCCCAACTATGCTCGAGCGGAAGATGTAATTAGGGTAAAAGCAAAATGCGAAAATAATTAACACTTGAGCATAATTAATTGCACGACAAATGACAAGTGTCATGAGGGCGAGCCAAGTTTCAAATCTACCAGCTAAAAAAAAAAAAAACGTACAATTTATTATCTATCTCTTTCGGTCTCACACATAGAAATATTGTTGCCATCAAACTTGTGCAACTAAGCGCATTACATATGGTCCATTTCTCTTTGACTAAAAACTGTCAAAAAAAAACCAAATACTTTGAAAGCAATATTTAACAGTATTTCTAATCAGATTATACGCAAAATTGAATTCAAATCAAATTGCATGATAAAATTGACACACAGCAATTCAATGAAAGAATGAAACTCCAAGTTATTCAATTGCTTGCACAAATTGTTGCAATAAGAATGCAAACTTTTGGCAAATGTGCATAACTGAATTAAATCCTTGAAAGTAATGCACAAGTTATAATGGTATGTAACAATCAATTTAATATCAAGTAATTTACAATGCTGTTTCGATTTGCACATTCGACTGTATTAATTAAAATTAAATGTACGGCATAATTGAAAAGCTGCGTCAAGGCAACTCTGTATAGCACTTGTATATAAAACAATCCATGGCAGATTAACATGTTGTAGCACAAGTACGAGCAGATTTCTGGTAATAAATTACAATAAACTTTTGCAATTCCCATTTGGATTTTTTGCTTGGCATTCGCACTTCACCGCCTCACAATGCCAAAGTTGAAGAAGCAGCAGCAATATTTGGTGTGGAAAACATTTTCCGTATAGAAATGCCATCACATTCAATTCAAAGCTCTCTCTCTTTCTCTCTCTCTCTTTCTCCCCACACACAAAACTCGGGCATACTGCCATAGAGTGCCAAGTGCTGATTTCAGTTTTCATAGTGGCGCTCAACTCAATTGAATTCGTGTCAGCCGTGTACAAAATTGGCCAAAAGCATAGCCAAGTTGTTGCATGTTGATGGCCCCCGTTGGGCTTGGAGTGGATCAATATTTTAATTGCATCATTTAAATGAGTTCATTGCGTTTTAAAAATTAAAGTTTTAATTAAACCCAGGACAGGCCGTGGGCGGACAGTAGTCCAACCCCTTGAAAGGCTTGTTGGCGGCGCAATGACCTTCAAGGGGGTTTTTTTTTGGGGGCGAAAGGGGGAAGGGTGGTGCTTGTTTAACTTTTGGTGCCCGGAAATACTCATAACGCTCAGCGCACGCCTATTAAGTTGAATAAATGAAACAAATATTTATGTTGACGGGTTTTCCTTTGCCTCATTCTGCTGCTTCTGCCTTTTTTTAATTAAAAATATACACACAACATTTTGATGATTTTTCGCATTGTCATCAGGGTGAACGGCTGGCTGCCCCAGCCCGGTCTGGGTTTTGTGTTTGCTTTTTGAAGGGGGATTTCAATCAGTGCCAAGGCAACAAGAACAACAACAATAACAACAACGACAGCTTCAACAACAACAACAACAACAGTAGATGAAGCGCCTCTCATTTAATTTTACTACAACTTCTTTTTCAGTTGCCGCACAAAAGACGCAGCAACAATAACAGGGCGTCGTGGCAGCATTTAAGTGATTTTCATTTAGTATTGTGCCCCCAATCCACCGTCATATATAATATCTGTGTGCTATGAGTCGACGTCATCATCATCATCATCATTGCCATTGCCATTGCCATTTCCAATCAATCGCCGCTGATGATCATGACAACTGCTGTCCGGTCTCGATGTCCTTTTGTTGTGACCGCTTCGATGAGCAATGAATGCATTTCTTCATTCGTGGACGTGCCTTTGGTTGCAGCCGGATTTATGGTTTTCACATGGGAAGGATAATGCACGAATATGTGGCTTTAAATTATATGCGAAATTGAGTTCAATGAATTGAGCGTTCAATTACAATCCTGTTACATATCACACACAGTGTATTCGCATAAAGCGAACTTTAATCTTAGCTCACGAGTTGTTCGAGTAAAATTGATTTTTGTTTATTAGTTTTGCTTTTGTTAAATTTGAATATTTTGCAAACTCGGAACTGTTGTCATGTTTGCTGACTCGAGCTGATTTCTTGCTCGTTTTGCTGTATAATTTGTATGGAGAGAACTCTTCAGTTACCAAGTAACCAGACACACAAAGCATAAGCTAAAGCAATTATTTTGCGAATGACACGTCCAAAGCCTTTCAAACTTGTTGACCTCCTCACAAAATGGAGAACAAAAAAAAAGGTGCAGGTTTATTTTTGCACAAATTGTCAAACTGTTTGCACAGAGATACGAACATATAAACACACACACACACATAAGCACAAATAAATAAAATGAATAAACAATTGTGCGCTAACAATGAGCCAAAGCGCCCATAAAAAGAGCAATTGTACCAACTTGTAGATACTACGCAAGCATTTCTAAATGCCTCGAAGATTTCTGTGTTATTAACAGAGTGTGATCAACCGTTTGTTGCAAGTATTGTGCCTACAGGGTATAAGAAAAACAAGCAAGTTGCATAATTTCTTTGCTTTCGGGCCACAAAAAAGTCCAAAAAGTGCTCTAGTCCAGTCCAATGTGTGTGTTGGCATTTTATTACAAAAGTTTACATGACCATGCAGCCCTTTCGGCCATTGTTGTCATTTTGTTTGTGTGTGTGTGTGTGTGTATCGCTGTTTTTGTCATTTTTATAAGCTTTAAAACTGGTTGCATAAAATGCCATACGGACAAAGTCATTGCATTTGAAATTTATAAGGTGCAGCAACAACAGAAATACTCGCAGTATACTAAAGTTTTAGCCCTTGCCGCCTCAGCGAAAGTTGAGCACAATTTGTGTGTATACACTTTAGTTTTAATGACATTTTTGTTGCCTACTTTTGAGGGCCAAGTCAAGAATTTGCCACTGCCTTTCATACTCATAAATATTGTGTGACACAAAACCAATGTGGCTGCCAATTGTCAGCTCTACTTTGGCCAACAAGCAACAGAAACTGACAAGCGACACGAAACACAAGTAGCAAGTTGCACTAATCGTTGCAAGTGCCGAATGTTTGATGCTCTTTCCAATTGACATTATCAACTATTTTTATTGCCATTTGCCAATTTGCCAACTACAGTGTTGTTGTTTGTAAATAGAAGTGCATATATGGAAAACAACAATAACAGTTATCAATGTGCTTTTCAATTATCAAAGATTATCATAATTTATTTTAAATGAATCATTATTTGTAGCGTGTTCGAAAAACATTGGACTTCATGCAGCAGAATGAATTTTAATTGAACCTTACTGGCCCTGTGGGATTTAAATAGGATAATAATAGAAGAATGATTTATTCTGCCAAGAAGATGACTCAATTGATTGGCCTTCAATTAACCGAATAATGTGGCAAATTGCAACGAAGCGACTTTATTGATGTTAGGGTATAAGCAAAACCCCACGCACTACAAGCAAAGTGCATTAGTGAGGGAACTATATCGCAACTAAAATTGAATTAAAGCAAAAAGTTTTTAGATGCTTTCATTGGTACCGCTGTTGCTTCTTCTTTTTTTTGCTCTCTCATATTTCCCCCCGCCTTCTCCACTTGCCTGCCTGCCTCTGTGTGTGTATGTGTGTGTGTGTGTGGCACTCGCTTGACCACGAGTAATGCATTACCACAACGTTCTACAAGCTTCAGAACATGACCAATGGCGAATGTAATTAAGCAACTTACAAGCAGCAGGCACACACACTACACACACACACACACACACACACACATACACAGTGTACACATACGGGCAGTCATTATTAGTCATGCAGGGAAGCGATGGAATATAGTACCATATTTAATATGCGATTTCTGACACCACTTTTATGGCACATAAAATGTGGCGTTGTCCATTCGATGACCAAAAAGATAAAGGACTTTGCTCATTTATTTGGCTTACGCAAATGGACGGACAACTGCGTTTTTCTGCCTGCGTGTGTGTGTGCCTGCATGTGCGTGTGCTGTACAAATAAATAGCAGCTCATAAAGCTCGTCGGACAGTACACACACACCACACACATACACACACGCACCCATGTCATATTTTTAATGAAAAACTGTGTGTTTTCCTTTGGCCCAAAATTGCGGACGAACATTGAATGCCATTGAAGCTGAAACTGAAACTGAAGCTGAAGCAAAATTCAGCGATTTCCGTACGATTTTTAATACGACACATGAGATAAGCATAAAGGCTAAACCAGCTTTTATGAATTACTTCGGAAAAGTTATTACGGTTAAGCAACTGGAAGTCATGTAATCAGATGAAATATGCGCCTGTTGATTATGAATAAGTCAAGTAGAATGTAGGGTGTTATGTGACAACATATTATATCTATGATGTTTGCTTTGGCTATGTTAGAGAGTGGTCGAAATATCTGAAGCAATGAGAATACTCGATTAGTGTACGTGGAAAAGATCTTAGATCTTGAAAGATTACTCACCACAATTTTGCGGAAAAAGTGATAATAAATAGCATCAGATGGTCGTTTATATTTTATGAAAAAAATAGGTAACATGAGTTCGCATTGGATTAGTATACATATTTAAAAAAAAAGTGAACAACTATTCATAAACATATTGCTTATAAGTCTTATCCGTATGTATAGAAATGAATTGTTCTTACCATATATTTCCAGCTAGACAGATTACTGAGAAAACAATAAATTAAATCAATGACGAGCTGTAATGTAAAATAATTAAATGAACAATAAACAATAAATGACAAAAGCACTGATATTCAAAGAGTTGATATATTTGTTAAGTTGTCCTCAATTTCATAATATTATGGGCAACTTTTCCAATTGATTATTTTATGAGAACTTTAACGTGATAGTTAACACAATAATAGATTCATTTTTATGCACATGATGTACATTAGCCTGTTGTTAAATATAAACTTAAATTATACTTGTAAGATATCTGCATTAAATGCAATCAATCAGCCTTTTTCTTGCAGTGTAATGCAACACTACTGTATGCGCACTCTTAATACTTTTGAGCTGCAATTAATGCGTTTTTAAAGCCAATTTGAGCGCACAAAAGTATGCAGGATGAAGTAAACATAATTATAAGCCGCTTTGTTTGGGCCGCATATATAAAACCAGTCAACATCAATTGCACTGCGGCTGTCAGCTGTCGGTTTTCGGTTTGTTGCCTGCTGGCCATTAAATAAGAATCGACATTTCATGTTACAATTTTTGGCATTTGCGGTTGGCGACGGTGGAACATTAATGAGGCCTTTTGGCCCTGTTAATTTGCAGTTTACTATCGGACACATGCGACCGCTATAACTCTGGGAGGCCAATCTGTAATTACACACGAGCGGACGAACACAAACACACACACAGAATCATGGACTCAGACCACAGAAAAGGAGCTTTTGTGCATTGCTCTGCATTCAATAATTGGCTTTGCATGCGTGCTTGGCCCAAAATGAGGTACATTTTGAAGCTGGCCGCTAATCGGACGCCGCCTGTTGCGGTTGCAGTTGCAATATACTGGGCAAAAACTGATTGCTTCCCAAATTTTGATGATGATGTGATTGATGTCAGTTAGAAGCCAAAAGTCGAAACTAAATCTACACACTGTTATGCTGGCTTCCGGCCACAAGCCGCCAGCTGGCAATAGCAGCAGCAGCAACAGTGTCCCACAAAATGGCGGTGACGACGACGACGACGACGACGACTTCTGTGCTGACAGGAAATGTGCAAGCAACGACGCCATTTTGTGGAGCTCACGTGCGAAGCATCGAACCGTTGGTTGGAAGCCATTTTGCGGTGATTTTTAGCTCGTTTATTTATCGAAAAGGCGACGACATCAGCGACTCAGCGACTCAACGACAACTGAAACTATATACAGCAAATATCTCAACCTCGACGACAACGACGAAGAAGACAAGTCGCAGGGTAATGCGTTAAGGTTTCCTGAGTGCTGGTTGCCGGCAAAACCCGGGAACATGCGATATTTACGTGATGCTGCTAAATGTCAAATATTTTGTCATTGCTATACAACAAAAAGAACAGCAACAACAACAACAACAACAACATCAATAACAGCAGCATCCACATATTTCGTCAGACCCTTCGCAGAAGGCAAAAGCCGATTGCAATCTCATTTCAGTGACAGTTTGACGAACGATTTTTTAACGCTTTTGCAGACAAAATAACTCCGGATATTGGGTATTGTGTATTGCACTTGTCAAGTAAATACATACAAGAATGTTAAAGTAAATACAATGCTGTGGCACAACAAATTTCATTGTTATAAACTGTGGAAATAGCATGCACAGTAGAAGCTCACAATTTACAACCATTAAACGCTCTAAAATATATACATATATTTTTAATTGCAAAAAAAAACATAAATTAGAATATGTATTCAACTGGGCTGTTTACTTTGGTCAACTTGTTTTCAAACTTACTGTATTTTCTTTATTTATTGTACCTAACAAAGTGTTTATAATTTGTGAGCTTTTACTGTATTTCATATGAGGACATGTGCAAATAATTGAACAAAATACACTAGTTCATAAAGTACACTTTTTCAATGCAAAGCAATATAAAGATACATTCACATTGTATAGCTAATATGCCTAGGCGTCGCATAGAATGCAAGCCCAACAAATTGATGGCTGTAAATTGTGTGCTGTAGGTGGGAATTGAATGCAGACAAGTGCCATTTGTTTGGCAGCTGGTTTCAGGCCAAGTTGAGAGATAAGAGCACGACATCCACGTGGAGTCAATTTCAGGTGTCGCTCGGACATAAATTACAATTTGAGTGGGCACTTAAAAGAGCGGACGAGGGGGCGCAAGGGATGTGGAAGTCATAAACAACAGCTGGCGCGTTATAAACTGCACTTGGCTTACATTTTATGAGCATAAAACTATTTAAATTGCAGTTGCGCGTTGCGTTTTGCTCATTTGCATAAAAATAGCGGTTGTGTCAAGTGCCTTACATGATGATTTACTTGGTGTGTGTGTGAGGGTTGGTGTGTATAACTGGAGTTGGTTATTTCTACTGGCAGCACGCAATTAACAACTTTTTGATTAGTTGGTCAGCCGCGCGCACCAAACTTTTGACATCGTTTTCAGTCATGTTTGCAAAAGTTATTTTTAGCATTAAGCGTCGAAATTTATTTAAGCCAAAAACTATGCAACATTTGCCACTGCCCAGCTCTCCCCTCCCTAGCCCACAGTTACAGGTGTACATGTGTGTTTAGCACAGTTATTTGTGCAGCTTAAAAGTTTGTTATCAACAAATGCGTAAATCCACCCAACCGAAAAAAAGCGCAAACTTTGCAATGTAACAAACACACACACACAAACATACCAATACCAATACCAATACACTGTGTGTAGGTGTGTTTATAGAGCTGTCTAACTTTTAGACACAATATTTATGATAGCCAAGAAATCGTTTAACAACCTGCAAAGTGCATTTGCCACAAGTTTGCCAAGGATGCAATAGCTGATTCAATTCAGTTGCATGCCACACATTGCCACATCATTTGTCGGCTTTATAAATGCAATTGATTTTTTTTGCTTTTCGATAGAGTCCTTTGCTTACTTAAAAGGATTTTTAGCCACAGCTCAAGCAATTCCCCTGTGTTATATGTGCTTTTTTATGGAAAATCTTTTACTTTTGCATTTGAAATCTTTACCTTTTCGCCAATTTTTTGTTGTTGCTGGGTTTTTCTTGCCTTTTTATTCATTTTTTAGCCATATTAAAGTTTAATAAATGGCCGCAAAAAGTTTGTGCCAAGTTTGGTGGAGCACGACTAAGTGGCTAGACATTAGAACAGACAGTAAGTACTGTCGAGGAGTGCTGCCATTTAAGCGTTAAGTGTCGTCTTTAGTTGAAAGTTCCGCCTACTTAAAAGCAGCGCTCAGCTGGCGCCAAAAACATGGCGGGCTTGTCATCAAAAAAATGTTCATTTATTATTTGCGATCGTCCTGAGGGCATAAGTTGATGTTCAGTCGGTTGGTTAGGTTGGCTTTGTGTGTTTTGTTGTGTGGGCTCGAAAAGTGCTTGGTACTTATTATCGATTAGCCATCAGGTGAAAATTGCGTTGCTTTTCAAACGTTGAGTTTTCAATATGCTGCGCACATGCTAAGCTTTTCTTTTGCTTTTGTTGTTACAAAACTTTGTCAATCGGAGCCGGCAAAGGATAACAGCGTTGATGTGACAGTTAAGTAGCATATAGTATACGAGTATATACCCAAACACCCACACACTACCCTACTACTGTGCTATGCACCTTGGCCCACACACACCCTTCAAACTGTTGCCGTTGGTGTGCCATAAAACTTTATCTAAATGGCTAAACCAAGCGCACGCTCATTCATTGAGAATGAGCATCGTGTGATGGGGGATGGGGGGGGAGAGAGGGCAAGGTGGTTGTGGGAGTTTGTGGTCTGTGGGGTTGCAGAGGCAAGGAAAATAGAGTAGTGTGATACAGACTTTCATTACTTTCATTATTTAGCGCAGCACACGCAACACAGCGCAAACTGAACGATTTAGTTTAATTGAAAGGCATTTTGATGAGATTTTAGTTGAACGCATTTGAGACGCTTAACTGTAGCTATAATGGTATCGTACTTATAGCACAAAACTAAATCATCTCAGCATTTAATCCGATTATATGCGCAAAACTTCCTACAATATTATTATACATTTTATAATGCTTTGTCTATAATCATCACAACTGCAGTTAGTGCAGCCTTAAGTATTAATTGTTGGATTCGAGTTTCGAGTTCTTTGCTTGAGCTGTGCTAAGGGCTCAATTATATTATCTTAAGCCAAAGACTGAGACTTACACTTGACTTAATTATTTTGGTCAAATATATAGTTGAATTGTAAGCCTCTGTGCTAATTCATTGAAACAGACTCTAATATTAATTAACTATTCGATAAAACAAACAGAGACAGATTAATTTATCTATTTGAGATAAAGACTGTCTTTATATAAGACTATTAAAGTAAAATACAATTTATTTAATAAAATAAAATATAAATTTAATTAAAAAAGAAATCCAAATATAAAAAAAGTTATTTCTTTAAGTTTTCCTAAATTCAAATTAAATGTACAGCATTTAATTGAAAAATATTTAAGTGAGGCTTACTCTTGACGTGCTTAATTAATTATTATTGTAAAAATGTAAAGGGCTAAAAGGACTCTGGTCCGTTGGTCAATTGGTTTTTGAAGCAACCTCAACTTGTGTAGAAGTTGAGTCGACTTGAATGGGTAATGTTGAACGTGTTCTTAGTTTTGCTGTGTCAACATCTCTATCCAAAGTAATGCATTATTAATACATAAAACAGGAACGACAACTTGACTGGACTTGACTTGCGCATAGGCCAAGACAGCTCCTGATATTTTACTTAGTTTTCGAATGGTCTAGCAAGTACATAAAATGCTTTTAAAGGGTACTGGCTAAAAAAGAAACCGCTTTTAATTTGCATGGATGGACCCCGAAAAATTATGCAGCACTTTTGCGCTTAATTAGGCAGCCAAAGCAAAAGAGATTGAAGAAGAAGAAGCCGAAACAGTGGCAGTGGCAGAGGAATTGTGGCAACAGCAGCTCAAAATGAAACTCAAGAATTCATCAGCATCAATTTGTCAAGCAACTAAGTATTTTTCGTGTTGTTATTGTTGTTGTTGCTGCTGCTGTTTTAGGGTTTGGGGTTTGGTTTTGGGATGTGTCTTTTTCGCATGGCTCGGCGTTGGGTTGCTGTGGATTTCTTTGGCAAAAGGGAAGCCAAGAGCCAGTAGCCAGGACAAAGTATTGGGTTTGTTGCTGTCTATTTTGACACGTTTCTTTGCTCGTTTACGCGCCCCACGGGCATCGCACGCATTGTTTGTCTTGTTAAGACAGCGTTGGCGTTTTGTGCGTTTTAATTATCAACTCGCCTCGCCTCGACTGGTCGGTCACAGGATCAGGCAACAAAATAAAAATTACTTGACGTTAATGTTTTCTTTTGTAACCAAATTTTAATGAAGGCCAGGCCAGCACAACAGTGGCATTTAGTGCCTCAAATTGTGTGTGGGTTTTAACGTACCGAAATATGTGTTGACCCAGCCGGGTTTCTTTTAAGAATTTGTCGTTTAATTAATGACAATATTATACTTATACTATTGTGGTGGTAGCGAATATAGTTTGCATTTCTACAGAGTATCACAGAGTGTAGCATTTAATTGCATTAATATTTGGTTCACTCCTTTAATGTTTATTGACAGGCTTCGCTTTTTAATGTGTGAGCTACTTATGCGCCACTTTTTCGCAACTGCTTGACAGCTGTGAACTGGCTGGCTGGGCTGGCAAAAGTTTGTGCCAAAAAATACCATTAGCATTTTGCCTTGACCAACTTAAAGTTTAAAATAAATACAGCGCACAAACATAAACATTGCAAACTAAACAACTTTTTGGCAAGAAATTTTCGAAAAGTTTCTGCAGTCAGCTTTAATTAAGAACACTTTGTCTATACGTTTATAGGCTTTTTCCACAGACAGTCAAGCGATGCATTCAAAATCCCATAAAGCCAGAATGGATCATTCAAAATGCAAAATTCGTTTCGATTAATTTCGATTAAATGATAATCTTTGATAATTTAGTAGTAAATTGTTTACTTGCTTTGCACTTTAATTTAAGAAGACAGCTTATTATTTTTTAGTTTAGAAACAACTACAGCACAAATGCGAATGATAATAATGTCAATTGACTGTGGGAAGGCTTAACATTCTAAATCTGATTGAAGTAGTATGGAAAAAGCCAGTACTTGACTACTTTGTATAGTTTGATTTGATGGTCTGACTAGCGACCTCTTATATTGCAACATTGAATTGTAAACGTCGTTGCCGCAATCACTCGCAGGCAGGAATTCGAAAGCGAAATAAGTTGGTGAAAATAATCGAAGTTGGTTAATGGAAAGAGGCAAAAGCTGGCAACTGCCAACTGGCAAATAAAATTGTTAAGCAAAGCGACAGCGGCAAATGGAATTTTAATTCAATTTGAATGTGTCGTGGAACAACGCGCTGTCTCCTTTGGGCATCTCCCTCACACACACACACACACACAGACAATTGCTCCTTCTCATTCACGCCCAGTTTGCTGGTCTATTAACGAAGACATCCTGCGGGCGAGCTGCAAAAAATGCCAAGTCCTCCTGTTACTGTCTCTGTGTATTTTTATGTCATTTCGCAGATTTCTTTGTTTTCGCAGTCAGTGCTAGCGCCATTTTGTGTAATGTAATTGCATTAAGCAAGGCGACAGGACATGCCCTGAATATATGTATAATTACGGCAAATTTGCGGGCAAAAATGCGCAACTTTCGCATCAATCGAACAAGCAGCAATTGTAGCCAGCTGTGGCAACCAATTGCCAACCACCTGCTGCTGCTGCTGCTGTTGCAACGACAGCCAAAGTTGCAGTTGGCAGCGCATTTGGTAGTAGCTGCTCCCTCAGGCACAGTTGTGTCGCCTCCCGCAGTGAGTGGCAAAAGGTGTGAACGTGTGTGGGTTGTGGCACTTGTCTGTGGCAGTCACCAACAGGCGGGTGCAAGGTGCAGCCGCCAGGCAAGTTGCAAAGAGTGGCAACTGTCAATTGTGTGTGTGTGCGGCTGTGAGTCGAGAACTTAAACTCATTAGCTGTCGCCATGGGGCTTAACAGGCTGGCAACTTGCTAGCTTGCTAGCTTGACAGCTCCTGCTCTTCTTGACTCTCTCTCTATCTGCTTGCATTATGAATTTTTAAACTGCTGCCACAAATTTGGGTCAACTGCAGCGCTTGGCTGGAGGAGAATTTCTGCCAGTCGCACAGAAAAGTCATCTTGTTTCTTGTTGTACGACGACGGGTTCAAATACAAAATATTAAAAAGGAAAAAAGCAAAAGCTAAATCGCTTTAGTTGCCAGTGAAAGCGCAAAAATTTCACATATTCTCTGTGTGTTCATGTGTGTGTGTGTGCTGTGTGTGTTGTGTGTGCTTAGATTTCTGCCTCGCTTTGTGCAGCAAATTTAACGTTGCATACTTTTCAGGTGCCACACACAGAACACAAAACAGCACACAGCACAGCTGTGCACTGGCGACACATTAATTCTGGTTTAGTCTTTAAACAATTGCCCACAGTTTGTTTCAGTTTTGTGCAATGTGAAAGAAAATGAAACAGAATTTGTGCTATGAGAACCATAGCGAACAATACTCGTATAATATGCTTACAAGCTACAATTTTGTTGGCAGCTTAATTGTATTTTATTATACGCCGTATTTACTGTGTAATGGTGAAGCCAACAAGACGAGTGTGCTGCTGTTTCAAATACCCTGTAGATCTAATAGGCTAGTATTAACTAATTGTATTATTGTAATTCATTCACGCTATAAAGAAAAGAAAAATTAACAAATTCTTTGCATGCCACGTGACACTTTAATAATTACCATCGATTATCAAATTACAGATTGTCAATAAAGTTGCCTTAAAAATTAATTTAAGTTCATGGTTGATTATCAAATGTTTCCCTCTTTTGTTCGCCAACAACTCGTGATAATGCTAGTTTAATATAATTGCTATTTGCCATGCAAAAATATAACTTTAAATAGCATGCAATGCTTTGTAGGGCACAACTTGAGTTGCTAAAGGTTTTTCTTATTTCTCCTATTTTGCGCCACATGCAACGTTGCAACGTGGGGCTTATCGTGCTTTTACCTTGCGGAAAGTAGGCGCATTTAAATAAATGCTAAATAAGAGTGTGTGTGTGTGTGTGTGTGTGTGTGTGTACACAGCTAAGTCGGCAGAAATTAATGAGATTTATAGTCTCTCCCCTTGCATGCATGCTTGCCTGGCTTGTAAATGCACTCGAGTTTGTGCAAATTAGTTTTGAATTCCCGAGAACAAACAAAAGCCTTTTTTGGGGCGACATTTTGTTGGCATTTAATTGGTTAAGGCATACGCTTTGACAACTAATTGAAAACGCTGGCAATGAGAGCAAGAGAGAGAGAGAGAGAGAGAGGACTGCAAGCTTTAAGAGCTTACATAGTTATGGTAAGCAATATAAGCTTGACAAGAGACAATACGATAACCAGCTCTGCGTGCTATTTCCATAAACAAACATGAGTAAAAATCGCAGACAAATAGAAGAATAGAAAATAGCAGACACAAAGGCTGAAGACGGCATAGTCAACAATCCACACGCGGGAATCGAGCAAATCAAATGTAAACATTCAACACGCGCACAAATACAAATATGACAGCAATAGCGAATGCAACAATGCTTGCGGGTTAGACTGGCAAATACCCTGTTGAAATGCAGGCCGCAACTGTCAATTTCGAGTGCATCTGATATACCCTTTGTGCATTTTTGCCAACTCCGTTTATCTTTTGGCTCTGACAGCAACAGTCTAATGGCCCCAACAATGCCAGCTGCGTTAGCTGCGTTAGCCACGGGGGCTGTGCGTGGCAAGTATTGTGTTACATGCAACTCGCAGCACTCAGCCTGCTTTAAGGGTCTGACAAATAGCAGCAGAAGAAATGCTTATTTTATTTGCATATATTGCAACATTTGCCAGCACAGATAGCAATGTGTCTGTATGCGTTGTGTTGGGAATGCGCATTAGTGGCAGATGACTGCAGCAGGAAATGTAAGTCGCACTTGAAGCATATTGCTCACAGTCTCGTTGTTTGCCACTGCCACACACATGGCATTAGCCTGTATAAATATATTTATATGCACATGCGGGTGATGACATTTCCATGTCAATTAGTTGCAATTTTCCAAATGCTACTTGACATCAAATGATAAGAAACCTAAAAATTGAATTGACAGTTGCCAAGTCTAAACAAAGATGGATGGAGTGTAAAGTGTTGTCGTATACTTTCGCAAGGTGGCAAAGTGTTAATGTGCCTCACATTACATTGAGTGCAAGTGGCAACCAAATGCAAAAAACTTGCGGCAGCTGTAACAGCAGCCCTTGTTGTTGTTGTGCCACTTTTGGTATTGTCTTTCGTTGGCAAACATTATACGCGATGTGTGGCAGCAACATGGTTGCAAAACATTTTCATCATGTAAGGCCCACTACTTGTTCTCTTGTGACAAAAATTCCATAGCATACCTTTCAGCGCCATGCACGGCTTCAACTTTATGGAGCGTGTCCAATTGCCTACAAGCCAGCTGTGTCCGGCTTGTGGCACAGTTTTAGCCAGCTTTGACTGCAATCAATTTTATTCATTGCAGTTGCACAACACGCAACAGTCACCATTGCAATTATGCTTGACTGATGGCAGGGCAGGCCGGGGGGAGTGCAATTTGCGATACCCCTTGGCGAATGCTATTGGCGTCTTTTGTTACGCATAGCTTAAATATTTGCCAGCACTTGCTGGGCTAAAAAAAAAGCTGAAAATTCATATGTAAATTTCACAACATGCGAGAAGAAATTCAAGTGTGTGTGTGTGTGTGTGTGTGTGGGAGTGTGGGTGAGCGGCTTTAAGTGCTTGGATGTCGGATAAGAGTGTCGAGAGTGAAATGAAATTTGCTACCTGCGTGAAATGATCATCAGTCATGGCTCAGTGTCAGCAGCATCATAGTAATCGATCAATATTCAATTACAATTACAATTACCATTACCATCCGGGAGCTCAACTGAAAAGTGGAGAATGAAATACCTTCTGTGTTCTGTCCTGTCCTCTCTTCCCGCCGCCCAGCTCATAGCATGACACACTGTTCGCGACCCGCTTCAATCTGCCGCTTGTCAGGTGCACAACTCAATTGCAATTTTGTGCTCTATAGTGGAGGTTAACATGGCGTATGTGCAATGCCCGTAGTGAGTTTATTTATGCTGCTGCCCCATTTACCATTGCACTTTCTCCGCTTTGCTGCTTTTCTGCCCCCAAAAATGGAGGCAACAAATAAAAGGAAATCAAATTGAATTTACGCAATGTAAAGCTTTGCCACAGACGCTTGCAAGCTAGCTTATGGCCAGCCAGCCTGGCCATGTCATGTTTTGTGTGCGGCTGGTTAAATCGTCAGCCCCATGGTCGCATCCTGTGGCTAAAAGCTATTTTTAATGAAATTTTCAGCTTTGCTGAACTGTGCTCAGACAGGCGAAACACATTCTCGAAGGAGGCTTAGAGCAAACGACAGGCGAACTTTTTGGCCATAATTACAAGTGAGAGTGAAACTTTGTGCACATTAAAACTAGACGAGACAACTTATCAAACCCATAAGGGGGGGGATTAAGATATCTACAATATGCACAGCTGTCGATCAAGCAAAAGTTGCCTATACATATATATTTCAAATATTTATGAAATGTTTCTAGAATGTTTGCCAACTTATACAAAATATAATTGAAAATATCTCTGCAAATTGCACTCTCAACTCGACAGCATAATTCGCTTATAACTTTTTCCCTTTCTCTTGCATGGAACACATTTGCATCCCTAATTGCATTGCCTGAAGCTATGCAATAGCCTTGTTCTCTAACTGGCGCATGACTTAACGAACTTGGCTAGTTATGTGTTGGTAGCATTAGGAACAAAGCCAATCATTGCCAGCTCTCTCTGTTTCTCTCTCTGCACTTTAGTGGCTGCTAATAACAATTTTTCTAAGCTCTGCAACTGCACGCATAACTTCATTATGGTCGTGTTGCCACTGCCTCTTCCAGTAGCAGCCATTCCGAGGAGCGAGTGGTCTGTTAGTTGTGCAAAGTGCGCTGCTCTCGCGTTTTCCGCATCCGCGTTGTTCAATGATCCGTGTAAGCACAGAGAAGTGCACGGGAAACCAGAGATAAACAGATATAGAAATGTGAAACGCTCTGCTCGCCTCCCTCCTCAGTCCCCACTGTCCAGTGGCTGTGGATGATACTGGTTGCTTCACTCAACTACGGCTGTGGTTACGTTACGGCCATGGCCCAGAGACAGTGTTGAGCCAGAGGCCAGGCCAGGCTGAAGCTGCAGTCATGTATTGATTGTGATAAATGTCCTTCGGCACGCTTTGGTGACTCAGTCAGCCACCACAAACACTAGAGGTAGACAGAGAGACACAGATAGAGAGAGAAAGAGAAAGAAATCATGTGGCTCAGCTAAAAGCAGTTGCATGCATAAATTCAGTTCACTTTCTGGCAGCGAAATTATTTCTAGACACAACTCATTAAATATTAAGCACTTGTTTTGCAGCCAACCGGAAGTTTATATTAGGATTTAATTACATGTGCAATTTATTGGCACACACATACACACACACACACACAACCACATGCCCGCCCTGCTTTGCTAATGAACTCCACAAAGTAGAGACCAATTTTAATTAATGCAATCCAATAAAACCCAAAATTCACACACTTCAATGGCTGGTGCTGCGAATTATAAGCAATAAATGAGCAACTAAATTCCACATATTATGGGCTTGGGTCTATCAATTATTTTATGATAAAAATACGTACATTTTCTTTACTTAAAAAAAAAATAAGTAAAATGAGATAAAATTTAAAAATAAATGAGCATATCAATTATGAAAATATCAGAGAAAAGTACTTCAAAAGTGGGAATATAAATTTAAAAATATTGCCTCTTAATTTGTTAATTATCTAGACAAATGCAAACTTCAAAACAAGTATTATACAATTTAAAGCAATAGATTGCTATGGCAAAGGATTTCCCACTATCTTTCTTCCTTCCTTCCTTGCGGCTTTTGGCTACAGGGTATAGAAGTTAACACCGCACACACGAGAGGCAAATGTGTGCCATAAAGTTTTCGCATAATTAATGCAAAAATGTGCAAGCAATGTGCGCAATGCTCATTTCCCGTCGGCAGGCTCCCTTCCGCTCCCCCCTCTCTATCCCCATGGCCAAGTACTCAATTTACCTGCTCAACATATTAATTAGTTTTTTTTCCATATAGAAGAAGCTTTAGCAAAAGTTGTGCGCTTCTTTTCTTTTTTTTTTTTTGTCTAATGAACAAATTTCGCATTTTGACAGTTGATTTTTGGACGTTACGGATCCAAAACTTCAATTGGCATTCATATTCCCAGAGCCCGTCAACATGTCAAATAAAAATCAAATTTCAAATGAATAAATACCCAAAAGAAAATGCGAACGCAATGAAAATAAATTATCGAAAACTTTTGTAATATAAACTACGTGTATTGGAGGGCTGATGAAAATAATGATGATGATGATAATGATGATGATGTTGATGCTGATGCTGATGATAAGAACTGGAATGATGATAACCACTCGAGCGTTTGCTTTTAATTTTGCAAGCAAATCACTTGCACAATTCCCGACTGGGACAAAACGAAATGGATGACAGACAAAATGAAAGAAGTAAAAAAAAGAATATGTACATAGATATATATAAACTCCAATAACCATTCCACACTTAAACAGCTTTTCGAATTTTTCCAATTTTTATTGTAGTTGCTTTTGCCATCAGCAACTGAAGTCTGCAGTCGTTTGTCTGAGTCTGAGTTTGAGTCTTGAGTTCTAAGTCTTCGACTCGGTCGGAACAATTCACTTGTGTTTATTTGGGATTTCTGTTTGCCCTTGGTGTTAGCTCATTTCATGGCTTTGCAGCAGACACTTTTGCTAGTTGTTTGCCAATGTTGTTGTTGTGGTTGTTGTTGTTGGTGCCAAGAAATATATTTACCATAAATCAACATCAAAATGTTTGATGATGCGATAAATAGCAAAAGAAAGCAAATGGCGCCAACGGCAACGCATTCGAATTCGAATTCATCAAATACTACTTATACTTATATACATACACATCTATATTAAGTATACGACAAGAAGCGCATAAAGAGAGATATGAAAAGTTTGATTTCAACATCGCAGGCTGTAAGTTTTAATTAGTAAATGTGTCATAATTTACATAAATTTATTACGTATGCTTTAAACTTTTAATTAAATTCCAAGCTCGTTGTCTTCTTGTTCTTAGACATACGAGTATATGCCGCAGGCAGTCTGCCATTCCACTACACGGCGAAGACAAAGTTTACACGTCAACTGATAACATGATTAGCGCATAAACTTGACAAATTGCGAGCAGCATTAAATATGGAAAAGACACATTTAAGCTTAAGCTAAAAAGAAAGTGATGTGTAAAATAATTCATTTAAATAGCTCGCGTCTTTCTATTTTAATTGCTACTACAGTAGAAGCTCACAAAATAAGCAGCATTAGTAATTAGAGTAATTAATAAATTATTGAAGCTGCACATTTACTCAATTCTTTTTATTTATCGACAATAAAAACTGCAGTAATTAGAAATTTTAGTATTAGTATATTTAGTATGAACAAACCGGCGCTACTTTTTGAGTGTCTACTGTATTTGTAACTGTTAATTCCAGCCGTTGTCAGGGTATAAACTGCTCTTATTTTTAACTAAAAACTTTCGACTGTCTCTCGAAGCGTCGCACACACCACGTTCACTAATTAAAATGTTTCTACCATCAGCCGACGGTAGACGACAGACAAATGTGCGCTACACGTGTGAGCATGTGCCAGTTGATGTCTCAACACCCAAAGTCCTCAAACACACACACGCACACCCGCACACACCTACCGCGACTCTGACATTGGCAGACTATTAATTAAGTAAACGCAAATTCATGACCTTTAGACAAATTGACACTCGCGATAATCAAAGGTGAATTGTGTTTGGTTAGCATTGGGATTGCCTAAATTACGATGTGAATTATCCAAAGTGGTATGTGTGTGTGTGACATGTGGCAAATTTATGAACTTTTTGATGCCATTTGTCGTCTTGCCATTTCAATCAACTGCCATATTTGGCAATGTAAATGAAATCCACATGAATAATATAGACAATTCAAACTTTTATTTACCTAAACAAATATTATTTGAATTGGATTTGAATAAAATGCCACATCCGTTGCGAGTTTTAGTTACAACAAAACTTTTCTCATAAAAAGGCAAATACACATCCGGCTAAATGTTGTGCTGTACAGTGAATAAAAGCTTGTTTTAACTTTGTGTAATTAACAATTGCAGAGTATTTGTCAAGTCGTGTCTTTTGTAATGCATTCGATTTGTAAGAGAGAAAAGCTGTTTGCTACTTGTCATCATTTTTTTTTTTTTCATGTTGTTTACCAAACGCGTCACACAGTTTCTGAAGCATGTCGAGTGTGTGTGAGTGCGTGTGCAAGTGTGTGCGTGTGTAACTGTAAGCCTGTAAACAATAACAGCTTAAGCATAAAACGACGTGGCAGCGTCAAAAGTTGGACGCAACTCACATGCATTTACAAGTGCAAAACTTTTGAGGTTAAGACGCTTGAAATGAAATTGCGCACACACACATGCATACATGCATACAAGTACAATACACACACACACATGCTGCTAACAGCAACTTTTTTGTGGCATACATTTCAGCGCAAAAAAAAAATAGAGATGCTTAAAGTTTGCTTATTTTGCCTGTGATTTGTTGCTATTGTTGCCGTCAAAAACTTTTAAATATGCAACTTTAAACGTATGCCGTAAACAGACAGAGAAAGCAAGCAATCCCAAAATAATAATAATAAAAATAGCAAACTGCATACAGCCATGGCAAGCATATATTAAATGTACTCTTATAGATATACATAAATGCTTGCTTGTGTGCGCAATAGAGTTTGTTGATTGCCACTGTGCCATGTGTGTGTGTGTGTGTGTGTGTGTGTGTTTGCGCGCTGTGATATGCTAATTGCCAACTCATTAAAACAGCTTCGTCTTCATTCACTGACAGCAAACGTTGTTGCCATAGGACTCTCCTCAAACTCCAGCATTCCCAATTGCCACCAACCCCACCCCACTCCTTTTCTACTCAATGTGGGCGTGTGTATGCACTGCATTTACATGCAAATAATGTTGTATGCTTGTGTGCGTCTGTGTGTTTATGTGTGCGCATTCTAATTTAATCAGACTGCTAAATAATGAGGCAACACAACAACTACAACTAGAACAACAAGTGCAGCAACAATGACAAAGGCAACTGCTAGAGAAACAAGAAGCAAGAAGTAGATTCCTGCCTCTTGCCTCTTTGTTCGCTGTCACACCATTCTCTTATACCCTGTAAAACAATTTGACGAATGTCTAACTTTATCTACAAGTAATAAACTTGCAGAGAAATGCAAACTATTTGTAAATTGTAGTTGACTAAATTGTGCAAGCTCTGCAACTACAGGGTATGCCCGTAGTCAGTGCGTAAATACTTAAAATCTACAAATGTTTTGTTCTTTTTACTGCCTCTCGCTGACTGCATTTCATTCTTGCTTAATTAAATACACTTTGTTGTGGCCAAATATTATTTTAGCAGAGCAAAAGTTGCTCGAGAATTGCAATGACAGCAACTCCTTAAAAACTTGTTGCCAAATAACAACACTGACTAATTTGTACTCTCTCTCTCTCTCTCTCTCTTTGTCTCATTCCAGGTAAACTTGGCGCTACTCTTGGCATAAAAGTTTGTTAACAACACAAGCGTAAATACCCAAAAGGCTTAGCAGTTACATTATTTATGCCTAAGCCTTATCAAAACATACACACACTCCTAACTCAAGATATATAACATAAGAGTATGTAGGGGCTCAGCACCCCTATCCTCTAAACTTGGCAAATCTTCTATAATCGTTTTATAAATTTATGCGAGAGCCACAATAACAAAAAAAAAAAAAGAAAATAGAAAGCAGTAAAAAGTGCTGGGCACATGTTTTGTGGCTTCTGAAGTTGAGTAAACCTTATGGGCCTTAAAGTTAGCTGTGTGTATGTGTGTATTTGTAGTGTGTCATTATCACGGCAGAAGTAAAAGGACAACGCAGGACTCGCAGTAAGCAGTTATTTACGATTAAAAGTGAAAGCTCTTAACCTTAACAAATGTGGGTAGACATATTTTTCTCAGCATTTTCATGACCTACTTGAGTGGCTAGAAACTTGGCAGCCCAACGAGCATTTAAGCATTAGATTAATCTGCCCAATGAGATATGCGGGCTTTACGTTTTATGTTGATTGAATTTTTTAAACAATAGACAAAGGAAGACTTTAAGTTGTGTCTTTTGTAATTAAAGTGCATATGGTTACATTCTGTTTGAGTGTATCATAAAGTTTTGAGTTAATTTGAAGGCAGCTAATCAGGTTCTTTAAGTCTTCAGATCAATTTTAGTTTCAGTTTGCAACCTTTAGCATTTTTATTTATTCTAATGTCACCTAAATAGTTTAAACTAATGGAACAATAAGCTAGAATCAAATCACATAACAAACTTGTATTTACAAATTAACAAAATAGTATTACGTTCCATCTTAATTGAACATTAAAAACAATGAACTATATGCATTTCAAGTCGAATATAATACACATGTATTTACAAATTAACAAATTTGTATTACGTACCAAGTTACTTCGAAGTCACTTGTGTCTCTTACATATTGATACTTTTGTTATACCCAATACATAATATTAATATGCTTTAACTAATATAATATAATCATGTCCTTAGAGACCATTGAAATGCAGCGTCTAAACCAGTTGTAATTGCTTATGTCCTACCATTTGCCTACTCAGTTTCAACCAAATTTCATTGGCATATCAACAACAACATTGTCAACCAAATGCCGTGAATGCTGTGTGTAAAATGCCAAAATTTGTTATTGGCTCGTTGCCAATTTTGTTTTGCACGCTTGCATTTATTGCTGATCTGGTCATGTACGTGTCCTCTATAAATTTACATTAGACGGCAGACACTGCACTCTGTATGCTACACCTAATAAAGAGGTGGGCTGGAGTGGTGTGCGTGTGGGCGAGTGGGCGTGGCATATAATGAACTCAAACCAGCGAACTGAATAGGCCCTTAACTTAATTAAAAATGACATTCTATGCGCGTGGCGTTTGTTTCGCATTTGTAAAAGGGCAGCATAAAGGCAGACCAGCAAAGAGGCAAGAGGCGTGGCAAAGCCCACACCATATAGGAAAATAAACACACATAGACATAGTGCGTGCGTGTGTGGGTGTGCGTGTGTGGGTTCAAATGCTTCACATATTTTGCCGTGAAAATATTTGCAATTCGTTGCAAGTTGTAAAATTTCGTTTGTTGTTTATGCGGCGCCACTTGGTTTTCTGCTTTAGTCGTCGTCTCGTATGGCTCGTATTTTGGGCAAGTTCATTGCGTTGGGTGTGTGTGTGTACAGCATTGCGCATACGCCACGTTAGCTGCCGCATCAATTACCACTCACAAATAGTATAAAATGTTGAGAAAAAAATAAACATTGACGTTTGGTAGCACAATGCAAACGACAAATTAATTGGTCGTGTTATTATACAACATTGGCAAAAGGGCATAGAGCACGATTTATGCATATCAATTTAATTAAATAAGTTATTATAAATTTTAATTGGATTTTTGTTTATGCTAAATTTGCACAGTTAATTCATTTTCATAACCGCCGGATATGCTCAAAGTCTAGACTAGTGGGGTATTATGAATGAAGAGCCAAGAGGAGACTAGAATTTGTAATAAATAATTTCGCAACTTGCAAGACTTTCCCAGTTATTTGATACTAAATTATTTGTAGTTTTTAAATAATTGAAATTTTTTTGAATTCTATTTGCAAAGTATCTGCTAGTCGAGCAGCGTAAAGTGTTTGAAAAATGTGCAGTAAATACGGCAAACTAATTAAAAGCTGAACTGAACTCTGGCACTCGGTTTATGACATTAATTTGTGTATTGCGACACATTTGGGCAATTCAATTGTTTTTCCGTTTCTGTTTATATTTGCATAAATCAGTGGACACCAGAATGCATTTATTGATGGGCTATCGAAACCAGCGGAATTAATGTGTCACAAATAATTAAAGTCAATCCAATTGCACTAAACTTAAATGGGCTTTTAAAGTGCACTTTGCTGTTGCAGACTTTAGACTGCAAATTAATCAATTGTTGCCAGGAAACTCATTTTGTTAAGACATCTTAAATAATTGCTAATATTTATTATCGAACTAATATGTGGCTTGTCAAATGCAACATTTACTCTTATACTATATATATATTAAGCTCATTTTGTGGAAGTTGCAAGTTAAGGAACTGCAGATTCTTGCTACTGAATGTTGAATGTTGTCAGCGGCCGGATATGAAGCACGTTTACCATAGTTGGACTGGCAAAGCAAATTTAGTATTTACTCTTGACAGCAGCCTAATGGCAACAGCAATAGCCTGCCAATTTAAATACCCTTTAATAACGCAAAAGTATTGCTTAAATGCTAGACAGTTATCTGCTTTAAGAAACCAATTTAATTAAAACAACGCTGCAAGTATTAAAATTATTTATTTACAAGTTTAAAACTGCTCTTCTAAGAACTTTGCAGAGTATTTGTTAGTTCACTTCTCCTGCCAGTATGCTTCAATAATGTAATATAGTTGCTTAAGCGAGGCATTTATTAGAGAGCAGTGTGTGTGTTAGGCTGAAGCCAGAAGCAGACAGAAGCTTAATGTTGGTGTAAAGAGCTAGTTAACTATTAATGTAACTCTGTCTGTGTTTGACCAATTTTCATTTATTGCAAATTAGTTTTCATCCAATATATGTATGTATATATCGCATGGAATTGTCATTGCCAGAGTTGTCGTTGTCGATCCAAAATTTATGCAGAATTTATGCGCTGATTGAATTTAACCCCAAACATTTTGGCCAATTCAACTTTGGCTCATTAATTTTGCTTTTGTTCGTCGATAACTGCGTCAAGCATAGACCGTCAACATTGATTAGGATATTATGAACTGCACCCGCCATTCAGTATTTCTATCTTCAGTCGTATCCCTGGTCACATACTGGTTCCGGCTCTCTACATTTTTGTTTTTTCGGTTTATCGCTTTTTTTTTTTTGGTTTTTTTCTGCTGTTTTATTTTACCCACTTTGCACATTGCACAGCAATTAAAATTGATTTATGCCGTCGAGACAGAAGCAGAACAGTTAAATGCACTCTGCCATTCGGCCATATATCTCGGTAAGAGTCGTGCAAGGCAACAGAGGCGAAAGGCTCTACTTTCCCTTTTCTGTGCCGGACTGGTCAAGTCCTCTGGCCTCTGCAACATACATACGTGAGAGTTGTGCATTTATCAAAAAGTCTGCTTGGACTGTCGTCCGTTTCGCTGTCCATTGTTTGGCTCTATTTCAAAGATTCTGTCAGCGTCTCTCCAGCTGCTAATTAGATGAAATAATTTATTTTTATTACTTTGCCTTAGGCAAATGTTTCTGAGACCACAAATTATTTGCCTGCCAGCGTGTGTGTGTGTCCCTCTGGAATTTGTTTTTTAATTACAATTAAGTGATCTTAAAGTTGGCCACAGGCATTCATTAAAGCTGCTTAACCTTAAGTTGTTTCCCTTCTCAAGTGCCACGCACCTGTCAGCTGTCAACCGGCCTTTCTACTTATCACCTCCAACGCTTGTTCACACTTCTCTCTCATATAGCCAGAGACAAAGTTTTAAAATATATAATGTAAAAAGTCGAAGAGGGGGTGGGGTGGGGGGTGTAAAAAAAACGAACTGTATCCCGCGGAAAATCATTAAAAGTATTAAGTAGATGAAAAATGTAATTTATGGCCCAAATTAAACGAAACTAATAGGAAAAGCCAAGCGCACACACAGTCTGCGCTGGAGTCGAGACCAGAGTTGTCGTCCTGCGTCTCTGTCCTTTTGACAGGCACCTTCCGTTGCCTTGTTTTATGAAGATGGACACTTGTAATTCATTCTGCGTTGTGCGACAAGCGCTGAATAAACGGAAATGAGATGGCAACGAGGCAACTTTTTATCCAATTGACTTTCTTATTGCTGCAAATATACATTTATCTTTGCACTCTAATTTGTTGCAATTAACTAACGCTGACTCGCTGCGCTCTAATTTTGTTTTATAATTTGCATTATATATGTTAATTTACTAGTCACGTTAATTAGCATTTGCACTTTTGCCATGTTCTTGGCGACATCTGTTGTATGGTGCTGGTACTTTGCCACCGACATTCGTTACACAACACTAACCACGGACAACTGTTATATGACGCTGCAATTTTGCAGCTTTCATGTCTGTTAATAACAGTTGCAAAAGCGACATCTAGCATAAATGCAGCCAAAGCTCATCTCGGTTGCGGGCTTGACTAAAACTAGCAACAACTTTTGTCTATGATGGTAACTGCTAAATCAACCAGACAAAAGCTGCAGTATACGAAAGCAAGTTAAGTATTGTCAGCTTGATTGCAAACTTGGGAAAAGCTAAAGCTTTGAGCGCGCAGCATGCGCAGAGAGCGGCCATTTTGCAGCATCCCAAACCAAAAAAAAAACAACAACAATAGGAACCAACAGCAGAACCGACCCAGTTTGCTTGCCTCCGCTGGACCGAAAGCAGTTTTGGCACCCCAACACATATCTCTGCTCCTCAGCATGCGTGAGCGTACGTATGGTGTGTGGTTGACTTTGCCTGTGTTTTTATCACAACATTTGGCGCTCTCTTTCAGCTTGGCCTGCCACTTGGCACTTGGCAGTAGCAAGGCGGCTAAAAGATAGCGGCGTCGTCAGTTGGAAACATTCTGGTGAAGTGTTCGGTTGTCAAGCGTAGCGCTTGGGCGCGTCTTTTACAGTTTCACCGTTTGGTTTGACAGTGACAGTGACAGTCGTTACGCTCTTGAGTTGAGTGTGTCTAAGGTATACGTGTACAGTTATTGTTGTGATAAACCCCCCACAACACCCCACCACCCAATCTGCAGACATTAAATTCGCATAAAGGCGCACAAACAAACGTTAAGCGTTGACTGCTTTTAGGCGCGCACTTAATACGTTGCGTACATATACTGAAAAATGTAAGTTTAAACAGCAAGGAACAGGAAAAAGAACAACAAAAAAATGTGAATTGCATGCAAAACGGTCACCTGGCAACTCTGTAGGTCAGTGTTACAGCAGCATGTAGAGCCGCTTCATATTTGTGGCATACTTTTGAAACGTTGTCATTGTTCTGGCTTTCGTTTAGCCAACTGCCAACTGTCAATTCAGCTTTTATTGTGGCAGCTCTAACCACCCAGTTTCCCAGTTTTCCCGCAATGCATGTATGTATGTGTGTGTGTGTGTGTGCGTGTGCGTGCGTGTGCCAACAATTTCCGCCTTGGGCTTCATGTCAAGTCTTGCCAGTCAAACACTCATGGCCACACACACACACACACATTTAGTTAGACCCACAGAGATTGGTGCATATACCTTTTAGCCTTATTTACATTTGAGTGCGCTCTCGAGTTCAGAGTTTTCCCATTCGAGCCGCTTCTGTGTTCGTTCTATGCCAGCTACCGAAATTTTCAACTAATTGCATTGTTTGACTTGTATTTTAAATATTTGATGCTCATTAGCAAAACTGATGTACAGTGTGTCGAGTGGAGCCTAACAAGTTGCCAGTTATTGTACTACGTCATGTTTATTTGCCCCTCGAGATATGCAATAATTTTGCTGTTCAATTAGTTTTATGCACAAATTCGAGCGGAAAATGGTCATAAAGTTTTTTTTTTCCTCTTTTTTTCTTGCTGTTCTCCTGTTGTTGTTTTTATGGCTACTATAAACATAAAAGTTTTCCCCAACGCACATACGCACACTCTCATACACACACATCAATAAAGTACAGCTCCAGATTTGGCATACAGTCTCCTCTACACACCCAAACACCCATACACACACACGTGTGTGTTCCTGTGTGCCTAGCATAATAAGTTTTGATTTGCTTTTATTTGTCGAAGCCCAAAAGCCAAAACAGTTGCCCCAGCACACACACACACTCACACACACATTCACACGCAGAAAACTGCTTGACACCTTAATGGCCAAGACGCACGCATGGCTAGGCAGATAGAGAGCGAGAGAGAGAGGGAAACACACAAACGGACAGACGTCTAATGAAAATGTATAACGAGTTTGTGAAGTGTCGACGTATTTATATATTATTTATGTATATTCTTTATTTTTATTTATTTATTTTTTTGTTTTGGCATATGGCAAATGCTTGACTGAATTTGAGCCTAACAAGACAGGCATTCAACTTAAATATGCCATGATGTCTTTCATCACAGCAAGCTGCCAGCTTGTCTTACACTCACTCTGGGGTTTATTGAATTTTGGTAGTGCTCGACAATTGCTCGACAAATTGCATTGGCCATCGAGTCAATTGCATTGCCTACATTGCGGTGCTTCTCAGTAATACGCTACGATTGAATGCCCAGCCCCTCCATCAGTTCTGTTTCGGTTTGTATGCTTTGAGCTAATGCTACGGTGATTTCGTACTTGTGCAACTGACAGCTGACACTCATCCCGTTGATAGACTTCTCGAAATGGAACTGACAGTCTAAAAATGAGCAGCGTTCGCTTGGTAAATGCTGTTTTTGATTTTCATTCAATTTGAATTATTTAAACGGCAATTCAGCAAAGCGTAAATCCGTATATAAACATGAATAAATGTCATTGGTTAATTTTAATGTCTATTAGTGTCTGTTAATTAATTTAAAATGTAAATATTCTGTAATGAATTAATTAAATGAGTGCACTCTTTTTGCAATTTCGCCATTCACAATTCACAATATGCTTATTGCACAATTAAACTTGTCGCTTTTAAAAATGTATTTGCATTTTTAATGCCATCACAGTAATCTTGCAGCTCCGTTTAATGTGCATGTTAAGCATGTCATAAATTCCATATGAATGCATAGGAATATGTGAGCTGATTTCAATTTATTATATTGATCAAATAAAGCAAGCACTTGCGTTAATAAAATAGTGCTGTATAAAGTCAAAACAAGAAACGTTGGCAAATAAAATGCTGCAATTTTTTCGCAGCGCTTTGCAAGCCAATTAATATTATTTGTTGGTTTGACAGCTTCCATTTGCTATAAAGAATTATTTTATTATATATATATGTACAATTCACGATTCAGCCACGCCCAAGCATATATAAACTGTAAAACTGTCAATATTTATATTGATTTATCGCCAGAAGCGGAGGGTGAGGGCGTGTCCTGTTTTATCAGCTGTGTAAAATATAAAAAAATAACAAAAGAGACAAACTGTTTTGATTTTTACCATTTGTCGCAAAGTGCCACATGAAATTGGTGTCGATTTATTTTGTTTTTGTTTTTGTTCCCAGCACTCTGCATAGTCGGGAACTGTGCTGCCATTGTTCCAAATATTTTGCCAGTTTAAATTCAAATGTACATGCTATATATATAAAAAGAACATGCAAAATATGTTTCAAAATGAATTCCTTTTACTTTATTGAATGTCGTGTCAGTGCATAAACATTTAGCAATTCCCACAGTATTAACTGTTTCTCTGGGCTGAATATTTCAAAGGCGGTGCATTTAATTGACAGGAAATTGCTATGGGCAAATTCATTTATTTTATTCAAGAAATTCTCAACTATTTCTGCAATAGAATTTGCTCACTTGTGCGAATGAGTTTGTATTAATGACAGCTTTCCATTATTTTTCATGCTTTCACTATGCATTTTGCAGTTGCATTTCTCACGTAACTCATTTAACTTGGCATTCCATTTGGCACAACATCATGTGGCATGCAAGTACTCGCATTTCAGTCTCTCAGTATCGTGTGTCTAATGGACGATGTTATATTATATAATTCAACGAGTACCAGGCATTTTATGTATAGTCAAAGCCATTAATCAACTTAACTGTTAGCTGGTGAGATCAGACTTAGACCATATGCACATTATGTCAGCATAATATTATTATAAATGTAGATTGCACTTCGTAATAGTTCCTGTGATGTGGTAAATTCATTTTGTAAGGCATTCAACTTTTGCCTACACACGCAGAGAGAGAGAGACAGAGAGAGATATAAAGTTTATAAAAGCCGCCAAGCAACAAGGTGCCCCCCTCGTATTAATGCAAAAGACGCCATGTCCTGTGCCTGTCAAGGATCTGCCACAAATGCTAAACTTGGCAACTCCAACTCAAACTTAACTCAACCAACCACAAAGCTTATGCTGCAAGTTGACGTAGCAGCCGTGCATAACAGGGGCAAAAAGATGAAGTGTTTATCTGGGGTTTCTCTACTGTTTTTTTATACCTTTTTTGTATCTGCAACTTGGTACGCGGTTATTCACACCTATGAGCGAAAGAAGCAGCATAAATGACAATGTCAGAGAGTGTGCGAGGGCTTGACTCCTGGTCGAGGTTATCCTGATGGTTTCACTTGCACAACTTTGACTTGGGCTAATCTGCAATGCAGCGTGCTGAATGTTGAATGCTTAAGCTGTCAGAAAGGGATTATAAAAATTGGTTTATGTTGGGTAAATTCACTTTTTGGCTCGTAAACTGGCGCACCAGCCGTGACCCTAATGAGGTTTGCACGGTCCTCCGCTGAGGTCCGTTCGGGTGGTGCCTTCTGTGCGGCATATTAATTATGCAACCAGCAGCTGTTAATGGTTTTTTATACCCTATAAAAATGGGTAAAAATGCTGTTGTAAAATTGCACAAAAGTGGGCAACAAAAGCGATGCTTTTAAAACAGAAAAAGAAGCATATTTAAATTCAACAGCAAAGTCGAACTGAATGTTTTGGTATAATTTAGAATGAATAAATAGATTTGCAACAATAAATTATTTATCATAAAACTGTAATCGTTTAGGGCAATTGATAGTCGCATATTGCCATTGTACACACAAATACTTGCGAAGCATGCAACATGAATTGTTCATTGATTTTTACAGTTGCATAATTAAATATGCATTTGTTTGACAATCGCTGTTTGTTATATGCTGCCTTTTGTATTGTTCTTAATTAATTGTTTTATGCGGTTGCATGCAAATTGTTTTGCGGTTTGGCCCAAAACGAATCGACAAATCTTTTGAGTCAACGAGTCAAATGGAAATATGGAAAAGTGCATGAACATTTCACCAATTCCATGCTTTAATTAATATAATGAAAATATTTGCATATTGCGAAGACGCACAAAATGAACAGCAAAAAGAAAAAATCAACTTTACATTTGGCGCAAATTAAAAAAGTTTTCGTTCATGGTTGATGTGCAATTTTTCTTATACATTTTTTGTTTGTTTTCTTTACACCCATCTTATTTACAGAAATCTGTGAAACCTTTGGTGGCAGCCCCCTCATCATCATCCTCCACTTCGGCACACCGAGATGAAATTTATATCGATGATGATGGCACTGACGGCTCTGGCGGACGTGGCGGAGTAAGTACTGAAGAATATTCCATTTTCAATTCCGAATCGAAATTAATTAAATTGAGAAATTCATGCGTCAAACTCTTGACCAGAATTTGCTTGTTTGCCAATGCATTGATTTCGGCTGATTCAGCTGCAAAACTTTTGCAAATAGAGTGCAGGATGTTTGTGATAAGCTAATGATAGTTAAGACACAAACTACATACATATACGAGTATATAACTATGTTATTTTTGCAGCTTATTTAACTTGTGTTTCCTGTTTTTATGGCATTTGCATATTTCATAGACTTGTGTGCATATTAAAAACCCATTTGCAAAACAGCTATGAAAAACTTACGGTCAGTTTGGAACATTTTCGACACAAATACAGGCAAAGCTTGTCGACATGTTGGCCACCTTTTTATGGTCCAAAACGCTTTTTATGAACAACAGCTTAAACAACAACTAACAAAAAAAGAATGTGCAGTTTCCTTCCCCGTCGAAGCAATGATTTGAGTACAGTTTCTTCTCTCGTTTTTTAATGCCAACAGTAAATAGATTAGCCTAGCTTGGCAAATGGCTAAGAAGTTGGCACATAACTTATCATTTTGGGGAGAAAAAAACAGCAAGTTGTAAACATGTATATATCTTCAAATCCTTATGCTACGCTGCTTTTGCCTTCCATTTACACATTACAAAGTTAACAACAAACTCGTGAGGCGATTGCCAAGTTAAGTATAGAACTGACTGAACAGAAAAAGAATCTGTACGTTTTTGGCTGGAAATGCTAAAAAGGCAGCCTTAGTCTCGTATTCTCGTATATAATCAAAAGTTGGCGTTGAAAACTCATTTGTTTATGCGCATGAAATGTTAATGCTACAAAAAGAACCAAACACACACACACACACAGAGAGTGGCACCTTATTGTTGGCGCACAGGCTGCCACTTGTGTTGTGCGTGGTGTGTGTGTGTGTAGAGTGTGTGTTTGGCATGTGAGCGACATTTGTTTGAAAGTTTTTTGACAGCGCCTGCTCGGTATACATTGAAAACACATGCACATACACACACACACACTCACCACACACACACACCGCGGCTGCATCAATTGTTGGCGCAGACTTTTTGATTTGTTTTCAACACACACACATGCTAAGCACACTCATCTACACGCAAACACAAGCGCACACTTCAAAAAAAAAAAAAAACTAATTAAAATGCGTTGCGCTGACATTGTCATACGCCCCTATTCCCTATTCGGTTCGCTCACTTTGATTCGGCGGCAGTGCAAAAAGAAAACGATGCATAAAAAAAAGTTTAATTAAATTCTTTTTCGGTTTCCGATTTCTATTCTATTGCCTGCGTGAATTTAATTAAACATTTTGCCAATGTCGTCGCTGTTTTTGCCATTTTTATTTACACACTCAACTCTTCACTCCAAGCAACACAAACAAAACTTGCTACAAAATGAGCACACAAATAGAGTAAAGAATGACAAAAAAAAAAACAGAAAAAAGAAATACAGTATGGCGAGTAATTCAATCTGTCAGCGATGCGGGGCACGTTGCATGCTTTTGTGCACCGCGCTCCTGTTACAAAATCAACACGACTGTCCTTTGCATGAATTTGAATAAGCCAAACACTGAAGTTGAAGTTGATGCCACAGTCAAAGCCCAAAAAAACAGTTGAATCGTTGAGTGTGTGTGTGGCATACTTAAGGTATTTGTGTGGGGCCGAGATTGGGCCAGCGCAAAACAGTTGGCAAACTTTGTTGTTTAGCTGGCCAAAGTCATAGTCAAAGCATGGGTCTGTTTCTCTTACTCTTTTTTTTTTCTCACATTTTCGCACTGTGGCATTTTCTAATTTCCCCTCGGTCTCTGCCCTGACATTCTCTTTCTGCGCCATTTCCGTTTGCGACGCTGCATGTCCTGGCTGAGTTGGCATGTCCTGCTTCGTATGAGTTGGCATTTTTATGCAACTGACAAACGCCAACGTCGCCACTACTCATGTCTCTCTATGAGCAATGCCTGCTCCTGCTCTTGCCTCACCGCCAACTTGTGTTAAAGCAAATGCAATTTATTATACGCTCTGTTGCTCTTTGAGTCAAGCAGCCAAGAGGCAACAGCAATAGCAACAGTGCACTGGCCAACTGCACCAAGGTGCTTGCTTGATTCTGATTAAAGTTGTACTTGCCAACAAAGAGAGAGCTGGTCTCTCTAGCTGCCACTCCACTTGTCTCCCTTCAAATATGCCTAGCAATATGAAAATGTTTGTGGCAAGCAGCGCCTTAAGTGTCACGGAATGCGGCAGCTAGTCCGCTGGGATTCATTTCAGTGCGAACGAGACTAGCTGGATGAGAGGTCAAATTAAGCCTGAAATAATCCCAAGGAAGCCAAAGTTTTTACAAGCTTAGCAACTTGTAGTGTGTGTTTAAGCTGACAGCTTTAATAACTTGAGCAATATTTCGCAATGTTAATAATTGATTTTGCTGAGTTTCTTAATTAGTTTTTTGATTTAAATTGTGCATACTTGGTTTAGCTTTAATTTTATAAATAAGTATACTTATTAAAGCTTTCCTCTAACGAACTTTCTTCGCTCATTTTAAACAATTAGCAATTGCTTTTAAACATTTTGTAAACTTCTGTTTAGTTCTCATGATTATTTGTCATTATTATTATTTGATTCTGTCAATTGTAGCTGTGGCACTTTGTGCTTCAGCTGTTGTCAGACTGCAAACTTTCGCTCTATTATTAATGACTTACAACGAAATGCTTTTTGTCCTTGTCCTTGATCCTTTGGCTTTTGCTGTCTCGTGGGCGGCTTCTCTTTATATAAATTATGATAGCATTTTTTGGGCCAGCCTAATGTGTCATTCGAGTCATAGTTGCTACAGATTAATCAACGAGTAGAGCAGCTGAGTTAATCAACGCATATGTTGCATGATTTATGATTGTTCTAGTTGCCACATTTAACACATGTTTCACTTGTGGCTTGCTGGCCATTTTTGGGAGGCGTGTCAACAAGATAATGAGATTTTCCTGCGGCTGCTCTTCTTGCCTCAGCTGTTGTGGAACTAAGCAAATATGCAAATATCTGCATAGTTGCCGTTGCCATCGCTGTTGCGTGCCAAAGTCAACCTGCAACATAATCAGGCAGGCTGCAGACTCTCGTTCAGTTGCAGCTGCGGGCTATAGTCCTGGTCGGGCTTTGGCTGCAAATCCATGCACCATTGTCCATCCTGCTGTGATTGTTGTTGTTGTTGCTGCTGTCGTAATAAGCCGCATAGCATTGCAATTTTAGCCACAGCAACAACGTTGCACATATAGCAGCTGCACAAAGGCGCTGGTGTGCTCTTGCAGTGCCTCTGGCGGTGCTGTTGCTGCTGTTGCATGTGGCATGTGGCATGCACAACTCCCGTCTGTCCTACGTCGTTGTTGATTAATAACGTGCGCATGGCACTTGGCACACGTGCTACGGCAAAGCCAGCCACTGTTTGCGTAACACACAATTATACTCAAATACTCTCTCACACACACACACACACAACAATTTACACACTCATGCAGAACTGTGGAAGCTTCTCAGTTGGCATTTGTGTCACACATTCCGCACATTTGGTAAATGCGCATTGACAATAAATTAACATCGATTGACGTGGCCAACACTGTAGAGGCATTAGCATGGCCCAGAGCTTAAGCTCAGACGGTACACCGCGAGAAATAGTGAAATTTAAATAATAATATAATATAAAATGTTCTCCATTCATACCATGAAGTGTAGTATTTTATGACATTAATAAAGAAGTTTAGTTTATTAGAATTATCAATTAAAGTCGAAGCCTTCAGCACTCGAAAATGAACAATAATACATAAGCATATACTTACTAAATAATATTATATTAATTTGCAGTCGAACCCTTCATTATTTAATATAATTATTAAATATAGTCGGGAGCTTCAGCTCTTAAAAATAAAATAATACATTTGTATGTATATATTTGCTTACTAAATAGTATAATAGTTAATTGCGATTTAATATAGTCGAGAACTTCAGCTCTTGAAATAATGCATACATAACTTCTAGCCTAGTTATCATTGATGTTGCTTCCAAAGTTTGCAGTTTCCGCTTTCTAACCAACTTTGCACTATAACAAAAGATAACACACTTGATTGTTCTCAGTGTAGAGCAATATATTGAGTTGCACAACACTGTCACACCCACACACTTACGCACACACACACATACTGACCCAACGTGTTTATGTAAACAGCGGGCATCTGTTTTGTATTGACGGTGTGAATGGGCTCCTGAATGAGCTGCTTGCTGTGTTATGGCAACTTGTACAATGTGAATCCTGTGTGAATCCTGTGAATCGAGACTCGTGACTCCAGTGCTCTGCTCAGGTCTGCTGTGCTGGGCTGCTGCTTTTAAGTACGTGCATATAATTTTCAACGCTGTCGCTGTCGCTGGCTCTTCTACTCAGGCTGTCAATATCACTTGCTTACATGGGAATTTATTGGTGACAGCGCACATAATACATAATGCATGCCACACACACACACACACACAGACACAAACATGCTGGGTGTGTCCTTTGCATATGTGTGTGTGTGGCGCTTTAGAAGCTCTACATTCGATAGACATTGAAATTTATTGTGATTGTAATGTTAAGCAAAGCAGCACTGCGAAAACGAGATGAGTTTATGGCAAGCAGCAAACATATGTTGGCGACACAATGTGAATTGATGACGTTGTGTTAGCCCTTCGAGAAGGACATTGTGTGTGTGTGGTAAACAGACAGGGTAGCTGCCAGTTGAGCAGACACGACCAGTTCACTTCTGTTTTAATATTTTTTTTTAATGCGATATATCTCGCTATGCCATAGCGAGTTATATGTTGATCTAGACTTGACACAAAGCTGCCTGCCTACAGTCGCCTTTCCGCTTGCCACCACCCAGCATTCATTACTCAAAGTCTTGCTCTCTGTGTGTGTATGTGTGACCACGTCCCTTGTGGTTGTAAACAAATGGTTTGCTGCATTATATCACAATCCTAATTCCTATACACATACTGAGGGACTAATCCAAATGAGGCTGCATAGAGAGATAACATTAGCAAACTGGATTTTTCCTCTGTTTTGTTTTTTTTTTTTTTTCATTTTTCTCTGCACTTGTACTGTGTGCTGTCATGTGGCTTATTGCGCATACGCCCCGTTACGGGCAGAGTCGCAGAAAAGATGTTGCGACAAGCATGTAGATTGAATTAAAGACACAACAACAACAACAACAACAATAACAAAGGCCATATCACTTTTGAAGTCAAGCGAGAAGTCATTGTCAAAGTTGTTGGTGTCGCCATTTTGTTTGTGACTCACAGTGTCGTTGTTGTTATGGTTGTTGTTGTCGCCGTTGTTCTTATTCCAGTTGGCTGTTTCTCTTCGCTGTTTCTGTTTTTTATGCGCATTGTTTTGGCCTGGTTGGCTGGGGTTTGGGTCGGGTCCTTGAGGGGGCTCTTTCTGCTGCATAATTTATGGCAATAAATTCGCTTAACTTTACGACAATTTGTTGCTGCAAAGTGTGCCGTAAAATTTGCTCGCTCGTGTTTTAAAACTTAAAGACACAGGCACAGTACTCAATTGCACGTAGACAGCAGCCATAAGCAGCCATAATTTGATTTTGGTTCCCCTCAAAATTGATTTGGTTTCAGCAGTTTGGAAGGCGTGTTGTGTTGCTTTGATGTGGCTGTTAAATTTTGCGATTAACGTCAAATTTGATTAGAGAAACGCTTCGACAAGGACCGATTGGTTGGTCTTAATTAAAAACAAACGTGGCCCTGTTTAAGCATGTTTTGAATGGCCGCATTGATGCGGCTGGCACTTCAATTAGTGCAACGTTTTGTGCCACAGTGCACAGCCACTTGAAAGTCCCAAAACTCAAATTGCAGATGCACTTCAAAGGCTCCGACAACGTTTTGAATTGCAAATGCCAAAGGCAGCTAGGCAAACAGTCAGTGAAGCAGGCAAGCAAGCTGGCAAGTAGGCAAGCAGTCGAGTCAGTCAGTCAGGCGTATAGGTAGTTCTTGTGGGAAGGGGTATACCAGGTTATATAGGCAGAACTTCAATTATGCCGACGTGGCAAGGACGAGCTGACAGCTACTTCGACTTCGACGGCGAGAGCGACTTGCCTTCACTTGAGTGCAGTTCAGTTGAGTTGCTGCGGCGCTGGCAACAATTTAAAAGTTCAAAAACCAAGCAACAATTTTGTTGCAACTTTTCTGCCACACCCTGTAGAAGATGCGGCCCTAAGTGTGGGGTAGGATTAGTTGTATAGCTTCTAGCGAGAGTAGCTCTTAATTGCCCTGTAGAAGATGCGGCCCTAAGTGTGGGGTAGGATTAGTTGTATAGCTTCTAGCGAGAGTAGCTCTTAATTGCCCAAATATTGTAGAGAAGTCATTGGAATTTTAGATAAGAATGTTGCATTTACATTTATTTATATTTTTGCTTGATCTTGAGCTAGGTTTAATTAGTATATATTTTTAAGTAATTCAATGATTGTGAAATATAAATATTTAGTAGCTTAATTATTTACTATTATCATAGATTGGTCTTGGTTGACAATTGAAATCTATTGCAGAAATATTTCCTTACATGTATTTAGCTAATAAATATTTATTGCTTATGGATTGAGATAAATGTGCAAAGGATATGTGCTAGTCTTACATCTTGCTCAATGCATGTACATGTCGCTTTCTTGGACATTTTTCATGCATACTGCTTAGACAGCTGCTCGTTAGTCAACGCTTCGGCTGTTGATGCCCCACTCTTGTGCCACCGGTGCCTTGCATTCAGTTCAACTGGGACACACTTGCTGTCCCTTGACGACTATTGCCCTGACTCAGTGAAATACTTAGTTCTTTCCTTTTTATCTGCCATTTGTCGTTTGTCAGCTTCATAGTAGTAGTCGTCGTCGACGATGCTCGTCCGTTGCCTTCACATCTTGTAACCGCACACTTGAGAACGTTGCATGCTTTTAGGCGCAACGTGACGCAGTTTGTTGAACCTGCTGCCATTTTGCTTCTTAAAGGCAAATGCTGTTGCTGCTGTTGTAACTGAAACTGATGCTGCTGCTGCTGCTGCTGCTGCTTCCTTCAGCTGGGTCAAGCAACTTGTCTTAATGCCATGAATAATTCAGGACAGCTCGCCCAGCTGCAGTATGCCACAAAATGTTTGCTATGGCTTCAAAGTTAATTACATTTGTTTCATACGTGCACCGAGCGTTGATTGCATGGGGCGTGACCATATACCGTACACAGTACACCTACATAAATACATACCTCTGCTCCCAGTTGCCAATTGCTGCTCCTTGGCCATTTGAATGCAACCACAGAGCATGGAGCAGAGCACGAATAACGCTGAATATTAGACCATTTATTTTGGTTGCCATAGCTCACACACACACACACACTCACACTCACACATGAACAAACACAGCTGCCACAACAATGCGGTTCACATTCATCAGTCAAACAATGCGCTGTCAAAATATTTACTTGAATACATAATACGATGCGCATGTGTTTGTTGCAGTGTGAGTGTGATTAAATCCATCAGTATGAATTCTAATTATGCATATTTCAATAGATTCAATAAACATTGCAAATCTGCACAAATGAATTGTCTTTGTTTGAGTACCCGCAAGGCAGTGTTTAGTTGTTAAATAATTAAACGTTAGGCACAACAGAAAATATTAATACATATTTAATGCATGTATTTATTTTTAAATTGCAGAGAAACAAAAAATCTAAAATTGGCAATATTAAATAGGCAATTCCTACAGTCCCTAATATCCTATATTTGTTAATAATTGAGAACACACAAATATTTAATCTAATAAGTGATTGCAGCAGTTTTATAGCAACTAGCTTTTATCTGCACTTAATTTTAGCTCCTCTGGTAATCGGATTAGAATCATTTTAAGCTTTGCACCACTGCAAAGTCGAATTATTGAATAATTTATCATAAGGCTTAATACAGTTTCAATACAGATATTTTAAGTAAAGAGTCTAACTTTAGGTGTCTATAATTTAAAATTAAAAATAAGCTTATAATGTAGAGAGAAAAACATTTAATCCAATAAATAGTTTTTCATACTTTATTGCTAAGGTGCTATAGCAATTAGCTTTAAGCCGCAATAATTAACAGCTACCTGACAGTCGGATTAGACTTTGCACGCCTGTGAAGGCAAGTTGTTGAGTAATTTAACGTTAAGCGTACCATTTCAAGTAAATACATATATATTTTTAATGAACTTGTTATAAATTATGGTAATAATAAAGAAGCCAGCTTTATTTGCGTACAATTGCAAAATAACAAAGAAAAACTAATAAATTACCAAAGCCAAGTTGAACCATCCTATCTATCTATTTCGCTGCCTCAAATTTAAACAGTCACTTAAATAAATATGTTAATATTTGTAAACTATAATTTAATCTAATAGTTTAGCATATTCAATTGTAACGGGCTTATAGCAATTAGCTTTTAGCTGCAATTATTTACAGCTCATCTGGCAGTCGGATCAGAATGCTTCTAAGCGCTTACAATTGACTGAGCAACTGGCAAAGCAACGCCCCTAACACATTGTCACAATGGCGAGAGGGGGAAGCATTAAAATTTTAATGATGTGCCATGGCACAAAAGTAACTAAAGCTTCTTTTGCAGCACCACATGCAACGCTGTCTTTTGTGTGTGTGTGTGTGTGTCTTCCTTTCATTCACTCGAAGCTGCAGCGCACATTAAGTCGCGTCTCTGGTGTCGCAATTAAAATGCAGCAGCAGCAAAAACGTCACTTTAATATGTGCTGGGAAACCGTCGCAACATCCTGGCAAGTTTAGTGCTTGGCTTAGCTCAACAGGAGACACGACCGAGTGCAATAAAAATGTTGTCTTATTAGCTGCAAAGTGTTTTAAGCTGTAAAATAAAATAAAAAAAAAAGTGCACACAGTTTGTGTAACAATCCTGCTGAGGCGTCTATATGTAAATTGCCTTTTGCTAAGCCCTACTTAACCTCACTCTTGCTAACATTTATCGATTCACTTTAGCCGCAAACTTTGACGCCTTTGATGATTTTTGATTAGCAACACGAAAAGTCGCAAGGGCCTAATCCTGTAGTTTGTACATTGGGGCTTGTGGGGGGAAGGGGCATTAACCCTTAAAGAGGATTAATTATGCCGTTAGTTGCAAGCTGGCAAGCTGGCAACAGCAGCAGCAGCTGCCACAATTAGTGCCGAGTTAAGAAGTTGAAAGCTTTGGAAAAATTGTAGCGCATAAATTGCATTTTATGCTTTGGCTGCAATCAGCCGCGTGGCATACTTTTGGGCGCGTCCTCAAAAATTGCCAGCGCTGTGTGTGTATGTGTGTGTGCGTGTGAGTTGAGTTCGAGTTGGAGTTTGGGATTTGCTTGTTTGCTTTGCGGCGCAGCTTAGAGCTTTTAGCCATAATTTGCGTTCATAATTTGTGCCTTGCCTAATGCCCAATGCATAAAAAAAAGCCAACTGACAGTTACTTTGTTGGCCAGGGAACGACGAGCGTGCGAGGTGCGACTGTAATAGCCAAAATGGGCAATGAGCAAAAGCAGCAAACAGTGGAAAAACGAAGAAGACAAAAAAAAAAAAAAAAAAGAAAGCAGACGACGACTGCCGCCTGGGTGCGGTTATTGATTTTCTGTTCACTGATGAGCAGCAAACAGCAAAGCAGCTAGCTAGAGCTCTCTTGATAATGATTACATTGAAGATGATGATTAGGATGCTGATTAGGATGCTGATGCTGCGTTGGCAATTTTTTGGGTGTGTTCAAAAAAGGGGCGGCAACAAAAGTATGTCAAAAATGCTCGCGTTGCGTGTGGCAAACACGAAAAGCGCATTAAAAGCTTAAAGCAAGCGATTAAAGCCACAGCAAATGCTCAAGACTCCACAAGACTTGGCAATAAATGAATGCCAGCACATCCAGAGAGCAGCGAGCCAAAATAAATCAAGTCCACACAGTCCGCTCAGCTCATCAGCAATAAGCCAACGAAGGCACGTGATAAAAGTCCAGGCAACAAAAAAATAAAATTACATCGCATCGCATCGCATCGAATGGGCAAATTTGCGTATTTCCGTTTTCCGGTTGACGTGCACACCAAAAAAATAATGCAATGGCGCGTTGAAGGACGCACAACAAAAGCATTACACAGAAACAAAACGGAAGCGACAACTGAGCTGAGTGAAATACACAAACAACACAAACAACACAACACCACACAACGCACACCACAACACACAAAGAAACTCTGCAATGCTGACAGCAGCCATGAGCTTGATAAATGTTCATGGCTTGTCTGGCAACAGGAGGCTGCAAAAGGCTGCAGGAGGCGGGCGAGCAATGCAAATGCAACAAACTGCCAATTAAGTGCCAAATTATGCCGACAACAACACGACAACAACAATAGCTTCGCACAGTGATAACAATAACTTTGCCAACAAGGACAACGACAACTATCTTACCTATAGACGGCTTGAACAACAAAGAATTGCAATTAACACTTGACGACGAGATACCCAGCAAAGAACTGTGCAATTAGTGTTATGGAAGCTTCAGTTATCGGATAGCATAGAGCAATTTCTCTTTCTTTTTTTTTTTAATTGGTATATTTTATTATTAAACATGCTTCCTGCTAACCAAGTGACAGCTTAATTTAGATATAAAGCAAGATATTTATTACAGCAGTATACTACGTAAATGGAGTGCGATTTAACATACCTAACTTGCATTACATTTAAGAATTTGTGTTTTAAATGTATATAAACAATTTAATGCAAAATTTATAAGAGGAAACTGTAGAAAAGTCCAGGTGTGAGATCGATTAATTCTTCTTTATGTTGGCTTAAGTAAGAGGTGAGCCAAGTCGTAATACATAGTTGGAAGAATAACTCTTCGGTATCCTTAACAATTTCCAAATCAAATATCACAGAGGAGAAACAGAGTCAACAAGAAGAAAATCTTTAGAGGCTTGCAAAGTTTTAAGCCCCTATTTCAACGCATCTAGTACCACATAAATCACAAGTGAAACATGTCCGCCAAGTCTCTTATCGTTCAAGTGCAGGGTATTGCAACTTGTAAACTGTGCCACCAACTGCAGTAGTTGCAAGGCCGCGACAACAGCACTTGGCACACACAATACTAGAATGCATATTGTTATCGCGAGTGGAGCGGACAAAAGTAAAAGTTTTCTGTGGTCGAAACTTGTGTAATGTGCAACTGATATTTGGGATATAATTCTTGGGCCACAATTGTGCGAAAAGTTTTTCAATTTACTGCGCACATTTAGAAGGCAATTATTTACCTTGGCGCAGGAAAAAAGAAGGGAACGAAAGCAAGGATAATGCAAATTTAATGTAAGCCAAATGAGGCAACCAAAACCTATAGGCTTTAGGCTAGCTAAATATTTACGTATACATATGTACATATATGATATTTCTTCTGGTCATTTGATTGCATTACGCCTCAATCTAAATGTAAATGGGCAATTGCTAAGGAATATGAGCAACAAAATGGAAGCAAGAGGATGGAAAAAAAAGGACACAAAGGGAGCTGAAAAAAGGACGAGCAAAAGAAATGTAAACTGGGCCAACAACTGAGCTGAATTGAAGCAAACCAAAGTAGAGAAATATGCAAGAACGCAATTTCGTTGAGCAAATAAGCTCTCAGTTATCCTTGCCGCAAATGCGTTGCAGCTGCAGCAGCAACATCGGCAGTGCCAGCAAATGCATGTAAATAAATTAGAAATTGATGGCCAACTGGCCTTGGCTATAATTGAACTGCCCAAAATGCAGTAAAGTAAATGCCGAATCCGAGATACGAGATTGGGATACGAGGCGGAGAGAGACATTCAACTCGCAGCTGGCTAAAGAATTCGAGGAGGCTTGTGGCAAGCTTGCTTTGTGTAATTTGGCATCGACCACATTTCCAAAGCTGCTTTCGAAATGCAGCAAACTTTCAGCAAAAAGCAACTGCAAACTGACCACACTTGCTCGAAACATGAAACAAACAAAAAAAACAAAAAAAAAACCCATGAGAGAAACAACAACTGAATTGGGCAAATATGTGCAAAAAATTGAAATGTGCCAGTTGTTTGGTGTGCTTGTTATAGTTTATTGTTGTTGTTGTTGTCCGGCTGAATGGCAAATGCATGCCGCATGTGAGTTGCACAAACAAACAAGAGACAGGCTTGTCAAAGCGACAATTTACTCGATCCAAGTGGAAAGAAAACTCATACTGGAAAACTGACAGCAAAACTTTTGCACGAAAACTTTGACACAACATTTTCATGCGTTAAGTTTACAAAATGGCCCAAATAACGAGGCAGTCTAGAAGGACTTGGAAACAGTTCGAATGAAATGGTTTTGTGCTTAGTTTTAATACATTTGTAAAGCTTTTTCATTGAGGAGGGGGGCAAGTTAGAGCAACGAGCGAGGATGCGTGTCTATTTAAGAGATGAGGAGGAAGGAAGGGAAAAAAACACACTCGAAATTGAATTTCGCATGCATTAATTATGCAGCACAGTAACTTGGCCTTAAGGGGCCAAGGCAAGGGCAGCTCGACAAGTGTGTGTGCTTGTGCTCTCTGATGTTTGCCCCAAGCAAAGAGATGCCCAAATAAGGCGACTGCTTGAATGCCCTTTGCAGGTTCAAGCACTATGAGCTTGAGCTATGCAATTATTGATAAAACATGTTAAGCATAGCAAATTTAACAAAAATTGCGTTTGTATTTTGCAAACTTAAAGCGAGGGTTTTGCTCAACTGTATTGTACTACTCTTTTTGATACTCTTGCCGCAGTGCGACTTGTTGTTTATACCCTCTCGCTGCCCCCTCCCTCCTGCTGCATCATTGCGCTGACACAATTTGGCGCTCATTATGCTTGAAGGTTGTTGCCTGCCTGTCTTTTGTTTTTCGCGTCTTTCTCTCTTTTCGTTTGGCGCTGCTATTTTTTCATTATTTTCATTAAGGCAAAGAAATATCATGTTCGTGCTTGTTGTTGTTGTTCTTGGGTTTTTTTTTGTTCTTGTTGCTTGACTTGCGAAACTTAAACTTGCAACAAGTTGAAATGAAATTTGGCAAGAAGGCGCTGAAGAAACTTAAATGCTTTAGCTGCTTGATATTAACTTTATAAATGTGCTGTTACGTTTGCTGGAAAGCATTTGCATATTTGATATTTGCACTGCCTGCTTGCCTGCCTGCAACACATGCATATATCATAAATGATATAAGCAAGCATACGCCATGTTGGCCAACAGCAGTTTCAGTTGTTGCAAATGCAAATGCAAATTTAATGCAAGCAAAAAATATTAAAGTCGGTGCCATTAAGCGGAGTAAAAGTAGCAGCTGCCGCCAGCTTGATGTTGCCGCTGCTCCTGTTATGTTGCAGGTGCCGGCAAAGCGGCAGAGCAGCGTTTAAATGACATCATTTAAATTCATGCATGACCCATATTGCAGTAGCATCAGCAGCAGCGGCAGCATCAGTTGCCGCTGCTCCACCCACAGCTCATGTTTTATTAACAACGCAATTTATGGCATAAAATTCACAGTTGCAGTTGCTACAGTTTATCGATCGTAAAAGTTTTTCGGGCCATGTTTAATGAGGCCAGCAGCCAAGTGGCAAGTGGCAAGTGCCATGGCCAAAAAGGCGTCTCTAAGTAAGCGTAACCGCAACTATGAAAGTGCAATTTAGTAACTTGGCCACACTGCCACAACTGCAAGTTACTTAAGACCCAAACGGTGCTGAAAACTAGGCAACAAATGTGAGCCAGCCAGCTAGCAGCTAGCAGCCAGCAGCAGGCACAAACAAGCCAATTAAAGTTGCAACGGCCACATGAACAGCAACAGTTCAACCTGTGAACAGAACTCGCCCCCACCTCTTTGCTAATTGCTGCATAAATCAAGCGGCAAAAGTGACCCAAAGTCGTGGCGTGGCGCAACCGCGGGGCATGCAGTGGTGTGCTACGAAATGGCGTTTGAAAAACATTTTAAATAAACTGCAAGAAAAAAAAAAAAACAACAAACGAGCAACAAAAAGAATGTATTTGTGCTAAACATTCAAAGTTATTCTTTATGAGCCACTTCTGACCAACTGTCTTGTATGATTCGTATACCAAATGCCCAATTGCTGCAGTGTGTGTGTGTGTGTGGTGTGGTGTGTGCTTGTGTGCAATTTATGAGGGCCATAAAAGTGTGGTCCGCAGTGTTACGCAATAATACAATATTTGAAACGCAAAATATTTTAATTAAATTTGGCAACAAACGTGCAAAACGAGAGGAAAAACCAAAAAAAACACGAAACAAATATTCGCCAACAGCGTGTAAAACGAGCAATGTTTGTTGTTGCATTCATTTTGTTGTTTTATTTTTGGATACCCTGTGACCATTGAACATTGAGAAAAAAGGAGTATTATAGTTTGATGCGCAAGTATGTAACAGGCAGACGAAGGCATCATTGATCATATAAAATACGAGTATATATTATATTATTGATCTGCTTCAGCAGCCGAGTCTGTCTGTCTGTCCGTCCGTCTATGTAAGTGCATGTATCTCAGCAAGTATAGCAGCTAGACACTCCAAGTTTGGCATGTATTTTCCTACATTCAATACGCAGTACAAATTTATTTTCAAATATGAACGACACGCCCCTTTTATGAAACACCGTAACTAGTCAACTTTTTCAAGCAAGTTGTGTATAACTCAAGTAATTCAATAGTCTCTGCAGATTGATTTTCAATAATAGCACTCCTTCATCACAACAATCCAACCATCTCAATCATCGATAACATATTCTCATTTATAAAATCTGCCAACGTACAAATTTAACAAGTAATCTTTTAAAAACGGGCTAAAGTCCTAGCTGCTAGCGCCGCATTTTCTAACTAGCCTAATTATTATCTTATACATGTAATTTAGCTATACCTAACAAATAAAATAAATAAACTCGAGTAATTATTAACGCAAACAAGAATAATTGAACCTACTTTTAATATATCTGTATAACTTATAAGTGGCGTGATGATTAGATAAAAGACCAAAAAGTTGTTAACGTAATAATTTCTTATGAAAGACGATCTCAAGCTTTAATTAAATCAAACATTAGTAGTTTAATTAAATCAAATTAGTCGTGCATATTTATATTATATCTAGCCTGTTTCAATTTTCCCAGCCCAAAGAGATTAGCAAAATTCAAATTCCCCGACTTGTTGTGTTTTAAATTATGCACAGTATTTAGACTTCGGTTGACAACAATGTCAAGTGGCAGTTTCTAGCAGACAGTTTCCATTAGATTCACCTTAAAATTCATTGTGATGTTAGCAAGTTTAATAGAGAAATTTAAAGAAAAATTTGATCAGTTTTACAATTTCAACTTCGCATGAAAATTGTTCATGCATAAATGGGCACAGGGTATTTGATAGTCTGTCTCTGTCGACTACAGCTTTGTTACTTGTTTTTTTTTAATTTTTATTTTTACATTTTTTGTTTTACTTTTTTTGCTGTTGTTTTTATTTTTTTTAGATTGGCGAAAGCTTTAAAGCCGCCGGCTTGTGTGCTTTCAATTTAGCAAAAGTGTGTGTTTTGAGTGTCTGTGTGTATATGTGTGTGTGTGTGTGTGTTTGGATTTTGACGTCGAGTGTGTGTCCAAAACAAATTACAATATTTGTATGTTAGGAGTATGTTTGCCTGCCATTGTGCCTCGTGCCTCGCTGGTGTCTAAAAATATCTGTAAAGTACATTTAATTAAATGTTCCTCTCTGCCACAAACTCTAACGCAACATAAATGGGCTTAAAGACAATGCTTATTTAATGAGGACCATGGCGAGCTGAATACCAAAACACTTGCCGGAATTATGGAAAATGCAAAATAAAATGTAACTGGACTTTAAACTCAATTGCCGAGTGGGCAAGAAAGCAATGTAAAATAACCAATTAAATAGTTATGATTCTATTAATTTGGCTGTTAGAAAAATAATATAAATTAGAATAATATTTGTTAGTAAAGTATTGGCAAATGCAGTTTATTTAAATCATAGCGAACTATTATATTTGTTTGCGTTTTATTTGTGTGCATAAAATTTATTTTTCAACATAGAATTTTTGCTAAAAATCTAATGCAAATCTGTCGTTCTGTCAATATATTTAGTAAGGCATATGTGTATAGATTCAATTAGCGCCAGAAATGTCGTTTTACAAATATGCAGGCTTTTCATAAATTATCTGCGCAGTGAACACAGTGCAATTATAAAATTGGCAAATTACGAGCTATGTGGGCATAATTTAAATTTGTGTTCATTTTAAAAACAAATATCGACAAAATTTGTGCACAAACTCCATGGAGTTCTAAATATGGTTTGATCCATGTATTTGCCAAATTGATTTTGAATGGAAAATTTAGAAAATTCAAGTACTTTTAAGTTGAAATCCTTGAGGTCTTATTTGAGGCATTTGATGCTGATGCAACAAATGCCGCATTTCCCCAAAGCAGCTTTACCAGCATCTATCTAAACGAGAAATACCAGAGATTTGAATGGCAAAAAAAAAAAAAACACAAAAAACACATAAACTTGAGCAAAATTCACCTTAGCATTTTCTGCGAAATTGGGTGCAGAGTGAGTGCATGAATTCCAGGTATCCCAGCGGGGTGCAGAGTGGGCCACAATTGTGAGCAAAGTGGTCATTAAAGAAGCAAATGCTTTCAATTTGTGTTTGCCGTTGGATCCATAAATATAATCATGTTGGCTGATGGTGATGATGATGACGATGACGATGACGATGATGCTCGGTTTGTCGGTTAACTCTTCAAGTGGAAAAACTTTTGCCTCAATATTTGGCTACTCACTTGTTGGCCACCCACGTGTGTGCTAGCGTGAGGAGGGCAGAAAGAGATGTACATGGCATAGCATAATAGCATAGTCTATCTAAAAGTTAAGCAGCTGCGACTAACGCGCTGTTATTACCACTTGCTTAATGGTCAATAAGTATGCGAGGGCAGTTGTCAGTCGTGAGTAAAGTAAAGTCGCTTTACTCGCATTGTCTATAAAAATAAACGTAAACATGTTGACATTTCATAACGCGTGAACAAATTCAATTAAGTTGCTTTTTGGGGTACTGTTGTTGACCCCTCGAGTCCTCGACTCCTCGACTCCTGCTCCACTTTTGTCTTTTGTCCTGCTCCAGTTTTTATGGCGACAAAATTAAGGTAAATAAACAAGCGACGTCTGTGGCATCCTTTGGTTTGTGCCATGACAATTATCATTGGTCACAGTTTGTTGTGCCATTGTGTCTTTGTTTGGCAATGTTTTTGAGCGTTGTGTGTGTGTGTGTGTGTGTGTGTGTGTGTGTGTGTGTGTGTGTGTTGCCCAAATAAACCGCAGAAACCGCAGTGAAGGCATGAAAGCCACACTCGCAATAGTCAACCGCTGGGGCTCGTCGCCAGACAATGGCCATATAAATGTGTCCCACGAGTCGAGATGCCAATGTGCCACGCCCCAAGCATGCCACATGCCACACCCACCTCCCACTTCCACTCCCACTCTATGGTAAGCCATTGTACGCGCTGCTGTCAAGGACATGGCAGTCGCATAATTCTCAATGCAAATCGTTGCCATTTGTTGCGCACAAAAGCAGGCAACAGTTCTTAACCTGCTCTGCTTGTGCTGCTTCTTCGTCTAAAACTCAACAGAGCACTTATCTTTTCCTTTTTTCTTTTTTTGTGTTTAGATAAAAGCGAATTGTACTTGAATTGCTTTTAACCTTACGCAAACATTTCTCACTTTTGTTTCTTTTGTGCTTCTTGCAGATACACGATGATCTAGACAAGGATCCGGACTATTCTGGCTCTGGTTTTGGACCCGACGACGAGGACGCCATTACCGATCATCATCAGAGCTCGCACAATACGCGAGTGCAGAACGTGGGCCACATAAACAGTAAGCATAATACGAACGACAACAACAACAACGACCTCATCTCGAGTAGAGTCAACCATCATAATCAAATCGACATCAACAAGAACAATAATAACAATAATAATAATAATAATAATATCAATATCAATAATCATCAAGCGAATAGTGGCACCATCATTGGTAGTAGCACCAACGCCAACAATAATCATAATATCAACATCAACAACAACAACAACAACGGCATCATCAGCAGTGGTAGTGACATCAGCACAATCGGTAAAGATCAAGCTAGTCTTACTACAACTATAGTTAATGCCAACGTAACTTCTACTTCCAATGAACCCACAACAAACACCACAACAACAACAACAACAACAAACACAACCTTCACCACAACCACAACCACAACCATAGCCCCCATTTCAGACCAAACCAATACCAATCCTACAGTTTTTATAAGCAATTATCACAGAGAGGACAACGACAACAACCACAACAACTACGACAGCAACATCATCAATAGTTTTCATAATAATTCCAACACAACAACAACAACATCTTTATATCCAGCAGCTCATACACCAACAACACAAACAACAACAACCACCACAAGTATCCCAAACACCTCCGCAAGCACCTCAACAAGCACAACCATTGCCACCACCACCACCACCACAACAACCACCGAACCAACCAGCGCCTCAAGCACTCCTGTCTCCAACTCCACCTTGGCCACATCCAACTCTGGTTTCAATGAATCCACGGTTCCATTTCCAACACCACGGACTCCCTCATTGCCAGAGCCTGAAGAGGACGATGACCTTGACTTTGGTCAGGGCAGCGGCGATGGCGATGGCGATGGCGATGGCGATGGTGACGATGATGGCGACGATGATGTGGACGACAATGAAGATGATGCAGAAGATGAGGACGATCAGCTTATTGTGCCGGTTACCAATGCCGAAACACATGAAGAGACACACAACGTTGAGGATAAGAACGATGAGCATACCATCGATGTGGATGGCGAAGAGGACGAAGATGAGCTTTACACAGATATCACTGACAAGAAGGACGAAAACACGGATCGCAGCTACACTGGATGTCAGTTGTTTTTTTTTTTTTATTTTCATTTATTCTGCTTTATTTTTCACCTTCTTATTACCATTTGTTTTGTTATCCTTTGCGTTCTTCCTATCGTTTTGTATCGTTTATTCTTTGTTGCTTTTTGCGGTTCTTGCATACATGTATTTGTCTTTTTTTTTGTAATTTATTTATAAGTTTTAAGTCTCCTCTGCTCTCTCTCTCTCTCTCTCTCTCTTTCCTTCTGGCATGTTTTGTTTATTTTTTAACCAGCTGCACTGCAAAAATACAATTTACAATTTGTCTTTTTGCCATTTTGATTTCTGCTGCTTTCAGTGCTTTCTGGACTTAGCAATTGTGCAGGACATGGCCACAACGATGATGTCAATTGACAATTTAATTGGAAAACTCAAGGCTGCTGCTGTTGGCCATAAAATTTGCATTTGACACTGTTGTTGTTGCCCCTTGGCCTGTGCAATTGATTGCTTTATTTATTTAGCAAATTGCTTTGGTATTTGCCGTTATTTATGTATACTTGATATTAATCCAACAAAGTATTTTTGACTTAGTTTTTTTTTGTTGTATTCCACACATGTTATGAATTAACCTAATGGGTCAGCTTATGTATTTTTAAGTGCTTTCATTTTTATTGACAATTATGTTGAGTACATTTAGTTAAGTTTGGTTTAGATTCTAGGCAATGCGATATTTCTCTCTACCCCGTCTAGCTGTCTCTGTCTCTGTCTGTATCTCTCTCTCTCGCACGGCGTCTCGCGTTTTAACCAAGGCTGAAATATTGTCGCGGGTCAACTTCCCCATGCAAAAACACAATCAAAACTTTATCCATAACAAAAAAAAATATCCTGCAAACCACTTTACAGCAAATTTATACAAAACTTTTCACATTTATCATTCACACAGTATCGGCCATCATTCAAAATCATTCACATCATTCATGTGTTTAAACAGTTTGCAGGCATTTCGAAACTAAAGCTTTAAGAAACTTACTCTTTCTCTCTATTAGGTTTTTTTTTTTTTGGAGGTTTTAAAGTTGGAAACCCGGATTAATTAATGGCTATTGCTGTCATTTGAGCTGATAAGTCAACAAACAAACAAAGAAACAAACAAACAATCAATGGCTTGCAGTGGGAAAATCCACTCAATCAAGGGATGCCATTTCGTTGGCTTTAGAGCCTCTCACAAGGTTTGCAATTCAGTCTGTTGTTTAGCTCTGGGGCAAACGAGTAAAGTTCCATTAACGCACACATACTCAATACACACACACACACATAAGCAGTTTCCCCTTGGCAGTAGATTTACTGACTGAACTGCTTCTTCAAGCTTCTGGAAAAACTCACTAAGCTTTGCACTGATTTGACGCCAGCATCGAGTGGAAAACACTTCACGGCGCACTTCACATGAAAAATCACTGAGCTCTGGCGTTGACAAAGCAACCGACACCCCAACCCCCTCACCCACACACACACACACAGCGATCTCATTCTACCCAACCTCTGGGCATCTGTAGTCTCCATAGTTGCCACATTGTTTGCTGCTGCTCCGTTTAGTGCCTTTTCTGCGTGTGTGACTTGCCTTTGACAATCACAGCAATTGATACCAGGCCTCCTTCAGCCATGCCCCACACATCAATACATATACAAGCTAACACACACGCACAGCGGGCCATTTTAAACAGACAAAAAGGCTGTGCATTTTTCAATCAGCCCGCATTAAACACAACACAGTTATGCAGTCAAAGTCATAAAATGTTGCACACAAACCGAGCGATGCTCTTTTAATTTGTGAAGCCACACCCAATTGGAAGTGGTCTATTGTTTCAAGGCAATTGCTTAAGCTCTGCTTCGAGGGAAGCACTTGAAGAGATTGTTACGCTTAAATCGCCAAGTATTGAATGAGTCTATTCTTGTCTTTGGCTTACACAAATGCCGCTGGCATTGTTTATCCCTAATTAATATGCCAAATTAGACTTCAATGAGGGTCTGATTTGGCCAACAACAGGAAGAGCAGACACATACGACTGGCGAGGGTGGTTCTAATAGTAATATAAATTAGATGGATACATACAAATATTGGAAAAGAAAATAATATGGCTTAGTTTATAGATACCATTAATTATACATATAAATATAACGCATACTCTCTAAACTATCTGCACATGAAATATCCCTTCACTGCAATTACTTAGATTTCTTAGACAATCTTCTAAAACATCCCTCGTATTAAATTGTATGAGTATTTTCATATATGTATTCTGTTTGTATATTTGTTTGTTTATTGACGTCAAGCAGCAGCGGCAAAGAATGTACAAAGGCTAAGCAAGCAATATGTTTGTCTTAAGCTCATATCAACAGTTCCTGGTAGGGCGCAGGAAGGAGCTGGAGAGTCCTGCAGGCAGCAAAATAATTGCACAAGAAGGAAAGCAAAACAATACTCGTTGTGCTGGTTAGGAAAAATGGCAATTAAATTAATTAAAATTCATTTGTTTGACTGCTAATTGGCATTAGATTTCTTTAGCCATGTGTTTACGAGCTCAAAAAGTGCCAAATACACAGTGGGGGCATAATGAAAAGTTCAGGTCAAATATGCAAATTCAAGTCAAAATGTGCCAAGTAGGTCAGCAAATCGGCGCACTGAGAATGAGCTGTAAATGTGAGAGGAGAAAAAAGTTAGTCGTTTTGTGCTTTTATATCTTGAGGCTTCTTCATCCAAATACCAAACTAATTTGTGACAAAAAGTTTTTTCATTATGGCAGGAGAACAACAAGTAGCAACAATTTGGGGCTGGAGCTGCTCATTAGGCGCGAAATGAGTTGCCAACTGAAATTGTAGTTGCCATCGAAATTGTCAAATCTGTTGGATTAAAGTAGCTAAGAGAAATTGAAGTTAAACTAACTAACTAAAAAAAATGTATTTAGTGGCAGCACCAAAAGCCTTGTAAATATTGCATTTAGTCACACGTACATCAGCTCATTAACACACTCATACATACATATATTATACTACTACTCGTATACACACTCACACATACTATGGCAACTGGTTAATACAATACGTATACGTAATATATTTGTGTGTTTTGTTGCACGTCTCGCACATCTCATCGGAAATGTCAGAGCACTAAAACTGAGCATCTCTCATTTGCAACATTAATTACAGCGGGTGGCAGCGTCAGCACCAACGTCCACGAATTGGATCCCAACAACAATATTAACAGCCAACCGACAGACACGAAAATCGTTGAGCACAGGCCCGGTAGCAATAGCGAGGTGGTCATCATGAGCGAGGACGATCGCACGACAAGTTTCTTTGCGCAGCCCGGCATATTGGCTGGTAAGTTTGATTACTACTCTCTCTCTCTCTAATTGCCATCGTACTAATTCAAGTCATCAAATCCATTTTATAGCTGTCATTGGAGGCGCCGTTGTGGGCCTACTATGTGCCATATTAGTGGTCATGTTTATTGTCTATCGCATGCGGAAAAAGGATGAGGGCTCCTATGCGCTGGACGAGCCAAAGCGTTCGCCCGCCAACAATTCCTATGCGAAAAATGCGAATAATCGTGAGTTCTACGCCTGAGATAATGGCACAGCGCGCAGGTATTAAGCTGATCGAGGAGCCGGAGCCAGAGCAGTAGCCGAAGCAAACAGGAGCTAAGCATCAGGAGCGATGTCATGACTACAACAATTGACAATTTTGGTTAGAGCGTATGTTCGATTAGTGGTTAACAAGCTTCAGCTCAATACACTGCGCGATAAAAATCGACAACCGACAACAACAACAACAACAATATTAACAAAATATGAAAACTAACAATTCAACAGCAAACAGCAAGTAACCATCAAGAAACAACAACTCTTCAGATCACACAACTTTTTCGCGAGGGGTAACAAGAAATGCAAAAATATGAGAAAAGAAAATGAAAAATTTCAAACTTACCTGTAAGTCAAATGCGGCACACACACACACGCACACAACGAGCGGTGTGTGTGTGACTGTGTGTGCAAACTTTTCTAATTAAGTAAGTTTTAAGCAAATTGTGTAATACAAAACAAAAACAAAAATAAAAAAAGAAAACGAAAGAAAAAGAATACAAAAAACAAACAAAATATCAAACATAAAAGCAAATTAAATCATGCGAAATTTAATATATAAAATAAAATTATATATATAAATAGTAAAAAACCAATATAAGGGCGGGCAAATTAAGCAAATTAATTATGTAGCGAAAAAAATAAAAATAATAAAATATATAGACACACACACACACACACGCCAACAAATCTACACAGACACACAATTACTTACATACATACTTAGATGTAAAGCGTAAAGTTATTTGAATCAATCGATAACTTTTCGTGCATAATGAATGAATATTATTATTAATAATATATGTTAGCTGAATACACAACACAAAACAATTCAACACAATTACATAATTGGATGTCAGTTTAAATTAATAACAAAAAAAAAAGAAATCAAATGGATAAAGAAAATTAAGAAAATAACAATCGCCAATCTGTAAACCACATGAATGTTAATTTAAACAACAATTCGAAATACCACAAAATGCCCAATTTAACTGAAACTCTGTGTGGCACATTAAACAATTGAAATTGATGCATAAATGTTTTTAAGTTTATATTATACATAAGCATAACTATGTAATTATTAGTGTAATTCCTAAAAACGAAACAAAAAGAAAACAAAAAAGCAAAAAACAAAACAAAAAATACAAGAACAAAAACAAAAACCAAAACGAAAACGGAAAACGAAATCAAGCGTATAAACATTTTTCTGACAAAAACAAAAAATATATATTGAGAAAACCAACTGAAAACTGAAAACTGAGGAAAACCACATAAATTTCTACTATTTTCTAAAAAACGAAAAACAAATGAAAAATATTTATTACACGTGGTAATGCAATTATTTAGTGAAAAGCAATTTTATATAATTTAATTAAGTTTTTCGGCAGTTTTACAAGCAACACAAATTATTTATGGGAATTATCAATAACTGCGCTTAATTTCTTAACTGCATCTTCTTCCATGGCTAAGAATCAAAATCAACAACAACAACAAAAAAACGCATGAAATATTGTGCATTTATTTAGCTTTACGTTCCAATTTTCACACACTCTTCTTTTGTCTCTCTCTCTCTCTCTCTCTCTTGCTTGCTGGCAATTGTTTAACTTTTTTACAACCAATACGAAAACAAAAACAAATATTTACACACAATAGTAAAAGTTTATTATTGTTAAGTTTACAAGAACACCCATTCCTTACACACACACACACCAACTTATACCGTTGAAATGAATTTCCCAATATAAACACAAACACACATACATAAATAAAAACATTGAGAACAATTAAATAGCCGCAATATTTGTTTAACTGTTAGTCAAACCAAGAACAAAAACCACAACAAAACATTTTTCATTTTTAACGCTCATATGCCATATTTTCATTATGAAAAGAAAGTTAAATAATAATACTACAAGTAATGATAATATAATATAATAAAAATAGCATAAAATTAAGCGAAAACTAAAAGAATTGTGTGTGTAATTATGATGTATAATGCATATATAATTAATAATAATTACAAAATATATATACATAACGTACATACTATTTACTAAAACAAACAAAAAGATCAAGAACAACAACTAGAAAAGCAACAGCATAGAAATGTTTAAATAAAAACTTCGAATGTCATATACAATTTCAATCCACACACACCTAACAACAATAACAATAACATTCTGCAAATGCAACAAATACATACAACCTTTTCTACACTGTAAAAAACGCAACTGCAACTTTTTATATGGTAAATGTACTACGTTTGTTTCTCTCTCAAACGGGTACAATCTGTTTATTTTATTTTTTTTTCAAAAGTTTACATAATGCGTTTTTTTTATTGCTATTATGTAAGCGTTTAGTTTGTTAGTTTTTTAAATGCGCTGAATGTACTGAGAAATTGGTTTTGATTTGCTAAATAAAAATGGTATAAAACTAATTTAAACAATTTGATTTGTGTACACTTAATGGGATTAGATCGTAAGTTTCAATAATCGACAGAGTTATTTTTCTGTTTCTGATGGCACTTATTCTTACATGATACCTGTATAGACCAAAGACCGCTAAGTTTAAATGTCTATGATAAGCTGTATATAATCATGAACTAATCATTTTTTATACGGCCAGAAGAAGGTGTTAAAAGTTAATTGCGCTACGTGCGATTATGTTAAAAGAACTTTGGTCTTTATTAGATTACAAAATATTATATGCATTTTTCAGGAGTCCACGAAGTATTTGAATACCAATTGATAGACTTTCTTTCCAAGATTACAAAAAACCAGTAATAAAGCTACTGTCGAGTGTGCTCGACTGTGAGATACTCGCCACCCAATTTTACCATCGAAATATTATATTTTTAAAAAATATGCTAAAAAATATATATACCAAAATTTTCTTTGAGATTATTAGCTTGGCGGCACTTTAGTTGGTTTATTGAACACCATTATTATATCAAGGAGTGACATAGCCACTAACTAGCTGCAGCTGCACCTGATTACTCCTTATAAAAGTAATTCCTTAATAACTTCTGTGTTTTTATCCAATTGTAACCAAATTTTCAGAGATCATTAAAATGATGATTAGTATTGTGCGTGCCAAAATTAACATTCTAGGTTTAAAATGACGCTTGAAATTCGTTAATTTCGATTTACGGGGGCCGTGGAGCGTGACAAAAATCTAAAACAAACTTGATCTGCGTACCAATAAGACACACCCAAAAAATTTGTTACTCTATCTCTTATAGTCTCTGAGATCTAGGTGTTCAAACGGACATGGCTATATCGTGTCGGCTGTTGACGCTGATCAAGAATATATATACTTTGGGGGGTCGGAGATGCTTCCTTTTGCCTGTTACATACAATTTCGGTCGGCACAAAGTTATAATACCCTACTGCCATAAAGTGACCCTGGAGGGGACAGAGTTGACACAGAAACGCAATAATGTATTTGTTTTAAATGTAGACATTAAATAAACCAACAATTATTAAATAATTATATTAATAAAGTGAAAATTAATAGTATACTTGTATAATTTTACAGCCTAATTTATTACAGAGTATTTGAGTATTCGACAGATTGAGCATACTTTACAATGCGCTGCATGTTCAGCCATTTATTCAACATACCCCGTTGGCAGGGTATCAAACCCGTATTTTCCAAACTATCAGCTTAAGCAGGGGCTTATCAAATTGATATTAATCTGTTTTTCTCTTTATCAACACCAGTCGACTTCGACACATATTGCCGGCCGGAGATGATACTGATACACCCAAAGCATGCTACACAAAATGTAAATGGTGCATTATTATTTAAGGGTTTAGAAAATTAATATAATCTTGCCCATATCCTTACGTATTTTTGCAGGACGCGTTGAAGTCACGAGGACGAGCTCTATCGTTTGCCATATGGGGTCGCTCAAGAATCGACAATGTCTTCCCTGCGTTCCAATTGATCTTTAATCCCCTCTTTGTTAAGGTAAAAACTTTGCTGTATTTCTTCATTTTATAAATAAGAGAAATATTTAATAAAAAAAATTAATTTTCAACTAAAAATACACAATGTATTTGTGGAATATGACTCTAGATGCCGCAGATGGATTGATTAGTTATTATGCGTGACGTTTATTAAGTTAATGCACGGCGGCGTGTCGAGAAGTCACAAAAAGTCGTTTGGGATATCAGAAATACCAGGCGCACATAATTAAATAGCAAGTGGATCTATGTTATTTAACAGTGTGACAACAGCTGCAAAAGCTGTAATCCTCTCAGAGAGCGGGTTGATGCCATTGGCTAGCGCATTTCCCCTTACTACAGAGCTTTTGAGAAGGTTGTGGATTCTAAATGCGAAATAACGGAATATCGGTGGATCCCAACAGAAGCTAAGTTCTGATTGGTCAGAAGTGTGGGTGTATATGTTCGCCTTGCTCAACTGACTTTCTGTCAACCACCTTCTGCTGATTTATGTTCGCCTGGTAATCCATATCAATGTATTGATGTTCTCTTTAGCGAACCAGCAGCTATCGGAATTGTTGAGTGGGATGGCATGATCTTTAAGTGTAAATTTTATTATTATTTAAATTCCTTACTGCCTTTGATTTTATGCAACAAATTTAAACAATTGGTTATTGCTTTTTTCTTTCTTAATAAATATTATTTAGGTTATGCTTAGTTTAAGAGGTTTTATATGGATTTGTTTACGCAGAGACATTTACGCTCGCTGATTTAACAAAACATATTATTCTTGAATCTATACTCCTTACAGAAATGAGCACTCAGCTGACAGGGAACACACACACGCAATCCTAATGTGGACCCAAGCTTAGCAGGCGCTCAAGCTCGCTTGAAAGATAACACACACATCCATTAGTAATGAGGAAACACAGTTAGTTTTAGATGCAAGAGAAATGAGAGAGAACGCACACACATACTCGTTGTGTGGATTCTAAAAGTAAGTCCCGCTTAGTTGTCAGCGCATACACACATGAACTCGCAGTATGAAAGCTCTCTAAAGCTCACGGTCTGTTAACAGCGAAGAATCTACCCGCATTCAGTGCACTGCTCACCTTCATTTGAGTAAGGCTGCACACGCAGGTGCACCGTGTTGAGTCAATTTTATTGACACTGATTATGTTTTTATTGATTTATGTTTTTTCTATCTCTTGGATATTACAAGTACAAACAATAAAATAATTCCATATTTTAAGTGGACAAAATAAATAAATAAAAAAAAAGTTTAGATTACTGATTCTTTTCCAATTAGCAAATTTCTATTAATGCAACAGTGTAAGTTGTTTACAAATTATTCTGCGCCTCTTCCACTCGCAGGGTGTCGAGAAATGTCGACAAGCGAATGCCATTTGGGATTTCAGAAATACCAGGCGCACATAATTAAATAGCAAGTAGATTTATGTTAAGTAACATTTGGAGAGCAGCTCAGAAAGCTCTAACTGTCCAAGAGAGTGCTTTGATTCCATTGGCCAGTGCATTTCCCCTCACCAAAACTAACTGTGCCTGCGAGTAAGTTGTGGATCCTAAGAGAAGGATAACGGATCATCTGTGGATTGTATCGTTCTCAGTTCTGATTGACCAGATGTCTGGGTGTATGTGTGCACCTTGTGAAACTGAACTCGCAGTATGAAAGCTCTCTGAAGCTCACGGTCTGTTAACAGCGAAGAATCGACCCGCATTCATTGCTTTGCTCTCCTTCATTTGAGTAAGGCTGCACACGCAGGTGCACTGTGTAGAGTCAATTCTATTGACACTGATTATACACATTGATTTATGCTTTTCCTATCTCTTGGATATTACAAGTACAAACAATAAAATAATTAAATATTTTAAGTGGACAAAATAAATAAATAAAAAAACCGTTTAGATTACTTTTTTTCCAATTAGCAAATTTATATTAATGCAACAGTGTAAGTGTTTACAAATTATTCTGCGCCTCTACCACTCGCAGGGTGTCGAGAAATGTCGACAAGCGAATGCCATTTGGGATTTCAGAAATACCAGGCGCACATAACTAAATAGCAAGTAGATTTATGTTAAGTAACATTTGGAGAGCAGCTCAGAAAGCTCTAACTGTCCAAGAGAGTGCTTCGATTCCATTGGCCGGCGCATTTCCCCTCACCAAAACTAACTGTGCCTGCGAGTAAGTTGTGGATCCTAAGAGAAGGATAACGGATCATCTGTGGATTCTAACGTTCTCAGTTCGGATTAACCAGATGTGTGGTTGTATGTGTGCACCTTGTGAAACTGACTTTCTACCACGCACTTTCTGCCCATTTATGTGCGCCTGGTAATAGCTGGTATATTTTCGATTTTTCACAACCTGTGTTGAAATTGAACGTTCTACGTTTAAAATGACGCTTGAAATTTGTTTTTTTTCGATTTACGGGGGCCGGGGACGTGGCAAAAATCTAAAACAAACTTGATATGCGTGCAGCAATAAGACACACTGTCCTGAAAAATTTGTTGCTCTATCTCTTATAGTCTAAGATGCTTCCTTCTGCCTGTTACATATATTTTCGGTCGGCACATAGTTATAATACCCTTCTACCCTTTGGGTAGGCGGGTATAAATATATTATTTAAGGATTTGGCTGATCTGTGGATGCTTCATAAAAATATGGAGCCATCTATGGACCTTGGGGCCAAAGATGACAAATTCTCTGATAGGACGATTGATGTGATGTTATTTTATTAAAACAAACAGAATGCAAGATCGCACAATGGCACAAATTACAAATTAGCCTTCATCATAGGTTTAAGGTAAGTCTCAAAAGACTTCTGAACGGGTTTCTGGTTCATGGTGCTGCGTTTGGCCGCATCGAAAAGACGTGGATAGACGTTGCCGTCATAGCTGCCCAACACAGAGTTGAGGACACGGTCGTGGAAATCAAAACCATCACAAATGGCCACAGCATTGGGACGTAGTTTCTCCAGTGATAGCTCCAGGCGTTTCTGGAGAGATCTCAGATCCGCATCAGTCAGGTTGACGAACTACAAATTGAATGCAAATACATAGATATTGCTTGGAATTGAGTTAGGTATGGTCAATAACTTACTCTCAAAATATCGCTCAAATTGTTGAGCACAGTCTGCACAAGGAACATTTCCAGCACAGTTTCCAACACTTCGTTCAGTGCCTTGGAGCGTTTTTGGGCCTTGGGTCCAGTAATTTGTTCGACAAACGTTTGGCACACAAACTGACGGCCGTGGAGCTAATAAGCGAAAGTATAATCGATCAGATGATGGTTGATCAAAGAGAGAGCTAGTGTGAGCTTACCTCGGCAGCGCGCGTTATTTCAATTCCACTGTTATTGGCTGCCATACCCTGCGATTGTCCAGCTGCAATGCGCTCTGACAAGTTTTCAAAGGCAATGCGAGTTTTGCTGCAAGTTCATAGATTAAGTAAAGGACAAGCAAAAGATAGTTGAATATTATAATTACTGGGTCGCAGTGTATTGCAGCGCCTTGACAATGCACTGCCAAGAGTTATCCCATTTGGGAAACTCAGTCAATCGCATAGAAGGCTCGAAGTAGGCGTATGACGAGGACAGTCCCTTGCCTTGTGTAAAGTTGGTCCAGGCTTTAACGAGAGCGCGACCAATCTGCAGCAGAAGCACCGTATTCTCACCCTCATAGGTGATTGCTGCCACTGCGTTGCCATAGATGTTGCTGAGATTGGCGGCAATGTGATAGCCATGTCCGCCAGTGGAAAGACGCAGACGCTCAATGCCAGCACAGCCATCGGTGGTGCACAGTACCTTCAAGGCGCACGAAAGAATGTGCATGTCGGGCAGTCGCTCAAATTTACCATTGTTGGCATCCAGCACGGTTTGATCATACAGCTCCCACATGTACTCAGCAGCCAGGTGATAAGCCATGCCTGTGGCAATCTCTGGGAACAGCTTCAAGCGCTGTGTGACATGGTCAATGATCTGAGGTTCAGGTCCACTGAGTAGGCAAAAGAAATTGTTTATAATAGTTGCACAAAATACGATTTGATTCATTACTTACTCTGGATCGATGGGACTCTGACGACGCACTGCTGAATAGCGAGTGGCAATGGTTGCCGCCTCCAGCAGCAGATGTGAGTTTAACTCAACGATCAGGCAACGTGTATAGACCATGGTCAGGTAATTAACTCTAGAAGCTGCACTGGCTGTAAAGGTGCCATCACGCTCCACTTGGGCAAACTTCATGAGCATATTGTTGCGGGGAATACGCACATTCTTCAGTCCCAAGAAACCCTGATTGACTGAAGCCATGCCCAATTTCTTGCCAACCTCACCAATGTCAATGCCTGGCAGTGGCATATGTGTTTCTGAATCTCGCAGCGGCACAATGAACATTTGTATACCTTTGTGCTTGCCAGATATGTAGAGCTGGGCAACAACCATGGCATGGTTGGCCGTGTGACCCACTATTGAAGACTTGCAGCATCAATATCAAAGTGCACATTAAAGGAGTAAATGAATTACTTACTGCCGCCGGGCCACCACTTGTAGGCCTCTAAGTTGGGAGTATTAAGTACGAATTCACCTGCCCTGATGTCATAGTCAGCTCTCGTTTCAATGCCGCGCACATTTGTGCCATGGGCCAGTTCCGTCTGAGCATAGGTGCCAATAATGTTGCAATTCTCTGCGGCTGTGCCCCACTTGGCTACCTGCTCTGGAGTGCCCTGACCATTGACCACATCCACAAACATTGTAATATGGGTGGCCAGCGGATGATTGGCAGGAAACAAGCCATGGGACTGCACTGAGAATAGACAACCTCTGTGAAAGGGCAAAGTTCAATAAGTCTTTTTTGATTTATGTTAAAATTAAGCGACACTTACGGCCAAATATCTTTGCCTCCTGGATTCAATTTCTTTTGCAGGGCTTTCAACTTGGGCGCTGCTTCAACCACTTTCTTCACTGTGGAGTTGTAAAGATCCTCATGGGACATGTATTCATGGTTTATGCCATAACCGTCCTCCAAGTCACTAAAGATGGCAAGCTCTAAAAAAAAGTGGGTTATACCTATGTTATTATCTTGTTGTACTCTGTAGTTAATAAAGCAAAGTCAACTTTAGTATGGCCTTTGGATCTATTAGATAAAAACGAATCGCCGCTGATAAGTTTGTACATATATAATGATCAACACAATTTGATTGGCTTTTATCACATTCTTAAACGGGCTATCAGCAGACAGAATACTATCTACTGGACTTTGCCGGCTTATTAAGGAACACAGCTGATCACAAATAAGTACCCGCGAACATACAATCATGTGTATCTTGCACTTTCTTATCAAAAAAACTATTGGTTGATGGGAGGGGAGGGATTAGTAAATTCACACGCGCAATACATGCCTATTTCTCGTTTGGTTTTCAGCTTTTGTGCACTGCCGTGCCACCAAGCAGCAAACTCTTCTTTATCAAAGGTCGCCGCTGATCTTTCCTTTTGCAGATCAGGATTCACCGTCTTCGGTATTATGTTTTTAATTTGCGACATTTTTTGTTGAAAATACAAACTACTAAAAAATTAAACACAATATAAAAGTAGAAACAAGTTGTCCCTCAGAGCAACACTCACTGACTGAGTAGATGGCGCATTGAGCACACACGAAGAAAAAGCTTTGGGGGCAAAGTGCGTTAAGCTTAAAAGCTTTAATCGTTGTGCGCATACAAAGAGCGCCACCGAAAGAGAGATATAGAGAAGTAGGGAGATAAATTGCTCTTTTCAAAAAGCAAAAAGAAGAAAACCAAAACAAACAAGTAAGAAAGCTACTGTCGAGTTTGATCGACTGTGAAATACTCGTCACCCAATTTTACTGTATGGAGGAATAAATAAGAGCTCCCATCGACGCTTGCAATTCGATTATTTTCGATTTGCGGAGGCAGAAGGGGACCTGGCTAAAATCTAAAACAAAATTCATTTCCAATAATAAGACATACTATCTCAAAAAATTGGTTGCTCTAGCTCTAATAGTGCCTGAGATCTATGGGTTGATAAGGACAGATGGGCATGGCTATATCGTCTCGGCTGTTGACGCTGACCAATAATATATATATATACTTTATGGGGTCGGAGATGCTTCCTTCTGCCTGATACACACATATTCGGTTGGCACAAAGTTATAATACCCTTTTACCCATTGGGTAGGCGGGGATAAAAAACCAAAACAAAAAATTGTTGACAAATCATTTAAGAGTAATAATAAACAAGACAACAGAAGATATAATTTTGCAATATAAAATAGAAAATGCAAAAAAAGAAAAACAATGTAAAACATTTACTTTACATGTTGGATTTCATAAATGGTCCCAATTGCTCGTGGAAGCTCTTCGGTACTGACTTCTGGTTCATTGGGGACTTTAGAGTCGCATCAAAAATTCGCTCGTAGGCATTGCCATCAAAGGCGCCGATGGTGGAGTTCAATTGGCGATCGGATAAATCAAAACCATCCACAATTGCCACTGCGTCGGGACGCAGTTTGGACAACGCTGTCTCGAGTCTGATTTGCAGTTTGCTTAGATCGTTATCCGTCAAGTTTATAAACTGCAAAGCGAATGGAAATTAAAGTAACTCCAAAATAAGAGTTAATAAACCCACCCGTAAAATGTTGCTCATGTTCTTTAAAGATTCATTGACCAGGTAGAGCTCCAACAGTTGCTCCAACACACGATTTAAGGCCGAAGATCGCGTCTTGGACTTTGGACCGGTAATCTCATTGAGAAATGAGTGCAAAATAAAGGCACGACCATGGAGCTGTTGAATATTAACAATTCATCACAAGGCCATTAATTATAATATATGCATAGGTTACCTCTGCTGCCTGAGTGAGTTCAATACCCGTATGGTTGGCAGCCAATTCCTCGGATTCGCCATTGGCCAAACGTTTGGTCAAACTATTGAAGGCCAATTGGGTCTTTCTGTAGGTCCAAAGAAAATAAAGTTATATCAAGTCACAAGAGACTACTTAGCCACTCACTTGGCAGCCGCAAACTGCATGGCATCTACAATATTCTCCCAACTGCCGGTCCACGTGGTAAAGTTAGGATTCTGTTGAACATTCGCCAAGTATTTGACGGTTGGTGCTAAGGGAGCACCTGCCAATGCTGCCCGCCAAGATTTCATCAGATAGCGACCAATCTGTAGCAGCAGCACTGTGTTCTCTCCCTCGTAGGTGCATGCTGCGGTTGCAGCCACATAAATGTTACCCAAATTGGTTGACGTGAGATATCCATGCCCACCACAGGCTAAACGAAGTCGCTCAACACCAGCCGTGCTGTCACTGGACAAAATCACTTTCAAGGCGCACGAAAGCGAATGCAACTCTGGCAATTGCTCGTACTTGCCTTGTTCTATGCCATTGCTAGTGGCGTTGAACAAGTCCCATAGGTAATCGTAGGCGAGGCGGAATGCCACAGTGGCGGCTATCTCCGGGAACAGCTTCAGCTGCTGAGTAACATGATCAATGATTTGTGGCTCCGGCTTTCTGCAAGCAAACAAAATTCCATATACTTTCGATATATGCATGGGGTAAGGTTAGTTCAATTACTTCGGATTGATGGGGCTCTGCCGGCGTACCGCAGAATAACGAGTGGCAATGGTGGATGAAACGGCCAAACACAGCGCACAGTTGCGTGCGATGATGCAGCGTGTGCTGACCATGGCAAAGTACGTAAGTACATCGGCAGGGCTTTTCACATAGGTGCCATCACTGTGCACCTGTGCATGACGCATAAGCATACGGGTGCGAGCAATCCGCACATCCTTCAGGCCCAGGAAGCCATTGTTGACTCCAATAAAGCCTAGCTTTTTGCCGATCTCACCAATGTGCACACCTGGGCGCGGCTCGTGGGTGCCCTCTTCACGCACCTGCACGTAGAACAAGTGCGGACCTTTGCACTCATTATCGATATACAACTGAGCCATAACCAAGCAATAGTTGGAAGCGTGTCCCACTGTAAAAGAAGCAACCAAGATTAGATTAGCAAATTAAGTATGTAAGTTTAGAGAGCTACTTACAGCCACCAGGCCAAAATTTGTAAGACGAGATCTTAGGTGTATTAAGGACAAACTCATCCGTTGCCCGATCGTAATCGGCACGAGTCTCCAGACCACGCAAATAGGTGCCATGTCCCAACTCCGTCTGTGCATAAGTTGCACTCACTTCAAAGCGTTCGACACGTTTGCCAAACTCCTCATACTGTTCCGGCGTGCACTGGGACTTTAGGGCCCTGACTACCATCACGAACATGACACCAAACGGATTACCCGCGAGGTGAACGCCCCACAACTCTGGCGCCTCGAAGACGGTGCTGCGGAATGTTAAGTTACGACTTCAATGTTTCAATGTAAAAGAGTCCAAATTTACTCACGGCCAGTAATCGTCACCACCTGGATTACGTTCTGCCTGTAATTGGCGAAGCTTTTTCGCAACCGCAATACTGTTTTTAATACCAAATTCGCTGACTTCTTCGTGCGACATGTATTGCAACTTTATGAATTCATCCTTATCAAAGTCCTTGTACATATACTCCTCTGAAAGTCAAGAAAAATTGAATAGTCATCGTGAGTGTCGATCTAATAAAAGTGATTGCTTGTTTATTATGTTGTAGAGATTTGCGTCCACCTTTGGTCGCATATTCAAGATAAGACTTAAATAACATACATATAGACTACGTGCATATTTACATATAGACTACGTGCACTTACTTAAACTCCTTTTAAATTTAAGTGCATCAGCACCACCTGCCCACCAAGTGGCAAATTCTTCGCTGTTAAAACTGGCCGAATCACGCTCTTTCTGCAGATCGGGATTAACTGTGCTTGGTATTATGCTTTTTGGCGACATATTTGAGTTTGTAATTTATTACTAAATGTTGTTTAGTTGCGTCCACTTGCCACCAGTTTTCGCTTAAGACTGAATCCGACAGAGAATTAGTTGCCATAGTAGAAAACACTTTGGACTCTTTATTTCTCTCTATATGGTGTGAGCTGTAAGAGTTGGACTTTTCAATATACTATGAAAGTTAAAGAGTCGAAAAGCTTTACTATATTTACTCATATAATGCGTATGCATATGTATTGTTATCTAGCTTGACCTCTTAATGTGTGTGCATACTTTGTTTATATTTTGAACAAAAACAAAAATATACCATTATTGTCAGTCGGTATATACTGTGCAAAATAAAAGAGGAACCTATCTTTATAACGACGGTATCCCGAAACTAATGAATTCATATCGATAACTTTTTTAAAAATTGACTTGTCAAAAATTGCATTGATGTAGAAAAACTTAAAAGGGCATTTAACAGTTATTTAAAGTGTGTAATCGAAAATAATATGTAAATAAGTAGTCTAATAGTAATCATGTCAAGGGAGCTCGCTACGAGTTAACCTACGCCCTTGGAAAATCAAAATCGCCATCTGGCGCTAAATTATCGAACTACAAGAATTCAAATAGCTCATACACGGTTCAATTAACCATTAACGTTGCTGCACGCTGGGAGCAACGGACATGTTTCTTGATGTCAAATGTAAACAACGCAATGGTAACAAATTTCAACATCGGTCTTCTAGGCCATGTGGACAGCGGTAAAACGACACTTGCACGTGCTCTTAGTTCCGTATCCAGCACGGCAGCCTTTGACAAGAACCCACAGTCTGTAGAACGAGGAATTACACTCGACTTGGGCTTCAGTGCATTTGTTTTGGAAGCACCAGCGCAGCACCCAGAACAGGACAAGTTGCAATTTACATTTGTCGACTGCCCAGGCCATGCAAGTCTTATTCGTACCATTATTGGCGGTAAGTGCAAGTTTACACAACAAAAGCATCAATAATATAATGCGATCGCAACAGGTGCTCATATAATAGACTTAATGCTGCTCATTGTGGACGCTCAGAAGGGTATGCAAACACAGTCAGCGGAATGTTTAATTATTGGAGAGCTGTTGAAAAAGAAGCTATTGGTGGTGATTAACAAAATCGACACACTGCCGGCAGAACAACGAGAGGCTAAGTTGGAGAAACTACAAACCAGATTAAGAAAAACACTGGCAGCCACATCATATGGAGATCAAGTTCCTATTTACAGTGTATCAGCATTGGAAGGGTTGAACATTGAAGATCTTCGTGCCGGGCTCACCAAAGCTTATTATGTTCCGCAGCGGAAACTTGAGGCTCCTCTGCTAATGTATGTAGATCACTGTTTCGCCATCAAAGGCCAGGGCACCGTTTGTACGGGTACACTGCTTCACGGACAAGTTGCCATCAGTGATAATGTAGAATTGCCACTTCTAGGAGAACGTCGCAAAGTCAAATCAATTCAGAGATTTAGACAGCCTGTACAATGCGCATTTACAGGAGATCGTATTGGACTCTGCGTGACGCAGTTCAATGCTAAGCTAATGGAACGCGGTATCATTGCTCAGCCAGGTTATCTGAGACCCATTTACGCAGTGTGTGTGCAGCTCCAACCAATCCGCTACTACAAACAAACAATAAGATCCAGAAGTAAGCTCCATATCAGCGTAGGCCATGACACCGTCATGGCCTCCATTACGATGTTTCGTGATGTAACTGGGTCTCCAGAGTTTGACCTTGGCAAGGAATATGAATTTGTAGAGGAGCTGTTACCGGCGGACTCAGTGGCTACCGACTATATCTTCGCTTTGTTGCAATTTGAATCGCCAGTGCTGACTACATTGGGCACCACATTAATTGCCTCTAAGCTGGACATGGACGCCCACAGCAACAGTTGTCGTTTGGCATTTTGGGGATGTATTGCCTGGCAGACGCAGAGTGTTAACTACGACAAGGATTTGCTACCCCAGCTGCGAATATTCAAGCAAAAAGAGAAGCAGGGCAATGTACAACGAGTGGTCAATGCACATGAAGTTATTGTGCAGAACCTCTTCAAGAAAGATGCCAATCGCGATATGTATGTGGGAAAACGAGTGGAACTCTCCACTGGAGAAATGGGTTATATTGAACGTACGTTTGGGCAGACTTCAAAGGTATGCATTGCATTTCGTGAAGGGTTGGATAGCGCAACAATTGCTCAACTGAAGTCGGATAGCGCCAAAGAAGTACACGTGTTGTTAAAATATAAGAAATACGTGTTCAATAAACTCGCGGGCCTCATTCAATATTTTTGCTTAAGTTGATTATTTTCTTTTCATTTGAAACGCCACCTATAGGGCTACAACTAAATTTTGATTCTTGCCAATACCTGTTATCGACCTACCACCTACATGACTGTTGCGTATTTTTGGTATTATTATGCCAAAAATACTTTCTCGATATATTTCGACCAACTCTTGTTCTTACCTATTCGTACAACAAGAATTCGCTACTATTTCAATTTTTTGCGTTATTTCAAGACATCTAGCAAAAAGTAGCGTAAAAACAACAGTATTTATGAACGATTTATTTAAAAATTGTTCTATATTAAAATAATGCAAACTAATTTCGGTATATTTAATTGGTAAAATAGTTTATTTTGAAATTCAACACGCGGTCACGTTGCCTACCACACGGTGCAAAAAATTCAAGAAGAAGACCGCTTGCAAAACAAAACAAAGAACAATAGAATGTCACATATTAAAAGAAATTACAAAGAACAATAACGATAAACCTTCGCAAGACTAACTGTAATTAATCTACCCATCCGCTAACTACATTATTACAAATGCTCAAGTGTGCCGTGCCTATACTGCTGCTGCTTTTCTTTGTGAAGCAAACGCAAACCGTTACCGTAAATTGCAACGAACTACTGATGGGACAATTCCTGTGCCCCGATCCATCGAAGAATCATATAGATCCGAAGACACAGCAATTGCGAGGTTGCAGCAAGGAGAACCGAGCGCGCGTGTGGTGCATAGCTGCAAATGAAATAAACTGCACCGAAACTGGCAACGCGACTTTTACACGGGAAATGCCCTGCAAATGGACGTAAGTGTCGAGTTTTGATGGCGCTTAATTATATGTCGTCTAATCTTTGTATTTGTTACAGAAATGGTTACCATTTGGATACCACGTTATTACTATCGGTCTTCCTTGGTATGTTTGGAGTAGATCGTTTTTACTTAGGCTATCCGGGCATTGGTCTGCTAAAGTTCTGCACGTTAGGTGGCATGTTTCTGGGTCAATTGATTGACATTATACTGATAGCCCTGCAGGTGGTGGGACCAGCCGATGGATCCGCCTACGTTATACGTATGTACATTTGCTCTAATTGTTGGGATTATATTAAAATTTTTTTTTTTGTATTTTTTGTCAACAGCTTACTATGGAGCCGGCATTAACATTGTTCGTAGCGACAATACCACGTTCCGGTACTGCAATCAACTTTATTGCATGCAACAATGAACGACTCACATGCTAACTATGCATGCCGATGGTTAACAATAGTACAGCGATCAGAATTAGTGATGCTAGGAGACGTTAGGTCAATGCTATACATATGAAAAATAGCTTATACAAAGCAACGACTGTTAAAACTTAGTGTAGGCCTATTATAATTAATTTTAGTTATAGCACTAGCCTATAAGTTCAAAGAATTGTTGTATATTTAGTTCAAACTAAGTTATCTAGTGTATAAAATCCTTGTATATACGCACATAATCCAATTGTTGCCAATAGAACGATTAATTTTAAACTATATACCCCAATGAATCAAAAACTACACCTACAGCAAGACAATACGATGTGTTAGTGGATGCCAAAAATAATTGGGCAAATTTGTACTTTGATCATTTCAGCATGAACACGTTGAAAACTTGTCGGCGCAGCGTCAGGATTGTCGGTTGACTCACTGCTGCAGACTATAATCAACGCAGATGACGACAAATGGGTGTGGGTTGGGGGCTTAAGAGAAGGGACTGCTCGCGCGATTGCGGTTTCTGTTCGTTCTGTGGGCCTTTCATCTGATTGGCATTTCCGAAATAATCAGCAAAGTTGCATCGACAACAGCAACAGCGAGTGCAACAGCATAGCGCAGCACGAAATGAAGAAACAACAAGCCAGAAAATGCGTCGCTTGTTCAATTTAATTGCCACGGCCAATGCTGAGGTCGCGTGTAACTCAATGCGTTTTAATTAGGCACTCAATTAAGGCAGATTCCCATTAAAACTTAAACAGATATAATAAAAAAGACACTAAAAGAAAACATGTTGAATGAAAGCCAAACTGATCAGCGTATGCAAAATCGAAATACAGTTTGTGAGTGATTGGACACTAAACTGTAGCATACAGCGTATACGCACGGTGTACCACCCATTGTTAGTTATGCTAACAATTAAATGAGTAAGCTGCTGTTTACAAGCCCTTTGCCTTTGTGTTCTTCCCTTCTCCCAATGTCTGCTGCTCAATGTGTGTCCAGTTTCAATTAGCCAAGCTGACAGCCAGTTACAAGACTGTTGTTATAACTTAATATGTACGAGCAGTTATTTTAGTAGTTGTTATTGTGGTTGTCTGCCAGTGCGCACATCTATGTAATTACAGCATGAGAGTTTCGCCGCCTGTGCAAACAACTGGCGCTTTGATCTCGGCCATGACAGGCAGACGTAGTAAGTAGTTAGTACTTAACATTACATGTTCGCATACTCGCATACGTTAGGTGGTTTGTACGTATTATTGACGACGTTCTTAAGTCAAGTGCTGCTACAATCTAATGATGGTATCGCTTACTGTTTTCCAGCCAGGCCAAATGCAGGCAAATGAACTTTGTTAAGAGCCATTAGAAATTTGATCGGCTTGTTTGTAAGTTATTTCTCATTATCTGTCTGTCTCTCGGTCTGCTTGTGGCATTCTTTTGGGTTGCGCGCGTGGAAACCTTATGGAAAATGCCCAGAGATTCGATTCGCCGTGACCAAAATCCAGTCAACAAGCAATTGTTGACAATATACGAGAATCATGAGTTGTCGTATTGTATCGGAAGGTGTTTTGTACCTATTTGTTTATGGATTTGGCCACAGCCTCACCTGGGCCCTGGGCCCTGGGCCTGAACCTGGGTCTGCGTATGCGATGCAACTATAAATATAAAACGTAAGCAGACCGCACAAATTGCTAAGCATACAATCACATAGCAGATACAACGTTAAGTTTAGTAAATAATGGCATATTGCAAATATTTACAGGTATCAAAATAGCATCGATGCGTTGCGCAAACTGTTTTAAATATAGACCATAGGAGAGTTGCAGCCCCTGGAGCTTGGATACTGGGGGCTTTATAGACGTAATCCCCACAAAAACTATACCCCTTTAGGTGAGAGATGGCAGATGGCAGAGATGGGCAGAGAAGGGGTATGTGTTTTTCTTTATTTACATGAAGCTTAGAAGCTCAACGGCTAATTACGCTCAAGTGGCGTGGAAAATAGTGGGCCAGTGTGCTGGCAGTGTAACGCTAACGCCCATCGGCTCATTTGGAGGCGTGCGGTGAAGCAGGCAATGACGTTTAAGCCAAATTGCTTTTAAAGTTGTTTACAACCCAGATAGCAGAAAGAACTCTATATAAATACGAGCATTTAATGAATTGCAATTATTGAATTTTACTTAGTAAATCAAATGCCGTAGGCTGCGTCATGGTTTTCCACATGACCAGCCAATGAACCACCGAACCAACCAAATAGTGGTTGCCCACATTGGGTCTGATTGCATGCGAAGCAGCGGCATTTGCAAATTTTTACTTGGCTACCAGTTCTCTTTGGGGTACTCTCATAAATAATGGCAACGTCTTGTGACAAAATGTGTGCCTGTGGCCTGGGAAAACCGAAAAGCTAAAAACCAAATAATGTAACCAACTGGTAACTGCAACTTCAGCATCAACTGTTGAACTGGCAACTGTTGAAAGTCGACAACATTCGTGATAACTGCAAAGTTTCCATTTGCTGCGACTGAATCAACGGACTATGCTCTATGCTCTATGGTCTATGGTCTATCGTCTATGCCTATCCTATACAATGAGTGCATAAATCATCTCTTGCTGCCCCTGTGACTGCATTTTCTATGGCATTTGATTACGCTGCCGCCGCTTTTCCATCTCTTAGCTCTTAGCTCTCAGCTCTCAGATCTCAACATAAATGTCAAATGCTTGCCAATTTGATTTGGCGTTTGCTTAAGTATAAATTATATCAGGCAAACACCTGTTTACTCCAACCGCCTGCGCTCGCCTCCACTCGCTGCAGCTGCACCAAAAAGTTGTCTTTAATTTGCGTTTAAGCCAACAATTTAGCAACTTAAGTGTTATTATCGCATTTGAAACAAGTGCCATAAAAGATTTGTGGCTTTTGAGCAAGTGAGACTAAGTGCTAGTTGCTGTATTTCTTTAAACTGTAAAAGTAGTTGTATACTCAGCTGTTGTTGCTGTTGTAATGCATGTGCTGTAGCATTTAGTTAATGCATGATTTCAAATGTTATGTTGCAGCTTGTAAATGGCTAAGCAATTTGTTTAGGTCAAGTCATTTGCAATTTTTTAAATATTGTCTTGTCAAGTCTATTATTTAATGGAGTTGGCCCTCAAGTTTCAGTACTTAAATTAGTTATAGCTACTCCCACAATGGGAAATTTTACGTTTCAAACTTAAAAGATGCCGCTCTATGTGACAATACTGAGGCAAGCTATTTCCCTTGACATTCCAGTGCAATATCAGGCCAAAGAAAACACTGTTCAACGCATATTAAAATGCCGATTGACAAATTCTAATTTGCAGCACAGAATTCTGAGAAGCGTTGAAAATTGAGACCTGAGATAACAATATTAGCCTGTGTTGTAGCTGTTGTAGTTGGAGTGTGAGCCAAATGAGCCACTCACCTGTTAACAAGGTGTTCATTTCACACCGTGCGCTGTGCGCGGAATGCGCACAATTGTGGAAAATTATGTTACAAAATGTCGAGCAATTGGATCGGCACAAGACAGAGCAAAAAGGCAAAATTAATGAGAGCTAATAATGTTTTTTTGTTCTTAACCGAAGCCAATTTGTTAGTATTTTCCAATCATAGTCAGAGTCGAGTTGAGCAAAACTCCAGTTTGAAATCAGAGAGTCGCACGTATAATAGGTAACATGTTATGGTTAATAGGAGTGTTGTTTTCAGTGGGCATCTTTAGTTCAACTTGACCCCAAACCATTTGCTTGCTCCGCTTAACGGTGCGAGCCCCCCAAAAATGAAGGAAAACCAATCCGCAGCGTCTGTTGCTAACAACAAGTAACAACAACAAGCGAGCGGCACTTCGGGCACGACTCGTTTCGGCTCGGGCCTCTGCACTCTGCACTCGTGTTTCACAGTTGCTGCTCTCGCTACATTCGTGAACGGTTCGTATGCTTTGCGTTCAGTTCTCGTTCAACAGCGCCGGCGAACGGTCAGAGAATTGTAAGGAAACAAGCGCTGAATTGAGCTGAATCGAGACGAGCCGAGTCGAAACGAGACGAGTCGAGTCGAGCTGTGCTGTGCTGTGCTGTGTTGAGCTAAGAAAACTGCCTGCGCAGCCAGGAAAACTTCAAGTTGAAGGAAAAACGCGCGCGCGTCAACATCTTCGATTCGGTCGCTTGATGAGAAAGAAAATCTCGCCAGATTTTGTCTTACAAAAGTAAACGCAATATATTTTACAAGTACGGGTATATAGGGAACTCTTGCCCCGCCACCCCCCGCTGTGTTTGTGCACAGCTTGAGCCGAGAATTGTTATCGCGTGCTTGTCTGTGTGTGCGTGTGTGTGATTGCTGTGTTTTAATTCATATTTAAAAATATAAACAAATTTGGTATAATATAAATATATTTATCAAAAATTGGCCGCGTTCGTTTTACAAGTTTTTGTTATGATTTCCAATACGTGTTTTTAATACGGAGGCAGCACAAAAACAAAAAAAGGCAAAAGCAAATAAAAAACATATTGCGAATTACGAATTGGCGCGCAATTGGCAATTGCATGTGCGCTGACTGCACCTTTTGTTGCGTTTTACATAAATTGAATTTGAATTTCCATTTCAATTTGAATTAGAATAAAGACTATAAACTAAGGCAATCAATTTGTAGACAATACACACGAGTGGCTAGGTGATTGGCAGCCAACTAGCACGCTGTGCTAAGCCGAGTGCTGGCGCACAACGTGGCGTATGCGTAATCTGTAATCTTACACATCCTGCGGATGCCACATTGTGAATGTGTGTGTGCGACACGTGGCAGCGTTAAGTCGCGACCGCGTATAAATAATTAATAGCCAAAAAAAAAAAAAATAATTAAAGCAACAAACAGCAAGAAGAAAATTGAAATGAAAAGCGTGCGTCGTGTGCCGACTATTGAGTGTTTTGCCGTCAAAATTAATGTTGTTGTTGTTCTTGTTATTGGGTCTTAAGAAACAAACAAATCGAAACTGCCAAATAGACAGTGGACTGTGGACAGCAGCAGCAGATGCCGCAGACCCAGCATCAACAAAGAAAATTGAAAATGCGATTTATATCGACAACAAAAAGATCAACAACTACTAGACGACGACTTCAGCAACAGCAACAGCACCAGCGCCAGCTCCACCTTCATCTGCACATCCACCTCAATCGCGTTGTGGTCCCGCTGCTGCTCCTCGAGCCGGCAACATGTCAAGCATAATTAATTTTCGATTCTGCCAGTGCTACCGTCAATTTCAACCCGTCTCCACCGTTGCCATTGCCATTGTCGTTGCCATCGCCGTCGCCGCCTCGTCTACGTTCCTGCAATTGTGCTGAAAGAGTCGGTCGACTGCCCCGCGCCGCCAGCTGGAAGTCGATTCTACGGGTAAACTTTGCCTCTTTACTTTTCTTTTGTAATTAATCTTTTTTGTTTTTGTATCGTTGTTGTTGTTGTCGCTGTTGCTGTTGCTGTTTCTGTTGTTGGTGTTATTGTCTGACAATAAGTACGTGTAGAGCGCGATTTTGTTTTATTATAATGAGAACATATAAACGTTTTGCTATCTGCCTACCGCGTACACCCTGACTCGGTCTGCTCTCGAAGCTGCCCCCGCCCTTCGCTGCCTTCTGGCTGTCTCTTTAGTTGTTTCAGCATGTTGCGAAAATTGTTTAATTGTTTGAATACTATTATCACATTTTATGAGAGTCACAATGATAGAGCGGGCGCTAGACTGCCAGAGAGAGAGAGAGAGAGTGACAGAGTTCTCTACGTTCGGAGGCTTCTTCCAGTGCCTATCTCTGTACCCCGTCCCTCTCACTCAGTGTCTTTGTCAGTCGGTTGAAGAATTTATGAATGTACGTCGGGTATTCAATTGTGAAATGAATGAGTTGGAATCAAAGCAGCTCAAATTATTCAAACATATGTTTGCTTATAACTAACTCGTACTGTCGACAATTAAGAAATCTGCATAGCATTTTGTACACACAATTTATAAGGCGGAAATTTACAGTTGAGACAACCTGATGTTTATTTTACGGCCCTTGTCACTTTTGTAGCCACTAGAGTAGAAACAAGAAGTTTACAATTTTAACGATTACGATAAAACCTTTTTAATTTATCAACCATTAAACATAATCACTCAATTTTGTATCTACATTAATTAATTCTAATTTATCTGCCTAATTTAAATCTAAATATAGTATGAATATTTTTGTGGAAGACAGCTTGAAAAGGATTTAAAATGATAGGAACAATAATACAAATATTAAGTAGACATTTTGGTAAACTTAGTAAAAATGTCATTTGCAATTTTAACAATAGAGTTTAAAAATAATCTAATTGGATTATTGAAGCTAATTGACATTAACAATATTTGTGGAAGTGAATTATATATAATGTGATAGTATTAAGTAGACTTATTAATTGTTGGCATATTTGCCGAAATATAAAAAAACTTCAAATTCCCAAGAAGTCAATGAATAACTTATTTTAATATTCAACTCATCATGAAATATGAATTACTCATTACATTAGCAAATACTTTAATTGCCAAGCTTATTTGATTGCTCAAAGTGCAAAAAGCACAGAGATTGATAGTGAATTTGATAGTTACTCAATCTTGATTGCCGTGTGATACGCTTAGTAATATGGTCATATATCAATTGGCCACAGTTGGTATTTCGCAATTAGACTAAAGAGCTAATGAAGTCATGTAGATTACACAATTACAAGGTATTCTACAGTTATGGCTCAATTACAGTTGAATAGATTGTTCCATTGTTGTGTGCTGTGTGTACTCGTACAAGTATCTTAGGATATGAATCATATTGTTTATCTCATTAGTAACGATGTGTCAAATTTCACATGTCCAATATGTATCTGTTGCTGTCATAAGTAAATGACTAAATATCACGTTTTAAATGCAATTACTTACGAGTAGAGTTGACCAAAAGCATTCGCTTCAATTCAATTGATGATATCCAATAAAAGATAACAATTTCCTGTCGTTCATATTATGAATATGTTGCACTACAACTGTAGGAATTACAATGCATTCATTAATGCCAACAAAGTACCAAAGAATTGCGCAAAAAAAGGGAAGAAAATAAATGACAAATGTAATAAAAAAACGAATATACGAAAAAAATGTAAAGATATGTCGGTAATAACTGCGTACGCACAGTTTCGAGTAATATCTGAACTCGGTAGTGTGAGGGATGAGACTGGCTATGGGCTGGAACTGGGAACTGTAGATGGGGCTGGGACTGGGGCTATAGAGTTGGAGCTGCGCCTTGAGCTGTGGCTGGCTGGGGAATTGGGGGAAGTTATACATGGCCTACGAGCAAATATGAATGCTGGCATTTGCTGGCATATCTGGCCAGCAGAACAGACAGCAGACATATAAAGGCCGCATTGCTGGCCGGACAGTAGGCAGAGTTGGATGACAGTCAGCCGGGCTTAGACGACAACGACAATTGGACGGGGGCTCTCTGGGCCTAGGTGTTGCTTTTTGCTCTTGTTGTTACTCTGTTGTTCACTTTATGGTAAAAATGCAACCATACCTGTTTTGCCAACACACCACACACACACACACACACACACACTCGCATACAACTGAACTCAACTCGTTTGCTCAGTTGCAGGCTCAACAGTGCAACTGCAACTGCAACTGCATTAAAGCTCTTTTTTTGCGCTTTTTATACCCTTGCGGCGGGTACCATCATTTCATTACGATATGCTGTGTCTATATAATCCTGATCAGCATAAAATCACTGCACAATTAAAGCTTACTTTCACTTTAAATAATCACAAAGCTGATGAGATAAGCAGAACTAACTGATAGCAATAATCCTTATTAAATTGTTGCAAAGTTAGAACATAAATTTGCTCGTGCAAAAAGCATTTAATTAACTGCAAGGGTATTTAATCCTCGACAAGCTGAGCAAGCTTGTTGTTGTTGTTGACTCTTTCTTTTTTTTTTGGTGCACGCACCTGTCCAAGCATAGACATGGCCAGAGACAGGCGGTCTGCAGGTGTTTTGTTTGGTTTGCTTCGCTTTGCTTTGCAATCGCTGGTCCCACGAACCGGCACTGGGAGTGGGACTGCGACTGCGACTGGAACTGGGTCTGGCACTAAGACTGGGACTGGAACTCGTCTGTCGGCTGTCGTCTGTCTCTGGCCGTGTCTCTGTCTGTGTGCCGCATAGTCCTCAGCATAATAATAATCCGGCAATTAAAATATGATCGCATAATAACTCGACACTCGTGTGTCTTCCTATGATTTATGGCGCAGCTTTTGGCTTTTGGCTTATTTATAGACTCTGCTTGCCACTCTCTGGGGTAATTGTGTTGTTGTTGTTATTGTTGTTCTTCTTGCCGTTGTTTGTTGTTGACTACTTTTTTTTTACGCATACTTTTGCATTCGCTTAAAGGTAAATTGCTGTCGCCAAGCGCCAGACGCCGTTGCCGTTGTCGTTGTTGTCTTAGTCGTTGTCTTTGCCGCTCTAAACGCGTTCGCCTGGGCCGGCTTGGCTCGTTTGACTGGCAAAACCCAGAGACAAGAGCCAAAAGAGCCAGCAGTGTCAGCAGAGCTCCTCGGCCAAAACAACTAGAAAATAAACAGAAGAAAAAAAAAACAGTGCAAAAAACCAAAACATTTGATACGCCCCGCGACTCGTCGACTGTGTCGAACAACAGCTACATAAAACTCCAACTTCAACTTTAAAACTCCAGATACAGATACAGATACAAATACAGATAAACGTACAACTCTTGAAGCTGCAGCTCAACAACTGACTGTCCGACTGTTGCATCTAATAAATAATTTTAAATGCTGACTACAAAAGCCCAAAATGAATGGAGCAATGAATGGCCTGACTTGGCTTGTCCAGGCGCAAGTTGAAGTGTAACCCAATAGCCAAGGCGCGCTCTTAATTGACTGCGTGGGATGTGAACGTGGATGTAGATGTGGATGGTTGCACAGCTGGTAGCCAAGCTGGTGGCAATCATTGCTGGCATATACGAGCAGTAGCTTTGCTGGTTATTAGTCGCCAAAAGTAGTGCAGCAACTGGGCCAAGTAGCAATTGCCATTTAGGCGTCAAGAAATGACCTGAGACCGGAGACCCGCATATTGGGGGTAGTTTTCTGCCAGTCACTTTGCCACTGCCAACTGCCAAGTCCCAACAGCCAACAGCCTAATGACGTCAGCTTTGTCGCCATATGTCTATGTCTCAACTACTTACGCACACACACACACACTCACTAACACTTACATACATTACACACACAAAAGCCATGCGTCATCGCGCAGGTTGTCGACGGCAGCAACTTCGTCTGCGTTTGCGTCTGCGTTCGGCCCATTGCAATTTCACCAGGCCCCCACTCGAACGGTCTCTGCGTCATGCCTACAGCATACACACATGGCACACACACACACGCACACTCGCTAACACTCACATCTGTGCAGTGGTTGTGATAATTTCGCCATGACACGCAAAACTGAAGCAATTTGCTTGCCTGCCTTCGTTTTATTGCCATCAAATACAAACTAATTAATATTCACAAAACAATACAAAGCCAATGAAAATTCCGCCGCCCAGATAAGCCTATAAATAGCAACAAATTCTGTGGCAGACTGTGCGGCGTGTTGCAGCCGCAGTCGCAGTCGCTTGAACATATACATAAATAGACTCGCACTTGCATCTTAATAAAAGGTTTCATTTGCTGTGCTTAAGGCCAAAGCTGCTTCGAGGGTAAAATCAGAGCTGCTTTTGTTGATGCTTTTTCCTGTTATGAATGCGCAGATCATATAAACTTGATTATTGTACTCGTAAACATTTATGTTTGCTCTTCACTTGAATGGCAATTGCTTTGATTAAGATTACTAATACGCAGCGTGGTGCAAGCACAACGTCAGCGAGTCAGCTAATCCGCCAGTTAGTGGCTGCCATTGACGCAGCAGCTTGCCAGACAAAATGGCGACAGCATTGACAACAGTTCAACAACAACAACAACAACAACAACAGTAATAACGACAACTGCAGCACACTGCTGCTGCAATTGCAGTTCGTATGCAATGTAAACAAGATCATTTGCTTGCAATGTTTATACGTCTATTAATTTGCTAACGCATTCTAATTGCCCGATCTGTGAGCGAGTTCGACGCATTTGGCATTCAACGCAAAGCAAACAATTTACGTGTAATTAACAATAACTACGTGTATTTCGCTATTCAGCATTTGATAAGTTGCCTAATGAAGTTACATAATTCAAGCAACATATAGTATTACCAGGAACAGATAGGCTGTTGCCAAATATTTTGATAACGCCCAGAAACACTGAAATTGTGTGACATTCCAAAGTCCAAAACGTAATCAAGGCAATTATGATGGGCAAATGTTTCAAAAACTATGAAATACTATAAAAATGAAAAGTAAAAAACGACTGAAAGAAATACAAATACAAATTGTTGTCGCTTGGCAGCTACCATTAGTAAGCATACAAATTATGCCTTTGATAATGATGATGGTGATGGTGATGATGATCAGATTATCAGAGCAAAACAGAGACAGAGAGTTGAGCTGAGATTGGGATTGGTACTGACTGGGATTGGAACTATCATTGGATGCTTTTAGTTGACCATTGGCAACTGTGGCGCTATTTGTATGTAAATGTATTAATGGGCATTTATGTATTTCTTATGCAAAATGTATGAAACTTATAAAACTAAAACATCAAAATGGAAGCAAAATTTTGTGATAATCATATGTTAATTTCAAATCAACGCTCGGCAGCAGCTGCCATAAACAAACTAAATTATGTATCTATGTGCGCGTGTCTCTGCCCTACAAATACACTGACATATCTAGATAAGCATCTGATACATATATTGTATACAAATGTGGATAGAACCAAATATGAAGCTCAAGCGCCAAGGCAGTCAATAAAATATTCAAGATGTAAACCAAAAGGGTTCTTTAATATCAAGAGAATACATACCATAAGAAATTTACCGAAAACAGTAGCAGTTTACTTACTTAAGTTGCACTTGCAGCACCGAGCATTCAATATATCCATTTTGTAGCCAGCTGTAATTTAATTAACACCTCAATGATGATGATGATGATGATGATGTTGCGGTTGATAGTGATGATTCGAAATAAAATGCAGACCATGTTGGTGGCAAGTTCAACGTCACGTTAAACAAACTGCCCCCAGTGCATTTGCGAGTACAACAAACATAGAGCAACTACAATTGCCATAACAACTGCAACACGTTTTCACATGGCTCCTCAAAGTGGTCACTGCTTGTCTGTCCGATCACTGGTTGTTGCGGCTGTTGTTGTTGTCACACATGCGGTCAGTTGTCTGGGTCTCGCATGTCGCAGTCTGAACATGAAATCGCAGCGTTAAGACATATGAGCACATCAACGTGAATTAACAGACACATTAAGCGATACCGATCTGTATGCGGAGTCCAAGTCGAAGTCGTTCACAGCACTAAACACGAGACCACGACGATGAGAACGAGAGACATCTAAACACCAACAACAACAGCAACAGCAACACCAACAACAATAGCAACAACAACAACTGCAAATCAGTATCATTAAACGAAAGACTCTGGCAACGAACCAACCATAAACGTGGCTTGAAGCAAGGGGGCGGGGAAGCGGCTCTGGCTGCACTTTGAACCCGTTCATCGAAAACGGAAGTGTGTGAGCAAACAATATCTGAATCATGTCACTGGAATTTCGATACACCACGCTTAGCATACTTATAAGTGACATTTTATGGCATATCAAATTTCAGGCAAACAAACAAAACTAACCAATACAATACAATGCATAGAACACGCCCGTTCCTTCATCTCTCGATCCATTATCCAATATCTATGTCTCTCTCACACACTGTATTTGTATCTGTATCCGATGTTGTTTGTCTTTTTGAAAGACAAAAACGAAAATATGCAAACAATTCGCATTTGCGTGTTAATCAATAAATTTGACTGTGAAAACCATTTTGATTGTTGAATAATATACACATATACGACATGTCGACGTCATATGCTCCAAACACATATACAGAGTTCCACAGAAGACACCAGCAGATAGGCAACAACAACAACAACAACAATAATAATAACCATAACAATTAAGAATGTGAGAGGAAGCGAGAGTGCTCACTTTGGTGACACCCTGTATCAGTACGAATATATTGAAATTTTCCAAAGACTTTGATAATATTTAAAAAAAAAAAACCAAAAAGCATTGAATTGCTATAAGGACGCAGAGGGCTAGAACAATGCAGCTGTTAGAATACATCCATCCATTACCATCTCTATAGGGTATAATAAATAATAAGAAACATGTTTTTAATGATGCCATACACCAGCAAACAAAACCATTTTCAGCGAAATGCCAAATAAATATCTCGATAGTAAATTGTTTCTAGACAATTTTTCTATTCGATCAGTTGGCATTTTTGTGCATATTTTAAGAGAGCTGCTGCTTTTGTGCATTGTCATTGAACAAATGTGCCAGAAGCGGCTCGCGAAATGTATAAACAATAACAAAAGCACAAGCTACAGCAACAGCAATAACAACCACAACAACAACAACAATAACATTAAGATTCGGGTTTGTCGCGTCACACGCTGGAATTCCCATATATCGTCTAATTTGTTGTTGCTGTTTTTGTTGTAGTTTTTGTATCTTTTTTTTTTACTTTTTTATTTATTTTTTGTTGGCTGTGTTTCTAAAATTGTTTACAGCTACAATCGCCTGGTCTGTGCTCATCTTCCAATCAATAAATCCGGTTTCGAAAACATTTTTTATATGTTACTTGATTAACTTTCGCCCCGAAAAAATAATTGCACAATAAACATAAACAAATTGTTTGAAAAACCGTATTTTCATTTCTCGTCTTTACGTTTTCAACTTGTTGAATGTTTTGCCTTCTAGTTCACGCTTAAATGGTCTTCACTTTGGGGATGGGGGGCGCAACCCCAATCATATCTCTGAATCAGGCTCGACTCTGGCTCTGACTCTGGCCAAGCACTTGCTGGGCTTCCATGCAAATTGAGCATTTCTGTGGTGCCACCCCCTCGATACGCTCTATAAACATATACATACATACATGTGTACATTTGACTCTACTGTCTGTGTATCAATTAATTGTTCTGGGCTATTTATAGATTTTGCGGTGAAATTGCTAATAATACTCAAATTTCAACAACGGCTCTGCATATGCCGAGTATTTAAAATTAACCACATGAGTAGCTTAAATACATGTGTATATGTATTAGACAATTGTCGTGTGTGGGCTATTTGCAGAATTCAAATTAGAATATTGAATTGTGCAAACACAAATATGGATCAGAAGTCGGACCAGATTGTGACAATTGTCTAGCTATGACTAAGTAAAAGTTAATGTATTGCCAATTGGTTGTCTCGCCAAAACAGGAAACAACAACCAGCGGACTCTCTCCTCTCGCCCCTCGATATGTCTGTGATAAATCAGTGTGTGTGTGTGTGTGTGCATGTATTAGTGAAAAATTGTGCCTGCTCTGCTTTGCCCAGGCCATGTGCTTTAAGCTTACAAAGCATCGGCGTACGTGTGCTGTGTACGTGAGTTAAAGCTGCGATATGATCGCTGAACTGAGCTCAGCTGAGTTCAGTTCACACGTGCCACACTCACACATGGTGGGGCTGGCGATATCCGCATAAAATTGGTTGGTAAGAATCAAAGAGACATGGCAAGCAAACATTTGCATACGTATGTTACACAGAGAAAGCTCATCTTGAAGTCTGATTATTACACAATACCATAGCTCATAATGCCTGTGGCATAACTTGGCCAAGAACTGAACGAGTTTGCGTGTGGCACAGATTGCAGCTGCAATTGGGAATGCGGCATGACGGTCATGACAGGATGGGGGCAGGGTTTACGGTGATTGCCACACAGGCGGAGGCCAACACAGAGACAGAGACAAGTTCCCTGAATCAGTACTCAGAGTAATCGGGCCAAGACTGAAGCTGGCTAATAGCTTTGTTAGTTTTATGCCTGTGTGTTTTGTGTCTTTATTATGTCGTTTGTCTCCCCATTCGATTTCAATTTCAATTTTAAGATGCAGTCGTGTGGGGCAGGCGGCAGGGCAGGCCGACCCTTTTTATGGGGCCCGCGAGCATAAATTTTGTTAACTGTTGCTGTCCATTGTTGTTGTTCGAGTTGTTTTTGTTGTTGTTGTTGGGCAATCGTCAACGTTCAACGTTGTTGTCTTCATTTGTGGTAGTTGTAATCGCCGCTTGTCGCATTAAATTGAACCAATAACATTGCCTGTTTCTGTCTCACCCTAGAGAGCGAGTGAGAGAGGAGGGGACTCGGCTTTTTGGCCATGCCTTGCCCTGAGCCCCAGCAACTTTGACAAATGTGCGTTTTAGCCGTCTCATTGTTGTGGCAAACTGACTTCGATATGCAAATATATTGAAATTAGTTGCCAGCCTGAGCCAAGCAGAGCCAACTCGTTGATTGGCTCGACTCGGCTTGGCCGAGTTGCCAGTTAGCCAGATTCGAATCGTGTCTTGAAGTTTTGTAGTTATTGCTGTTGTTGTGCAATTTGCATGATTTGCAAATGTTAATATTATATTTGTTGTTGTTGCTGGCGCCATTTGTTTATTATCTGCGCCCTGTCCCTATGCTTGACGACTGATCACTGATCACTGATCGCAGCGAGCTTCGTTCAATGTTAAGGCCCCCAAAAACAGAAAAATTCCACACTTAATTGAATTAAAGACTGCGACAGGCTGGCAAGGTATTCACATAATTGGCACTAAAGCCAGCATACTTTTTAAGTAGAATTCTGTTGGGCTGTCGGCTGTCGGCTGTTGAAAGTGTGATAAGCCTTCTTGCTCGCTGCACGCACATACCGCACGCACCGCCCCACCCCGCCCTGTCCCGGCCGTTGGGCTGCCTTCGTTACGCTTTGGCAATGGGCTAGCCAGCCTACCTACCGCACATCATTAGACCTGGTCTAGACGGACGTCTGCGTCTGCTCGGCCTGAACCCTTTTGAAGGCAATGCGTCCCTTTTATGACCATTTCGTTGGCCACTGGCAAGCCGCAAGTCGCAAGTCGCAAGTCGCTTACCATTCGCTTACCTTAATTGCCACTGTGTTTGACGCCAGCTAGACGCCAGCGCTGATGGCGTTGGCGGCGGCGGCATTAGAAACACTCTCCACTTCTCTCATTCCCTGCCGGTTTCAGTAGCAGTCCAAGCCAAACTGTAACCGAAACCCTATAATCAGTGATCCGCCCCCTGCTCCTCCGCCTCCGCCCACCCGCTCGGCCGGCGCATTTAATTGGCACGATTCTCGCGACGCGTCGTCATGCAATTGGCCGCTGGGCGGCCAATTAAATCAAAGCGTTTATAGCAACTTGTCGTAAATTAAAATCGTTGCTAATTCTTACCAAGCTGTCGGCTCTATATCTATTTATAAATCAACTCAATCCATGACAAGTGTTCTCAAGCGCACATCAACCCCAGATTCCAGCATTGTTTTCAGTTTTCTGTTATTTTTGCCACTATTTTTTTATTTTATTTTAAGGGGGGGCCACGGACCTCGGAGCTACGATAAGCACCAAGTACAAGGTTCTGGTGCGAGTTCTGGTTAAGATACTCAAACAAAACTATCGCTATTATTGGGTTTGCCACTTCAATGCCACCTCGTGTGCTCTCAAGTTCACAGAGTACAAAAAGCAAAAAGCCAAAAAAAAAAACAACAACAAAATGAAGAGAAAACAAACAAAAATTGCGTAGTTCTCAAAGTGTTGTGCGTTGAAGATTTGGGCTTGACTTTTGGAGACTATCCAAAGCATCTGGTTACAATCTTTATTTTCCACACAAGCTGTGTTCTATTCTATTTGCGACGCAGTTCAGTTAGATCTTATCATAAAGAAGATTTTGAAACTGCTCGTTTGCTTTCCAAATTCAGATTGAATTGGAAAGTCAACTCATGAAACAGCATCGATTTCAGTTTTCTCCTCTTATGTAGATTAGTAAATAATAAGTATTACAATGTCTTGAATAAAAATCAAATTTTAATTCTATCTTTATTATAATTATTATTGTTATTAAGACTATTTTTATTTTCTCTTTTTCTTTTCTCAATTTTTTACATTCTCTTTCTCTCACCTTAATTGTTTAATTTTCATTGTATTCATCTATATTTACTAAGTCTTCGTTTATTAGTTAATAAGCACAGTTTATTTTGTCTAATTAACTAATGAAATTATCTTAAGAATTATCATATTAAGTTTTCCAAAGTCTATGCTGATTCCACAAGACTCGTCTTCGCAGTAGAACTTTTAAAAATAATTCAATTTTGATTAATTTTCATTCCTTGTAATTGAGTCAATAATTTCCTAGTTCACAGTTCTTAGTTATGATTATTTAAACTTAATAGCTTATACAGTATTTCAATTATATTTTGTAACTATTATAGTTATACTTATACATTGAAAATTGTCCTACTTCAATTATTTGAGATTAATATTAAATTCGTGTGTCTTTGTTAAATGATTGGATTACGCTTTTTAATTTTTAACATATATATTTTGATTTTTATTTACAGCATTTTAAAATCAATTTAAAAATAGATTCTATTATATATATAAATGTCCGGCAAAATAGTCAATTGTATTGATCTCGCAAAAGCTGAGGTACAGCGAATGAGATGAACTCTATGAAACTAGCCGGCTATTATGATAATATATGTAATTCTACATATACAATAGATTTGCATTGTCCTTGTCGACTGCATTGCGGTGACAAATTGCAGCTAATCAGCAATGGGAACAGCAATAGAGCTTGGAGTCGCGAACGACATTTACGATGTTCTATTATGTGAATCTTATCAATTGCAGAAATTAGCATATATATGTTATATGTGTATATATATAATATATACTGCAAATGTCTATATTAGCTGCATATAGTATAGAGAACGTTATCAGTTTGTGTGACAATTTTTTAATTGGCTGTCTGTTATAACATTGTTAGGTCAAGCACCGCTTTTGGCATAACAATCTCCCGGTTCGGTGCATGACAATGCACCCCGCACATACACTTGGGTGTGATGCGTCATTAAAGATCACATAGAAGAACAAGAAAGAGAGGGAGAAAAGAGTGAACTCTAAAGAGAGAGAGAGAGTTGGACAACAACGACTGATTCATCGATTGAACATTTAAGATCGAGTTCTATTTTAGCATCCGCTTTGAGGCGGAGCGGCAAATGTTGGCGCCACTTTGAAGACAAATAATCAATAAACTTTGGCAAATTTGATTTGCTTTTTGGTTGTTATTGTTTTTATGATTTGTTGTTGTTGCCAAAGCCAAATAAAAAGAATTATGCGCGTTGTGTGATTTGTGTGAGGAGAGCAAGAAAACATGAAATTAATTATAAGTCAAACAAGCATTACAAATATTGCCTGGCGCCAGACAGAAATCATTAACATTTTTATGACCCGGCGCACAACAAAGAACACCACACATATCTGTCAGCTGGTGTTACCTGTACACACACTCTCTCGCACACACACACACACTCGCACGCATAAATCGCAACTAATAATGTCCAAGTTGTCTAACACCTAAGAGCCGCCATAAAGACAAATCGCAAGAGCTGACGAAACAGCCAATGGCCAGCGGAGTTTACCTTTTAGCCCAAAAGCAGGCGTACGTGCAAAATCGATGGATGCTGACCAGGCCAAGATGATTCGCAGAATTTGCTTAGTGTCTGCACAAAGAGCCATGGCGAAAGGGAGTGAGAGCGAGAGATAGGTAGAGATGCCTAGCGTCATATTGATAGGCATCATAAAACTGAAAACTGAAAACTAAAACCCCAGAAACAGCCACAAATCAGTTACCAGCAAATGGTTTCTGTTTAGACCTTAGGCGGCAAGTGCAAATCATTTGGCCAGATCAGAACAGTCTGACCGCTGGCCTGACCGAATGCCTGGCCTCACTGACTGATGACCAGCTTGCATTAAATTAACGCGAAAAATGTATCTTTCATAAATTGAAACAACAAAGTCATCAAGTAGTATGAAACACCTGCACACAACACACGCAACACACACACTTGAACGTTTTCTAAACAAAATTCGTTTCTATTTTCGGTTCAACTTATATTTTGGCGCCTTCCCTGTGTATTTTTAAACTGACCGGCTTGATCTTTTTTTAACACTATATTTTCAGCAATATTTCAAGAGCAGCCACGTCAACAAATAACAATAACAACAACTACTACCGAGAATACAACAGCAGAGATTTTGGATAGTAATAAAATTGATGCAAATTTCTGTGAACTTGCGCCAACAAATTGCGAAAATGTGTTGCAAATCTAGCAGCATGTGGAAATGTTCGACATCTTCAAGTGGCCAGCAAAAACAGCAACTACACCAACAACAACAACAATACGAACCAGTGACGACAACGCTACAAACTGAAAGTCATGGCCACGCACAACACCACAGATCCAAATACAGCATCAGCATCAACAACAGGCGGCAACATTCATTGGCCACAATTTGTTCCATCGCCTGTTTCCTATTGATTGCCATCATCCAGATGCAAACGGTGGCAGGACTCAAAAAAGAAGGCCTTTCAGGTGAGTAAAAGTGGAGGGAAAGAGGATTATAGAAATAATGCGAATAGGATAAAAATGTGGGCTTAAAATAATTAAGGTAATGCAATAATGAGCGATCGAGGAAGTTAACACAAATATTTTATTTAAAAGCAAACTGTCGCAAGACATTATGATCATGCTATAATGGCCAACTACTTCTTCTTTGTATCAGAGAAGCTAGTAAATTAATGTCTATCATTATAATACAATAACAACTTATTCTTCTACAAGTACAAAGGCATTGAGCTTCAAATCCTATCGACTGTTTAATATCTAGCAAGACAAGTACTCGTATAAATAATATATCTGAAAGATTTGCAGCGTAAGGCAATCATTGTTCGTAATTGAATAAATTCGATTCAATAAGCAATAGAATATAATTTATTTAGTTATTTGTGGTAAATACAAAGTATGTGTCACTTTGCTATAGCATATTTAGTCTAGTTTCAAGATCATTTTTACAGCAACTGAATCGATTGTCAAGTGGACCACCTGACGCATAATTCCATATAGTCTCCATATGTAGTTTCACCCTGCAACTTGTTAACCTTCACCTTACTCATAGTGAGCGGTCTCCTGATGATTACATTTAGCTGCTGCCCCCTGCCCGATATTTTCTAATCCCGTTCCCAGTTGCCAGTTGCCAGTTTGACAGTCGCGAGTTCTGGGTTTCTACGATGGGCACACGTGCCGCTTAGACGCTCCCAACACGTAGATGTTGCTGTTGTTGTCGCTGTCTGGCGCTGGGGCTGGCGCTTAATCTGTGATTGTGATTAATCAGTCGACGCCAGCGTCGCCAGCTGTCCGACTGGACGGCTACTGAGCGTATTTGATCGCTGCCAGTTTTTAGTTTTATTTTCTATGGCTTATTTTTTTCTAATTTTTTTTATTTTAATTTTATTTTTTTGTTTTTGTTCGCTTTTCGTGTTCTCTAAACATATTGAGTGGGTTTTTTAATGGCATTTGAGTGTGTTAAATGAAATAAAAAATGGCATAAATTAGATATACATATTGCAATTCCGATATCGGGTTACTTGAACAAGGTTCATTAACTGTCGCCTGCCAGCCAAAACTAGAAGGGCGACCAAAAGAGAAGGGAATACAAAGTTGCGTGTGTAGAAAGTTTCCAAACAACAAAAAAAAAAGAAACTGTGACTTGGCCAAAAAACTTTACCACTTCTTCCACTTCATTAGGCAGACCAATGGATTTGTTTATGAATGAAGGTGGTCCAGCTGGCAGGCAAAAGGCACAGCAGGATACAATCGCATAACAGGAAGACAACAAGAAAAGACAACAAGCTGAGCAGCAGAAACATCAAACAAACAAGCGACCAAACCAAATTACCAAGTACACAAACCAAGCACAACTTCAGGTCCAAAAAGATGCAAGCATTGATATCAAACTAAGGCTAAGCCGCCCACAGAATATACAAGTCGGTAGTTGTAGCCCCGAAGCTTCAACTGCAACTGCAACTGCAACGGCGACTGTGTCATGTCGTTGTATTTGTATTTGTAACTGTGTGTGTGTAGCGCCGGCGTCTTCATTTATCAACGAACCAAGCACACACACACTCACTCACCAACAGTAGGTGCTTCGAGCGAGCAGTTTGAGTGTGTGTTTATCAGCACATTGCAGGTGGTCCCACAAAGCCAGGCCAGGCCAGCCCAGCCCCTGGCATCGGGCATCGGGCATCGGGCATCGGGATGGGCCCTGCAAGTCAGCCTGGGGTCGCTGTGCCGTCGTTTCCGTTTGCCTTGTTGCGTTTCATTTTCGTGTCGCTTCGAATCGTTCTTAATTATACCCTCTATCAAAAAATGGGCACAGACGGGTATACCAGCTGGAAAGACTACTTTGAGAAGTGGCGCACCCTTTTATATAATTCAAGAGATTTCATACTTATGCTATTTTATACTACAATATAATATCTAGATAGCTATCTAGATAACTTGCTTTAAAGATAATTTCAATTTCTGAAATACTCAATTTTCTGGGGGTCCTTTTTAGTGGATAAATATCTTATAATTGAATTACAATTGGCTTTACACTGTGAGCTTCTACTCTATTTCTTTCAACACTTTTGGATAATTATGTAGTATACAAATGATGTAGACAATCAGTTAATTGCATGAGGTTAGCAACAGGGTATATTCGAGTTGGGCATTGCCCGCTGACGACTGCTTGATCGTTTTGTTGTGCTGTGGTCTGGAACATGTTTAACATGCGGCGCTTGCTACTTTGACTTAGCGCCGGTGCCAGAGGAAAAAGGTAAACCAAACAAAGAATATCCCAAAATGCAGCATGAGAGGAGGAAACTGTCGACAGAGCGAGGGACTGAGTGAGGGAGAGGCAGTTGCTTTATGATCTCGCTATGCACACACACACAGACACACACACGCACTGACTGAGAAGTAGCTGATAAAGTGGCCTAATCTCTTTGACCTGTATGCTTGGTTTTTGGTTGGTCCGCGCCGCGGGTCACGTGCTGGATAGCATCTCAGTCAGTGGGCAATTTCCGGCGACATGCTTGTAAATTAAATATTTGTTATTTGTTATTTGTTTTATTCGAAACGTCAGTTCTGAAAAAAAGAGAAAATAATAAAAATAAAAACAGGAAATCGTGTGTTGTGAGATTTCCAAGAATTTATGGCTGACAAGTTGGTTTAGGAATCTAGACCAGAATCAACTAGCAATCTCTTAAACAAGTTTCATCCAGTCCCACTTCAACATTAATGTGTTCTTCTCATTCTGTCATCTACTACAGGTAACATGCAATCCTGCAACAATGAGGGTGAAGAGATTCTAACTGATGGCATACAAAACTCCAAATGCTACAAGTGTACATGCCAGGTAAGTGAACTATGATTAAGGGCAAATACCAGTTAAGTAGTGGCCGTTAGCCGTTAGTTTGACTTCATTTATAAGTGTGTTCTTTGCCGCTGGCTCTGCATGCGGTCGGCTCCAAGAAAGTGCGCTAGTCGTGCCAACAAAAGTGGACACCCTTTGACCCGAATAAAACGCAACTTCGACCAATGTATGAAATAAAACTAAAACAGCAACATGGGATAAATAAATCGTATGTAACTGTCTCTGTCTCTGACGCTGTCGCTGGTTGTCTGGCGCACTGCATGAACGACGCCAATGTCCAGCCAGGACATGTTGAAAGGATATGCGGAACGGATATGTTGTGGATGTGGCCATGTGTCGCACATTTCACAACGCCTGCCAGTCGCGGCCAGGAAATGCACTTGTGCTCGTAATCCCAAGACCCAAAAACAAAAACGAATTTCAAATATTTACATTAGACAGCCACTAAATTTGGCCAAGTCGCCTCGCAATGCCAAACGAACAGACAGCTAGAAATGCAGACATGATTAGAGACACTCATATATGTATGTATATGTATGGGTATTTTCTGTACATATACTACGAGTATAGCATTAAATCAAAATAAAAATCAATTGAAGTCCACAGACAAATATTCAACATGGCAATGAGTCTTTTATGCTTTAACAAATTGTCTTTGCTTAATTTTGGAGCTTTAAAATATTAATAGGAAAATTGTGTCATTCAAAATGTGTTGAAATTTTGAACAATTATTCTATTTAAATTTAATCCACAGCAACAATGGCATGTTAAATAAACATTTGAAATTTATGAAGCCACTTCGATGCTCTAAGCCCGTTGAAATGGTCTTAACAGATCGTTAAACTATGGTCAGCTGTTAATCTAAGAAACGGTACTAGGTTGTTTGCTCATGTTTTCTGAACAAAATGTTTGTTTGTTTTTATATACAATACTTTTGTGCTTGGTGTTTGCTTTTGTTTGGCTTTTTACGCTGGACGATCTTGGCTCGGCTGGATTGCTATAATACAAGGTCGTCAAACGGGTTTGCGACATGACAATCGTTAACCACAGGGTAGCGATCGTTTGACAAACACTTGGCGCCGTGTTTTTTGTCGCCGTCAACGGCTACCGACGGTCCCAAAGCACAGGCGATAGATTCACCACACTTAGAGCCGTCGCGCGGTGGCACGAGGGGACGAAGTCGTGTGCTGTGTCGTCATTAGGCGACGACAGCGCGTGCTCATATTGTTGGCGTTGCCAGACTTCCGATGCTGATGCTGAGGCTGAGGCTGCTAATTTGCGCTAAGCGCTGCTAAACACCGTCGCTCCAATTTAGGCGCCAAGAAGCTTTCGCGTCGACCAAAACAATAACAACTTCAACGACAGTAACGGCGACAACAACTGCGACGGCGCAGCCAGCGATCGATTGATTGTTGTATAGCCTCCAGTCATAAGCTGATGCTGTGGCTCTCATTGTTGCTGCTGTTGTTGTTGTTGTTGTTATCGTCAAGTGGGCGTAACCAAAAAAAAAAAAAAAAAAAAAAGAAAGAAGAGAAAAATAAAACAATGCTGGCGCCACCTTACTTTAAGTTGATGGCGCCATGCGTTGCGCCTGCTCTAACTGACTAACTGTCCCGTTCGCACTTGCCCTATCACTCTCCTCTCTCGCTCACCTGCTCTCTCACTCTTTGCTTTTGCTCACACACTTTGCAGCTGCGACTGCGCGCGTCGCGCGTCGAGATTCAACGAAAGTTCATCGCGTAATCAATTGAACACATTTATTGAGCCGGCTCTTAAAGCACAACTCTTAAAGCTCTCTTAAAGTTTAGCCCAAAAGCTACGCAATGAACTGTACAATGCTCGCTCAGCTGTAATACGGTTAACCCATAAAGCACACGCTTTATGCCTCGTTCGTCTCACACTGTCGCATTCTATTTGTATGTAATATTTGCAAACGCTTTTGGGTGATTGTTGATAGTTTATGGCCGACGTTTATTATCTTAAATATCATAATATATCGCATATTATATGAGTGTCCTGTGTGTGCTTGCCAAAACCCATTGAAACCCACTGAAACCCCCCCAAGGATAATCAAACAAATTGTCTGCGTCTCTGTCTGTGTCTGGGTTTCGTCTAATGGGCGGATTTTTCGCGTTTCCGCGACTGAATTTGTTAACAAATTTGGTTTTTATGTGAAAATTATGCTGAGTACGCATTGCTCGCCTAATGGCATATGATTTAAGCGTTTTTGGCTTGCCTGCGCATTCTGCCAGTTGATTGAGCTAGCGAGTTTTATGGGCCCTTTTTCAGGATGCTTTACGATACATATTTGCAAATGAAATGTCTCCTTGAAAATCCAACAATAATAACTAATATATTCAAATAAGCGAAGAGTAAACAGTTTGTTGACTCATAATTGTTTATGCGAATCTTAATAATCATATGACTCAGTTTAGTTTTTCCAAAATGTGAGCAGATTTTCATCTGACTTTATTTCGTTAGGAATTCCTAACATGGCTACAAGTGACAAAATACACACATGACCATAAGAAAACAAAAGCACAGTTTATTATTACCATATTCTGTGAGCCGTAACTAGTTAAAAGCAGCGGCTATCTAAAGTCTGAGGTCTACAGTCTACAGTCTACGACAATACAGTGTGCTAACTGAGTGTTTGGCTAGAGTCTTGGCCAAGTTTGCCCAGCGAACGTTTAGTTGCTTAAGAGCCAACAAGAGCTAGCGACTAGAGAGCCGTTTGAGAGATTCAGTTCCAGCTGAAGATGGTGATGGGGGGAGATGTGAGGGGAATGCACAGAATGGACGGACGGTGTTAAAACTGATCATGTTTTGTCAAACGCAAGGTCGTTGGAGGCCGTTTGCAAATGTGGTTCTGCCACTGTGGCACACATAGATACACATACGCATGCAAACACAAGCACACATACACACATATGATTGGCATTCGTGATTGCCGCTGGCGCACAACAAAAATCTCAGCCTCTACTTAGCAGCTTGTCCGGTGCCGATGCCGATGTCGATGCCGGGTCCGGGACGCTTGGTTGCCTTCGTGGCGCCTTTTCTTTTTGTTGTTGTTTCACTCTTTATTTTTTTTACATATATGTATATGTTTTTTTTTTAATAGCAACCTTTGAAAGCAGCTACTAGACAACATCAACATCGACATCAACGTACGACGTCCGAACTCTTTGGCGATGCTTAACTTTCATGTTGGCTGAAATATTTCTATACCGGTTCCAGATTAGAAAGAAAGAATTTCAAAGCATAAACAGCATCTGGAAATGCGTAGAGAGCACAAACCACAACGTGTTATGATGTGCAGAGCATAGCATCAATAATTCTCTCCCTTTCTTCCTCTCTCTCTCTCTCTCACACACTCTTTTCAAGAGCATTTGAACTTTGTATCGCTGTGTTGCGATTTCCATTTCAATTTCTAATTCCATTTTCAACTGTCAACTTTCAACGTTTGTGTTGTATGTATATTGTGTTGTCTGTTGTCTGTGGCGAGTGTCGAGTGGCAATCGGCAATTGGCAAGTGGCGAATTCAAGTTGCTCTGCGAGCAACGATAAAGTGCTTTTCAATCTGTCAGTGTTTATTGCATTATGGCGCATAGTCATAGTAACGATGCCGCACTAAAGGTGCCATTAAAATTCCAACTAACAACTGCCATTAAACTAATACGATGATAAAAATCTTTCAGTGCGCCCCAACAATAACAACAACAACAACAACAACAGCGACAACAAAAGCAAAACAAAACACCAACCGCAAAAAACCTCTCGACTCTCGACACATTTTCATAACAATTGCAAATTTTGCACGTTGCGACGGCGGCTCCATCCAAATTGAGATCCAATCTGGTTTGCTTGCACTAAATTATACACACACACATATACACAACACACACACATATATTAGATACACCATGAGCCGCGACATTGTTCAGCCGCAATTGCATACAAATTAGTGAAATATTTTGCCTGTTTTTGGTCGACATCTATCTAGATTTATAGATACATTTACAATTAGTCTCAGCACTAGACTCGAGACCCCAGACCTCAGACCTCAGACACCGTCACCGTCACCATCAACACTCCCACTCCCCTCCTCATCCACGACTCAGTCGTTGTTCGAAATCTTGGCATTTTTAACCTGTCACAAGCGCAAATGCATGCGACAGCTGCGCACAAGGGTTAAAGGCGCCCATAGATTTCAGATTTCAGATATAGTTCGTCGTATCGCTGTGAGTGTTGCATAAGCTGCCAAAGCCTTGCCACATGCATTTGACTTATGATCGACATCAATTCTAATGCGCCGCTTGCCGCTGTCAACATGTCGTTAACACAACAACAACAACAACAACAACAACAGCGACTACAACAAAAACTAACTCTAGAGCAACTTCAAGCAAAATTGTGTACATAAGTCGAACAAAAAGCAGCACAACTAACACACCAACTGCTGTTGCTGTTGCCAATTGAGTCTCGGCCAACTGGTCAACAAAATCCGCTAGCTGTCTATGCGCATTTTGGCCAAGGGATGCAATCATTTCAAATGCAGCACACTCTCTTAAATGCTTATTATATAGCTCACTTTTTTAAATGACTTTTCAAGTGGCAATTATGTGAGATGCAGCTTGTTTCAATTTGCTCTCTCTTGCCGTCTTAAATTAAACAAAGCCAAGCTACTGCTCGTAGCGCATTAAAGGTGTCGACTATGGCGCATTGTTAGCTGCTTACCACGCCCTAAAATGTGCACTCAATGCCATATAATTTCGACTCGTTTGCATCCATAAATTATACAGACTGTCGAAGGTCAGAGTGCAACTCGCTTGAACAAATGCAATTTGTTTGTGAGCAACGGCCAAACAAATGCTGAGCAGCTGCAGGTGCAGCACTCACTGACATGACACTGCGCCAGAGGGGCAAGGTGGAAAGGGGCAAGCAGATGGCAGACACAAATCATATGCTTAGCCACGTTGCGCATTTGACAGCCATCTCTCAGTTGGTTAAGCGCATTTACGCAAATTGCGCATACGCCACGTGGTGTCCGACAGAGGGCGAATGATTTTAAGCCATAAGTCGAATTTATGGGCCACAAAACTAACTTTTTTATCTACGCATTTATCATTGCAGAATGGCTTTGTGAAATGCGACCAGAGCTGCCCGTCGATTGATGATTGCTATTTGCTCGACACCAAATCCAGTGACAGCTGCTGTCGCAAGTGCAAAGGTAAGTGTGGCAACACTGCAGACATCTGCAGAGAACAAGAGCTAAACTGACAGTGCATTTCATCAACACAGGCTGCATTTATCGCGGAGTGCCGTATGCCAGTGGTGCGGAATGGAGCTATCCGGATGAGCCGTGCAAGACGTACAAGTGCATCGCCAGCGTTGTCACGGAGACAACGCAGAAATGTTATTCACAGTGCGATGACAATCAGTTGACACCGCCCCGCCCCGGTGAATGCTGTCCAACATGTCAGGGTAAGTAACATAATATAGTAAAGTAGTAATATATGTGGCTCGATCAAGTCAATCTCACTGCCCACTGCATGCTGTTCAAGCTGTCAACTAGTTGAACCAGTCCAATTGGGGCATCACTCACTAAAATGATCTGGCCAAGCAGCACCCGAAACTAATGCCTCCTAATCGTCCGATCGTCAGACAATAGTCTAAACAGATGGTCGACTTTTGTGTCTATTTTGTGACTTTGCACGATTTGCTTATTTATGGGCTTTAAATTGTCTATTAGGTTGACAATGTCGCATTGCGTTCAAAACAAAAGAGTCCAGCAACAGGGTGTGCTCTCCTAAACAATACCCTGTAAGACAACACTCAATAGAGAGCAGCAGAAAATGCTTTTCAGCGCCTCTTCTTAAATATTCTTCAATTGAACTCAAAGAGCTCTGCTGCCGACACTACACAACAGGGTACAGGGTATAATTAGTACGCACCGCACAGTCTGTCTATGCAAATAGATCGCTTGGAAACCCGTTTCGACATGTGGAAATTTTCTTGGCTGTCGCCCAAAACATCAACAGAATTAATACGTCTTATAAACCGTTGTCTGATCGACATTATATTGTTGTATGTTATGTTATTGTACACTTTGCAGGTTGCAAGATCAACGGCCAGACTGTTGCCGAAGGCCAAGAGGTTGTCGCCTCGATCGATGATCGCTGCTTGGTCTGTCAGTGCAGCGGCAATAAGCTGAGCTGCGCCAAGAAGACTTGCCCCATTCTCCAATGCCCCATATCGAAACAGAAACAGTATGCCAACGAATGCTGCCCCCGCTGCTCGGGCCAGCGCGAGATAATGTCTGTCACAGGTGAGTTACCAATAAATTGATGTCTTTAACAACTGATGCCTGACAAACAGACTCTGCCCTTGCAGGCAAGTGCATATTCAACACCAAAGTGTATTACGACAAGATACAGTTTACGCCGGATCGTTGCACCAACTGCACCTGTCTGAATGGCACCTCCATTTGCCAGCGTGCCACTTGCCCCATACTGGAGTGTGCACCCGAGTTCCAAGAGGAAGACGGTTGCTGTCCGCGTTGCATTGTTGCCGAGGTGCGCAGCGAGTGCTCCCATCATGGCCATACGTATGTGAACAATGAGACCTGGAACTTGGGTCCATGTCGCAGTTGTCGCTGCAATGGCGGCACCATCAGCTGCTCCGAGATGCGCTGCCAGCCACTCCATTGTCGACCCAACGAGGAGCTCAAGGTGCCGCCTGGAGAGTGCTGCCCCAAGTGCATGGAAATTGCTGGCACTTGCACCGTTTTTGGCGATCCTCATTTCAAAACATTCGATGGCAAATTCTTCAGCTTCCAGGTTTGTTTTTTTGTGCTAATTGTATATCAATACTTAACCTAACGCAAACAGACATTTATGGCCACCAAATGAATGACGATACGTATTTAATCGACATGTACCAATTATAACGCATATAATAAATTAGACTTTTATACGATCATTACATTTGCATAGTCTAACACATTTATAACCCATTCGCATTACGTGAATTTGCTGACGATCTCGCCCGGTCAGCTACAGGGTATGAGTAACATAAGTTGAGCACACGCTCAGTCCGCTGATTTCAGCTTTAATGACTTTTCACAATTTATTAGGCTATTCATAACCAGGTGCTTTATGGCGGCCTTAAGAATGTCCAAATACACTTAAAGTTGGCTTGCGAATTATAAAATACTATACATTTTATAGCGCATAAACTTTGGAAGCCCACAAGCTTTTAAGCTGCTTTAAAGTTGACTGTTTGAATTTAATTTTTAATATTTGTTTTTATTCGCAAATGGACACTTAATTGCTGTCTTACACTTTAAACGTTTTGTCAGAATACAGCAGCCTTATAGTTTCTCAATTATGTTATAGCATTATGTTAATAAAAACTCTTACTTCTAATTAAATGGCAGAGCTTCCAGGCTTTTAAATTGTATTGTACTACTGTTTTAATTGATACTTAATTAATCTTAATTAAAACAGCTTTAAAGTAATGTATCTACATTATACCGCGGTACTATTTAAATTATTATTTTTATTCACAAATGGATAAATACTTTTAACGTTTTCCGAATACTCTGAGCAGCTTTAAAGTTTCAAAATTAAGTTGCAATATTATGTTAAATAGTACTTTAATTTGCAACTAAATAGCAGAATTACTTAATTAATATCAATTAAATATCAGTCAGTTTTAAGTTTAGAAGTTGCTGTTATCAACTGTCCCAGCTTTTAATCTAAACAACTTTACCTCTTTGCAACTTTTAGGGCAGCTGCAAATACCAATTGGCTGCTGATTGCCACGGCCACAACTTCTCCATACGACTCACAAACGATGGACGCGGCACACGACGCTCCTCGTGGCCGAAAACGGTCACCCTAAAGCTGCGAGGACTGCGCATCAATCTGGGCCAAAAGCTGCGAGTCAAAATCAATGGCACCCGTGTCACGCTGCCCTATGCGGACTATAGCAGCAATGGCCATGGTCACAATGTGAGCATCACTCGACTGCTCGAAGGCGGCATCATGCTGCGCACGGAGCTGGGCCTAAGCATTGAGTGGGATGGCAACAATTTTCTGCAAGTATCGGTGCCGGCACAGTACAAGCATCATTTGTGCGGCTTGTGTGGCAATTACAATGGCAGCGGGCGGGATGATCTCACGGGCAGGGATGGCCGATCACATGACGACAGTGAGGTGGGTCATTTTGCCAACTCCTGGAAGGTGGGTGGCCCCAAGTCGTGTTCGCGTGGCAAGGAGAACGTTGTGGCACAGCCCACTTGCAACAAGCACAAGACGAACTTCTATTGCAAGCCACTGTACGAGTCGGATGTATTTGGTAACTGTGATAATAGACTAAATCCCAACAACTACATCACGTCGTGCAGCATGGATGTCTGCGAGTGTCCCACGGGCAGCTGCCACTGCGACAGCTTTGCCGCCTATGCCCACGAGTGTCGACGCCTCGGTGTCCAGTTGCCCGATTGGCGTGCCGCCACCAATTGCCCACCAGGCAACTGGCGACGCAATGCCACGTTGGCCACATTTGCCGGCAACAGCAACTATGGTGATCCGAGTTTTGTGCGATTCACCAAGGGAGGCAGCCATGCGGCAAAGGCGCGACGACGCAAACAGAAGCAGCAGCGACATCAGCAGAACGAGCTGCAGGAGAACGAATACATCAAGAAGCATGTGCCCGATAAATTCTTAAGGCCGCGTGCGCCGGATCGCACGCCGCCTCCTATTCACTGAGCAGCAGCTTGGATTTAATTATATATTATGATTTAGTTACTACGCACACATATACACACTTGCTCACACACACACACACACACACTCGCATACGCACTCTCATGCAGCCCAATGCAAAAAGCATTGCATACTTTTAAGCGCCATTGAGACGAGCTGAATGTTTGACACTTGAACACAAGTTTAATCCTGCTGGCATCGATAAATGCACAAAGAACTCCAACATAAAGCTAGTGTCATTGGCCCTTGGGTTGCAAACCCAGCAGCAAAGTTCCACACAAAACAAATTTGATTGTATGTACTTGTAGTTTAATTGCGCATTCGCACCCATGACAGCACCAGTATTAAGCTAAGCATTACCCCGCCCCCACACAAGTCCCACATCGAACATCCTCTGGTGTTTTATAAGCGTACCATCTCATGCTAAAACCCCCCCCCCCAATCCCCCATCCAACCCATTCGATCACTTGCAACCGCATTCATTGTCGCCATTTGTTTAACTCGTTAAGTTTTATTTATTTTAGTTCGATAAGTATAATGACATTTATAGATCCCCTTATGGCCTATGTACTACTCGAAAGTATGTTGTGTGTCTGCTCTAATGTATTTGTATGTGTGTATTATTGCTTAAACAAAAACAAAACCCGTACTACTTTTAACTTCATAACGACTAATTTAGTTAACTCTATATATATTTACACTATTATTATTTACATATTATCTTAGTTAAATAAATTGTACTTTTTGCTTAAAATTTAAGCTTTAAACATAACTACATAACATATATGAAAATTGCACAAACAGTATTTTTGCTTAGTTTAAATCCCCACTACTCGTACAATACTGCAATTATGTATAAACTATTGATGGAACAAAAGAAAAACTAAATTGAAGGCAATTGACCCAAATATTCTCACTCTCTATACTATAAAATATCTCCCTCTTTCTCGTACTCTATCTCTTACTATCTCGAACATTAGCTCTTTGATAATTCCGCTAATCTCAATAGGAAATGTTAGGATTAATACAAGGCTCTGTATTTCCACTTACAATATATGAAATTGAAGTAAAATAAACTGTGTTAATATTTATAATGTGCGTTCCAAGTAACAAACTACAAATTAACAAAAAAAAAAAACTAAAACAATTTTGCCATTTTCCAATTATTATTAATTATTGTATGAAATTAATCAAGTTAAATTAATGTATGTGTATATGGCTGGATCTGTAAGTGTACGACATAGAAATGCATATAAACAAAGAAAACTCCTTGAAAAAATAAAAATTAAAAAAAAACAACAATGCAAACAATTTCAAATGCAAGAAATGAAATAAAATATATAAAAATTTTAAAAAGTTGTGTTTCAAATGGGAAAGGTTCATGGATTTCTATATAGTATTATAAGTATAAGTGGCATGCGAATACTTAGAATTATAGCAGCAACTATTTCAATAATCGAATTGAATACATACATTAAGAAATGAAAGTTGACTTTACAAACTTAAATTAAATTGGTAATCGTCTTCATTTGAAGTTGCTGCAATACTAGACAACGCCGTCATTCGCAGACTACACACAGACAGATTCTCAACTCGAATAGTCAGACTCCTCGTGTTGCAAGTTGAATTGCATGATGTTTATGATTATGTTGTTGATGTTTTTTTTGTTTGCTGTTGCTTTTAATGTGCATGTGGCATCAGATTCGCAGGCACGAACCAAGAGAAACAATTGCGACAAAAGACGACGACACTCCGTCTGGGGTGGCCAACTCTGGGGCCGCGGACGGAAGGAAGTGGTTCTGCTCTCGGGGGCTGGGCATCGAATTACACACTCACAGGCGCACTTAGATTTAGATTCAGATTCAGATTCAGTCTCGGACTCGGACTCGGACTCCACACATTTCATATCAATTTATGCATGTTTGCTTAGCAATACTTGTCAAAGTTGTCTAGGGCTTAGCGTCGTCTCTGCACAACATTGTGTGTAATTTGAGCGGGGCAATCATTTGCCTCTGTTTCTGTTGCTGTTTCTGTTTCTGCCTCTGCTCAGACCATGGGCATTTCTTGGAAGGCAGACACTACTTATATACAATAAGCTCGTAAATCGACGTCGATTTAAACAGAAATACAATCTTGTGCGAGGCTGAAATTGCAGGCGCTCCATTGAGGAAAGCCACCAGCCACCAGCCAACAACAAGCACGCAGTCGCAGTGGGGCACGTGCAGCGCATGCGCAACGAGGCAAATGGAGGCAGGCTGGACAATTGGACAATTGGACATGTGAGCCATACAACTGGATAAAACACACTGGCTGATTGATGCACGTCGTCTTCAGCAGAATCGAATTAATGTTTGACATCTGTGCACCCGGCCACCGACTGTGTTTGCGGTTGCCTCTTTTGTTGCTTCCGCGTGTCGCTCGCCTGGAGAGACGCGGATGACGCCAGCGACGCCAGCGACGCGTGCTCGTGCCTTATCAGGCGCTAACCTGTCCATATCGGCGCAAATGCCGTTGCCAATATGGTACGCATATAATTGGAGCGTGTGTCTGTCCGTCCGTCTGTCTGTCTCTCTGTCTGTCTGCTTGTCTCTCTTTTGTCTGTCTTGTGTCTGGCGTCTTGTGGTGTGGCGCCACAACGTGCGCCAAATTTGGCATTGTGAAATGTTGCTGTTGTCCATCGAGTGTCGTTGCTTCCCATTCCTCCATTCTTTCATCATTCTTCATTCCCCCATCCCACATCTTGCATCAGCCATCACCCAATCCCCAATAGGCAGTTCGAGCATTAGAACGTCGCCAGCCACTTGAAATCAGCGATTTATCACGAGCATTGTTTGTCCTGCCCAAATGAACAAAACGACGACAAGTCCAATCCTCAATCCACATCTACCACCATCGATATTGCTTGCCAAGTGGCCCTTCAAATTGCACAAGACACATAGAGATGCGCAGCGATAAGCCGCAGGCAGCATCTAGCATATGGCATATGGCATATGGCATATGGCAATGCCATGCATCATCCTTTGCCTTGGCGGCACAAATCTTTACAAATCTTGAGTGTGCATAAGCGAGTGCTAGAATCGCATGAATCACTTTTGTCCGAGGACAATTGCGGTTCACATTGTGCGTAGGAGTCACCCGCCATTGCCATTAGCCGCATATGTCGGCCTCGTCGCCCACGTAAGCTGCCCTCCAAGGGATGGTTGCACTTGCGGGTGGGTTTTCCCACGCAATAATGTTCCCGGAAAAGCTAATAGAAACTGAAATCCATGCGTTCCCGATGACAGCCGGATTCACAGTAGCTGCCCGCTCCTGCTCCTCCCCATGAAGCGTTATTTATGTCAATGCCTTGGCTTTTGCGTCACATTCACATATGTGAAAGGAGAAAGAGCGAGACGGAGAGAGAGTGTATAGAGAGCTTTAAGCAGATGCGGCAATCAATTGTGCAAATAAATTAAAGCATACTCTCCGGCGCTGACCTAAATGTCTAAGCAACGGGGTGGCAATTTCAGCTAATTCACATGCCCCATTTCCACTGAAATGCAGCTGTTAAAAGAAATTAAAAATAGAACGAAAATAAATGCAATTTACTAATTAATAACAAAACTATTATTCAAATGAAATTTGTTTAAGTTTCCTATCTATAGCTGATTGTAGTTCTGATTTCTATGACTAAACCATGGAAACAAAACACTTGCTAAAAAGTAAGCAAAGAAGGCATCTTTTGTATAGCTATTTTGAATCCGGCTTTAAGATCTTCTAATCAGCAGAAGTTGTTCACTACCGTCAGTCTACTGCACAACCACTTGAGAAAACTCGCGTTGTGTAAATAAAAGGCTTTAACCATATATGTAACACAATTCGTCCTTTTGTGTGTGTATGAGTGTGTGAGTAAATGCTCTGTTTGTGAAAATAAAGTGTAAGACGAAAGAGTAATAAAATCAAAAATTGATAAAACTTACACTTACATTTTATACTTTCATTATCGAATGCTAAGTTTCAAATTCTAGAACTTGTTTGTCTAATTATGAAAGTTACATCAGTTCTGCAACTAAACGAGGTTCCAACTAATTAACAAAGTCCTTTGTTAGTCAAGACATAACAATTCACAGCAATTAACTTAATTAATGGCCGTGCTAATAAAGGGCTTGCACAATATGAATACAATTGATTTATGGACATGTAATAAACTTTAATAAAGTTTATTAGCGCAATACCCATCACGTTTACGATTAAGAATTTTCATTGGCTTCTACCAGTAGTATTATAAGTCAATAAAATCGATATATATATATAATTATACTTAAAATAATAGGCAAGCATATATTTTATTGCTAATTTCCACAAATTAAACAGAAACTAGCTCGTGAAAGTGAACACTCAACTGTGTTTAGTGTATAAAAAGAGTGAATGAATATGAATAGTGCAAATTAATGGTTTGTTCTCTTGTTGTTGTCGATGTGTGGTTTCTTATTCTTATGGCTGCTGTCCAATTTAATTTGCAATCAAGTATTCAGCGTCGACTCTAATGGCAATGGCGTGTGTATGTCCATCAAATCTTTAGCTATTGGGTTTGGGTCTTGTCTAGATAAATTAATTGCCTCCATGAGTATTGGGGATAGGCAATATTTACATTTGCATAATTAACAGTGAGTAAAAAAATAAAAGAAAGAGAGAGAGAGGGACTGGAAGGGGAAAAACTGTCGGCAGGATGTTGCTAATAAATGTATAGAAATAAGCATGTTGACAGCTTGCTTCAGCGGTCAAATCGATTCAACAGACACGAAGGCGTCAGCTTTGAGAAGATTTTGTTGTTGTTGTCGTTTTGGAACTCAACTCAAACAAGTTGCCACACAAAGAGACATTTCGGCGTATGGCGATTCTTTTCAATATATGTTATTATTAATTATATGAGTTAACTTGTTTTGATGTTCTTACAAGCCCGGCCGGACAGACATGTCAATTCAAATAAATTGAAGTGCGACTTAAGCGAAGACAAGCAAAGATTCACACAGAACGAGTACTTGTACTTATACTCAGACTCATCATTGTCATCTGTACAGTGCAATTAAATGCAATTATGCAAAAAGTGAGTACTCAAACTCATGTACCTCTGTCTCGGCCCGTTGTTCGATTATGACGGAAGTTGTCGGCTCACAATCAGTATCGATTATCTAATCCAATGTTCACTTAATGCACAAAGCACAAATAAGGTGTTTATTAAATAATCTTATTCGTATTAACATATATGTTATATGGCGCTATGACGCCTTGCATTCAAAAGAAGTGCCTGGGAGTGGGAAGATTAATTATGAATACATCTGAATAAATAGTCATTAACAATTGCAATCGATTTGGCCTAAAGCTTAAATATTTGATTTGACACGTTGCAATGGCATTGATCAAATTGAAAAGCATTTCTATAAATAAACCAACTAAAACTTAAGAGCCTTTATTTTGGGATATACCCTGCGATTATCATTTAAGTGATTACATTATATGATTTGCACAAGCAAATCCATTCTATAGCCATTAAATCATTCGATAGCTTTGAGTGGAGCCGCGTGGCACAATCTTAATGTTATCGCCTTGCAATTAGCATATTCAAGCCACTAAATTTAGTCTAATGAGTTGACACTAATATGTCGAATATTGTTGCCATAAAATTCGAATCAAAAACTTGCTGCTGTCCATGTCGACTAATCATTCAATGCAGAACTCAACAAGAAATACAGTTAACATACACTTCGGCTTAACGCCCACAAATTAAGCAGTGACAGTCAGGCAAGAGTTCCCATATTATACATATATATTCTATACATAAATACATATAATATAAAGCTATAGATCTATATTGATCTTTTACGAGCACATAAATTGAAACGTGTTCGTTTTATAGTCTGGCCCAAGCAATCAACAAAGAGCTCGTGGCAACCAGATATTGTTCAATGGACTTATCCCCTAATATTGGATCGTATAAAAACAATTTGACTAAATGATTACAATGGAAGCCGAATTAGAATGCCCTCTCAATGGGATAAGCTTATGCTGATGCTGTTGCTGTTGCTGTGGCAGTAGCTGAATCTGGAGAGCTAGAGTTTGGTCACTTTACGTATTCCCGGTCGTTCCCTCAAATTAATATTTATGTTTGTTTATTAACATTTGTATTGTATAAACTTGTTCTTGGCCGTTTTGTTTTAAACGTGTTAGAAAGGCTTGGTCCGCGCGAAGCGAAATGGCAAGAGAAATAGAAACAGAATAAGTATGTATCCATACGTCTCTAAATACACACTCATACATACACCCATATATATAAAAGTTAATTTAACTAACTTAGCACACATGCCTGGTTGACTGATTCTCTGATTCTCGACGCTGACTCTGGCTCTGGCTCGGAGTCTGTCTGTCTGCCAAGAGCTAGTCATTCGGACAGAAACGTTCAATAAAGACGGCCACGCGAATTGGCCAGGTGATCATTGAAAGCGCTAGACCCAGGCGAGCGGAGCGAAACATTAACGATCCACAAATCAATGTGATTTACCATTCAGTATCAATAGGTTTCGGGTTTCACTTATTTAAAAAAAAAAAACATATTTATTTCTGTTCAACTTTGTACGCGTCGCGAATTTTTGTTGTGCCTGCCAAATGTCATCGTTGACAATCTCAGCTGCCTGCGTGGCTTTGCTTCAATTGCTACTGCTCCAACTGACCGCCGGCAAGGAGTACAGCTGGTGTGATCCTGATCTATGCGGACCAGGCATTAAGCATGTGGCGTGTCGCAACAATGGTGTAAGCAAACTTGAGTGCATGCTTGGCATGGTTGGCAGTTTCTCTTAACACTTTTGGATTACCTGCAGCATTTCCACAGACGCTGCCAGCCAGACTCCTTTGAGGTGGACATCTCACGGCACAAGCAGACCTTTGTGCATGGCCATAACAAGCGACGCAACTTTGTGGCCTTGGGCAAACTGCCTGGCTACTATCCTGCCACCCGCATGACCACCATGGTGAGCTCAGCTTGAGTATATACTGCTAGGTACATCATTTATTTAATATTACCTACATACATATTACATAAGGTCTGGGACAATGAGCTGCAATATTTGTCATCGCTAAATGTGCGCACTTGCATCTTGGATCATGATGATTGCCACAACACATATAGCTTTGCCAATTCGGGACAGAATCTGTGTGCCATTTGGCGGGATCGCAATCCCCATGTGAATGTGACTAGCCTGATTGAGGAGTCGCTGGGTCTGTGGTTCAACGAGTACCCATTAATTGACAGCAGCTACATTGACCGATTTCGTGTCACAAAGTATTTGTAAGTATTAACAATACATCTTTGATTGGCTGTAATTAATTCCCTTTGTTCCATTCAATACAGCGAGGACTATGGCCACTTTGCAGAAATGATGGTGGATCGCAATTCACGCATTGGCTGCTCCATAATGCGCTTCACACGTCCCGATTATCCATACGTGTACATCTACAACGTAGTCTGTAATTACGCATCGATCTACGCATTAGATGCGCCCATCTATGAGGTCGGCAGACCTGCTTCACGCTGCCATACCGGCAAGAATCCATTCTATCCGGGTCTGTGTTCAACGCGGGAGCAATATAGCCCTAACTACTGAACGATCGATCTATTGATCGAATCGGTTTTTGTGTATATATTACGCTCAGGTATCGAACTGCCCAGTGCTCACAAAACACACAGTCTGTGTTGTATTTTTGCATAAGTTAGTAGTTAATTTTTAGTCATAGTCTTTGTTTACCAATAAATATTAAACAAATCACAATATAAGCCATCAATTTATTCACATAATACGCAAATACTCGTAATACTCGTAGTAACATCAACTTTTGACCCAACTTCAGCTGTGGGACTGAATTGTATTGTATAATAATAATTAGTCAGTGATTTGTTGTAAAACTGCCCGCTGTCCGGTGAATATTCAAATATTCATTTAACGAGCTTAGTCAAATAATGCCAAAATTAATGAGTGACAACATAAGAAGTTCGACTACAATATACCCTCGCCATTCTATGGGGTTCAATGAATGAATGAGAGCTGCTTAAAATGTCCCGGCACTTGCGCAGTATGAGTATAATAAAATTGGCAGGCTATGCTCGACTGTGTAATACCCGGCAAGCATAAACAAGGTAACTCAATTTCTGATATAAGCCTCTTAAAATGTATTCTTGTATAATATCGAAATTACAATAGCAATTTAAACTTAAAATGTTTTCATAACTATCGCAATTAAATTTTGGGAAAACTTAGTAATTAAATATAGTTTAGTATTTCCAGCCAATTTGTTAGCTTCAGCTCTGAGAAACTGAGATTGAAATTGACACGTAAAGACAGTAGACTGACATCGAACAAGTCTTCAACTGTCTCTTCACTTTACGGCTGCTTCAAAACCGACTACACCCAATGCATGCATCGGCTGCCGGGTATACAGATGCTTGTATCCAGGTTAGACAGGTTAGTATTTGATAGCACAGCACTTTCGTTTGTTGTTCCCAGCACAACAATGTGCCGAAAGATCATAAACATCTTGTTCAAATATGCAAATATTTTATTTTATTTGATTTGTGTGTGTCGCTTTTATGCTTTTATTTGGCCTGCAAAACTGCTGCTAATCTGCCGCGATTGCCGAAAAAAACAAACCAGTATTAAGAATCTTAAGCAGTTGATGCTTTTAGTCTGGACACTATATTACCAAATCGGCCTAAAATGTCACTGAACTGAGATGACAACGAACACCCACATTTACACAGTTTCCCCTCGAATAAAGTGAAAAAAGAAAGATGCTTATTGAACTTGACTCAACTTTGTCGTTAAGCAAAGTTAATGACATAAGTTTCCCAGAAGATATAGCACTAGTCTACTTTTATTTTGGGCATGTAGAGTAGCCGTTGTGCTGAACTTCAACTTGAACTTATTCAGCCAACAATTATATGTTTAGTACATAGGGAGATGTCGGGATAGTATAGAGGTTTTTAACCCAGACTTTTTGCAATAGGCGCCAGTTCTAGTTTGGCTAACGCGACGTGTGGACGTAATTGAGTATCAATTAAAATAGTACAGGATATTAGCAAACAGTTTACTCTGCTTAAACTGAGCTTCAATTTCGAATTTGCTCTACTATATATAGACTGCTTATTTTATTTTAATTGCACATGGCTGAAAGTCCAGTAATTCAGCTAAAGTCAAACAATTAAAATGGCTGCAAGCAATCACATGAGAGAGCCTCAAAAGATTGTGAGAATCACAATTTTCATATGTGCAGATTGCGGTTCGATTGTGATAACCATTGTGACGTCACCTTGTCCGTTCAAGTGCCTGTGATTAATTTATATCAAGAAGACAGCGTGACCTGCCTTAACCGACCGTCCGACCGTCGACTTGGTGCACTGCACCTGCCAACTTATTAACTTATTTCACAAAATATCCAAAAATAACATTTACTTTGTGCGTTTTGTACAAATGAGCGTCTGTCGCAGCTTTTGGGCATATAAATACTGAGTTGCAGGCAGTCAGGATTCACATTTCCATAATACCAACTGCAACAAGCACAACAATCTCAATGGCGCATTTTGCACTCTGCATATCCCTGCTCTTGTTTGTCAGAGGAGCCAGCGTACTTGCCAGCGATCAGTCCTGGTGTGATCCTATGCTATGTGGCAAGGGCACCACCCATGTGGCTTGCAACAATGATGGCGTAAGTGTTAGGGCTTGACCTCCTATCGATGCCAGCGACTAATTCCGTGTCCATATCCCTTTTAGCAATTTCACGAGAGTTGCTCGCCAGATGCCGTTATGATCAATCTGCGCCCCCATCGAGATTTCATACTGGACGAGCACAATAAGCGTCGCAATTTCATAGCTGCCGGACAACTGCCTGGCTACTATCCGGCTGCCCGCATGGCCACCATGGTGTGGGACGAGGAGCTTGAATATTTGGCCACATTGAATCTGAAGACATGCAATCTGGATCACGACGATTGCAATAATTCGTATCGCTTTCGCAATGTTGGCCAGAATCTCTGTGGTGTCGATCGCCCACGTAATTCGCCATTGAACGTGCGCAACATTGTGGAGAATTCCATGGGTCTTTGGTTTGGCGAGCATCCGCTAATCGATAGCAGCTACATAACCCAGTTCCGTGTGGCCAGGCATCTGTAAGTCAATGCCGTTCACTGACATCATTTCTTTTTTGTTGTATGCTAACACCTTTTTGTTACTTCTCATACATTTCTCAGGGATAAATATGGACACTTTGCGGAAACCGTTGTGGATCGCAATACACACGTGGGCTGTGCCATGATGCGTTTCACAAATCCCCAATATCCCTTTCTCTATATCTACAACATGGCCTGCAACTATGCCAGCACCTATGCTGTGGGAGTCCATGTGTATAAAGTCGGAGAACCTGCCTCCGAATGCATAACGGGTACGAATCCCAAGTATTCGGCTCTGTGCTCACTTAAAGAACAATACAATCCAAATTACAATGAATACTGATTGTTGAATAAACTGATTGCCAAAGATAGCATATTTATATATTTAAATCCATATAAATTAATTTGTGTAATTTTCTTCCGGTATCTCGTCCATGCTCATTCGCTTTTGGCATTTATTCATTTCCTTTAAATTGATAAGACAGTTATTATTTCCGTTCAAATATTAATAATGACGTTGCTCATTTCATTGGCTTAATGCTAATTAACAATCCTCATATATTGTATACACACATATTGGCTTGCACAGTGTGGCAAGATCGTGCAAAATTTCGGGTTTTATGGTAGGAGAGAGAGAGAGAGGCTCGTTCTCGAATCGTATTAAATCAACGGCAGCCACATTAATGAGTTTACACTTCATTTAATGATTAAACGTACTTTACTGCTGATTTATGTAGAAAGTAACACCACAGATGTTCTACCCAAATTGGGGATGCATATTAAACTTTGAAAATGATTCTCACCGACATTCCACGGTACGTTTCGGGGAACTCTGTTTTGCTGTTTTGCTCTGCATGTGATTGACCTATGTGCGTGTGTCTTTGATTAATTGTTAACCACAAAAACACATTTAATCGGCGAAAAGGTCACACCTTAAGTGGCCTTAATCTCAACTCAAATTAATTCACATGGTTGTGGCGGCCACCCAGCTAAACAGTTGAGTTGTGAGTAACCCGCTGGACATTTCTCACTCAATTGTCGCCAATTTACGAGGCATTGTTGAGCTTGTGGACTGGATAAACTAGGCGCAGAGTCCATAAACCTTAACACTTCATGTGTGGGATTTGGATTTGGAGGCAGTCACAACAATTGCCACAGCCCAGCTGACAGCAGATCACAGCCCACACGGCAAAAAGGCCAGACACAATGTCTGGCTGCCTTGATACGAGTACGAGTACGAGTACGAGTACGAGTCTGGGGCTCTGGAAAGTGTATTTGCTTTATCTTTGGCTTTTATCGTATTTTATCTGCGACTATGCATCATAAACGAGTCCAGACACCCACATGACCAGGTTCCAGCTGCCGCCACATCTCAGTTGCCAGTCCACAGTCAAGTTCTATGCAAATCGCTGTCAAAAATCGCAGATCTGACTGCAAAATAAACACTGTTCGCTGACAGTTTTCACATAGTACGAGTACTTGTAGATTTATTTAACATCAACTGCATGCAAAGTGTGCACTGTTAGTACCTACCACCAGATGCCCAAGTCACTGAACAGTTCCTCAGTGGTTGGCAGCTCGAAATCCTCGTTGACCCACTCGGAACGTTTGGCTTTCGTCTGCTGCTGCTGCTGCTGCTGCTGTTGTGAATCGCCATCGCCAACGACTGCGGGTCCATAGTCCTTGCGATAACCTGTATCGCGCAGATCCTCCTCATCGTATTCCTCCTCCTCGTCCTCAACAGCCTCCAAAGAGCTGCCCAGATTTGGTTTGCCGGCACGAACTAAAGGCACTGTCTTGTCACCCAACATGCGTTCCATATTGCCAATTTCATCCACCGGCTGTGCTGGTTGCGTTGCGTCAACTGGTTGCTCCATGCCGGCTCTTTGCTGGTTACTCGGCTCCTCAGCTGATGATGATGAGGCCAAGCGCACAATGCGATCAAAGAGCGTGACAAAGTGCCGTCTGAAGCGACTGTAATCAAATGTGTCCTTTGTGCTGTTGCCGTCCAACAAGCCGTGCGTTGATGTCGACTTGGAGCGCATCAGTGGCCCAAAATGGTGTAGCATATCAATGCCAGGCGCCATCGATTCTTCCCAACTCTGTCAAACATAAGTATGTACATATGTACAATGAAAATTGCGTTTCAATTACTGGCCTCGTTCTGTTGCGTTTCCCACGACACACACTTTATATACAATATACACACCAATTCTGTCCAGTCCTCGACGGGTACACTGAGGACAGAGTTAACAACATTCACCACTCGCTCCTCCAGGTTCAATGCATGAATTATCCATTTGGCCAATGCTATGGCGCAGTTGAGGTCGCCACGCTGCCTAAACACGTAACCGACAGAAGAGTCAACAACAACCAAATTGTCAATACATTAAACACATGGCCGTTTAAGCACAGTGTGCGCCAGATAATTACACACAGTAAACGAAAGCAACTAAAGTACAGTTGCATAAGCACGACTATGAGATACCTAATGTGAATTAGCTTCAAGAGTTAAAATGAAGTTAAGAAATTAAAAACTAATCTAATACGCTACGTTAATTTCTTCGAGATATAATTTGAATAGAGTTTTATAATCGCACCAAGTGAAAAGCAATCTGCTAAAAAAATACAGAGTATACTAGTAAATACCGTTGCTTCAGCTACCAATTAATCTAGAACAACTCACTAGTGTATTATTTGATGGCTAGGGAAATTTTAATCATTGGAAGTACTGTACAAAAATACGATAGCTATTCGATATGTGAGTCCGACAATATTCTCTTACAAACTGTCTCTCAGATCTAATAAATGATATTAACAAATAAACTCACAGATTTCTTAATTATAAGTATAATCAGTCCTTGCACTGATCGTTCCATATTTTTTAAGCGGCTTACAGCAAATGCTCAACGATAGTTTTCTATGCTAATTTCAAAAATTTAAATCTGGTTTTCATTATTTCAAATGCAAGATTGTTTTCTGCCCTACATTGTGAATTATTACTGTTGCAATCACTTGTCGTTGATGTTGCACATACCCTAGACCCACATACAGTGGGTGGACAATTAGGTAATGCTAGCTAGAGTGGAAACCTCACCTCTGCTCGTCACGTCGTATTTCGACCAACTTATCGCCTTCCAGTATCAGGTGGTCATAGTTCGCCTCAATTTCCATGGTGAGTGTCTCTTTGGGCTCGCTCTCCGACTGCTCCTGCAGTTGGCGCTGTAGGGTTTTGAACTGTTGCCATAGTACTTCCAGTTGTTCCTGCAATGTCACAACAATAAGCAACGACACACCCCACATTACCACTATCACTCCCACACACCGTCTGCTTGCGTATGCTCTGCTGTGTGTCATGGTGGACATCGGCACGACGAAGTATGGGCTGAATGGGTATAAAAGGCGCCGCAATGATGCGTTCCACACAACGATTGAGTACGCCACGTTTTGGCTTCTTCTTGTGCATTTTAAGCAACCCCGCTGCGCTGTCCAGCTGCAATGTGGTCTCCACAATGCGCTCCAGTATCATGGCAAACGTCTCCACATGATCCGATTGTATTCTGTGCCAAAGCAGAAAGTGAACGAACTGCAACTACAGTGAAGCCTACGTAAGTGCTTTGGCAAACCTTACCTTAGGCGATTCGAGTTCTTGGCTGCAACCACAGTAATGACCTCTGTTAGCTTCTCCAGGCCAGGGCATAGCAACTGCAGACCCAACGCATGTGTCTCGCTATCCGCCTCCAGAAATTCGCCAAAGAAGGTGAGCAGCTTGGGCGGCACATGCTTGCTGGTGATAGTGTAGGTCAGTTTAATGCCCGCCGCCTTCTGTGGCTGGCAGCTGCGATAGAACATGGACAGCGGCAAATAAGCACTTTGCTGTATCACACGCGGAATGCCCTGCAAACCACTCAGAGATTAGACAAGTGGGAAGAATCGACTGTTAAATACTCGCTACCTACTTGTACTCAAATAAAAATTGTGCAGCTGCTTCTTTAGGTATAAATTAGATTGTGATTTTGATAATACAACAAAATTAATATTGCTAACTTAAGCATTACATTGGAATTTAAATTTTGTCGATTTGCTGGGGCGGAGAGGTCGTGGCTAAATTCTAAAACAATGTTCAATTATTCAAAACAGCTCATACAGTCTCTGACAGACGGACATGGAATGATTGAAGAAAGGAAATTTCTTATCATCTACTTAATTTTAAATAAGATAAAATTGATAATTAAAGTATTAAATTTGTACGCATTGAAACAGTAATTATTTCATTACTAGTTAACTTAATTTTAATAAATTGGCAGCATGTTGGAAACTTGAAGTGAGCTCAAGAATTAGGAAAGTTCTTAAATTAAAGTTCTGTCACACACTTATAAAATACCCTGTTACCCATTGGGTAAGGGATATACATCCAGTACAGTAGACTGCAGAAAATGAGATAGACCTACCCGCATGCTCACGAATGACACATACACCTCGACGCGTGTGCTGTGCACATGGATCAACTCGGCCATGTAAAAGTCCAGCGGCATCTCATGGCTGGTGCCCGCCGGCACATCCACTAGACTGAGCGTATCCTGACTGCAGCGCACTCCACTTGGCGTTTGCACTACCAGCTGCAGCTCGGACAGCTCTGTCTTGATCTTGAGCTTTAGCAAACCTTTGGCCGATGGCAACTCCTTGACTGCCACATCAGCCGGCACATCCAAGAGCAGCGTGTCCAAGTCATCGCATATCTCTGGTTGTATGCTAAAGCTGAGACGCACCTGATCGGCAGCCTCTTGATTGAGAGCATCCATGTCGCGTATATCCACCGACTCCTTGATCTCATCCTCTAGCTGTTGCAGCTGCTTGTGCGCCTCGGCAAAGCTAAGCTCCTCCATGTTAAGCGGTTGCACCTGGAACTGATACGGCTGGGCACCTAAATAGCCAACGGTCAGCTGTCCCGTGGCCGACAAGGTGACAATGCTGCCCGCCAGAGACTGCACATTGGAGCGCTGTATGGCCACGGGAGCTGACTGCTGCCATTGGGCTGCCCAAATGATGCTTGCCTCCTCGTAGAGGTGCAGCTTGGAGGCATTCGACACGATGGCGCTAATAAGACGAGCTCCGGGCTCTAGAAAGGCAACCAACTATACCTCGTAGTTCAATCGCACAATCCAAAAGCAACTTACCCCAGTAGTAGCCCACCACAAAGCTATAGAAGCACTTGGGCGCATAGTCCAGCTTGAGTATGAAATTGAATTTACCATTATCGTCCAGGGAGATGAAATTGCGCTCGCCCAGAATCATAATATAAGAGCAACTCCTGTGAGATTAAGCCATACACATAAAACACTTGGCCAAAGATTAGACGCCATTCAACACTCACTCTTTCAGCTGGACAACGCGCATGTCCAGAATGCCCTCGCCGATGCACTGCGACCAAATGGGTTGATAGCTGCTGGTAGTGACGAGCGAATGGGACAGATCCTGGTAGCTAAAGCACTGCAGATGCCAGGTGGCGCTGAAGCGAAAGAAGCTATCGGTGCGCTCGCAATACACAACCGGAGCGGGCAAGCTGCGCTGGCCCGGAAAGCGACACTCATAGGAGATGCCATCCTGCTCGTAGAATGTGAGCGTGCCATCCAAATGCACCACACAAAAGAATTCGCGTCCCTTTACCTGGCCAAAGTGACCCTGGCACATGGAGAAGGCAACGCGCTGGAACTTGTGCTCCGCCTGCAGTTGCAGCTTTAGCTGAGCACCGTACTCGGCCAATCCGCTAATCGTTTGTACATTGTAGATGGCAATCGAATTGGGCATAAGCACACCCAGCTGATTGACATTCTCGTTGCGCACATTGCTGCAAATGCCCAATGGATTAAAGCCACCACTCGACTCACTCTAAACACTGCTCGAGGATTACCCGCTAAACTTGCCCGCATAGAGACCCAAAATAGGCGACGCCTGCTGTGTTTCCAGCAGCAAATCAGTGGGATCAAACTCATTGGCATGTGGATAGTATATGCTCAGCTGTCCGTTCTGCGAGCCCACAATGATGTAGTCCTTCTCTTGCGCCTCCAGCCCGAAACGTGCACACAGCAAACTGGCAACATCGTAATCCCCAGAGGTGTCGCCACATTGCGCTGTCCACCAATTACACACGTTGAACAGGGACATGCTCCGGAGCTGTTATGAAAAGCAATTGGACTGCGCTTTGCTGTGGCCCAAGTCGTTGCCATGACAACGCCTCTAGGAACCACATACAGAATGAACCAACTGACAGTTCCAGTGGACTGCCATCCATTTTTGAGGGTTGCACAACTTGCTTTTTTTTGAAATCATCATAATACTTGGCTTTTATTATTGTAATTTAAATTATGCTAAAACATAAGTTATATATTTACTTAATCCATATATGTATATAGTTATCTAGTTAAAATTCTAGAGTTATTCATGGTTTAAAGATCTAAAAAATGTACATAGAGCGTGTGTCTAGGGAAAGCTTAAGGAATACGTTATACAGATGCGTTTCCCGCCATTTAGCTGTACTATATTGGGAGTAATAGAATAGTATTACTAAAAGCTAGACCCTTTATACTTTATTTATATAATTACAATTAATTGCAGCCTTAAGCTACCTTTTTTGCCTTTTGCATATGTGTCTGTGTGAATTGGTGTGTGAGTGTGTGCTTGGGTGTGTGAGTGTGTGTGCTTCACACATTATCAACATCAACATCACCACCATCATTTAAATCCTGTTCCTGGCAGCAGTCGAGCGCCTCTCATGGCTGTAAAACCAATCGAAACAAAAGTTGTTTAAATACAATTGAAGCGAATGATTGATTGTTTGATTGATTCGACTGATTTGATTTGATTTGATTTGATTGAAGGACAAATTGTACAATGCATGAAATTGAAATGAGTAGAGCAATCAATAATTTTGGGTGTGTCACACATTCTGATCGAAATTGCTGCCGTCCACTGAAATTGTAGCGACGATGCATTTGGTTGTTTTTGTGGTTGTTGTTGTGCTCGTAATTGTGCTTGTTGCTGTGGTGGTGGTGGTTGTGTAGGTTGTGGTGGTGCTTGTGTTGGTGGAGGTTGTGGAGGTAATGATGGTACGCCGATTGCGAGGCCGAGCACCCGCTCGACTCGCTAAATGTTATTCTTTCTCGCTTCTGATCATGATCTTTTTCTTCACCAGCGTGCGTACCTGTTGCGTTGTCGGTTGCGTCTGCAGCTGCTGCTGCTGTTGTTGCTGCTGCTGTTGTTGCAGGCTGCTTACAGTTGGCAACGGCGCCGTCGTTTGCGTTATGGTCATTACCTCAGCCGGACCAGTCGTGGGTCCAGCAATGTTAGTGTGCTGCTGTTGTTGTTGCTGCTGTTGCTGCACCACTGCAAGCAAATTGCCACCAGCTGTTGTTTGCAGCCGCACAGGGCTGGCATTTTGCCGCTGATTATGCTGCAGTGCCGCCACAGTTGTTGCCACCTTCAAGGCGCTGGCAATATTCTGCCCGGTACGCAGATTACCAGCGGCCAACGCTTGTGCCGAGGCTGCAGACACCACCTGCAAATAGTGAATGGATTTGGATTATTTAAAACACTTTTTAAGATGTGAATCGTTTGCTTACCTGGATGGTCTGACGCTGCGTGGCCTGCGAGGCAACCGAGACGGGTATGACACGACCCACGCTCGTCTTGCCCAACAGCAGACCCGTCTGCTGGCCACTGCGCATCACCTGCTGGATTTGCTGCACGGTTACCGAATTGGGCAATGCTTTGGTGTTCTGTATGTGCAACAATTGTGCCTGCACACTGCCGCCGCCTGCAGCAGCCTTCTGTTGCTGCTGAAGCTGTTGTTGCTGCTGCTGCTGTTGAGTGGCCGGCGAAACGGTGACGCCACCTGGGGTCTGCTGCTGTGGCCCTGTCGATGTGGCCACTATATTGGTGGCAGTCGGTTGACCCGATGCACTGACCAGCTGTGTCATGCGACTAATCTTTCGCGGCATACCCAGCTGATGTTGCATATGCAGTTGTCGCATCTGATTCGACATGGCCACCTTAATCTGGCTGCCTGGCTTCAGCTGTGGCAGCGTCATATTCACACTGCCCGCCTGCACTGTGGGTGGACCTGTGGCCGAGACTGTGACGCCCCCAGCACTGACACTGCTGCCACTAGCTGCCGCTGCTGTGGACGCCTTGACCAGCGATGCAATTTGCTGCTGTGTCACCTGCTGCGTTTGCTGCTGTTGTGCAATGCCCGCCACAGGCAGTTGTTGCTGGGCGCCGCCACTGCCACTGCTGGTGGTGGTAAAGAGCGGTCCCGTTGCCTGTTGCGCCTTCTGTGCGGCCAATATGTTGTGCCGCTTGACGAGCAGCATGTTGTCACCGGCACCCGTGGCCGTGTTGCCGCCACCGCTACCATCGGTGGCCAGCACCTGTCGCTGTAGACCCTGCTTGCCGGCCGTCATCTGCTTGATGAACTGCGTCCGTGCCGGACCATGCATTTGCACCGAACTAACCACATTGCCCGCTTGCACTGTGGTGGCTCCCGACATACCCGTCACGGCCACCTTTTGGCTGGTAACATGTGTGGGCGTCTGCATGAGATTGCTGGCCTGAATGATGGTGCCTGTGGCCAGAGCACCGCCTGCTGTCTGCACCACCGTAGAGTTTAGATTGCCACTGCCGCCACCAGGCGCTGCCTGTGGTGCCTGCAACACCTTAAGATTCCGCTGTCGATACAGCTGTATATGAGCCGCTGGCTGTTGGCTGCCCGGCAGCACCGTCTTGCCGCTCTGCTGCAGGGCACTGACTGGTATGCCCTTGGTGGTGACCAGCTGCGTGGTCTGCGTGGCATTTGTGCCCGACACAGCGGCCAGGCGTAGCTGCGCTTGGAATTGTGCGGGACTCACACTCTGGCCCAGACTGGGCATGGATACGATGGACTGGCCACCAGCAGTCGTACGTTGTTGCAACACCACATCCTGCAGTGTGTTGCCCCCCGCACCACCGGTGGACACAATGCGTTGGCCACGCAACATGGCTGTGTTCAGTGTGGTCACCGTGCCCGTTGTTTGTTGTTGCTGCTGTTGCTGTTGATGCTGCTGCTGTTGGCTGGCAGCAGTGGTGGTCAGAGGACCCACAGATACCACCTGCGGCAACGTTTGCGTCTGCACAATGCTGCCCAATTGCGGTGCACTATTCACAGGCAACGTCTGCGACGATATCGACACAATTTGTGCTGTGGAGCCGGTATTCACATTGCTATGCGTGGCAATGGGCAGGGATTGCACGGGTGTGGTCAGCACCACACTGACACTAGACTGACCGCCCTGCGGCACTGCCTGCAGCTGTACATTGCCCCCCGCATTGGCCGACGTCTGCTGCGCCAGCTGCTGCAACTGACCGGCTGTCAGATTGGCGGTGGTGCCCACAATAGTTTTGACCAGCTGCTGCGTTGTTGTTTGGGTGCGCAGCTGTTGCTGTTGTGGCTGATGCACGAGTATGGCGGTTTGTTGTGTTGGTGCCACATTCGCACTGGTCAAATGTTGTATCTGCAGCTGCTGCAGTTGTCCCGTGTTGCCGGCAGGCACAGTGACTGTTGTTGCCGTTGTGCTCGGCACCAACTCAACCGTCTGCTGCACGGTGGCAACTGTTGGCAGCTGCTGCTGTTGTTGTTGCTGCACTTGCTGTTGTACTTGCACCTGTTGTTGCTGCTGCTGCTGTTGCTGCTGCATTGGCTGCTGATGTTGCTGTACTGATTGCTGCTGTTGCATGGGTGGCATTTGGCCACGTTGCTTGTCGCGCATCTTACTGGCTTTCATCATATCCGCAATATTGCTCGGCGACACAGGCTGATCGTAGTTGGAAATTCCAAACTTTTGCAACACTCCCATATGCTTGGGATTCATGGAGCTGGGCGCATTGAACTGTCGCTTTGGTGGCGGTGCCTTCTTCAAATAGGCCGTCTTAATTGTATCAAAGCGCTGCCGCATCACCTTATAGAATGACGAGTTATTATCGCTGGCATACAGCTGTGTGGTACGCAGATAGCGCAACGGACTCTTCATGTACTCGGTACGAAGAATGGGCTTCAATTTCTTTTGCTTTTTGGGACTCTCAACCACTTTGCCCTCCTCGCGCGGCTGAATGTGCGTCTCGTAGCGCCAACGGCACTGCCTGGCCGAACGATACGTCTTCGAGCAGAAGTTGACCAACTCCGACACCAAATCCCAATTGGGTGTCTGTCCCGGTGACAAAAGCATTAGGCTGCACGGCAGCCCCTGCAAATTGATGAGCACATGCAGTATGGCCATGTCCTCGAACACACACCATTCACTCATCGCCTCTGGTTCAGCTAGCGGCTTGGCCGGTATCTGTGGCTTCAAGCCCGGAATCATTGAGTTTGGCTTAAAGCTGCCACGGAAACGTTGATTCTTCAATTCACGACGCAGACGCGCCAGCTGAGCCGTTGGCCGATCGAATAGCGAACGAGGCGGCACATAATTGTCCTCGCGTCGCATTTTATTGGGACGGCGACTGCCGTCGAAGCCGGCATCGGTGCGAGAACGCTTGAGCTCTCGTCGCACATAGACAGGTGGCAGCTCCGACTCGGGAATTGGCTCGAGATCGTATATAAAGGACAGCGAATGATCGATGTAGATATCATTGTTGTCTTGCGGCGGCGTTGGCGGGCACCACATCTAGTTAAGACGAGAGCAAAAGATCATTAGAATATGTTTGGCAATGTTTGCGATTTAAACCATTTTACTTACCGGCATCTCCTCCATGCAGTTGCGCGATATCCAGACCTGCGAGTGTGTCGAACCAAGCCGAGCCGAGCAAAGTTAAAGAAAAGAATAAACGTTCAATTATATTATTTTCGTATCGTATGAAGCAACTCTGTTTTGGTGGTGGTGTTTATTGGCTTATGGCTTAGTAACTACAATCGTATCTCAATCGTTTCGCATCAATTAACGATATTCAATGATTTGGTTTAACGTTGTAGATTTTTTTTTCTTTGATTATTCCGGAATTCATTTCGTACGTCGCTGAAGAACAATTGGCAAAGTCTATGGAACTTCTATACACGGAAATCGTTGTCAAGGATTGATTGAGGTGATTAGGGTGGGTGATTGTGTATTAGGGTAAAACGGGCCAACAAATAAACCAACGAGCATACATCGAGTTGGATATATATATAAAACATATTATTATATTAATCAAATGATCTTATATCTTTTTTTGTTTTTCTTTTCTTGTCGACACCAAAACAGAATTCTACATTCGGTAACACAGAAAATAATATGATTGAATATTTTGATTTCCGCTTCTTCTTTTCCAACTTTGTCAAATTGTCTTCTACATTCAAAATCTTTATCACGCACGAAATTTGTCCGTAAATAAAAACCACAACGTTTTGAAAATTATTTTTGTTTTCTTTCGTTTGTTTTTTTTTGTTTTTAGAAAGCTTATCGAATCGATTCTTCTGTTTTATTTGTTAGTCAATCTATATGCTTATAGTCTTTAGATTGTTTTTAATGCTAAACTTGTTAAGGTTTTTTAGAATACAAAATAAATTATCGAATGCAAAATTAAGAACAATTAGCATAGAGTTATGAGTTACCTAGAGACTTAAGAACTAAGGCGCAGTTGAGAGTAGTTTTTCAAGACTTAGATCGAGAACAGAATTTTAACAACGAAATTAATCATAATACATGTATGAAGTTTTCATTTAGTTGGTTTTTCTTGTTTAAGTTGTCCGTACGCTGCTTACAAATAAGGTCGAAAAACTCTATTCTGATGATATAATTCGTGTATATTTATATACAATCTGGGATCGTGTGTTTCTTAACTATTTATTAGTGGCAGCAGCAATCACATGTTGCTCGCCCGCTCAGTTGACCTAGCTCAGTGAGGTGCCAACATAGCCAGCTTAAAGTGTCTCTTAAATTATCATTATCTTTATACTTACAAAATATCAGTATTGTGTGCCTAGAGCTTTGCAAGCACATTAAAGCTTTAACTGAGCTTAACATTTAAGCTCGCTTAAAGTTGAGTTGCTTGACTAATCTATCTCTCCAAATCCATCTTCATCTCCACCTCCTCATTCTATTGTATCTTTATGTTATGTCACTTTAAGCTAGCATCATTGGGTTTTACGTTCACAAACACCTCTTGCTGCCAATCTGCCTAGTCTATACTAAACACAATTTGTTATTCTATACGCTCGTCTTCACTCATTTTCACTGCCTAGCCTAGCATTGATTATGCCACCTAACTAACTTACAAGGAAACTTGTTACAGTCTATAAAATACTTAAGATCTGATGAAGCAGCTTCTCCTCAATACACCACAATTTAAAACACCCTCTAAAAATCACACAGCGCTCACAGCTTCTTGACTTCAGCAGAGATTTGTACCAGGGACTTGTTTGTTAGTTAATACTGATTGCTCATCTCTTTTGTCTTTTATCACCTGTTGCTGCTGACACCTGAATGCGGTATTGCTGTGCTTGATGTCGAGGTGTTGCCAGTGCTTGAAGTGGCTCCTACTGTGGAGCGTAGACTCACACGTGGGGTTTTCGTTATCCAACGATTCAAAGTTGATGTTTGTGGTTCGCTTTCAACTTTTGCAGTGCGTTTGTTTCCTGCTGGCGTGCGACGTGTCTTCAGTTTTGGATTAACTTGTGCAATGGTTTCAGCACGTGGTGTTGAGCGCCGCATATTTTTAGTGCCGCTGTTTGCCACTGGACTCACATCCAGAGTCCATAGATTTATCTTTACCGAACCTCTTGAGCGCGTTCGAGGCGTGTGCCCACTGGCATCGTCGCTACCAAAACGACTGCTGATGCTGCGTTGTCTTTGCATCGCTGGTGTCGATTCTTTGTGGTCTGTCTTCACCTCCATCTTAGACAGTGACAAGGGATCATTGGGATCATCGGTTTCAGACTCTTCAGATACATTGTAATAAGTGGAACTGGTCATTGTGGAGTCATGCACTTGATTGTGCGCGTTCCAGTCATCCATGCTGTTGGCTCCATCGCCAGCTGTGGCATAACTGGAGCTAGACTGTGTTTCCACATTGACATCAGCATCAGAGTTGGCATTGTCATCATCGTCTTCGTTGTCATCAACGTCAACGTCAACATCATCATTAGCATTATCGTCATCATCATTCACTTCATCATCATCCACTTCATCATCCTCACCATATAGTCTTTCTTCTTGCATTTCTTCCTCATCTTCAGTTGGAGTTGTCTCTTCCTGAATAGAGTTTGAGACGGAAACTGAACCAGAGGCGGCAGTCGATTCGTCTTGATCATCATCTTCAGCACTATCGACGGAAACAAACGCATTCTCTGTATCATCACCATCACCAGTATCTTCCTCTTCATTGTCATCCTCATCCTCATCGTCATCGCTACTGTTGCTCTTGGCGAGCTTTAACGCCAGCGGCGCTGATATCGTCGCCCGCCGTTCCAGCAACTTGCGGCGAGTGGCTGCCGTTGTGGTTAACGACACACTCTTCCTGCGTTTCGGTTTCGGTTGAGAGTTATGCTTAAGAGGAGTTGTGATAGTGGATGCTGCTGCTGCTGCTGCTGCTGTTTTAGCTGGCGTCTTCATCATCTTGCTCATGGCCAAATTGGCCGATTGCCGTTTAGGACGCTCCTCAGTTTTGGGTGGCGCTCCCGCTGCAGCCAAAGCTGTGCGCGTTGTCTTTCTAGAGGGCGGAGTTGGTGTCTCAACAACTGCAGCAACAACGCTCACTGAATGCAATCGCGTATTTCGCCTAACAGGAGCAGTCGATGCTGTAGGTTTTTTGGTGCTGCTGTTGCCGCTGCTTCTTGCCGGCGCACTCACATTGAGACTGTTTCGTCTCGTGCGACCAGAAATAGAACTAACTGGCGATCTCTGTTTGTTGCTAATGCTTACACTTAACCCTGGCCCTCCTCCCCTAGCCACACCGTGTTGTTTAAATCGTTTATCGCGTTTGTTTTGCTTAGTTAGCCTAATGCCTGAACCTGGTGTTCGTTTGTTTAGGTTGGAATCTTGTTTGTTGGTATTAACCTGATTGCTTGCGTCCTTGCGACTGTAGGTCAGCAGCTCCTCAGCTTCAGTCTCCTGCTTGAGTAACTGCTCCTCCTTCTCCATGGCCGCCAAGCGATTGGCTTCCCATTCACGTTTCTGCGCCTCCAGCTCCGCTTCAGCTGCCCGTAGTTGCTCCGCTGTCCAGGCAGCACCTGTCGCTTCCACAAAGCGCATCGCATAGCGCTCAATTGGCGACAGCTAATAGAATATGATAGAATTATTATATTAGCAAAATATAGCAGAATCGTAAATTCAGTTACATAAATGTCTGACGTTGAGTGATATAATCGAGCGTGGGTTAGATCGCATCAACTATGTCTGAACGTCCGCTTCAAGTTGAAGTTGCTCTGGGCAACGTTTGCTTATCCAAAGGCACACTAGGAAGCGCCTTCAAAGTGCAATGAAGCAAACGCTGCCCATTTCATGAAGATATTTTGAATTCACAACTCACCTGCTTCACAAGATTCTGCATTTCCAGATCGGCCTTGCTCAATTCAACAGGACCGCCATCTGCATTCGTCTCATCAGCAATCGGTATGTTCTCATCGAACTCAGCCAGATCGGCAGCGGCCTCAGCCTTGGCTGTCTTTGTGGCTTGCACATCCTGCTCGTCCTCGGCAGCAGCAAGTGCATGTTCGTAGGCTCGCAACGATTGTTTCTCTGTTTCGAAAACTGGCTCGACTTCAGCAGACACAATCTTCTCCTTTTCATCGGGTTTCTCCGTGCCATCGTCCTGCGTCTGGTCCATGGTAAAGAGATCTTTGATGGTGGAACTCTTAAAGAATGTGGTTGTGAAGTTGCCACCCTCGATGGCCATATCGCTGAGCATACGCTTTTGGTTGGCTTTCTTCAGAATGTTCACTTCGATGGTTTTCTCCGAGACCAGACGATAGATGTGCACATCACGTGTTTGCCCAATGCGATGGCAACGATCCTGTGCTTGCGCATCCATTGTGGGATTCCAGTCCGAATCATAAAAGATGACAGTGTCAGCACCAGTCAAATTAATGCCAACACCACCAGACCGTGTCGACAAAATGAAGCAAAAGATTCGCTTGTCGGCATTAAAGCGCTCCATGTGCATCTGACGCTGTTCCACACGTGTCGAGCCGTCCAGTCGCAAATAAATATGTCCATGGTAGTTGAGGAATGCCTCCAAAACATCCAGCATTTTAGTCATTTGCGTAAAGATGAGCACACGATGTCCTTCAGCCTTGAGCTGACGCAACAGACGATCCAATGTTTGCAGTTTACCGCAATCATATTGAATGAGCCGTGGATCGGGAAACTGTGTGGTCATGGCCGAGATTATGGGATGCAACATGGTCAACTTTGGTGACAGCGTAAGTGCAACAGACTCCTCAATTCGGCGCTCGCTTTGCCAGTGCGTCGATGCCAAGTTCTGCACATAACGACGAATGCGTGGCGCACAAACCGACGGCACATAAATCACAAAGTTTGCAAAAATTGGCGCTAGTTCGGCACAACGCTGCTCCACGTTCTTCAACAACAGGTTCAGCGACCATGTATCGTTTTGCTGACGCATGGCAACGGTGCAATTGGAATAGCCCCTCGTCTGCCACGTGGAATGCTTCAATGTGCGGGTCGCCTGCATACAATACTCAATAGCTTGACGGCAATCCGAGCCATAGATGGGTGTGGCATCGGTGCGCCGACGATTAATGTGCGCCATGCGCTTGAGAGACGCCAAACGTTGCTCCTTACGTGTCTGTATGAGCTGCTGCATGCGATAGGGATCTTCCAACTCCTCTGGCGTTGAGCACTCGTCCTGCAATTTGCCATTGGTTTGCCGTTGTGCCGTCAACTTGACATGCGAGGCCAGATCTTTAACAATGGGATCTTTACCAGCCTGCTGCAACTGGTTGGCAGCTGAATTGCTGCTTGTCGATGTCATTGTCGTCGTTGCTGCTCCGCCTGGTGTCAGTGACGTTTTGCTCGTGAGCGTCAAACGTGCTCCAGCACCCCCAGAACTTGTTGCTGGCGTCAGATAGAAAAATGGTTTACCATCCTGCATCGTCTTGGCTACCTTGGCAGGCGTTGGAGCACTCATGGGCGACCGTGTGGTCAGCACCTTAGCGCTGCTGCCAAGCACATTAAGCGCTGTGCTACTACTGGCTATTGTCGTCGGCGTTGTCGTCAGACTATTGATTATCACTGGCTTCAGTGCCATATTGATGGGATTGATGGTGCCACTAACCCGTTTTAACACACGCCCACTTGGCAGCAGGCTGCGTATGGGCACAATCTTTGTACCTTCCAGTCGCATGGCCGGACTGGCTCCCACACGCACCGCTTGGAGCTTAATGCGTTGCGCCAGCTCAGCACTGCGGACTCGTATGTGAAAGCGATATTTGCCATTTGGACAACGAGGTGGTGGCTGTGGGGCACTATCAATTTCCTCAATCAGTTTGCGGGGCGGCGCCAGCAAACGAGACTTGTGAGACACGTACGCCGTCATCGTCTGCTCGAGATGCAGCAGCAACAAGTTGACAGTCGACAAATTAATTTGCTGCAAAGCGAAAAATATATAAATTAAAATTGTGATACATTCTATTGAAAAGGCATTGATTGAATTGGTTTAAAATCAGGCAAATGCCTCGCAACAGCGAACATCCTATAGCAATCGCAACTCTCTCAAAAATAGATTGAGTCGCAATATTCAGTGACAGTTTATCATCATTTTAATTGATATACTAATATATCTCCTTCCATTACCATTACGGTGCATCCACAAACTCACCGTGAACGGATCATACTCCAAGATGTCGCTGACTAGCCGGGGCGTATGGAATGCAATGCCCTCCATTTGAAATGGAGATATCGTAGGACGCACTTCAAACATATTGGGATGATTGCAAACCTTCCGCAGTTGCATCAGCACATTGATCACACTCAGCAAGTTTCCAGTTTGTAGTGTTTCGCGGGTTCTATTCAGAATATAACAATTAAGTATCACAGCAGAACTATTAACATTAAGATTACTTACTTGGATCGGCTCATGAAATCTTCGTAGAGATAGCGCTGACGATTGGACAAACGACACATAACCACATGTTCATATTTCTTTGGCATTTGCTTCTCCACCTCCTTTTTAAGACGTCGCAACAGAAATGGACGAATGACCTTTAAAAATAAGCAATTATTGGTCAGTTCCTTGTTTATCTGTTTACTATATAAATATTGAATTTTAAACAATTGTAAGGCGCGCATTCAATGCAATCAATTGACAGACAAAATCACATGGATAAGTCGCAGCATCATTTTATTTAGCAAACTTACAAATTGTCTTCACATGAGGACATCAATGTGACACAGAGTGCGCTTGCAAAAGATCTACACAAGTATGCTTCCTAAAACTAACATAACCTATTAACATTAACTAATATAACCTATTAAAGTTAATGGTCAGTGCAGTCGTTATTCAAACGGCGATTACCACCCAAATTTTAAATTGTAAACAATTGTAAGGCGCGCATTCAATGCAATCATTTGAAGGACGTAATCACATGGATAAGTCGCAGCATCAGTTTATATAGCAAACTTACAAATTGTCATCACATGAGGACATCAATGTGACACAGAGTGCGCTTGCAAAGGATCTATCTGCAAATGTATTTATCTTAATATTAATCTGACCACAGTGTAAATGGACTTGTGCAATTAAAATGCAACAAGTCACTTGCAACCGCGACAATTACTTTGGCACACAGCTACGATTTTCAAGTGCGTTTATAAAGCGATCGAGAAAACGCTTTTAGGTGCCACATACATACTACGAGGGTCGTTTGATAAGTCCGTGACTTTTTGAATAAAATATATTTTTTTCGTCAAAGAAGCGTTTTATTTCTCAACATAATCTCCTTTTAGCTCTATACATTTAGTCCAGCGTTTTTCCAATTTTTTTATTCCTTCCAAATAATAGGTTTTCTCAAGGCCCTCAAAATAGTCGTTTGTTTCTGTGATGACCTCTTCATTTGACCCGAATCTCTTACCGCCGAGCCATTTCTTCATGTTTGGAAACAAAAAATAGTCACAGGGGGCTAAATCTGGAGAATATGCTGGATGGGGTAGCAGTTCGTAGCCCAATTTATGAAATTTTGCCATGCTGACTACACACGTGTGCACCCGTGCATTGTCCTGATGGAACAGCACTTTTTTTTTCGCCAAATGCGGTCGTTTCTGCTTCAAATCAATATCGAATCTGTCCAAAAGCTCTGAATAATATTCGCCGGTGATCGTTTTACCCTTTTCAAGGTAATCGATGTGAATGATACCTTGTGCATCCCAAAAAACTGTGGCCATGACCTTGTTGGCCGACAGACCCACCTTGGCCTTCTTTGGTGCACGTTCACCCGGAGAAACCCACTGTCTTGATTGTTCTTTGGTCTCTGGTGTGGTGTGGTGGATCCATGTTTCGTCTACGGTAACGAAACGGCGCAAAAATTCGTTTGGATTGCGGTTGAACATCGCCAAACACTCCTTTGAAATGGTCACACGGTTGCACGACCATAAGCGCAACCGTGTGACCATTTCAAAGGAGTGTTTGTTTGTGAGCAATCGCGGCACCCATCGCGCGGAAAGCTTTTTCATGTCCAAATATTCATGTAAAATGTGATGTACCCGTTCAGTTGAGATGCCTACAGCCTCAGCTACCTCACGCACTTTCATTCTCCGATCATCCAATATCATTCCATGGATTTTGTCGACGATTTCTGGCATGACGACCTCTTTTGGGCGACCTGAACGTTCGGCATCACTTGTACTGGTACGACCACAACGGAACTCAGTAAACCATTTCTTAACCATTGAAATTGATGGTGCAGAGTCCCCATAATATTTATCAAGTCTTTCCTTGGTTTCGGTGATGGATTTTTTACGCAAAAAATAATGCTTAATTAGCACACGAAATTCACTTTTTTCCATTTTCGTTAAAATTCACGAGATCGTCTACTTTCAATGCCTATAAAACGCAAACCAAAAAACGCAGCTTTCTCAAAATTTTACAGTCAGCTGTTAATCGATAACTGCTGACAGGAGCAGTGTTGTATTTAGAGCAGGTGCGCGGCAAATACAAAAAGTCACGGACTTATCAAACGACCCTCGTATTACTATATCTGCAGTCGGATATTAAGTTTAATCTAAAAATGTACTCAGCGTTATGGACTTTTGTCTGGGTTCAAAACGAAAGTCACTTGCAACTTAGCTTTGCTTTTGCACACATCTACGATTTTCAAGCGCATTTAATTGGCGTACAAGAAAACGCTTTTAGGTGCAACGAATGGTTTCCTTATTTTATAATAATGGAATTGCAAGCATTTATTTACCTTATGCAAACGAGCAATTAATGTTTCGTTGTACTCCATATTGCCCTCGATCATGCCAGTCATGGGATTGGAGAACCATTCCTTGAACTCGCGATGCGAGGAGAACACATACGGCATGAGGAAGTGCATCAGTGACCACAATTCCATAAGATCATTCTGCAAGGGTGTGCCAGTCAAAAGCAGACGCCTGTTAAAAAAAAAGTTAAATGAATAAGATATGTTATATTATTGATTCAAATAAAAAACAATTCAACTGGTTGTTATTAACAGAAACGAAAATAAATCCGATAATGTTAATTAAACAGCGAAAACAATGTCTCAAAACAAGGCCACAAGCATTCTAAGGGCTGAGTTAGTATGCTCTTATAAAATATGCGGCATTATAGCGAATTTTAATTTTAGCACCCAAGCGTAGTCGCCAGGCTAGTTTAGCAATCGCATGGTTACTGATTTTGGTGCTAGCATTTTGGCAATTAAAGCGAAAAACAATTTAGCAAACATAATAACTAACCTTTCGGTGGAAAAGTTGAGTAGCAGCTGCCAACGCTGTGACTTGAAGTTCTTAATATTCTGTGCCTCGTCCAATATGAGATATTTCCACTTTTTGCGGCGGAAACTTTGCTGATCCTGTACCACCAGCTTGTAGGATGTTATGCAGACGTGAAAAGCATTTGGCTTTGTCCAACCAACTCGCTTAAGCTTACGCTCCTTTTGCGTGCCATAGTAGGTGAGTATTTTGAAGCCAGGACACCATTTCTTAAACTCCATCTCCCAGTTAAGCATCACAGACGAGGGCACAACAATCAGATGAGGTCCCCAATTGCCCCTGGCGCAAGCCAAATGCGCCAACAGTGCAATTGTTTGAATGGTCTTGCCCAAACCCATCTCATCGGCCAGGATGCCATTGAGTTTGCGCTCGTTCATCGTGACCAACCAGTCGAGACCAATGTGCTGGTACTCTCGCAACGTATGCTTCAATAAGAAGGGCACCGGTGTAACCACATTCGTGGAGGACAGTGTGTTGCCCTTAGGCTGCAGGCTTTCGGCCAAAGCTGCTGCATCGTTAAGCATGTCATCCTTGTTGTCCTTGCTGCTCATAGCTGTCGCGCTATTGCCAGCACTACCACCAGCACCATCACCATCCGCATCAGTTAGCAAACTTTTGAGACCATCTTGTTCGCCATCATCCATATCGGTATCGCTTTTGATAGTGGAGAGATCTTCATCTTCTTCATCGCTGGCATCCATTTCACTGTCATCGGTTGAATCTTCTACTGCTGTCGAATCATCATCCGAGTCCTGTTCTGATGTTTCCACTGCCATTTTACGCCGCTTAGCGCTGGGCGGCTCATCAATGTTGCCAGATTTATATTTAGCAAGCAGCTGCTCAACGGACAAATCATTATCAGCCTCCAGTTCATCGATCTCCTTTTGATGATCAATTTCCTGTTCGGCTTCCTCCTGTTTGCTGATTGTGTTTTCATCATCATCACTGTTCTCCTTTGCCTGAAATTCGCTGTCATCGCTGTCATCATTGGCATTAGGATCAGCATCAGCTGCAGATGAGGCGCCTTTCGTTGAGCTCTGCTCCTCAAGCAGCAGCTTATCACGATTCTCTAAATATCCGGGTGGCAAATCATTGAGGAAATCATCAAAGTCCATTTGAGATTCTTTTGCCAGTGCCTTGACTTCCTCATTGACATCAGCTGCCTCCTCCTCGGCCTTGGCAATGGTCTCCTCATCATCCTCAGATCCAGATTCTGGTCTAAATTCATCTGTCGAGGAAATTATGCATATGAATTAAAATCAAATTGTCCACACTTGTGCCGAAAATAATTGTTTATCAATAATAAGCATCAGACAAATGCCTCGCTAATGCGACCATCCCTTTTAACATCGTAGTGCTCAAAAATAGTGCAAGACAACGTTTCAGTTCATTTTTCTCATCAGGTGCTATCTAAGAGTGTGGTGAGACTACAATTTCTCAACTTTCCTTAAAAAAAATTAAAAGCAAATAATCGATGCCTGAACTTACCATCTGATTCGCGCTTAGGTGAAGTGAGGCGGCTGGAGGTCAAACTCGGCGTCTCGGGCACGTTCTTATTCATGCCTTCGGCTAGCTGCTGGGAGAACTTTTCTGTCTGGTCAACAATGAAACTGAGATGTTGATCAAGTGCTTGCTTTCGCTTTTCTTCGATTTTAGTTTGATGCTTGTACTCGACCAGTTTCTCCACATTAGACCAGAAGCTCTTCACCTCGCGTGCTATAAAGGAGGCCACTCGCTTTAGATGCAACTCCTGTGCCTTTTCGGCTCGCTGTGCCGCATTGGCCTTATCTTGGAAATATTTTTGCACCATTTTGGCACATTTCTTGGCTGCATTCTTCTTCCATTTACGCTCCTGCGCAAAATCAGCTGCCAGCCAAACCATCTCCTCCAGCAGATAGTCCCAATGCGCCTTGGGGCGACTGGGCTCCTGGAGCTTGGGCAAACGCCGCTCAGTCCATAATCCCTCTCGTTGTAGTTCGGATATACGCTGCATCACGTAAACCTCCTGTTTCGCCTTAAACGAAAACTCTTGCGCACTGTTTGGCGTGCCAGCGCTGGCAAGTGGACTTAATAGGTTACCACTGCCACCTACAGGTGTACAGGGTGTCAAGGAACCACCACCAGCAGCTCCATTGGCATTGGCACCACCACCACCACCACCGCCTGTGTACAGCGGGGTTGGAGTCGCTGCACTTGCTCCTGCTGTTGCCGCTGATGTCGCACCCGCTCCTGCTGCCCCCGTTGCATTTGGCTGTGAGTTTGGGCGACGCAACGCCGTTGAGCCTCCAGAGCTGCTGCAGGGCAGCAAAGGAGTGCCACCTTTGAAAAGAAGCGATTGGAAAAAGTCATGCATTAGTTAAGAATTATCAACAAAATCGTAGTAAGCTCTTAAGCAACTCGCATGCTGGAAAAGTGCATCATCAATCACAAGCTACCATATCGTAATAAAGCAACACGATACGTAAGTAAAGTAAGGAAAATCGTTCAAATCAATTAATTCATTTTAACCACATATTATTGCGAATTATATTGTGTTTTATATATGTATTCGAATTGTAGTATGCTATAAAAATCAATTAAAAGAGGAAAATAGGCAAAATCTATGACAAACTCATGCAGAACTCCTAACTCTTAAAGTTTATCTCATCAGCATCATCCCTATATAATATTTTAAGGCGAGTGTAAGGCGCGCATTCAATGCAATCATTTGAAGGACGTAATCACATGGATAAGTCGCAGCATCAGTTTATATAGCAAACTTACAAATTGTCATCACATGAGGACATCAATGTGACACAGAGTGCGCTTGCAAAGGATCTATCTGCAAATGTATTTGTCTTAATATTAATCTGACCACAGTGTAAATGGACTTGTGCAATTGAAATGCAACAAGTCACTTGCAACCGCGACAATTACTTTGGCACACAGCTACGATTTTCAAGTGCGTTTGTAAAGCGATCGAGAAAACGCTTTTAGGTGCCACATACATACTATATCTGCAGTCGGAAACTTAATGTTTAATCTAAAAATGTACTCAGCGTTATGGACTTTTGTCTGGGTTCAAAACGAAAGTCACTTGCAACTTAGCTTTGCTTTTGCACACATCTACGATTTTCAAGCGCATTTAATTGGCGTACAAGAAAACGCTTTTAGGTGCTACTTTTCTATATATTTCGTTTGAGATCCGATTACTCAATTGATCTAGAAGTGTTATGGACTTTCCACTTAGGCTCAAAAGTTACTTGCAAACGCGTGATGGGAACACTCTTCAAGGCGCAATGGGAAATTTTTCTGAATTTACGTAATTGATTCATATTAAGCCGAATTCCAAAGAAGCAAAAAATTACATCGGCTTGCCGAAGAATGTAATGTTTTCAATTATGCATAAAATGTTAAATAAGAAAATAAAATGGATACTTGAACTTGATAAAGCAACTTTTTAAATAATAACTATCAAGTCTAATCTATGAATAATTTTTGCTAATTAAATTAAATCTTTATTTTTACATTCAATTAACTTAGCAATTTTGGGCAGCAAAGTAAGCAAAATACCGACAAAATGAAACAAAATTAGGAATAAATGGAAAACACCAATTCTAGAATGTAAATGATAAATCCTGAATACAATAGAATATAAAATTTTAGGCACATCGAATGAATAGAATATCAATAAGTATAATGCACTACGTTTTCAATTGGTGGCAACAATAATTGAAATAATGAAATGTTTTTTTGTATTAAGAAACCACTCGAAAATATTAAGGGTAAAGAAATAAAATGAGAATTAGATTTTTTTTTTTTTTTTTGATTGTTGCGAACGATAAGCACCTGGCACCAAAGGTACAGAAGAATTTCCTACGGCAGGAGGCGCGGGTATTTGACCGAAGACCATACCGTGACGACCTCCTAGAGGTCTACCGGGTATGTGACCTATATTATAACGATACAATTTGATGGTGAGTTGAGAGAGTAGAGTTGTGCGTTAGGATTTGTAGGAGGCAGTAACAAATGTCAAATGTTTTGTAAAAGTATAAAAAAATAACAATGAAAATAAAAAATTGAGGGAATTGTAAATCAAATATACAGCAATACATAAATGTAATTGTATAGTGAAGGATTCAATATTATTTTCTTGTGTTATAATATAATATGCATACATGTTATCTTTTTAGTACTCTGCGTATGTGTGTGTGTATGTGAGGTTGTTGTTATATTAGTGTAGCAATAGGTAGGTTTTTGTTGCTAGATTTTCTTTGCATTGGCGAAAAGACGTTTTTATGGTAATGTGCAGGGCGTGCGTTGTACTTTATTTAGTAGTTGATAGACCAAATGTCTGGGCGCGTTGTGGGAGTTGGTAGCATATTTTTACTTAAATGTATGCAAGTGTTAAAATTTTTCAAATATATAATGTCCATAAATCTGAATTTTTTCATGTTCTCGTTTTTGAGTAATGTACAATAATAATTTTGAAACATAAACACAAAACAGAAATACAACAAAACACAAAATAATAACAATGAGATAGATACGAGAGATTAACGACAGCTTCCCAATCAAGAACCAAATCTTGAACGTCTTTTGCTTACCTTGCTGCGTCAACTGTACTACGGCGGCGGGTAGCTTTGTGGAGACAGCTACTGGCGTTGCACCGACTGATGGTATTTTTATTTCCGCCTCTGGTGGCAATGCATTACCACTCGCCTCGACTAAGCTGCTGGTTGTGGAAACTGTTCCAGTTGCTGTTGTTGCCGCTGTTGTGGTTGTTGTTTGCCCACTTCTACTTGGACTTGATGTTGTTGCTGCTACTGATGCAGTTGTGTTGTTGCCAAGCTTTAATGGCAATTGAGATTGCGTATTCTGATCGATAAAAATAGTATAGATAATAGATTAATCATTTCGCTAAAGAAGCTAAAATGCTAACCGTTTTTGGTGCGCTGTTATCCGCATCTAACTGTACGCCTGTTGTCCCTGTAGTAGTTGTAGTCGCAGCGTTGCTGTTGCTATTGCTAACGCCTAATTCTGTTGACTGCTGTTGTGTTGCTGTTGTTCTATGTGATTGGACCACAGCTGCTGCTGCGGCGGCAGATGTTGTCGGCTTTTCCTCGAGTATCAGCTGCTCGATACGATTCGCATTGCTGTAGCTGATGAACTGCGGTGTTGGTGTCTTCTTACGCCACGCGGGGTAGTCCATCATACTGCCACCGTTTTGTAAATAAAAATATTCGGACACATTTTCTAGATGTCTGTAAAATGTGTAAGATAACAATGTAAGCAATTCTAGTGTACTATATATTATGAAGAGAAAACCCACCTTTCCTTAAGATTACGCAATATTTGATATTTCTGTTGGAGTATGCGCTTCCTGAGCGCATTCAAATCTTGCAATGCTGATGAATTCGCGCCACCAAATTCGCTACTCGCCACAACAGATGCCGGCAGCAATGAGCCAACTATATTGCTACTGATAGCACCAACAATGTTGCTGTTATTGTTGCTGGCGTCGCCTCCTGTTTCTAATCGCTGACGTTTAGCCTGTGGCGGCGACGTATTGTCACTTATAGGGACGTCTGTCGTAGATAAACTGGAGTATGTGGAAGCTGCTGTTGACGTTGCTGCTGCCGTTGCCTCTGTCGACAAGTTCGACAGCGGCACAGGCAGCTGCACACTGAGCAGCTGCTGCAGTTGTTGTTTGCTGGCTTTCAGTTGCTGCGTTATTGCTGCTGCAGATGATTTATTATTGTTGTTAGCCGTGGCTGTTGATTTTGGCGTTGTAACTGATTTTTCCGTTGATTGTAAAGTTACACGGTCTGACACAGCAGGAGGGGCCGGGCTTAGCCCTTCATGCCCCCCTCCTGCTGAATTACCTTCATTCATGTTTGAGACATCTGAAAAAGGCGGGAAACATTTATAGTTAGCACACAATTTTTCGCGTGTTTCGTTTAACACCGGACATTTATCAGCCCTGGCGAATATATATGTATGTCCAGTCCACTCATGTACATACACATGTCAGGGTCAAGCAATGACTTATATATGCAAATAAATTATCATAATTTTTTTTCGTCTGTGTAACCATTACATTTCAGACATTCTCCACATATTTAATGTGTATCGCTTATCACAACTGTCCATCGCAGCCCTGCGAATTGCACGGAACATACGACTCTGCATTGCAAATGGCTGCGCTTTATCCATTTATTATACACACACTCGCGAAGCGAGATAATATTTTCACTCATTGCCATTTTGAATGCTTTAAATTATATGTATTATGATACACATTTAAATTTAAATTGGTTAAATTTTCGAAGTTGCGGCACTTCTCAATCACATTAGTCGAATGACCGGAGGTAGAGCGGGACGGCTATATATAGGGCTGCTGCGGCTACTACGTCGGCGTCGGTTCTTTGTTGGGCGGACATTTTTTTCAACCATTTTTTTTCGTACCTCAGATGGTGAAAATTTTTAATCACAAAATATCCACATCACAAATATACATCCGTGCGTAAAAACAGTAATTGCGCGTTCCGAAAATGGTGCTGTAATCGCGAATGCAATTTTTTAACAATATTTCCGCCTATTTCTACACTTAAAGTAAATTTTTTGCGGAAAAGTGTGCGCGAACACACCGTTCGGCGTCGAGTAGAATATGTAGTTTCGTTCAGAACAAGTTCTGATGAACATGTCATAAAAAATGAACTGCTAAACTTGTTCCATGGCTCATGAACAAGACTGAACTACTGTACATATTCTGTTAAAATGCCGCCCCTTAGGAGGTTTTTGTTATTCTGTATAATCCGGTATATTTTTTAGATTTAACAAAGGTTTATTTTGAAATTGACCTTGCGGTCACGCTGTTGATGAATCTGACTAGCGAAAAAAATTAAAATGCCGCTTAAGCCTGGCAGCCCCTCTGATAGTTTATGTTTTGTTGATCATTTATACCCCCTTTGTCTTTAAAAGACAAGAGAGTTATCAATTTAAAGCAAACAACAAACAATATTCACGAATGCACTGAAACCTATCTTGAACACTTGCATTCATTAAACTTAAGTATAAGCGCACAATATATGTACATATGTAATAAAACACAATCAATCAATTTAAACTCACAAAATATAAGCAAACAACTTGTTTATAAAATACAAGTGACGAACTCAGTAACGAGTGAGAAACTGCACAAGAGTGACGAAAGTTGAATTTGAGAATAATACATACCACAGTACAGTTTGAGGTATATAATTCTCAGCTGGTACTTTCCGACTGTACCGATCATCTGTTGCGTGTTTACATGTATTTCAGGGCGGCAAAAACACCAACAACAAAATAACAATGAAAATGTTTGCTTCATATAAATTTCAATTTTAATTAAAATTGTTTTTTGATTTATCAATTACAATTAAGCCCTTTGCCCATAATTTTGATGATAAATGTTTTTAAGAAGTATGTAAGTAAAAGATCTCCCTGATATGATCTAAATTTCAACTTCAAAGTCGTTAAATATTGTTCAGCACTGGACTTGTGACTGTCGATTGTTTCATAATTATCGATTACAATAACAATATAGTAGTAATCACTTGCTAATTTTGAATTTTTAAATATTATTTTAATTGTTTTTAGAAAAATCGAACGGCTTCTAAAAATGTTCAAGAGGGAAAATTTTTTTCAAATTGTATAAATTTTTCGAAAATTTTCCCAATCCCAGTGTAGCCAAACTAATAATTTTGTACATTCTGTAATATTTTTGGCGATAAATAGTGTTATGAGAATTTCAACTTGGGGTCACATTGTTTGATTGGCGGCAAAACTAATCGTTGATAAGAAACGCATAATCAAATGTTTATTATGTTTTGTTTATGAAACCAAAAATTCGAATTTTTAAACTATTGAAGGCATTGTTAAATAACTTAATACAGATGGATTTTGTGATTTTCAAGATTCCATTGCAGATTCCAAAAAGAAGCAACAAAACAGAAGTTCGCGGGGGGCGTTATCGTTTTCGGGTTTTTTTTTTTGACAATGCCAAATGAATTTTAATGCGCACAAAACAGTCCAGTTTGAGAGAAACGGACTTAAAACTGCTTGACGCATCTCTCAGTTTATCGCTTGCCGCTGGACACAATGGACGCAATCTGCAAGTTCTTGCCCATTCTGTTGCTCTCTGGCCTGATGCGTGCGCTGGGGGAGTTCTGTGATCGTGGGAGGGGCGAGTGCAAAGAGCTAACTGCAACGGACTGCCCTGTAATATTTTACAATCAGCACCTTATCGGCTTCAACAATGTCAAATTCTGTGATGAATTCAACGATATTGTCTGTTGTCCACTGCCACTCAATGAGCAGGAATCGAATATCCGACCTGAGGAACCAGAACGAAGGATTGAGAAGGGTAAACCATTTGATTTTTAATAGATTCATGCCATATTCAAACCGGTTTCATTATACGCAGAATGCCGTCAATATAATGGACACAGATCCTCTTGTCACCCGATACCCTTGATTTTGGACGGCGACTTGACCGAGAGTCGTGAATTTCCGTTTATGGCACTTTTGGGCAACCGGGAGCACAACAGTTCCACTATTAGCTGGGACTGTGGCGGCGCTCTGATCCATCCCAAGTTTGTGCTAACCGCCGCCCACTGTCTGGACACAACGGAGACAAAGGAACAGCGTCTGGATCCCAATTTCAAGTCGACCAAATTTGTTGTGCGCCTAGGCGAGCTGGACTACAACAGCACAGAAGACGATGCACTACCTCAGGACTTTCATCTGGTCAATTACGTAGTGCATCCCTCGTACACGGAGAGCGAAGATGGCGGCATTCACAATGACATTGCTGTGCTCGAGCTGGACAGGAAGGCCGATCTCAATGAGTATGTGGCACCTGCCTGCCTGCCCCTCAGCAGTGGCAATGAGCACGCTGCACTGACCACTGCTGGCTGGGGATACACCACACCCAAGGGCAAGAAGTCAACGCATTTGCTCAAGGTTACGATCAAACGTTACAGCGAAGACATCTGCATGCAGCGACTGGAAAATCGCATATTGCCCCGCGTTCAGTTCTGTGCCGGCACTGGCTCCAGCTCCAGCATGGCAGACACTTGCAACGGTGACTCGGGTGGACCCGTCTTCGTATCGAATCCATACATGCAATGCCTCAAGCATATCGTTGGCATCACCTCGTACGGCCTCATCTGTGGCGACTTCAAGTTTCCCAGTGTCTACACTAAGGTGCATCTGTACACGGATTGGATCGAGAAGATTGTGTGGGGCGTTTAGGAAGGAAGTTGTCTCTTTGGGCAGTCTATGTAATGATTGGACTACTTCTGTTAGTATATAGATATTGATTGGACTATTCGATCAATATATTTATATTAATTGGACTACTCTATCATACAGCTGCCTTAGAAATTTGTCTATCAAAAAGTATATTTTGTTACACTCTAATGAAATTAGAATCGAATCTGACTACTCTATCATATACTTGCCATAGAAATGATTGTTCAAAAATCAATTAATGTGATCAACTGCCAACAAATATTGTAAACCACTTATACTCTGACCATCTGACTACTCTACCATATAGCTGCCATAGAATTGATTATTCAATAATCAAAGTATGTAAACAAATTATACTCTAATCAAAGTCAATGCTAATCTGACTACTCTACAATAGAAATGATCAGTCAAAAAAGTAGCTTGGCTTAAATTGTACACTCTGAACTGAAATTAGATGCTAATCTAACTGCTCTATCAAATAGTTGCCATAGAAATTAACTCATTGCCATATGTTCAATGTTAACCAACCAATTTCAGTCTGAAAGAGTATTTGGGCTTCGGCTTGCCGTAATGTTCCTGTTCGATTTGCTATTAAAGACAATGAAATGCAATTTGTTTGAATTATTTTTGTTAGCTTTAATAAACATTAGTGTAACAAGTTAACAAATATTATGTGATATTTAGCAAATTAATTTAGGTATGCTTAACATAAGGGGTGTGTGTGGGGCGGGGGATGTGATTATGTGTATACATGCAAGTGATTATAATAGGTAAGTACATATATTAGATACGAGAGTACAGTTAGATAGATTGTCGATTGTCGATTGTCGATCGTCGATTGCAGTGTGCGTTGTGCTGTGTGGCGTAACTTAAGGCTAAAACACAATATAATGATACGAGTAGTAATAGTATGTTAAGTAGGAAAGCTAAGTGCTAGAGAGGACCCTGTAGAAGACCAAGTACAGCCATAGCTCAATGCTGCTCGATGATTGCGCATGGTTGTTGGTTAGATTTGGATTTGGATTTGGATTAGCATTCGCATTGGGAACTGCGAATGGCAACTACACACGCTTGTACAGCAGATTGTCGCTGCGTCTCCTGGCTGCAATCTCCTGCTTCCTGATCTCACGCTGCTGATAGACGAACAGTGGACGGAAGACAATGGCACGACGCTTGCGATCCCGACGACGACTCTTGGGTTGATCGGCGGCGGCGGCAGCAGCTGCTGGGGCTACCGCTGCCTGGCGACGGGGTCGATTGCGAAACAGATCCGTCTTGGCCGAGTCGTGGGCGTAGAGGGTGCTGAGGAAGTCAAAGTAGGGCTTGGAGCGCAGACTGTCCGGCTGGGCGAGCGGAGAGTTGTAGCTGAACTGGTTGGGGGTCACGATGTCTAGCAGCGTGTGCGGTGCCTCCTGTTGCTCTTGGGGCAGAGCTGTCGCCATGCAAATGATGCCCAGGGCCACGGCCAGGGTGTAAAACTGCGGAAATAGCAATAAACAAAAAGAAAACAAAGCAAATGAGCCAAATGGAAGGTGTGAATAGCAATTGGAGGCCAGAGAGCCGACGAGTCGCCGTTCTGCAAACTATTAGAACCAGTCTACACACACAGATACACATGTACTCGTATGTGTGTGTGATGCGAGCAAAGCTTATGCTTTAAATTAGCATACAATAATTAATTTAAATGAAATAACAAATAGCAAATAGCCAACAGCAAATATCGAATATCGAATACCCAACATCAATAAGAAACAACTGAGATCAATGATATAATCGCAATCGAATATCATTTATAGTCTCACGTAAAATATTCATGATCACGGCTGGCACAGCTGCCACAAAGCTAAAAGCTATCATTATCCATGTGGAGTCTCCCACTGGATGGCAATTACATCCCAGTCGACTATGCTGCGCCCTTGGCGAGGCCCAAGCCGGATGCACGATCCAACTTATAGGAGACACGAGCATTGGCACTTGCTCACATTTAATTTATGTATCACATTTGTGTGTGTTAATAAAATTAGTATTATTCTTAGAGGACAAATTAAAGACTAACCAAGACAAATACAAAGACAGCGATCAAAATTAAAAACAAAACTAATGAAATAAAGAAACCAAAGCTATAAAAACCGGATGACGTTGATTTAAAGTCGAAAGAAAACCAGCTTTTGGTGTAGGTGAACGCGCTTGGCAGTTGGCTCTTAGCCAGGCCAGGCCAGGCCAGGCCAAGTCAAGCAAACGCTCAATGACAGCTCGAATGGGCCTTATTTTATTTCTCCAAAGCCATTTGCATAGCACTGAAGAAAGATGCCATCAAACGAGTCAATTCAATTGCCACCGTTATAATCCACTTTGAATATGCATAAAACAAAAAGCAAACAAACTCCAATAATAATTATGGCAACAAATAACGTATCATGATTCATGATTCACGACTCTGTCTAAGCCGCAGCTCAACCAATTCCAGTTAATCCCAAAAATCAACATATCAATATCCATATCTATTTTTGTCTGCATAAATTACTTCATTGATAACCGCAACCCCCCGCTCCCCGCTTCCCGCTCTCTGCTCCCCTTCCATGCCATTCGATAAATGTCTTGCGGCTAATTATGTAAATTTACAGGCTAAAGTGAACCACTCTACATTTAATTAATTTCCATGACATACGAGTCCGCACAGGCGAAATATAAATAAAAGTAAAGTTAACAAAATAAATAACTATCCGTATCTTGTCGCGGTATCTGTAACCGGTTGCGCTTTTGTGGCTCAGGGCTAACCCAAGAGATGTATAACAGTTGTTGCGTGAATACCCTGTACTCGCATGGCAGCGAGGGTGCTATCAATCACAGCATTACTGCCATCAATCACAGCCTTACTACACTATCAATCAGTTGAAACGCCACCCGTTTAAGTATACTATAGGACAAGTATCTCTGACTATGATTAATACAGAATGATTATAGATTGAAACTCGACTTGTTTCTGCTTGATAAACTGAAGCTACCACTTCGAATCCTTATCAAATATGTCATCTTGGCATCCTGCGAAGTATCTCAACTTGCAGCTGCATTGAAGAAGATACCTTAAGATAGCTTTAGTTACTATAGGACAAGTATCTCTGACTATGATTAATACAGGTTGATTATAGATTGAAACTCGACTTGTTTCTGCTTGATAAACTGAAGCTACCATTTCGAATAGATATCCTTATCAAATGTGTCATCTTGGCATCCTGCAGAGTATCTCAATTTGAAGAAGACACCTTAAGATAGCTTTAGTTTGGTAATAAATCGACATCATGAGTGTTACATAAGGAATACTCTGTCAGGCCAACATCGCCATCAACTGCCTGTTTTCAACCATTCGATTTGATGCTAAATGGTTAACTTATTTTTTATTATACGAGCTCATTGAATTCAAGCAGGATTTGGGCGCCTATCAAATTGATTTGCGGCACTAAAATGGTTTTATGGGCCAAGCTCAGACTTCCTTACGAGCAGATGCTGCTGATCTTACAAAAGTCTAGACGCCTCACTTGACAATATTTAAATGATCAAAATGTTTTTGACCTTGTTGACAAAAAAAAATGTGAAGAACAGGCGGTGTCAGGGTACGGGGACAGATCCGTTAGCACAATGATTTAAAACATATATTATATATATTTAATTTATTTTTATTCGTCTGCTGATTGCGGTTTTATTTGCTATGTTGAAAATGTTAATAAAGTAAACACGTTCTCTGCTCACATAACTCTTGGGATTTGTATTAGATTTGTGTTTTTTTGGTTTGTCAAATTAAAGGTCTATATACATATATTTTAATTGGATCGTAAATTCTAAGTGCTGTTATACTCACTTGATGCGTTAACTGGTACATGTTATGTGTATGTATTTTATTGTTTATCGATTGCGATTTGAATTGCTTGGCTTTATTTGATATTTATTTGATATATCCTTGAGTCTCGTTGCGAGAGCTGCTTGAATTTGAATTGTGCACACGCGTTCTGGTTCGATTGTTCTTTAGCACAATTTGGTATTTGTTAATTGTCGTAGATGCTGCTGGCTTATCACAAACAAAGAGACGCGACGATGTATCTGTAAGATACTTTTGCTTATAGCTGGACTGTTGCTGATGCTGTTGCTGATGTTGTCGCTGCAGAGCGTGCGCACTGACTGTTCAGAATATTTGTCACTAATTCACTTTTATATGCCAAAAGCACTTGCCCCATGCCCCGCCTGGTCCCCCGCACAGCCCTCCAGCGCCAGCAGGCCCGACAGGCCGCCGAACGGGTTATGGCTTAAGCTTGGCTTGGCCACACATAGTTGTTGTTGCTGTTGACGTTGTCGTTCTGTATTGTTGCTGGTGTTAAGTGTCGCCGATGTCACGAATCAAGCAAAGCGTTGCAGCCACCCAAAAGAGACTCATGCGAGGGGGAGGGGGAGTGGCAGAGTGTCTGATTAGACTATGCCAAAAATTGGAGCTGGAGGCAGAGCTCACTTTCGACTCCTGGTCGGGTTTGTTGTTATTGGTGTTGATTTGGGCCCAAATGCTGGCATTTCGCATGACTTATAATTAAATCTTTCCATGACGCAGACACTAATCAAATCAACTCAAAATCAAATCAAATCAAATCGAAAGCTGATGACTCTTTGACGCATTGCCAAGCATTGTGTGGCTGGACAGGATTAGCTCAATACGGAAGCCGGCCAGTCGAGAGTTGAGAGTGAAGAGTTAACAGTTAAGAGCCAAGAGTCAACAGTCGAGAGCCGAGAGCCGAGAGCCGAGAGTCGCCAGCTAATCGCGTTGCTAATCGCCTTTTAAATCGGAACCAATTTAAATAGATAGCTCATTATGCTAATGCCAAATGCCTAATGCTTAATGCCTAATGCTATGACGCATTTCGAGCGTCTCGGAAAAGTGTCAACACAACAAGCACTTGGCCTAAACGTGGTGCCTTAATGGGCGCTCTTGAAAATGATCGCTCAAGCCTGATGAAGGTCAAGTGCCCCCTCGGATTGGGGACATTTCCAGCGATGCAGCAAGAAATGCTTCATTTTTTTGGGGCCAACTCTTGTAAATTTCCCTTAGGTCTGCTAAACAAATTAGTGAGTTGAATTGACTTGAATTTAGTTTAGTTTCGTTGGCCTGAAATTAGCATAAATTATTAAACAAAACAATAGTTGATTACAGAATATTTGTTGATTGCATAAATTAAGCTTCACGTGATCGCATTCTTAGCATAAATCAAACGAAATCTAAAACTGAGTCGAATTCCAAATCAAAGATGAAAGATCAAAACAAATGTTGATTAATCAATTGATTGATTTTTGCCAGATCGCAAGTGTCAAACATAGGCCAGTTTATTGTTGTTGCTCTCATATTTATAGATCGTAAACAAAGCCCATGATATTTGTTTAAAACGAGTGCGAGTGCGTTTAATTTAATTTATATTTAATTACGCCTAACCAAGAGCCGGTTTCAGATCGTCACAAGACTAATGAATACCACAGCAAACCGATAAGCAAAGGCCGCTAACAAATGTCAAAGTGTCAAATCAATATCAATGTGCCCAACATTGTAATACCCTGCAAATTGCACAGATTAGCTTAATAATCTGAGCTCCTAATTAATGATTCCAGCACTTCAGAGGAAACCAATTAACACCCCACTAAAGATGACCCATTGCATTCCGATGGCAAATTACAGCTACCACATTTGAATCAGCAGCTTCTAATACAGGGCAGATGGATTGGGATGGAGATGGGGATTGGGATTGGCTACTTCCGTAAAATGTCGATTGAGGTGCTAAACAGAGTTCGATTTGAATGTGAAGTGATTCCGATGCTGTTGCTGTTGCTGTGGCGGTGGCGGTGGCTGGCACCGCATTTTCACTGTGATTCACAGTGATCCATAAGTGATTCATGATATAACAGCCAGGGGATTAAGCCATTTACAGCTCTGGGCCATTCAGCTATTGTTTGCCCGCCCATCCTTTGCAAATCACGTACTACATTTATGCTTATTGACTATTTCACTTCTCGCCTGCTTCTTCTTATTATTATTTATTATTATTATTACTACTCTTCTTCTTCTTTTGTGTTTTGTACGTCATCGTCGCCAGCAGGCAATTAACACATTTGCAGAACGTCACACTCTGAATTGAAGGCAGATGAGCTGATTTTGACTTAATTAAAATCATGCTGATTTTTTAACATGCAAATATTAATATTAAATAATTAAGTTAGTCTATCCCCAAATTGAATTGCTCTTATCACTAACACATTTATTTCAAATTATGGCGCTACTTCTTGCATCTGGTGGCAACGCTGCAAACACATGAGGTTGGCAACGCGACGAAAGGCGCGAAGTTGGCTGCGCATCATTTCGAACGTATGCAATATCGAACCTCTGTGAAGTTGGCTGTGAATTAGTTCAGGTTGGCTTCGAGCAAGCTGGAGGGTCTGTAAAGTTGGTAATTTCTTGCTGACGTGAAGTTGGCCGCGCCAAACATTCAAACAGTAGGGAAATTTGCTATATAATATTTGGTTTTTATTTCACAATTAATGCAATATAAAAAATTAAGCTAATAGGAACTGTATTTTTCAGCACCAATCTTTTTTAGGTTATTTACAAATGCCGTAAATACATCGAGTCTTTTTTTCATATTCGATGCATAACATAGTTAACGGATAATATTTGAAACAGGAAAATTCACTATGCTCTGTTAATGTTATGTGGCCAGTTAAGAGAGTGATAACAGTGGGCGCAGATTATTGAGAGATCTCTTACACAAGACGAATATCGTAAATGCGGCTTGAGTGCTATTTGAGTGCTGTTATTTGTTGTGTGTCCATGCCAGTTTGGTTACAAAAAATTGTTAGTGTTAAAATCTTTATTTTTATTTAAAAAATACAGTGTTTAATACAGGTGCAGCTGCCGGTATGTATCACTAGTCGATTAATCGTGATCGTCGGTCTTTATTAGGTTTTTACTCCGCTTTAAGTGGTAGAATTTTGTTATAAGGAAAAAATATTTTGATCGCGTCGGTTTGCTGTGTGTTCGTGCGTGTTTGTATGTACATTCGCATTTATGTATGAACGTAGGTATGTACATACATATGTACAATTGTGACTATGGATGTTCCGGCCGTTTTGTTGGTGTTATTCGGTCTTGACAAATACAAAACACATTTTAATATTTAACTAATATTTATAATTTGCACACACGTAATCGCATTACCAACACTGAGGGGTATATCTGCTTGTCTATTGTGCAGGAGTACTAATACTTTGATACACCAGTGCATATGTATGTATGGATGTTGTACATACGCAGTGTACTTAATGCGTTAACTGTAATCATTTTGGATTCTCCTTTGCTACTCACTTCTCCTGCACTCTGAAAGGCCTTTTTATAACAAAGGGTATGTGATCGTCGCTCGCAATCCGACGGGCATCGTGATGAAAACACCGAAATTTAGTTGCTGCTGTTGTTGTTGTTGGTGCGGTGTTTTTTTTTTTTTTTTTGCTCATTCGTGTCGTTTAGCAAGAGAGCACTCTTGTTGGTGTTGTAGTGTCACTGGTGTTATTGTTGTTATTATTATGTGTTGTTGTTACTGCTGCTTTTGGCTGCGATTAGAATTAATTGACAAATGGCAAAAAAAATGTTGCTTTGTGCTGAAGCAAAAGCAATGGCAATAGCAAAGGCGAAGCACAAAAAGTAGCAGGCATTGCAAGAGGCAACACCACAATAGAATATATCAATAAATTATAATACAAATTCATACAGAACTAATAGCAAAACTCATTGAAAAACCCTCAAACGAGTTCATTGACCGCCCACTACAACTACAACTACAACTATTGTAGAACCAGCAACCATAAACGCCGCAACAACAACGCTGAATAATGTCGAGCTAGATTACCACTCTAGCTTTATTAATAGAGAGAGAGAGGGAGAGAGAGACATGGGCATAAGCAGATAGGCACAGCATAAGCATAGCAATAACAAACGGTAACTCTAATTAACACCTGTTACACGCGCAAGTTAGGTTATGTTATCATTATGTTAACCCCACGATGACTAAGTGCTCATGCACAGTGCACCTTGTGATTTCGATCGAAATTGTGAAATGCCCAAGACCTGACCTTGACAATTTATTCAACCAAAGTGACGAGTGCTCGCATGTTATGCAAGGTTATTAACCTCTAATACTTCATATTACAGATCCCCTACCTCTATTTATATGTGTGTATTACTCAACTATTGAAACTGTGCTCTAACACCAAAACAAATAAAGGATAATGGCTTCCATCTCGCAAAGCAAGAGACAGAAAATGTCCGAGCCACAATGCACGGAGGATATTGCACCACAATTCAACTATAAGGAACTCGATATTATTGGCACAGGTATGTTTATATGTATAGTTCTCATCAAATGATAAGGACAATCGCAGGCACTTCTTGTAATGGAGTTGAAAATTGTTCGCACTCTGCGTAGGGTATTGTGGGAACAGTGTTGCCTAATCTTTGGCCATTACTCGAACTATTACGAGCGCATTAAAATGCAGTGCGAGTGCTATAAACAGGTGAAATACTGGCTTTTACATTTTTATTCATTTTTCTTCGCCACACCCCTCCCCTTGCTCGAAATGGGCGTTTTCAAATGTTGTTGCATACTTTCAGGTCAATTGTTTGAAAACCACGTGCATTTCTCGTATTTGAGTTTGTTTAAGCCCAGGAAAAGTTGAAAAACAAATATAAAAACTGGGAAAGGTAAAATGCCGATAAGAGGCCAACGAACATTTGAAGTTTCTTGAGTTGTTTTTTATACAAACATCAATCAATTACGTCACAGAGTTGAAGTTGGGAGAGAGAGAGAGAGAGACAGTTGAGTTGAGGTGAGCTGAGAGGTTCATACAGTGAATGTTAATGATGGTTATTGTTACTGGTTTGTATTTTTGGTCATGTTTGCTGCCGCTCCAGCATGGGCGTCGTTTGCAGAAGGGATGCTGCAACAGCACGGCATCAGAGGGTTAAGCTCGCGGTACTTTTATTTGAGGCAGTAGCATGAATTGGGATGGTTCAGCTAGATCAGGTTACATTTGCAAAAAAGTAGTGTTTTAAATGGCCCCTCAACCTCAAGGTCCATGGCATAGCGAAAAAAGCAAAAACAAGTTCAACTTTTTTGTAAGAGACATTGAAAAAATAAACGTATCTGCTTCTACTTTTGCTTGTTTTTCTTGCTTTTGTGTTGTTTCGCATTCATTCAATTATTGCCTCGTGCTTTTCTGTTTGTTATTGTTGTAGTTGTTGCTGTCGCTGTTGCTGTTGTTACTGTTACTGTTGCTTTTGATTTGTGCAAAATTTTGACAATTGAAAGCGGCCGCAAAACGAGTCGACAAAATAGTCGAGCGAGAGAAGAGAGTGTAAAGTGTAGAGTGCGAGTCTGAATGCGAATGCGAATTCGTCTGTCTTCTTTGTTGCTTTGTTCTGTTTTGTTGTCTTTTTGTATGTATTTTAATAGAAGGTTGTAGCAAACCTGGCCTTGTACTTGACTTTTGATGCTTTTAGCTTTTAGCTCTTAGCTAGCAGTATTGACAGTGCCACTATCGAGGCAAAGAGATGTGCAAATCGCTCGAGTGTCGAAATGTTTAGAAATGTCACCCAAAATAGAACTCCCACGCCACGTTCCATCTGTCTGAAAATGCCGTCTATAACTTGTCAGACTGTCTCTTCAGTCTGCTGCCTGATGCCTGATGTCTGGCCTTTACCGTCTCTCCCTGGTGATAAATTTCCGGTGACAGAATTTTGTCTTTCTAATTGGAATCGATTCTTCTCTCATGTGCATGCATACATACATACACACATGCATGTCCCACTCTCTTTCAATTCTCCCTCTACACATACATACATATGTATACCTAACGTTATAACACAGATATCACCAAAAATCAGCCGGTTGCTCGGCTCACTTATCAACGCACAGCTGACTGTCGTCATTTGTCGGGCTTGCGGCATTCGGCATTTGGGTTGGGTTGGGTTTGATTTGATTTGAAATACTTTTGTTTGGGTTCTAGCTATGTTAGCTACCATTAGCAATATGCATGTACATATGTACATATTTGAGTGCGATATTTTGCCAAAATACACAGTACATATGTATAATTCACTTGTTCTTATCTCTCTCCATTGGGTTTGGAGGTTTCGTTGATTAGCATTTCGTTTGGGTTTTTGCAATTCGCTTTTCGCCTTACTTTCTTTGGTCCGAGGCTAGTTGTTGTGTCTCGACTATATCCTACACTCAAGTGACTGTCTATCTCTTTCTCACTCTTGCATGACCTACTTTTGTATAACACATTGTCCAATGACCGATTTCCTTTTTCACCTTTTCAGGGGCCTATGGTACCGTTTATCGGGCACGCGACAATGAAACCGGCCGCTACGTGGCCATAAAGAAGGTGCGAATTCCGCTCACCGACAATGGAGTGAGTGCGACGACGCTGCGAGAGATTTCGCTCCTTAAACAGCTCAACACATACGATCACGCGAACATTGTCAAGTGAGTATTCACCACCACTACCACCACCATCTCCAGCAAACTGCAATAGAAGAGCTAATGCGAGTGTGTGGGTGCATGGGTGTATCTCTGCTTATCTTGGTGGCGCCCCACTATTTGTTAAAACTAGTAAAAATAGAAAATTGCTTTATGGACGAGCACAGATTATACACAATGACAACTGTCTGTGTGTGTGTGTGTGTGTGTGACTTATTTTTGCACAGTCTATTCGGTTATTAACGGGCACTTTGTTTATCTTTACCTACTGCCTAGCCTGCCCCTCCTCCTCTGCCTCTTGCGCCGACCTCGAGCAGTTTTGCAAAGTGAAAACTGTAACGATCACGAAGTTGCATTCCACCCCCCTCGTGCACACACACGTACACACACACACAGGCATTTTCAGTGGCATATGCATATAAAATGTTAAACCAAACGTCAAACAAACTGGCGCCGGCTTGCCCTGCTCTGATAACGTTGCGTTTGCGACTGCACAAACGGTTTGCAACAACAGAATGTGTTATTAAATTACAATTTGATCAAGAACTTGACAGCAATGCTTACTAATTGCAAAACATACATATTTAATTCAACAACTTTGTTTACAAGTATATTTAGCTTCTACCAACATGTTGGTATGCCAGTACAGTAATACTGTGAAACGTACCTTAAAAATAAAGAGCATTGTTGGTCACAGAGTAGATGTCGTCGCGTTCTAAAAAACCTGAAGGTGAAGCGCTCAACCTCGGAGTACTAAAAAATGCTCAACCGCTCGCTCTCGAGGGGCTGCGGATTGTTGCGCATGGTTGTTGTGCGCTCAGTTACGATATTTCGCTAAAGAGAACATTGATTAGCGTAAATAGCTCAGACAGGCTAAGAGCGCACACAACAATGTTATAGCTCTGACGATATTCAAAATGACAAGTTTTTGTCGAGAAATATCTTAATTTTAATTAATTGTTATTTTTTTAATAGATATTCAATTAGGCTTTAATGTGTTGGTCAATAATAAGTGATAATTCAATATTGGTAGAATTTAATACATTTGTAGTAAATTGCGTGTCAAAGCGGAATAGCTACTAACAGGGCCAAAAGCTGTTGTTTAACATAATGCAAAACATGGGGCAATTTAATTACTCACATTTGCTCTCCCCAGTGTTCCTACTCTTGATCGAAAATGTCGTCGAAGCGCCTTTGTTTAGCGTGAGTGGAGTATTTTCATTAGTACCTCGTATTGCCGCAGCATGGCTACTGAGCGCTGTTGGTCTGCAACATATTATGACAGCAGAGGGGTAATGTGGGAGCATTATACAAGTACACACATACATACCTTCGACTCTCCACAGACTCTCTTGTACACACACAAGCTCATTCTAATTTCCCCTCCATCCACAGACTGATCGAAGTATGCCAGTTTCTGGAGCGCGATGGCAAATTGTTGATTTTGCTGGTCTTCGAGTATCTGGAGCAGGATTTGTCGGATCTAATCGAAGGTCTGCCCAAGACCGGCATGTCGCCCACAACCTTGCAGGTGGGAGTCTCTCAATATACCCAGACATCAGTATGTGCTTCTTAATATCACGATTTTTCATTTTTGCAGCGTCTCTCCCGGGAACTGTTGACCGGCGTGGACTTTTTGCATGCCAATCGCATCATCCACCGCGATCTGAAGCCGCAGAACCTGCTCGTCTCGTCGCAGGGCCATTTAAAGATAGCCGACTTTGGCTTGGCCAAGACATACGACTCCGAGATGAGATTGACCTCGGTGGTGGTCACGTTGTGGTATCGGGCACCCGAGGTGCTGCTCGGCCAGGGCTACAACAGCACCGTGGACATTTGGAGTGCGGCCTGCATCATCTTCGAGATGTTCAATCGCAAGCCCCTGTTCCCGGGCACATCGGAGAAGAATCAATTGGATCGCATCTTCGAGTGGGTTTCTCAAAGGACTCTTTAAATATGATATGTATATATTCATTGCACTACCTCATTGCAGACTCACTGGACGACCATCGGATGACCAGTGGCCACCCAGCATTTCATTATCCAGGGATCACTTCCCTCCACGTCTCTCCAAGCGACCACGTGACTTTCATCCAGAACTAAGCGACGAGGCCGACGACTTACTTAATGTAAGTGTGGATCAATTCAATTATTCAATTGATTAATATGTCGAATGTCCTTTTTAGCAAATGTTGCTGTACGATCTGCATCTGCGTCCTTCGGCGCTGGCTTGCTTGGAGCACGAATACTTCCAGCAGGAGCCGCAGTAGCCAGAGGGGATTTCCCAGCAAGAGCAGTCAAAGCACATTTTCTTGTTTCTTGTAACAATGTTCCTTTATTTTCTATGTATATGTACATTTTTTTGTTTTTTTTTTTGTATCAATCCTTAAATGGTTAGTCTTAATGTAATCAGCCAGTTTATTGTTAATTAACTGCCGTAAAACGAAACTCGAGGATTTCGATCCGGTTTATATTGTGATACACAAAGTTCAGGACTAGAGACATGCTCAGGCATATACATACAAACATAATACATACATATTGTATATAAACAAATATAATATGGTATAGCGTACCACAAACAAATAATAATATTCAAAATTGCGCTGTTCGTAATGTCTGTACAACACCAACTACTATATTTATAGGAATAACTGCATTTTTATATACACATATATATATTTACAATACTTTCTTGTAAGTGAACTAACAAAATAAAGCATTACACTTACATTTAAAATAATTATGGCGAAATGTTTAACTGAATTTAAATTTAACAGCCGCTGCAAACGATTGCTATGTTACTTTAACATTAACGAACCGGCATATTTATAAGAGCGACAATGTTAACAGTGCTGTGTGGCTACAGAGCTGTCGCTCTGTTACTTACGATATGTTATTTAACATTGATCGCGGCTCCGCTCTGTACAATCGATGTTATGTTAAGCTGCGTACAGCGAAATGTAAACATGTCAGTGCTGTCAAACGTTAAAATGTATTTTACAAAATGTATGGAATATCTTTGGCTTAAAAGGAATGATAAAATAAATTCAGAAAAATGTATCACTATCTTCTCTAGTTTATGCAAGGCCAACCAGTATATAAAAGACCAGTGGGAGCACTAGATTATCCACCTGATCTGTAAACGCTTCGACAAGTGCTGCATTCAGTGCCGCAAATACCGTGGCGAACCATTTGCCCTGCGTCATGTCCAAGAAGCCGGCAAAGTCTGAAACCCAAACCGATAATAGAATGGACACTACAAAGGCCAGCGTGCCCTCCAAGGAACGAGAAGAATCTGCAATTAATGGGGATTCTAATCCTTGTCCAATTGATTGCTGTATATGTTACTTACTGCTCCACTTGTTGCGTCCATATTTGGAGCCCACCACACTGGCCGCTGTGTCACCCACACCCACGGCCAGTATGCCTGACAGGAGCATCAGCAGACTCGGATTGTTAGTAGTGCCACATGGGCAGGATGTCAGCCAAATGGGAAGCGAGCAACCAATCAACAAGCAAAACGGAGTGAGAGCTAGTTGACCTGCATCTTTGACGTCCTTAAATGATTCGAAAGCCTGAGCCAGCGTTGCACCAAATGGCGGCATTCGCAGCAGACGGACGAGCTCCAGCACCACAAAGATGGCAAAGGCGACGCCAGTGGCGATGTACAAAAAGGTGCACTGATAAATCAGACCGGGCACAAAGACCAGCACGATCAGTAGATGGAATATCTTGCGCACTCGTGTGTTGGCCGTCGTTGAGTTCCCCAGTTGCCAGCTGACCGTGGCACAGGTGAGCAGCACCAGCACCAGGTAGAAGACAATGATGTACAACTGCAAGAAGCATTATGAGTGAGCACAGCTAGAAATCTTTGATTTGATTTGCTACTCACGCGCTTCTGATCCTTCAATATGAAACTGATGAGGGCAATCAGTGGCATGGGCTCGGTCACAGGAGCGCAGGTTACGGCCATTGCAAGGAGAGCTATCAACAGGTAGAAGGGTAATGGCTTACGCAAGCTGGGCACCAGAGCCAGCAGCACACAGACGAGCAGCAGACAGATCAAGGCACTCTGCATTATGGCATTCAACTGGCCAAAGTCCGTGACGGGTTTTGATTGCAGGGCAAACAATGCAAAGATGCGGCTGATTGCATTCAGCAGGAATAAGACAAGTCCTTGGACCAGAATTGCAGCCTCGCCAAATGTAAATGTCTTTGGGAAGCCACGCAATACACTAATGTAGACATGCTGATATAGCGTGGTAACAAGGAACCCGGCAACCACTGCTAAGGTCCAAGATGCTTCTGGCTGCAAGGCTAAGCACAGACTGGTGACAGTGCCGGGGAACAGATTGATGAGCCACTTAATTACTGATCCTGTTGTCAGAACAGAGTCTAAAAAAAAGCATAGCGTTCTTATGCATGTTCCAATAGCAACCACAATTAGAAATCGATGCACTGCATCCGATGCGTTGCATGTCGGTGTTTTTGTATTTGAGTGGAGGTAACTGATGGCTAATGCCATAGGCAACAGCACACATAGCCAGCCACCATTCGACGCAAAGGGTCTGCACATAAAATAAACTTAATTAAAGACATAATAATAAAATAAATTTGTTTACACAATACCGGGGCAAAAGTCGCTCGGACATCTTTGAGATATTAGTGTTGTGTAATACGCGTTGTGAGTAATGCTGTTATTGAGAGGAGTAAAATGTGAAATTAATTCGATTAGTAACATCTGGTTGCGGACGATAGGTATGATTTGCTACTAACAGTACTGCTCCACTTAACAGATCTCAATGCCACAAACTATCGCTGTCATTTTCATCTTTAACCAAATTAAAATGTTTCAACAAAATTCATTTAATAACTCTAATATGATTATTTTTCAATTTGAATAAATATTTTGGATGTTCTCTAGTTTTCCCGATATAACATGATAATAACACCTCATTTCAAATAGTTGCGCCCTTTGGCAAATTTTCCTAATCGGTATATTTTAGTATACTTTTAGAAATAAAATAGTACATTTTATAATTCGACTTGCGGTCACGCTGGTTGACTGAGTGTAAACATTATAAATTATAAATAAATAAATGAGTCCCGTTCCGTCTGCAGCAGCGTCAAGTTCGAAGACACACCTGAAGTCGCAGTCGCGCGTCTACGTGCCATTATTTCGTGACTTTCGAGTGCTTCTAGCGCGGCCAAATCGCATAAAAATAGCAACGTTATACAAATACAAATTGTGGCCCGCTGTTGTGTGTTAAATGTGCATTTAAAATTCTCCGAAAACGGATAGAGTTCTGTTTCAGTGTATTGTGCCAAATCGAAAATTTTTTGAACGCCAGCAGTGCATACGAAAATAACGCATTGCTGCTTCATTTCGTTTCTGTTGTATTATTGTTTCTGTTTCAACTGATTTGAATGTCCGAAAATAAAGGCATCATGCTCGCCAAATCTATGCAAAAACACGCTGGACGTGCCAAGGAGAAGGTAAGAGAGCTTAGTAATTGTTCGTCGGTCGTAGTTAAACTATTTCAATTAGGGCAAAGTACACCGAGTTACTTTTTCTAGGGCGTGTGTTCTCCACTCTGACGTAGAACAACCACCCACTTAAGCGCCCAACTGTAATACGATGAGGTCGCGTCCCTGTCCTATTTCCAATAGACAAGCTGTCCCATCCATGTCCCCAATTAGAAGCTCTATAAATTTCATTGATGCAAGCAGGTGCACCATATACATACATGTGTATATACATATGTGTATATTATACATATATACAAGTAATTGCATGTACCCTCTCAAAAGAAAGTACAAACAACGTTACACATAAATAAACACATTTGTGTAGGTATGTAAGATAGTGGCCATTGTTGTGAGAGTTTGTAGCTGGCCCAATGAACTCATAGAAGATGCTACACTCACACCAGCTACCGCCACCTGTCGTCTTGTTTTGGGCGCTGCAACTGGAGGTGCTGGGATTGGGATTGTGATCAAGTTTGACGATGATTTTCATTAGTCCAAGCTTTGGGTTTGTCTTTGTTTCTTTTGCGTTTGCTGCGTTGTGCCCCGCATCTCTTGTTTCATCTTTGCCGCCGTCGCTGCCGCTGCGTGCCGTGCACAAGTGAAAGTTTGGCGCTGAAGCGTTCGTTGGGTCCAGGAGCGGCTGCTCAACTTTAATGTGAATGTCAATACACACACACACACACACACACATACAAACTCTTAGATAAATACATGTGAAAAAGAGTGTAAAAAAAGTTGCAGTTGACCCACTCGACGGCACGTCGCGATGTCTTGTAAACAAGTTTTCGTTGTTGCCCAGCGATCAGAGCCAGAGCCACAACCAATAGCAACAGCCAGTCGCCACATTCCAAAGCAGACAGAAAATGCTGTAATCTAAGCTCTGAATGATGCTTTTTCTTTCAAGTTTTAAAGCTTACTAGTTCGCCGTATTGATTTGCTGTTGTCTCTATCACTACCTGAGCGTGTGTGTGTCGGTGTGTCTGTGTGTGTGTGTGGCTAGGTGTGCAAGTGTGAGTTAGTCTTGGCATTTATAGTTGGATTTCTAAAGTTCGTTGGTATTTTGTATGTCGTGTGCTCTTTTGGGATGAGCACCAGCTTCGCTCGTGTTGGTCATTAAACTTGAACAAATTCCTTAGACTTTCGTAAATGTCGTACACCCGGTTGAGAGTGTATTTTTAAACCAACAGATCCAAATATGTGTGTATGAAAGGAAGTGGATTTTTTTAATGCAGTTACTATTTCCTGGAAATAGAATTCGTATTACAAAATATACTTAGCCCTATAGTATTTACAGCATTACTCGAATATAGATGAAAATTTCAATTTTTGGGCGAGTATAGAGGAAGAAACGAAGATTTCATAATTTGCGTAGAATTTATTTTTAAATATATAGACTAGTCTATAGGCAATGAGCACGTTTTGCTGCCCGGCGCTTTTTATTTGCGCATTGTGTGCTCATTTCGTACAAAATGTAATTGAGAGAGCGAGAGTGAAAGAGAGAGGGAGAGCTGCGAAGACGAGCCAACAGATTTTCATTAGAGAAAACTTGTCAAATCGAAAAACACACATTCATCGCATATCTACAAGATACACATATGTATGCCTAGATACATTTTCATTTTGGGTGCGTGACTGACCCAACAGCAGCCCCGTCCCCTCCCGTCCCTCGCTCAGCATCTTCGAATCTGAAAATGTCGCCTGGCAGTCAATCTTTAAATAGCCGCGGCTGCCTTGTAGTTTACTCTATAGCTATAGTATATTTTGGCTTTTGTTTTATAACTCTATGCAGAGCACAGCACCGCAAACCATAGCAGCATTTCACAAGTTTTCATTTTCGCAAAAGCGACACAAAACTTTTCTATCACATAAGTAATTTAATTTGTTTTCCTATGGTTGTTGTTGTTTCTGTCTCTCTTTTTTATTTTTGCGAAATTTCGCCCGCGCTGATGTTTCGCATTTTTGTTTGCTATTTTTAAGCGCGTCCCGCAACAGCTGCCAAAAGTTGCTTTCCACATTGCTAATGCTAATGCTATTGCTATTGCTATTGCTATTGCTGCTTATCAACTATTACCCCCTCCCCTCGGCGTTGCAACAACGATTGACATTTTATTGGCAGCTCAATTTTTAGAAACTCAACAAACTTGCCTCTTGCATATTGAACTTCGTGTACATCGTCACTGTCTGCATTTGATCTTCCTCTTAGCATAGCTCTTTAAATGTCAATTGTTGCTGCTAACAATCTACTTATTTATACTCGAATCAAATGCAATGCGCGATAAGCAATCTCATTATAATCGTATATATAGCGCTTGCACTGCCAAGTGCATTCAACTCTCTTCTATTGCAGTTCTATTAACTAGCCACAAATGTGAATATAAATGAATTCATAAGCATTTCGGCAAAGCTCTCAACTTATTTTTATTTTTGGCTATAGCTTTCCCAGGCGATAACATGAACAACTGTTGTTACAGTAATGCTAAACCCCAGTTGAATCGAATTCGAATCGGGGGACTCAGTTAAAACAAATACCGGGAAATGTTTGCAAGTTGAGTGGGCAGAAATAACTGAAGCGCCAGCATTTTATATGCCAAAAATAACAAAAATAGCCTACTTGGATTTCAGCTAAGCACGTATAAATATTATGACAATTCCAATTCCAATTCCAACTGCTGGGTGCAGTCTGTCTACGCCCCCTTTTGAATGAAGGGGGCGTAAACTGCGCTGCAGATCGCTGCTATTAAGCGATTCAATCAAGCAGAGATAGCCAGACGACAATTAGGCACTCACTGGAGCCACAGATGCGGATACAATTCATTGATAATGGACAGCACAGCACAGCACAGTCCAGTCCACTAGATACTTATGGCATAGAGGCAAGCTTATTATAAAACTCAATTATAGAAATTGTTAACAATAATCGACGGAAAGTGACGACTGCGCAATGTGGGAAACGTTTTTTTTTTTTTTTGCTTCATCTCCTTCTGCTTCTGTTTCTCTTTCATTTCATTTTCTTTTGTTGAAAATGTCTCGTCACTTGGCTGATTGCATAACAATTGAATTACACTCGGACATTTATTGGCACTTCATTTAATTAATTTTATGCAATTGTCCAGCTTCAATGATGCCATAACACGGCACAATAGCTGACAATGCTGTCAAGATAAGTTCTTTGGCTGAAGTGTGAACCTCTGAACTCTACTATATATTTCATATTAATCTAAAGTATCTATCAGCACCTTTAGAGGGGGCGCTAGAAACCTATAAACAATAAACGCACAAGTTTCTATCACAAATGAAAATGAAAAAACAAAAAAGTACGAAGGCAAAACACATGCGAAGTAAGCAGACACATTTGAAGTGGCTCGCAAGGTCAATTACTGTTCGTAGTGCTTACAGGTCGTATACGTAATTTCGTGCATGTGCCTCTATCATTATTATTGTTGTTGTTAAATTTGTTTTATTAGCTTCGCATACAACACACAACTGAATGAAACAAAAAGCACCGTAGAACAGAGCTGCAATTAATGTGATCGTGTGATTAAATCGATGTACGATATATTCTGTTCAGACCTCAAATTTAATGGCATTCGCATTGACAAATCAGTTAGTGCTAGCGACCATTCACAATGCCTTGAACGCGTCACAAACAAATTGGCAACAACTCATATTAAAAGTAATATATATATATACTATATATTATATTATATGTGAGACGAATTCCTTAAAATTTCCCAGTGCGTGAGACATCATTTAGAGAAAAAGTTGCTTGAGTAGATCAAACAGAGTCTCAACAATTTATCACATTTCGATTGTTGATTGAACTGAAATCTATAAAAGAGATTTATGAGCGATGCATTAGCAAAATTAAGTATACGTAAATATATTATGTACAAATTTCTTTTTTAAAAGAACTTGTCATAAAATTAGACAAATGATTAATAAAACCAAATGATGAGAAATGAAACTGTAGTTGAGCACATGGAATTTCAGCGCTAGAGATATTAAGCTAATAGAATAATCAGCAAACTTAGTCATGGCCCATAATAAAGTTTGTATTTTCGGTGCTATCTGCGAGCACGAGTAGTACAAGTACATACATTTTAGTGAAACGCTATCGTAGAGATATCAGATTTCATTGAATTTCATTTCGCTGCTGCAATTTCGCTCTGGCTTTTGTTTTGCGGAAATGTTGGAAAAACAAAAAGAGAAAACTTTGCCCTAGAACAAAAGCGCCAGTCAACCCAAATGAGAGGATGCGATGGAGGCTGGAGCTGTTGCTGGCACGCGATTCGCTTGGCTGTTTGTGCCACTTTTTAGTGAGTGTCATACTTGTAGAGAATAATGCAACGGGCAGATACACTTTGGATACATGGGAAGCAGTCGGGGTGGCCTTTGTTGTTCGGGCACCCTGTAAACATGATTAAATATAAATGTCTGTCTAACTGCTAGATGCGAAAGTGTTGCCAGCAACCGAATAAAAACAAACAATAGCTTTGCCGAACCGGTTTTTTCAGATACTAACTGCGTCTCAAGCTTATGCAATCAACGTATTTATAAATATATGTAAATAGAAATGAAAAATGCAAATACAATAAAGACTCGTTAACAGTGTCGTCTAATCAAGTGCCAACTTTCTTTGGCAAAATGTAATCCAAAGCTCGGTTCTTGCAACCATATTACGTATACGCCACGTTTGCCTAATTCCGCTTAATTGCAACGTGCTCAATTTTTGCATCCATTTTGTTACGCCCGAATGAATTGAATTGCAAGTGGCGGCTTTCAGCATTCAAATTAGCATAGTTCACAAGTCCGCACCTGGACCGCAGCTTCAATGGGGGGCAAATGGCATAAAGAACCTTCGTGTTGCATTTTGCGGATTGCACAATCCGAATCTGAATCTGCAACTGCAGCCAGCGTGGCAATCAGGGACAATTGTTAAAGTGCAATCATAATGCACAAATTCAAGCCACCGGCCACTGCCACTGCCATTTGCTCTGAAGGTTGCCCATCATCGTTTTCAATTTGTTTGCAATTGCTTTACATAACCTGGCAGGGGAAGTCGGGGGGAGAATTGCGGCAAACGGAAGCCAAGCTTGAGGCAACGTTAATTTCAATGAGATTTGCTTGGCATTTTGCGCATCTGCCATTGACAATAACTGTGTCATCGTGTCTAGAATATAATGATGGTTTCTCCTCGGATTTGGTCGCCTCAAAGAAGACAGCTAAAACAGCTGAGTTGTCAGGCAATTATGAATTTCCGCAGCTTAACTTTAGACTCAGTATTTACACTTTAAACTCTCCATTTTATTCATATAAATATTCAAACTCAATTTTATTATTATATTCAACATTTTCATGCTTGGCTTTCACTAATTGCAAATGACTCGAAGCAGTCAAGTAGTTTCTTATCACACGCTCGGCTTATCACTGCGTACGAGTATAATTTATATGTATTGTATTTACTTCAACTGTATATTTGTCTTGCCCATTTTAATGCGGCTTTTTCGTCATTAAATTTATCTCTGTTGTAGGTGGGCAAAATGTGCACAACAACAACAACAACAAGAAATGGGGGCAGCAGTTGCAATGCAATGCAATGCAATTCAATTCAATTTAGCGAACGCAATTTGTAAATGCATTTTAATGTATCCAAATGTAAAAGCCAATTGCTTATGGGCCACAAATACCATGTGTGTGTTTACAAAATACGTCGGCGGCATCAGGTGTTGCCTTCAAATTGATTGTAAGCCGTTTGGTCGCATCGATCAAGTGGAAAATATGTTTGCGCAAAATGTTGATTGCCTCAGATACATTATTGCTGTTGCTGTTGCGCTTCAGCTGAGCCCACGGTAATTAAAAAGAGCAGTTCACTGACTCTTTTTTTTATTCTGTCTTTTATTTATTTACAGCATGTAAAGCCAGCTGGTGTGCAGAGGGCGGGGTGCGGGCTGCGGGGTATTAATGAAATTGTCAATCGGCAACGATGCGTGCCAACATCGACTCTGGCTCTGACAGCGAAATTTCTGACACGACATCGAAGCTGCACACATTAACTGTATATTTAACTTGGCAGCACACGCAACACACCACACACACACACACATACACTACCATAATCAAGTCAAGCCGCTGGCTATTTCAAATCTTTTTGGCACACTTTTTTTGCGCTCATCTTTTTAGCGGGAAATAGAGAGAAACGGCTGAAAAGCAACTCATTCGCTTATCTTTGAGATTTTCTTGGCATTTGCACGGCCGATAAGTCAAGCATTCATTACTCGCATTTTGTGTAATGGAATTTATGAGTGTGTGCATGTGTGCGTGTGTGTGTGTGTGTTGTTATCAGCTTGTCGTCCAGTGCGGACACTATTATAATGTTGAGTACCAGCGAACCCAACAAAGAACTGCTGCCCATTGCGCAATCTAATTGTTATTATTAGTATTTGGTCTTCTTTTTTTGGCTGACTGATTTTACGACATTTGTGAATTCATGATTAGAGGCCAGCAAATTTGATATGGAACCATTGAGTATGGGAACGGGCAGCAACATATCAAGCTGGTGTATTTAAAACCACATATCATGTAGATTAAGTTTATCAAACGGAAGCATATTAAACACTTAAAAACCTGAATATTTAGCAAATGAATTGCACTTAAATTTTGGATCATCTTGCGTTGTTTTATAAACAATTGCAACTATTAAATGTAATTAGTCATTTCGCTTTAGGTTTCTCTGGCTGCTCTTGACCCGTTTGCCACAGTTCAGCAAACAACGGCTGTTGTGAACCTAGATAATTGTAAAGCATAAAGTTCATCTATAAACTGACGAAAAAACCATTAGCAGTCTTTTTGTTTACTCGTTTTTAATGGGGCGTACTTTTCTAGTTTGTTGTTTTGTGGATTGTGGATTGCCTAACATTTTCAATGCTGCGTCATGCAACGTCACGTGTCGTCGTTAAGAGCTTTGATTCTTTGCGGCTGATATGCAAATCAAACTGATCTCAATGGATAATGAAGGGTCTACGTGTTTTGCGGCTTGGGCAACAATCGACAACAACAACAACAATATATAGTAGTTAAGTAAACACTGTTCGATTTGGCACCGCTTTGTTAAACGGCACGGCACAGATACAAAATCCAAGATACTAGAAACTATACGAATGGCCTGAAAATGTGGCTTAAGTCGCACTAACTATAAGTGACACTCTGTTAACATTTTGTGCGGCTCATAATGAGAGACATGTGCTAAATGTGAGCTCATGTTTTGACCGCATTTGACTATCTCAAGATACATACATGTACATATGTATGTGTACCTATCGGATATATTCTCAATGGCTTGTGATTGATTAGCATGGCTTTATCGTATACTATATGGAGTACATGCCGGCAACACGACCGATCATTTCTTATATAATGCCACTGGCTATTGTTCGCTCATGAGTTCATTTCACAGCGTCAGATATTTCACGTTTGTGCCAAAAAAAAGTGGTAAAAGAAAATAAACAACAATCGAGTACACTGAGCGAAAAAGTACGCGCATCTATTGCAATTTATTTAATTTGATTCTAGGCGTTTCATTCATGCCTTGCACTATTATTTTTCGCTCAGTGTAGACACATGCGCCGCTCACTCAACTCGTGAGAGCGAAGAGAGAGAGAGAGAGAGACAGGCTCTCTCTTTGCTCTCTACCAAAAGCTCTAGGTACATATATGAGTGTCTATCTTGTCCCAGTAAATTCTTTTGCAGTTGACGAAAATATTTGCATTTCATATTAGGGAACTCAGCTGGCTTATATTATACGATATATGTATGTATGTATATAGTGCAGTGCAGTTAACTGATTTTAACTTGGCTAATTGCATTTGACAGTCTGCCGTTGAAGCCAAACAAAATCAATTCAGTCCCGTCCAGTCCAGTCCCATTCATTGCTTGTTGCATTGAGAGAAAACTAAATCAAACGAAATGTTATTCGAATAAATAGAAAACGTGTAAAGCCAATTGGCAAGCAAAAAAGCGGAGCAGGTTAGATAAACAGCCAAGCCAGCCAGGAGAAAAGTTTCAAATCAATTTCAAATATTTTAATAAAGCAAAAACTACAATTTATAATTGTTGTATGAAATGCTGAAAACATCTTAAATAATAGCAGTCTTTCGCCTTTCAAATAGCAAGCGGATATTAAACAATGGCTGAGAGGCTTAGACAGGTTTTTCATTAATTGTATATGACATTATTAAGTGGACAATTTATGTAATTTTTCATTTCATTTAGATGTCAAGTACAGAACTCTCTAAAACAAAAGAGCAATTAAATCTAATTTGTTGCCCATTTCTTTGGCTGGCTCTTTAGATTTATTTGATTATTGTATTACAAACAAATGTTAATAGATAAATCATGGCAGCCGCGATTGTCTCTCGCACATAGGCAAATATTAGTTATTTTCTTTGGGAATTTCTGTCGAACTTTCTACCGAGTTTCACTTTCCACAAAGCTTAAGCTTAAAGCGATAACGTCGCATCGAATGCGAACGAAAGCCAGCCCAAGAAAGAGTGAAGCGGTCAGACAGACAGACAGACAGACAGACGGGCAGACAGCAGAGAGAGAGAGGGGAAGCAGTCGATATCCAAAAAGAAATTATGCAAATGGAGGCAAGTTTGAGAAGCGTCGCATAAATAAATTCAATTCGTATTCGATTGCGCAATAAAATGCTTCCATTTACATACAGTATGCGACTATACGCATAATTGCAAAATTATGCATGACTTTCCACAAAGTGTGTTAAATAAATTGCTTGGTTCTGAAGTATAAGATCTTAATCAAATGGAACAACTTGCTGGCTTTTTTTTTCTATCAATCTATAGCGGAAAAGTTATGGGCTAAAAGCTTACTATTTGTAATCCAAACGCCATTTTTAGCAAATGATTATTAATGACAATTACTAACAGAATATATGAGCTGTTCAGTGCTTTTTCTTTATATTTGTTTTTTAGCACGTTCGGTGTGCTGCTAACTCGATCTAAGATACAAGTGTAAGTCATATGACTAGCCGGGGGGAAGGGGCAGAGGGAGTGGCAAGTTGAAACCGGTTTGCTGCCCACAACAACACTTTGCTGTCATCATCGTCGCTTGCTGTCTGTCTGTCTGTCTGTTTGCTTTATAAGCAAGCACATATATCATATATGGAGACTGTTTTGTGTTTTGCTTTTTACCGCTAACCAACAACTTGCAAATGTGCTTTTGTGGTAATAGGTTAGCTCTTTAGCCAGATAGTCGAGTGGGGGAAGTGGCTGACTGGTTGCAAGGCGGCACTTGTCAGCAAACGGCCTCAACTTTGCCGCTCTAGGCGAGGCCATAGGCGTGCGCTGTGCGGCAAAAAGGGCGTGGCAGTCAACAAACAACGTAAACCGGCAGCAGCAGCAGCAGCAACAGCTCTGACACCGATCTCAGTCGTGGCACATTTTCCATGCCCATTTCTCTTGTTCATTCTCTCTTTACACTCACTTGTCTCGCACATTTGCCACCGCCGGCAGTTTCTACATGGTTTTTCACAATTGTTTTTTTGCTGCCTCTCGTTGTTTAATATTCCCTTTTCTTCTTTATTTTTTGAGTCGTATATAATTTCTAGTTTCTAGCTGACGTTGCCATTTCGCATACCCTCGACACGACACTGTGGCACAATGGAGTAGTCGTAATGGCATTTGATTTAGCAGTCTGACATAAAGTATCTCATAGTCGAAATGAAGCTGCTTCTGCTTGCAGCTGTCTGTTGTTGGCGATTGCTTATAAACTGGGCCAACGCTTACTTGCCCCCCCAGTTCAGTTTACATGCAACAATATGTTGGCTGCTGCACTTTACTTTTGTTTGTTTCTGTCTTTCTGTCTATCTGCCCATCCCGCTGTTGTTGTGTGTTGTGCGCCTTCGATTTATATTTATGCTATGTGCTGCACTTTTGAAAGTTGAATTATTTCGAGCAGATACGTGTGCATCTGGCAAAGTTGTAGGCTTTTTATTGCTGTTGTTATGTCTAGATGTTGTCATCGTTTTGTATATGACAACGACTCCTCCTGCACGCCCCCATTCTTTGCTCTGTTTAGAGCGCAGCGACTGGCTTACAGCCAAAAGCTTAGCCCACGTTGTCTACTTGTCTACGCACATGTTGCATGCGTGGAATTAGCCAAAAACTGAATGTATATATAGCATTCAGTGGGTACAAATTGATGGAGACGGATATAGCGAGTGAGAGAGCGCACACAAGTTTAAAATAAATGACAGATGTACATATACATGCTCTACTACAATATATACATATATATAATATATGCAGACTGGGACTGTCGATGACGATGACGCAAACTTTGACTGAGACATTACACAAACATCGCTGGGCAGAAGGACGCCCTGTGGCTTGGCCAACGCCAACGGAAGTGGACAACGCCGGTGGCCAAACGATAACCAATCGTTCATAATCATATCTATACAGGTGGATGTGTTTGTGTCTTTGTCTGTCTATTTGCATAGCAGTTGGCCGAAACATAGCAAATAATTGGTAGAGAAATTGATAATAAATCGCTTGCGGCTTAATTAATAACAGTTTTTTCTTTTTTTTTCTGCGCCATGGCAACCGAATCATATATATACATTAATTATAAACTATATTTGTAGCCACAAAACGCCCACAAAGCCGCCGACTGCATTTGGTCGATTATTGCCACACGTGGGTTTATATATCACTTTCATATAGATGTGTGTGTGTGTGTGTGTGTGTAACTGCAGTCTTCACGTCACCAATTAAGGTCAATAATAACAATAAGAAAATCATAAAAATCAAAAATCAATTCGAACATTCAGTCCGTCTTGGCTCGTTCTCTTTTGCGGCTTTGCTCTTACCAAAATGGACAGCAAATGCGTCAACAAGTTGCTGGGAAACTACCCACAACAATGTGCCTCTCTATGTGTGTGAGTGTGTGTGTGTGTGTGAGTTAGTCAGTGTGCCCATAAAAGGTTTTATTTATGTGCATGGACACTTGCTGTGGCCATAGTTGTCCCATACTATATATGAGATACACTGAGCGCAAAATGCCTTTAACTGCTATGTGTATTTAATAGAAACCAAGCGGAAGTAGATTTAAAAAGTATGCGAAATACACTTTGCAAAGAGTGTACAAAAATCAACATGCTTTAAACTACTATTTAATTTCATACAAATCGATTGCAATGCTTAAATAGTTTACATATTTACATAAATGTACTTCGTTTAATATTTACACAACATAATTAAATACAAAAAAAAAAGTATGTCCATTGAATATGTTTAAAATCTTTCCATATGGGTGTTTAAACTAATTATTTAAAATCAATTGAAATACACTAGAAGCTGACAAATAAAAACCTTTAGCAATGCATAAAACACTCTAAAAACAACTTATAATATATTGTATTGTACTGGACTGATTAGCATTAATTAATAAATGAGTTTTTTTACTAAACAATTGCAATAAAAATAAAAAGTATGCTTTCATTGAGTTTTAATCTTCGCCTTACTAATTGGTTTATATTCTCATCTGATGAATAAATAACCAAGTATATGTTTATTTATGTAAACTAAAATACTGCACATTTCATTGAAATAAACTGAAATACTCAAGAAAGTAGTTACAGCTTACATCAGCATTGATATATGCGTTAAAAGTGTATTTCATAAACTTGACTTGTCTAGCTAATTATATATGCTTATCACATGTCATATCGTCTCTTGGTTAATTATTCATAACGGCGCTTAACGTATCATTTCCTACAGAGGAAGTTGCACTGTAATACCCACTCTTAAGGGACTTGAACTAAGGTGGCTTTCGAATTATCTAGGCGCATGTACACAAGTCTCTTTATGCATATAATACTGTATATACTTGCGATTATTTGCATAATTTTTCTATCTCACATTTGCTAAGAATGTTATCTTTTATCTCTGCTCAAATATTTACACAACATTTGATATTTGGTTTTTAATCTACGAGACTTTAACGACTGCTGCGTTGCGTATACGCAATGTGTTGCAGCACACATTGTGTCTCTCTCTCTCTCTCTCTCTATCTCTTTGTCTGCCTCTCTGGTGTGGGGTCACATTTGATGTGTGGGCGTTTGGTTGAAAACTGTTACAAGGTTGTGTCAGCAATTGACAACTTATCATTTGGGGGGCGCTAGCTGCCTCTTCGTCTGCACCTGCTCTCAGCAACTTGCCACATTCCAGTTGGCTGCTTTTGATGTGGTGGCAAAGCATTTGGAATTTATCTCAAGTATCTGCGGCAACACATTGACCGGAGGCATCAGCAGTGGCAACAACAGCAGCCCGAGCTGCGTTCTTAACCCAAATGCGCCGTTGACAGGCATGTGGCAACAGATTTAGCGCTCTGCTAAGTAGTTTTTTGTTCACATCCACATCTAGCTCTTATTCTTAATCTTATTCTGTTTTCTATGCTATTTTTTGCGAGTACACAAAAGTGTAAAAAAGCTGCAAAGAACTGAACATTAACTCAACCGGGCAGTGGCAGCGCTTGCCAAATGATTTCTTTTATTTATAAATGCGCCATTTGCTCTATGTGCTTGTGTGTCTTGAAATGTTGCCACCACATGGTAATTGGTAATTGGTTTGAGATTATGTGGTCGGGCTTGAAACAGCAGCCCACACTTTGAGACACGTTATGATTGACCTTGAACAAAGAAAACACCCACAAATGCAGACAGACAGCGGAGACTGGTTATTTAATTGGCATTCCAAACATTTGCTTTGCAGATTCTACAAAACTTGGGCAAAGTCGATCGCACTGCAGATGAAATCTTTGATGATCATTTGAATAACTTCAATCGCCAACAAACAAATGCCAACAAATTACAAAAGGAGTTCAACAACTACATAAGATGCGTACGCGGTAAGTCGACAGTTGTCAATTGTTATTCAAATAATAATAATTATTATGTGATTTTTTACAGCTGCACAAATCGCCTCAAAGTCACTGATGGATGCCGTTTGCGAAGTGTACGAGCCACAGTGGAGTGGCTATGATGCGCTACAAGCACAAACTGCCGCCTCGGAGAGCTTGTGGCTGGATTTCGCACACAAATTGGGGGATCAGGTGCTGATACCGCTTAACACATACACCGGACAGTTCCCTGAAATGAAGAAGAAGGTGGAGAAGCGCAATCGCAAGCTCATCGACTACGATGGCCAGCGTCATTCGTTCCAGAATCTGCAAGCCAATGCCAATAAGCGCAAGGATGATGTTAAGGTTGCTCCACATTTGACACTCTTCATCCAACAAATTGTTTAAACTATTCGCTTTACAGCTTACCAAAGGTCGCGAACAGTTGGAAGAGGCTCGTCGCACCTACGAAATTTTGAATACGGAACTGCACGATGAGCTGCCCGCCCTCTACGATTCGAGAATATTGTTTTTGGTTACCAACTTGCAGACACTGTTCGCCACAGAGCAAGTGTTCCACGTTGAAACGTCTAAGGTAGGCATTAGCTTGGTATAGAGCTGCCCATATCAAATAACACTTGTATTCAACAGATATATTCGGAACTTGAGGCAATTGTTGACAAGTTGGCCACAGAATCGCAACGCGGCTCAAATACGCTGCGCAAACAAACAAGTAATGGAGTAACAACTTAAATATATACAACTTGTATTGCATAATTGACAATTTATGTGTTGCAGTAAACGCCATCAAGACTTCAAGCCCAGTGCAATCGCCAGTGAACAAACTGAACAATGCCAATGCCAACAGCAACTATCAGAATCAGAATCAAATCACCACAAACGGTGGCTCCAGTCTGGCAAACAGTCGTAAGTAGACATCCTTCAGGTGCTTTGTGCTTAATTAATTATCATTGTGTTATTTATGCAAATTTACGCAATTATCTTTTTGATTTCCTTTATTTCTTTTGCTTCTTTTTCCTCTTTTTAATTTGTTCGAATAAAACACAAACGAAATATAAATTATAAATTGCTCAAAACTGTACAAAATAAAATGCATTGCATATCGCCAAAGTGTAAAATAAATTCCCAACTCTCTTAATTTATGTAAAATACAATATACAAAAAAAAAAAGAACTTAATATTATACACAATATATAAGATATTTACATATGTATATTATCAATTACTATTGCACTATTATCTCTTATTATATTTTCACGCAAAATGATGCTGGCATATGTTGATCTTTTTAGTTTTTGGCAATTTATAACGATTTTATTTTCAGTTGTCGCCAACTAATTTTGTTAACTTTCGTAGCAAACATTCCCTTTGTTAACGGGCTCCTAACTTTCCATGTAAAAACTTGTATTTCTCAAAACAAATTTAATGCGGTCGGCCGGCTAATTTATTGCTGTTTATGATAATGCCATGGTTGTTGAATACATTCACTTAGTATAGCTCAGAATTTAACAGCTGACATATCGTGCAGTTAAATTAGTTAATTATTGATATTCGAGACAATGTGTTGCCCAAACCAATAACAAATGGAATGTTGCATGTTATCGCTTCTTATATTTTTCGACAAAAAAACTCTGATCTGAAAGTGTTTCTATCACCTACTACATAACACGCATGTCTTCAGTTATATATATTTTACTTTTTTCTCTTTTTTTATGAATTAAAATTAAATGTTTTTGTTGGAATGACGCTAACCCCAAACACAATTGAACAAAACAAACCTCTCGAATGAAATAACCAAAAAAAAAAAACCATACAAAAAAACATTCAACATCAAACGTATAAACGAATATCAATAAATAAAACAAAAAACAAAAAAACTACAAATGTACATGACAAAAACTATAAACCATTAGCAACATCCACAAGCTCTTCAATGCTTGAGCCACGATTTGATTCAGTTTCTTCAACACCAGAACCGACGCCAGAGTCGGCACAGCTCCCAGAGCTACCACATAGCCCCACACCGCAGCTGGACCAAGAGAAGCCTAGCGCCGAAGAGGTGGCAAGAGCAGCGATCGAAGCAGCCGTTGCCAATGGCATCACCAGTATCACCACAACGACAACAACCAAAGTTGTGGAGACTGCCGAACCAAGCAGTCCAAATGCCAACTCGATGGCAGCAACAACTACAACGGTTAAGACAGAGGAAACGGTTCTAGAGGCGACTGCTGCAGATGCTAAAGAAACAACCACAACGACGACAACAACATCAACAACAACAGCCACAGTAAATGGCAACAATAATGTTGAAACACCAAATGCCCAAACACCAGCCCCCACCAGCAGCAACAGCAACAGCAGCAGTGCGACACCAGCCAGCACACCGAGAGAGTCTGGAAAGCAGCCGAAAGAGCTGCCGGATGGTCAGTCGGGTGCCAATGGCAATGCGAGTTCGCTAGAGGAACATAAACAAAAGAAACTAGGTAAAGAAACAAGAACAACAAACACAATTACAACGCACTCAGTTACAGATACAGAAACAGTTAGCCGTAGCCAAAAACAATTAGTTAATAAACATAATAAAAATCCCTTCGACGAAGATGACGAACGCATCTACGAAGTGCCCAAGGGTGAGTAAGCGACCACACTACGATCTTCGGCAAAACTATTATGAAACACTGGGTCTGTCTGCATTTCTACACACACACCTGTGTACTTTATATTATGTCTGTCGTTTGTTCTCTCTGTCTCTGTTTGGGCACCGCAACTCGATTGTAGTATTACTTAGTAGTACTTAGTACCACCACAATTCACACAAACTTCTCTGAACTGGGTGCCTGATAGAGCCCGATGATCGGCGACAGCGGCTTGTCTATTGTACATTTCATACTCTAAGCTTCAGTTTCTGTAATGATGTCTGTATCTGTATTCATATTTTTTAACCATAGATTACGTATACGTATTGTAAATCAAACAATGGTTCTGAGCATGGGGGATTTTTTGATTTGTCGAGGGGAAACTATTAAATAGTTATGTTGTATTGTATCTTAAAATATGTGAACGATTCTATGAATCCTTCAGTGGTGCCTTTTATCATTATCAGCATAAGAATACACCATCACCATGAAGCAAGTTGCTTTCGAAAGTAAACAAATTATGGAAGAATCGTTTTGAATTGCAGTTCTGTTTACTTTTAAAAGCACTTGTTGTGAGTACATACACCGCATATTATTACATCATCATACTCCTTTTATCATATTCTTTGCCTGTACATACAAATACATATAAATCGTTAGTTAGTTGCAATTGTCACGTAACAATGTTTATTGATCAACAACAACTGGTTGCAGGTGTCTAAGGCTACAACAAGTAGGTTACTACTACAACTAGCTCTAAGTTGTCTTCAGTCATCAATTTCATTTGATCACCGTTGAATATAATAGTAAACAAAAAACAAAACAACAAAAAAACAAAAATTAAAACAAACACTGCTTGCACGTTCGTTGCTTAAGTCTTTTGTATTGTTGGTTACCGCAATTTGCCGTCGCAATTATTAAAAAAAAAACAACCTGACTAACCCATAAAGGCTGCGAACTTACAATTGAAATTAACAGCAAGTTGTGTTCTTGCTTTTTGCGTTTTGTTAACTAAAACTGATGCATTGATTATTATGTATAATGTATTTATGTATGGTACAGCTTTAAATCTATTCATAACGTAACGCCTTTCTACTGGACACGGCAATAAATCGTAATGGAATTTAATTCACAGATGCCAACACAGCTGATTTGCCACCTGGTGTGCTTTATCGCGTGAAGGCGACCTACGGCTATGTCAAGGAAGATGTCGATGAACTGAGCTTTGAAATTGGCGATACCATACGTGTCATTGAGTACGATGATCCCGAGGATCAGGTAAAGCTATTTAATCCCACCTTGCTGTTCATTACGTTCCACGTCACATCAAATCAAAATCAGTCCTCGTTGAGATTTCTGCATGCGCTAGTTGCCCCTTCATGTGCTTGGACACAGAGTCTTACTATCTTTATTGAATGCAGTTTTTCATTACCAATTTGCAGGAGGAGGGCTGGCTAATGGGTCAAAAGGAAGGCACAACCGAGAAGGGTCTGTTCCCGGCCAACTTTACACGCCCCATTTGAAAAGCTGACGCCGCTACAATGACGGAATGAATGCAACTAAAAACAACAACTAAATAACAACAAGAACAACAAAACACTTCAGCCCAAATTTTGTTATATTATTATACAAGATTATTATACAAGAAAAAAAAGAATACTTTTTACAATCATTTTACAAACTATTTTGAACGAACTTCAACTTTCGGCCAAATTTTTGATATAAAGAGCGCTGCGCAAATTATTTGATTTATCATTGAGACCCTGTGGTTTTGTCATCAAATTTTATTGTTTAAATTAAATCTGATTTATATTTTACTTCGTATATGCAATAAACAGTCGTGTATTTGTTAAAGCAGTGCTTCCAATTATTATTATTATTATTATTATGAATATTATTGTTGACAAATGATTGCACACAAAATATTTTGAAATGTTTCATATATATTATTTTGTTAGTTGTAAGCTTAATCAAAACAAAAACAAAAACGAAAAACAAACAAGAATTAATAAGAAGAAATCTAAACACCATAAACATATACACATACGCATATATATATTATTTGTTAAATCTATTATTGTGCTCATAATTAATACGAACAAAATGTATCTAATTTGTAATTTGTTAAAAGCAAAAGGCAAAGACGAGCAATTTAACGCATATCACTCGATAAGGATCATGTTTAAAACATGATTAACTGTAAGAGGGAGAGAACAAAAACAGACCTTTTGTATATGTATTTTGCAAATGATGTAGTACGAGTTTTTTATAGTCAATTGAATGTTTTGGAGAGAAAAGAAAAAAAGCCCAACAGAAATCAGCTTTTTAACACTTTTTTCCAATTCGGTAATTCGGAATACATGATAAAATCGTTTTTATTCATTTAAATTAATAATTCTAATTTGTAGCTGTTATTTAGTTGAAGAATGCGAGAAATGAAAACTCTCGAAATACATAACTAGCGTCAGCTTTGTAACATTGAAAACAAGCCAATAGTCACTAACAAATCCATTCTCCCGCATATATATATATATTATTATTTTTTTTGTTTAACAAATCGAATAGATTTTTTATCCAGTTTGATGCTTGTTTGTCAATTGAAACGAGAAGTGCAGAAATCCGAAATGCAAACACATTTCTTTTTGAAATATGTATTGTAAAGTTATTATTTAATTAAATTAAACATTTATTTATCGCATGGACACATTGAACAAATGATAATAATTTACAGAAAATCAAATAAAACATAGATTAAACAATTAAAAGTATTTTTATTAAGGCCAAACAAGGATTTTCAGATTCTAAAGTAAGTATGTTATTCATATACATAATTTAATTCGAATTGAATATACCCTACTTGAAGAGAAAAAAACAGGCACATTTTCAACTTTTCTAGCCATTGACTAACTCTCCTATATGTACATACATACATACGATACATTGTAGTTGAGTAATTGCGCTCTGTGCTAGAGGAGAATAAAAGGGTTATGTTCTCTGCCCGCATATTAATATATTAATATTCCAAAACCACAATATTATGTATTGCTTTTGTTCATAGCATTGCATTGCTTAGTACTTAGTTGAGCACTGAATAGCGCGAGTGGCAGTGTGTCAGTTAATGGGGAGCTATTTATTTTATGTTTTGTCTGCAGTTCTATCTGTATAAATCATTTAATTAAATCAAAAGTGCAAAACAACAGCTGCCATGGAGTGCTGTTTGTCGGAAGAGGATAAAGAAGTAAGGCGTATCCATAAGAGTATTGAGAAAATACTTAAACGGGATAAATTGACATTTCGTCGTGAAATCAAAATCTTATTACTTGGCAAGTATATGTAATTCTCATAAATCTTACGTATTAGTAATCGGAATTATTTTTATATTCTACTCACGCTATATATTTAAAGTCTTCTGTGACTGTTTATATCACACAACTGGGGACCGGGAATTCCTATGTTTACAATATGGAAGTTAAGCTAATGAGTTTGTCTGATTTATGTATTCGAAGGTACTGGTGAGTCTGGGAAAACAACATTCATTAAACAGATGCGTATTATACAAGGCCAAGGATACTCGGACGATGATAAGCGTGGCTACATTAAGCTAATATTCCAAAACATATTCATGGCCATGCAGGCGATGATAAAGGCAATGGATGCGCTCCAAATATCCTATGGAGTGGGCGAAAATATTGTAAATATTATTCAATATTAACCAATTATTAAAATTAAAGCTTAAACAAATTGCAGGGATTTGCCGATCTGGTAATGAGCGTTGATTATGAAACTATCAAAACCCTTGAAGAACCCTATTTGACTGCCATTAAATGTTTATGGAGTGATTCTGGCATACAGGAGTGCTACAATCGGCGTAGAGAATATCAGTTGATAGATTCAGCCAAATAGTAAGTAGTAATATCGAATTTTCCAAATTGCCTTATATTGTTTTTTTTTATAGTTACTTATGTGACATAGAGCGAATTGAGGCGCCCGATTATTTACCTACTTTACAGGATATACTGCGAGCCCGGTCGGCGACCACTGGAATACAGCAATACTCGTTTGAGTTGCCAAAATTTTCTATTAGGTAAAATATCAACAACTATAATTAGTTCCTAAGCCAATTTGTTATTTGCAGAATGGTTGACGTAGGAGGGCAGCGTTCGGAACGTAAGAAATGGATCCACTGCTTCGAGAATGTGCACTTAATTATATTTTTGGCAGCGATATCTGAATACGATCAAACATTATTTGAATCTGACAATGTGGTGAGTTTACGATTACAAACATTCAAACAAATATTTGTTTACTAATTGATATTATCATTATTATTAATTATAGAGTCGAATTGAAGAATCTAAAGCTTTATTTAAGACCATTATTAACTATCAGTGGTTCCAAAAATCATCTGTTATTCTGTTTCTTAATAAGATAGATATGTTAGAGGAGAAAATCGAATATTCGCATTTAGTGGACTATTGCCCCCTTTTTAGTGGTAAGAGCATTATTTTTTAATTTCGTTGTTAGCACTAGTTATTTTTATTGTTAACAGGACCAAAGTGCGATGCACCAGCAGCCCGTTCCTTTATTCTCGACATGTTTTTGAAGCTCAACACAGATGCGGAGAGGGTTATCTATTCCCATTACACTTGTGCTACTGGTAAGCTTATATTATTTCATCGTAATGGATTAATAATAGATTTGAATACTTTTAATTAAAATCTCAATAGATACCAAAAACATTTCACTCGTCTTCGCCGCGGTCAAGGATACGATTATACGAAATTTACTTAAAGGTTTCAACTTAGGCTAAGCACCCGCATGTATATACATATATATATTTATATAATATAATATTTATTAATTCAAATGAAATAAATAAAAAGTATTATAGTTAAAAATCTTCCTGAACCTTACACTCGATCCTGTATCGTAGACCATTATAAGAAATTTCATAACCGCTTCGTGCTCTGATACATTACCTTTTAAGGCACCGAAAAATTAATAAAATAAAGTAATGTAATTTAAAATCCATGGCCTAAAAATAATATTAATAATTTCAGCTTAAACTCGATATTTAATGAACATTCTTAAATAAAGAGTGCTTATTATGCATTTTTTAAGCTGGCCACATCTAGCATTCTACTGTGAATTAAACTATTCGATATATTAAACTGAATGGTTACTTGCAGCCCTAGCCTAAATTTGCGGCTGGCCCTGGTACAAAAATAGCGATGGAACCTTTTTGGTATATTTTAAATTCAAGCTTGCTAACCCTTGTCAATCTTCATTTTGCACAGGATCATCTTTTATCGTTTTTCCATATTGAATTTTTTGTTTAACCCTAACGTAAATATGATCAGTTTGAAGAGAATTTCTGCATGAAAAAATTCTTGACCGTCAATGGTTTTTTAGAAAACCAAGCACACAAAAATCTATTTAAAGTATCGCGCTCTTTATGGTATATTTTTCGACGTATAATTGTATATTTTAAAATTCACCTTGCGGTCACGCTGCTGGAAAATGTAAACGTATGACGTCAAAAATTTTGCGCAGTCTAAATTGCGCATATCTAAGCGCCACCTTGTAAGTTTCTTGCAATCATGCTCCTATGTCGGTGACTCTTTCGTGTGTGTTGGTGTTGCGTTAATAAAAAAGTGTAAATACTTAAGAATATTTTAGAGTTGACAAATTAAAAAAGTCACTACGGGTCGTGTGTCAACGTTAACCAAACAATGCAAAATCAAATATGTTGTGAGTTTCGCTTGTAAATCGACACACCGACAAACCCAGCAGCAGCCAGTGCAGAATACTATCCTCAACTTTGCAAGAAATCTCATCCAAATTTGGGGCGTGTGAATACAAGTAGTTGAAATACGGAATATCGGACATAAACGAAAAGAGTGGGGGCCAGAATGGTTAAACAATTTGGTGTGCAAGAATCTAAATTTTTCAGTTCAAAATTTTTTCATATTCGTTTTTGCCTCGCCCTCGCTCTGTGTGTATAGCAGTGCGCGTGTGTGTATAGAGGTGCGAGCGAAACAGCTATAGAGCTACGGGGCACTATCTATCTATCCTATCAGTGATATCTGTATGTCTTATTTGCATTTTGCTGTATGCTGATAATTATTATATTAAATTTAAATTGCAAAATTCTCAAGTTTTGGGTTTTTTAGAATCCCTACTTTCATTCTTCATAGTCAACTGCATTTCAAAACATTAGTATTGCCAAAATTAGCGGTGACAACGCTGCATTGCACTGCTTGCTTAAGTTAACAGCATGTTTTGACATTATTTAGTACATTTTGAATTCGTTCCTATAGTCAATATTTTTCATTGCCAATAAAATTTTTGAAAGAAATTCTGATTAACGTGAAGAAGACACATGAGTTTTTTCTTTAAAATTAAATGTTCCACACGGCTTCTAGCTTTTGAGCAATACGAAAAAACAAAAGGATGTTTAAGAAGTGGCTCCTTTTTCATTAACTTTTTTAATATACCAATATAAAATACTATGTTCTAAAATTGAACTTGCGGTCACGCTGCTAATATAGTCTATTTTTTCGTAGCCAATGCTGGTCAAGAGAGGGAGTGTGGGAGCTACTTACATCGACATAAAAAATTAATGTTATTGTGTCCTGCCACTGGTATATATAAAAAAAAAAAAAACAGCGACAAAGTCTGACTTCTGTGTTAATAGAATTAAACGTGAACACATTATTTTCCGTTCACTTAGAGAATTATGAGCTACAAAAAGAGTCTGCCTTTTGGCTGTGGGTGGGGTGTGTGTTCGTGTGTTTGGATTATCTTCAATGGTGGTGCTGCTGCTGTTGCTCTATTAAATAAAGTGTTCATTTTTGGCTAAATGTGCATCTACCTGTTCTCTTATAATTGTAGTTCCACTGCATACCGGAAAATAAACAAATACAAGAAGCATAAAGTATGCAGAAAATTAAATACAAAAGGAGCATTTAAGTGTTGCGTGTGAAAGAAATTAAAGAGAAGCAAACGAAAGCTATTTAAGCTCACAAATAACCATTGTGCTCGACGTCAAGTAACGTTTCTGTTTTAAATAACTTGCGATTCAAATAAATCTTCATTGCATTTATAAATTGGTAAAATCAAACAAAACGCAAAGCGCGGACAGTGGAACAAAAACGACAAAAGTTGACAAGTAAATGCACCAGTAAATAATATAGTATAATAATTATATAGACGTACATTCGATTCATAATCGTATGTAAGCAACTACACACGTTCCTTAGGACTAATTTTTCCCAAACGCAACTAAATCAAACGATAACGATATAACCACACATCGTAAAGCTACGGAACCATCACCTCAACTCGTAAAGCATAACCACATAGGAATTATACATACTTACATGCGTACAAACATATAATATATGCATATGTATTTATATATCCAAAACGACACCGATTTAAATTAACTGCAGGGAAATAATACGAAATAAAGAATCAACCAACAGCAAACAGCAAAATTATTATTGTTAATGTTATTATTATTATTTAGTGCCAGACCATATAACGCCCACAGATTTACTTGATTAACAAAAAGAAAGTCATGAAAAGCCACATTGGATAATCTATTCATAAAAGTGCATTGCATCGTCGCCGACTACTTACAATTAAATTTGTTCATGTCTCACAATAACAAAACAGAACTGAACCGACCGTTTAATGCGTAAGTATATGCACGCGTATGTTGTGTACTTACATCACTTAATGTCCCCATGCCATTTGTTGATTAACATTTGGATAATACTAGTATACTCGGTATGGAGAGCTACCATTTAGTATGTCTGATAAGAGCTATGAATAATAATGCGGATCTAGATTCTTGACTATATCATGTATATTACCAGTGAGTAATTGTCGACACTTAATTTTTAACCTCATCCAAGCCCGCCTCCCGCAATGCCAGTGTGTGGATAAATGGGACAAAAGTTTTGTTTGGCCAGGGAACTTGCGACAAACCTGTTGAAAATGTTTGTTTGCTTGCTCTCTTTCCCTCTTGGGGCGGAGGTGGAGAAGGTGGCAATCAACTGCATACAATATGAAAAATGTTGAACTTTTTTAACGACCTGCAAAAAGTCTTGATGTTGATGCCTTATCAAGATGACATCAAATCGTGTAGAAGTATGGAATTTATCTCATTTTCTTTATCTGGGATGTGCTACTGTTGGCTGGCACACCCGATAATAGACTCAACCACCTGTTTCCTCAGATGAGAATGATGACTTTGATTTATGAAACAAAACACACACACGAATATTAGAAGAATTGAAATCACAACTTCTGTATTGAAGTTTCATTTGAGATGCGGAATGAGGAATGTACTACATATGTACATATTATGCTATGTATACAAATTATTTTGCTTATTTTATGTTCAACATTTCCTGGTATCATTTAAGTTGTTTACACTTTTATTATGTGTGTGGGCGTTTTGGAATGCCTTTCACATAGTTGGGTAAATTAATAATTGTTTGCATTTTAAGCATAATCATAGCGAAGCAAGCATTTTTAATTGTAAACATGTACAAATTTTGTAATTAAAAGCAAATACTTAATGCAGCTAATTCGTCCACAAAAAGAAGTACAAGTGTACTTTTTTGTAATTAGCGCTATACTGATCACTCTTTCATCTTATGATCCCTTGTAGGGAAACGAATCCAGTTTCATGCGGCATGCACATGGAACATGGACAAGGCCAATATCTCAGAACAATAATTCACATGCTTTTGTTAAAATTTTGTTTTGCCATCCGTATTGCATAGATTAGAACTGCGCGCCGCCCCCAAAATCGTTAAGGTACTGCTAATTGGGATATATACTTCATTTTGAGTGTAAACACTTTCCCTTTCCATTTGCTAGGAGTTCGTACCAAGAGATATATATTTTTGGTTTTATTTTACTATACATGTACATATTTTGTCTTTCTTGCAGGTCTTTATGAATATTCAGAATATTACGTTAGTCTGTCAAAGTCGTCCTGTTCGATGTGGTCATCGTATTTGTATTCTCCATTGTCAGTGAGATGCGCCAAAGTCTGGTCAATAAAATAGTCAACTGAGTAAACAAATCCCTTATAACACGCCCACACACACACAAACACACACTCACACGCACGCACGCACACACACATGAGAAGCCTTTGAAGGAAAGTAAGCAATAGCCAAAGAGAGCCTGAGTGTCGTAGGAAACAGCGAGCAACGCAAAAGTACAAATGCTCATGAGCAACTAAATCGAAATTAAAAGTAAAAAGAAATAAGCGTACAACAATTATACAACCTTAGAGAGCAAAGCAAAACTACAGCACCAACAACAGCACAAGCAGGAATTAAGCTACATTTTTGGCTAATCAGCTCCAATAACACAAATATTCCAAGGACGGGACACAGCAAGCTGCAATATACATAAATTATTTTCGTTATCATATAGTTGTGAATATCGCCAGAAGAGGGGACTAATCATAATTGGACGATAGAGTCGTTATTTAAAGATTTGCACAAGTCACGGAGCGTCGAGCAGGGTCTGCAGTACGCGTAAGCGTCCTTAAATACAGTTAGCATGGAGTGCTGTTTATCGGAAGAGGCCAAGGAACAAAAACGGATCAATCAGGAAATCGAGAAACAGCTGCGCCGCGACAAGAGAGATGCCCGTCGAGAACTTAAACTCCTGTTATTGGGTGAGTGAGAAATAAGTTTACCTTTTTAGTTGCCGACCTATTTATTTTCAATGCCACAACCTTGAATATACTGCATTATCCCTGACTCCCCAGTCAGTCCCAGCAAGTCAGGGCTTGTCTCTTTGCGTCGTCGTATTTGCCAATTAGTAAGCAAAACTTTATTAATGATATACAGCACATAATACTTACATACATATTCATGTATCGGTACCAATGACAGTGTTACAGTGTGTGTGATTGAATTTCACCTGCGACCGGTCTTAATGCAATTGTTGCGTTTCCCTGTTCCAGATGTTGCAGTTCATTGCGGCCACATTTTTGCTAATTAGTAAAGTGCTTTGCAAGCACGAGGTGTGAGGTGTGAGGTGTGGTGTCAAGGCAGTTTCTAGTTTCTATGCTGGCTTTTATGGTTTAACTAATACCACATTTGACTTTTGTATATTCACAGGCACGGGCGAGTCCGGAAAATCAACGTTCATCAAACAAATGCGCATTATACACGGCAGCGGTTACTCGGACGATGATAAGCGTGGCTACATTAAGCTGGTGTTCCAAAACATATTCATGGCCATGCAGTCTATGATCAAGGCCATGGATATGCTCAAAATATCTTATGGTGTTGGCGAACATATTGTAAGAAACCTGAGAAAATCAAAATAGTGCTATTGGTTGATTAAATTTGATCTTAATTGCAGGATCTTGCTGATTTGGTTATGAGCATTGATTATGAAACAGTCACAACCTTTGAAGATCCATATTTGAATGCCATAAAAACGCTATGGTCCGATGCTGGCATACAGGAGTGCTATGATAGACGAAGAGAATATCAATTGACAGATTCCGCTAAATAGTAAGTTAATCTTTGGTCATACGATGCAACAAATTGTAATAAATGTATTTTTATGTGCAGTTATCTGATGGATCTCGATCGTGTAGCTCAACCTGATTATTTACCTACTGAGCAAGACATTTTAAGAGTTCGTGTGCCGACAACGGGGATCATTGAGTACCCCTTCGATCTAGAAGAAATCAGATTTAGGTAACTATAATCTAATCAAATCGTTTATTGCATGTTTATCTCGTGTTTTGGTTTAAATTGTTTTCGTTTTATTGTCTATTTCCTTAATTTATATATTTTCTAACCACAACAATTTGAGGACAATAATTAAAATATTCATTCACTTAACATAAGTCCTATATGAAGTCTATAAATGACTACAAAGTCTGAAAACTAAGAGTTTTGCTGCACATGTGTGTACTGGGAACTACAGAAAGAAGAATCATTGAAAATGGTGCTCTAGAAGACAGTATCTTGAGTAAATCTTTCAATTATCTTTCTAACAACATAACGCTTTAAATAGGCTAATTATTTGCCCGCTGGGCGAGCTCATGTGGCTACTGCTGGACTACGTCAGTATCACTTTACGTTTAGGTATATGTCTTCAATATGCGCACAAATCGAAAAACAAAAAATGTATTTCACGTAAATAATCCGCTATACCAGTAAATTGACAATATCAGCCTGAAAGCAGCTAAAGTAGATTTCCAATTCGTATAACATACATAACAACATCCTAATATACTTATGTACATATAAATTTGCAAATCCACATATCCACATTATTGATATATAAAATGCTTTTTATTAAAATATTCATTTAATTAATTTGCTTGTAAACTTACAACTTGTCTTATTTGTTGGTTAATAATAATCTATAATTTGCCACATACAGAATGGTGGATGTCGGTGGACAGCGTTCCGAAAGAAGAAAGTGGATCCATTGTTTTGAGAATGTCACCTCGATAATATTTTTGGTAGCACTATCGGAATACGATCAAATCTTGTTTGAATCTGATAATGAGGTAAACTTGAACTGTCTTATAATTGTTTATTTGACTAAATAATGATATGCCTTTATTTTGATAGAATCGCATGGAGGAATCAAAAGCTTTATTTAGAACTATTATTACGTACCCGTGGTTCCAAAATTCATCAGTAATTCTTTTCCTAAACAAGAAGGATTTGTTAGAAGAGAAAATCATGTATTCGCATTTGGTGGACTATTTTCCTGAATATGATGGTAAGTCATTAATAAATATAACAACATATTTATTCTCTATAGCTGTTGAATCTGTCAAAATCATATACAATTTTCTATCACTAACAGGTCCACAGCGAGATGCAATTGCAGCCCGTGAATTCATACTGCGCATGTTTGTAGACTTAAATCCAGATTCCGAAAAGATCATCTATTCTCATTTCACCTGTGCTACAGGTAAGTAGGTCTAGGCTAGGATGCATGCTACATTAAATTGCTTTTTATAGTCAAAAATGCTTTACTTAATATGTAAATAATTTAAGTTAATATAATTGAAACATCAAGCTATGAAGCTGAAAATCACCATGACTATCCAAAATAATTTAAATCTATATTTTTGCTTTAGATACTGAAAATATTAGGTTTGTGTTTGCGGCTGTAAAGGACACGATTCTGCAATCCAATCTTAAGGAATACAATTTGGTCTAAACTGGATTTGGATCAGCAAACTATTTTTGTGATTTTTATTATACATATACATATATATACAAATGTATAAATATATACATATATATATATGGATATATGTATGTATATATACTTATACATATGTATACAGAAATATATATATATATATATACATACATTCATAATTCCTTTTTCGCATATTAATAAATATGATACAAACAAAAGAAAACTAACGATGTTTGCCGAAGATTAAGCATTAGAACCAAACACAAGTTTCTTAAATTGTAACATCAGGAACCGAACAGAAAAGAATGTAGCATAAATTATGAAAATTGATAATAATACGATTGATTGATGTATACATTTCAATTTGTGTGGAATACATAAGAGAAATGAAAAACAAACAAAATTCAAATAACTTCTGATACCAAGTACGATTAACGTAATAATAATATTTAAAATTCATTATTATAGACTTTTGTAATAAAATGGAGAGAAAACGAAAAAAAAAACAAAATATAATAAATAAATTTAATTTAATCAAAAGCTTAAAAGGAACAACAAATGGAAACAATTTTTGTCGTACTGAAGCGTAAATTTTACTGAACCCAACCAATGTAACTTATAAACAAATAGTAATTTTGCATTAACAATATATGTTAGAAGTTTCTCATAATTATTTAAATACTACACACACGCACATCACACACACATACACAAACATACACACTCGCATAAATACAACAGAATCCTGTAAACTAAAAACAAAAAAAAAAAAACAGATATAATACCGTATATACTGTATTTTTTATTAAGAAAACAAACGTAAATATTACACAATTGTTTACTGAAATATTTATATAAATACAAGCCCATAATCTATGTATATATATACATACGAACATGCATACAAAACATACATACGCACTTATATACATAACTATGTAATGATAAAGAAATTAATTTGTATTGCGAAAAAGAATCATTCAATGTAAATTACAAATCGTACTAATACATAAAATGGGAAACGATTATGAACGTGATGATTAAGTACTATATAATGTAATGATTAAAGAAATAACAAAACAAATTAATATTCGCATTTGTATTTTACAAATCGCGGCCAGATTTATATTATATAAGTATAATTAACATGTACGTTTGTCAAAGATTTCAAAGCTGCAGCATAACTATAATTAACAGCAACAGCAAGAACAACAACCATATGGGAAATAATAACAGTCATAATCACCAATATTTAAACTAATTAATGCCTAAATGTTTTACATATTTACATGCAACTAAATAATAATTAATATCAAATGCAGCTGATCTTGATGCCATGAAACAATTTCCATAAACTATACAATAAGAAATGAAAAGGAAAACATCACGAAAATTACTGTCATAAATCATATTGTTATCAATTGTAAAATTTAAAATGATGCAGAGAAATTTGTAAGGAATGTAGCTTGATTTTTCATATTTTTAATATACTTATACATATTAATTATTATTTTGTTAGTCTGTTTTGCTTATGTTATAGACAATGTTTTGTTTTTGTTTTTAAATTTTAGTTTAATTTAATCTACAGTTATAGAATGATAGTAAAGTAACAAAATGAAGCGCACATTTACAGAAATGATAAACACAAATCAAAAAACAGCAACAACAAAACAAACCAACTATTTATGTAAAAATCTAAATAAACACGATTTCACTCTATGTATATGTGGTAAAAAAAAAGAAATCATACATACATATATGTACATGTAAAATAAATATGAATCAAACTTTGTTTTTCATAATTTTATCTTATGGTTTTATAGAAAATATTCTCGGTTTACCACTTGACTTTATCGATCAAGTAAGAGGGCGATGGGTTAAAAATAAAATCATTCAGTTCAATGTACTCACGTTTTACATTTTGTAGACTAATTGATTATCTTTTGTTTTCTTTACTGATTTGCCAGTAAATGGAATTTTCTGGGAGACCCCTTTGAATCTCGCAACAAACCAAAAATCATAATTTCGCTTAATGTGAGATATAGTCATTTTTAGACACAAGTATCGGAATCGAGGTGCATTTTCCATTAGCAGCCGTATAAAATGAAAGTTATAATCGTAATACCAATATGCATCTAGTTTTAAGTAAGATTCAACAGTGTGTTGTATAAAGCTTTAATCCACGGAAATTGAAGATATAGTAAATGAAATGAATAACAAAATTTTTACAATTAATTAATTGATGAGTTGATTAGCTTTTAAAAAGCTTAATTAAGTCAATAAATGTGTATGTATTTATATAAGGCAAGCATATGCGTACAAGAAAGACAAACAGAAAAATCAAAGAAATGCTCGGCTAGCCGAAATTAGTATGCCCGAGCAGACCAACAAACTACACAACAACACTTTCAGGAAGTAAAAGTTAAAAGTAAATGAGATGGAAGCAAGTGAGGGTTTCTAGGTTAAACCTTCAAATTAACTCATACATAGGGGATGAGAGAGTATCCGTTTATAGATAGAAAAATACAACAGATTTGTTTTAGGTATGCAAGGCTCTGCAAGGGCTTTTGAAAGATTACATACATATAACAGAACCAAATAAAACCGAACTATAAGATGTAACATTTCATTTCCAATATGAAGACATGAACAGCGAGCTCATATTTCCGATCTGAGATGATAGACAACATTTTTTACAATGGTTTAAGTCGAGGCGCTGTACATTTTGTATATGCATTACACACACATACATACATATATAGTTTTCCGTCCAATGAATTGCATCGGTGAGCAAATAAAGTCTCCAGTATTTTGGTTGACATTGACCACATTCATTTCGCAGTCAAATCCTATGGGAAGAAGATGAATCCTTATTTGGGAGCATACAATACAAATGATAAATAATTCCATTACGAACACATTAGTTTATAGAGTTGATTTTATCACTCCCTTTGGTTCTACAGTTATCCATTAATGTATGTATAAATTTCGGTTGGAAAATCAATTTGGCGGTTTCAAAAAAAAAAAAAAAAAAAAAAAATGGAAATCTTAAGTTTTGATGAAGAGCAAATTCGAAATCTTGAACTTAACGCATTGCATATGCATGTAGTCTACTTGTACTTACTTACGATACTTATAACGAGGAACACAAACATTAACAAAAATGAAAAGAAAATGGAAATGGAAAAATATACGGAAATGAACATACATAAAATAATACAAATTTGGTTTAGTTAGCGTTTTGTGCCTTCTAGTGCTCATTAAATCCATGAAGAAAACCCTGGCAAAAACATATTTTTAAATTATAAATTTACGTATTTGAAATTATGACAAATATAAAGTATTTTCTAAGATTGTATTTTGTTGAACAATAAATTCCGATTCAATCTTGATTTCTCACATCTTTTTAAATTGAAACATTTTTGTGCTTGATCTTGAAATCCTTTGATTTATTTTAAATTTCCTTTTCATTTGATTATTTGCTTCTTTTGGGTATTCAATTTTTTGCATTTTGTATGTAAATATTTAGCTTAACTCAAGCTTAAAATGACTCTATAATAGATGAGCAAGAATTTGATATAAAATGATAAATGATCTAATACTTAAGTGTATAATAATAATATACCATGCGTACATACATACATATTTACGAGTATGTATGAGTATTTTGTATTTTTATATACAAAATTAAGAACTGCAGGCGAAAAGAGCATTCAAACATACGAATACATTTAAATTGTACGAGTATATGTTTGTATTATTGTCTAAACATACAAACTAACTACAGAGAAAGCCCAGAAAAATATATAATACCAATTAATTGAGAATTTCGTAAGAAACAACCACAAAAAATATTATATAATAATAATGAATTCAGCTAAGTAATTTAATGACGATGTATGTGTACTTACATATATACATACATACATACTTTGGTTACTTTGCTGGGTATTTGTAATTATTGCATATGAATTCTTATATGTATATGTAAATGCTTATGAAATAGAAACCATATTTCATAAAATGCTTAAAAAGCTAATACATTAATTCAACACAACAAGAACAACAACAAAGATCATCTCCCTTGACGTTGACTTTATGTAAAACTAGTCTTAACTATGGAAAACAGTTCATAATTACCAAAAATGAAAAAAACGAAAAAAAAGGACAAAAAAATTAATTGTAATACGAGTATTCCACATCTTTAGGCTACTTTATAAACTTTATATTGTAAATGCAGTAGAAAGGCAGACAAGTTAATTGTGAGTTTGATCTGACATGATTTGACGATGATGAATGGGAAATATTTTTAACGTACATATTTCTACATTAATACAACTATAAAACAAAAAGAAGACAAAAAACCAAAAATATAAATGTAAGTCCATGCATACAACATAAATCAACAAACTAAAATCCCACATAAAACAACTGAATGCTTATCTTAAGTCTTAAGGCAAACGCACGTCCTTACATAGGGGTACGTTCACACCTGCACACTTGCATATAAACATACATATGTGCGTGTGTATGTATGCGTGTATGTACATTTGTGAAATTGTCCATTGAGTGTAACATTTTCAACTTGTAGCATTTGAATTGATTGACTTTTTTATGAAAATTTACACACAACAAATTGTGGGATTTACACTCAATTGATTACTACAACAAATACATACATGTATTCATTCATACATAATATTGTTTGTATGTGTGTGCATGTGTGGTTGTGTGTGTGAGTGTTAGTCTACACATTCGTCATAGAAATCATAAAATTCGAAAAATACAAGTACTAGAAAATGAATTGAATATATTGAGGTGGCAATGGTACTCGTAACTAAGAAATTTTTTAGATAATTAAAAACCAAAAACTACAAAAAAAATACAAACGAAAAGAAAATGAAAAAGTATCTATGTACACCTAATATATATATATATTATGTATATATATATATATAAACAATATGATATAAATAAAAATATATAAAAAAAAACAAACAACAATTTTCAGACTACTTTAAGAACTGCCGCGATTTCAAACAATTTTCCATGGAGCGGCCAGCTTTGTTTGTGTATGTTTGAGTGTATGAGTAGTATATACTCGTAGACGGTTACAATTGGATTAACAAACACTCAATATTGGACCCCAATGCACAGAAATCAGCAGCAGGCAGACCCGCGTAATGTATGACACATTAAAGTGACCCTAGGGCAGTTTTTGCTAATGTTGATGATGTCAATGGATCTTTACGTAAACTTTAGTACTATTTTAAATAATGCTATAAATTATTTTTCAAATTTCTTCAAATCAAACTAAATCGATACTAAGAAGCTATGAATTGACCCAGTCTAATAATGTATGTATGTACCTACATACATACATGTAGACATTCAGTGTATGTTTCTATGGGGTAGTAGTTTGCTAATGGAGGGTAGGGAACAGAAGCGGGACGGGTCTTCCGCTAGACCAAGCCATGAAGCCGTATAGTTACCAAAATCAGCTTTCTTGCAATGAACTTGGACGTGGGCAGTATTTCCTGAATCTGTTTCCACCTGCTGCACGAGCAGCAACACTAGGAAACACGTCATGGTCGTAACATTATGCCGATCGGCTCCAATGTCGAGCCTATGTATAAACCCACATTCAATGGGCGACTATAGTTGTGGGGCATGCGCTTTGGTCGTCAGCCCCAGTGTCAAAGCCACGGCCTCCATGGGGCAAACCGAGAGTCGGCCAAATATGAAATGTTCACAACCAATGCAGAACACAACGTAACGGACTTTTGGCGAGCCAACAACTTTGGTATCAGTCTAAGATTTATGCCATCGGAATAAGTGGAATACAAATAAATTCGAATTTCTTAGATATTTACAACGGCAGTACGCGTAAGCTTCCTTCAATCTAGTTAGCATGGAGTGCTGTTTATCAGAAGAGGCCAAGGAACAAAAGCGGATCAATCAGGAAATCGAAAAACAGCTGCGTCGCGACAAGAAAGATGCACGTCGAGAACTTAAACTCCTGCTGCTGGGTGAGATATGCTGCCAAATGGAAACAACTTGAGAAAATTCCCGCTCAAATATTTTAGCCATCTATAAAGTCAGATTTGATAATAGTAGTTCATCAATTCTCAGGTACTGGCGAGTCGGGAAAGTCTACTTTTATCAAACAGATGCGTATTATTCACGGCAGTGGTTACTCGGACGATGACAAACGTGGTTACATCAAGCTAGTGTTCCAAAATATATTCATGGCCATGCAGTCCATGATCAAGGCCATGGATATGCTTACAATAGAATATGGTGCTCCAGAGACTAGGGTATAAGCAATGATTATATTTTATTATATTATTATTATATTTTCTTATGCAATTAGGAACACGCTGAACTTGTGATGAGCATTGATTATGAATCGGTTACAACTTTTGAGGATCCTTATTTGAATGCCATCAAATGCCTTTGGGCAGACTCTGGTATACAGGAATGCTACGATCGACGAAGAGAATATCAATTGACAGATTCTGCTAAATAGTGAGTTAGTGAGTTCCAATCGAAAGAATGCACGCTAATTGGATAAATATTACTTAGCTATCTGAGCGATATTGCGCGTATTGAACAGGCTGATTATTTGCCAACTGAGCAGGATATTCTACGTGCTCGTGTGCCCACAAGTGGCATACTGGAATATCCATTCGATTTGGATGGCATCGTATTCAGGTATTCTTTCTGTTCACTTCATGCAAATAATATTTTATCTATATACTCGTATTCATGAATATAGAATGGTGGATGTTGGTGGTCAGCGTTCGGAGAGAAGAAAGTGGATTCATTGTTTTGAGAATGTTACCTCAATTATATTTTTGGTGGCGTTATCTGAATACGATCAATTCTTGTTTGAATCTGATAATGAGGTGACTTTAATTTTCTATGGCTATCGGTATTTGAAGTAATTCAAGTTTGTTAATTAAAATCTATTTCAGAATCGTATGGAGGAATCAAAAGCTTTGTTTAGAACTATAATCACATACCCGTGGTTCCAAAACTCATCAATTATTCTTTTCCTGAACAAGAAGGATTTGTTAGAAGAGAAGATTATGTATTCTCATGTTATTGACTATTTTCCGGAGTTTGATGGTGAGTAAATGGCCGATATACATATGTACTGTCTTTTAAAATGATTATATATTGTTTGCTTCACAGGTCCAAAGCAGGATCATGCTGCGGCCAAGCAATTCGTTCTTAAGAAATACTTGGCCTGCAATCCAGACCCTGAACGTCAATGCTACTCACATTTTACCACAGCCACAGGTTGGGTATTTGAACTGAGTCTTCCGACTTTAATGCCATGTTAATATATATATGTATTCTTGTATTTGATAGATACTGAAAACATTAAGCTTGTGTTCTGCGCTGTCAAAGATACAATTATGCAAAATGCACTTAAGGAGTTCAATTTGGGTTAAGCACCTAAAATTGTTGAAGTAATGAGAACACAGCTGCTACGAAATGATCAAGGTAAAATGGTCTGATGAATTGCTTATAATACATAGAATTATGTTCTTGATTTGTGAATTGTCTATTAACACTTACATTTAAATAAAATGAAAATATCAGACATTAAGTGTAAAATCTTTTATTTCAAACTTATTTTTTTATATCTAATCTAGTTTTAGAATTAACAATTTTCACATATCTTGTATTTTGTATTTCGACTTAAACGCAATAACCTTTGCTTCCATGTTGTTAAATTAAGTATCACAATGAAAATAGCTTTGTGTTTCAGATGATTACAATTCAATATTTGGCAATGCTTAGCACCAGCCGATAAACTTAACATTGGAAAAACAAAACGAAAGTAAGGACGAATTGAGTATCACATTCACATTCAGCGTTTGAATCAAGCATATAACATTTCCAAATAATTAACATAAACATTCAATAACTTAAAAATAATGTCATTTTGCCTGTATATGTACTTTAATTGGCACAGTTAAATGACCACAAAATCGCTCAAATTGCGCTCCGGTTGTACCATGCTTGTTGGCATGAGTTGCACCAATTTGTTGAAAAGAAAAGCGCGACGATTTTGTTTCTCGCAACTAGCTTCAGTACGCGCTCTTTTGGTGTACGCCGAGCTACTCGGACTAGATGCAGTCTCGGATATCCCAGAAGTAGCCAGACTTTCATTTGACTCTATGGACATGTTTTCAGCAGTCGGTATTCCAATTCCTTCTTGCATTTCGACTAGGTATGCATAAGCGTTAATTGAATGAATTCAATAAAAATATTTTAACCAACCTTTTACAATTTCATCAACCGATTCATCGAATACTTCAGTTTCATCACATTTAGACGGTGTAGTTTTTGGACTCATTGTAGAGTCATGACTGCAATCGTGAGACTTAAAGAGCAAGGAAGCCAACCTATGGAACTGTTAAACAGATAATAGCCATAAATTTCCTGTGTGCTTTCAAAAACATTATACCTACGTTGTTTAATTGCTCTTCATCGGTATGATCAATTACATCAGATATATGGTGCCTGAGATACTGCATCGCTTTTAAGGGATCCACGCGTACCATTTCTTCATACCGCAGTTTTCGTATTAAATAACGACAATGTTTCAAAATTTCCTCCCGTTTTGGTCTACAATTTAACTTGGTTAATAACATTTTACAGATGTATCCCAATAGAAGCTTACTTCTCTAAATGGAGCAGCCAAAAGTCATCCAATCGTAATTGCTGATACTGAAATATGCCTGGATTACCACCAAAGAGATAATGAGTCTTGGCTATTTCATCGTAGACCATCTGATGGGCATATCGCGGACATGGTTCTAAAGAGCCGTCACTTTTATTGGTACCCACAACGCTTGCTTTATTGATCGAATTAATATCCTGAGCATTGTGACGGCAGTAATAGATGCGTGACCACTTATGTGTGCGCAGTGAATAAACCCAAAATGAGTTTGAGGGCTCAACATGATGTACCTCGCGACGATCCTTAATCTTATTGAGGCTCTGTTGAAGATTTATAATTAGTTTTGTAATATTAATTGCAAAATATATTTGGGGCTCACTGAAAAAATGTAAATTTCATCCCGATCACAATCAATCGTCGCGCGTAGTGTGTAACCGGATGATGGTTCGAATTTTGCCTCCGAAGTAGATGTATTGCCATGATGTGAATTGTCTTTATTAAGAACTGAAATGGCCTGTGTATCCACATCGTAGGTAAGCAGTTCATCTAGATCGTCCTTGCCCCGCTGTCCACCATAAATATAAAGTTTTCGTTGTTTCTACAAATTATAAATAATGTTATGTTATGTTATATATAAATAGTTATTTAATTACGTTATGAAACACCATGCAGTGAGTAATGCGAGATTTAATTGACATAACATCAGCTTGAGCTGCGCTGGCATGATGACAATCGACAAGTATCTGGGTCCAGGTGTTTGTTGCAATATGATATGAGAACAGACCAGAGTATTCAGGTTCTATTGACGATGTTGCGCTTCGTGGTGTCAAAATTTTACCACCAAAAATATAAATTGTTCGTTTATCGGCATCGATGCACATTTGATGGTCGTAGACGAGCTGTGGACCACCGACCTGGCTAGTATCATCGCAAATTTGCATCCAGTTGCGTGCACGCGTATCGTACAAATAAAAGTCACTCTTAATGTAATCGCTGGTCCGTACCGAGTTGTCCAGGTAACGACCCAGCATAAAAATATTCTCGCTAATCGGATCGAAGATCATCTTATGACAAGAACGTGGCGAAGGTCCCTTTGTTAGTTCTGAACGGTCACAAAGCAATGTCCATACGTCCAAATCAATTTTGTATACCCACAGATCACTGAGATCCTGGTAACCATCCCAGCCACCGTACAAATATATGAGACGCTTTTTAGCATCTACAACCAGCTGATGACCTCCTCGATTGCCGGGCTTCATCTCACTTTCAGTATATTGCATATGCCAAGCATGCTTATAGTCCTGCTTATGCAAATACTCATCCATTAAACCATCATCAATGCACTCAGCAATGAAGTCTTCTGCTCGCTCAAAATTTCCCTGCACAACCTGTGGGAATAAATATCAATTAATATGTGTATTTCTTACTTTAAGTTCATAAATATAATAACCAAATATTTATGCAACTCGCTTATAAGCGGATGCTCCAGTCGCACATTTGTCTGATCCTGTAATGCACTGAACGCTTTCATATATCCTTGCTGACGGAAGTGTTTTAGACATAATTTTATAATCTCAGTTTCACGCAACATATTATAGCTTTTCATGCGTGCACATGTGTACATGGGATCATCCTGTCCATGCAGCTCAATATACCAGATACTGAAATTGAAAGATGGTCCCCAGGACAGTAATGGCACTATTTTTAGATATAATATTGGCAGGTTTTCGGACCCATCCTCAGTCATACAACGCAAATTAAATACTTCAGGTATATTATCATTTTTAAGTCCACTGTTAATTAATAATGTTATTATTGAAAAATATGACAAATGTACAAGGGAACTTACGCTTCTAGCAGTAACACCATATGTTCATCTTCTAATCCACCAAATACACGAAATTTTTTGATATTGCAGACGTGAGATTTTTCAAATTTTCCAAATTTAATCTTCTTTACAATGGCGGGTCGCTTGAGCTTCAGGGTGAGAAATTGAGGTGGGCTGTTTGTATAGGCAGACCAACGAGAGGTTTGATCGTTTGGACAGTCGACGAGTACATTTCTGAAATTAGCATTGCGAAATTGGACTGTAAAAATATCCCCAGCGTTGACAACAACAGCTGCGCACTTGACAACAACAATTACGAAATACAAATTTACAGAACTATAGGCGGGACGCGTTCCCTGTATAAGCATAAACAGTCGTGGCCAAGATTATTGTCTGAAATTGTCTTCGATGAATGTTCGAAATTTGATATTACAAAGTGTATTTGTGTACATTTGTGAATCGACCAAAGTATGTTTGAAAATATTATATATGGACAGGTGTCATTGCGCTAATATGGACAAATCTATTGGCCGAGTCTGTATTTTTTCAAATTCATTCTATGCGTATTTGTTTCAAGTGCAATTGTACAGCTTATTTGAAATGCACTGCAAACTTACTCAGGCAAATAGTTTGGCGAATAGCTGGAGTAACGGTGAATCTCAAAATTAAGGCGCTCAGAGAGCGTGAAAGGTTTCTGGGAATTTGCTCCAGGTACGAGGGGCAGGGTACCATATGAAATTGCCAATGAACCATTGGAGCTGTCCGTTGGGCTGGAAGTTGTTGATGTGGACGAAGACATCTTAATGTGATTGTTGAACACTTTTTGTGCTAAATATAGTATTAACTATTTATCACCAAGTTGTATTGCCGGCAATCCGAAGCAACAAAACAATTATCGTTCACTTCTAAAGTTAATAAACGACATTCACAGGGAAACGCGGACAAATGACTCTAATTGACACTTAACGAAAGTACTCCACATCAGTCCGTGTGCTCCTCACTTGACGAATTGTTATTAAATAAACTTACTAAGCAATGAACATACCGTACACACTTGAAAACAAAAAAGCGTTAACATAAACAACCGACTGTACACGTTAATTTATGACCATTAATGTTTTCTCTTAATTACATACTTGCATGAGCTAAATTACATCTTCTAAAGCTATTTGCAAATATTTAAAAAGTATGTAATTGCAATCGAATATTTCAATTATATTGATTCTTGCTTTATTATTATATTAACATTGGAAAGTAAGTTTGTAGAACAAAAGTGTAGGCTCTAGTCTAGTTAATACAGCCGGTCGAGCAGAACTCACCTATTTAAATTCTCATTGTTTATTTGGATTGCAATAAGCTAAATTAAGTCAACGCCAAAAATTAAATAAAATTGCTTAAATACGTGTCATTAAGCATAATAAGATCAATGATAAGCAATACATTTGAAGATAATATGCATGTACCTGTATATTTATGTGTCACATAATATTTTAGCTTTGTTATTTGCCTACAAAATGTCAAGTGGAATTATTCTCGGTCGTTTTAAGCTATTGCTGTTGGTACTGTTCTGGTTGATTTATTCCGTATGATTTAAAACTAAAACTGTGAATATATAGTCATTAACTAAATACATTTTAGGAAGGTGTACATTACAAAATAAAAAAGGTTGAGTGCAATGGAAACAAAAGATATTTTGCTAATATTTCATGTGTTCTTAAGCCCGTTAACTGGACACGATCAACACTGAACTTCGATTGCGATATTATTGGAGAAATTACCAATGCATTCGTAAGTAAGGTTAGCATCCAAATAACTATTATTTCTTTAATTGAAAACTTATTTTAGTTGGTTGTCGAGACATTCTATCGAGATAACACCAACATGTATAAACCATTTATAATGAAACTGACTTATGACATCTGTAAGATTCTCGACAAATCGAAAGCCAGTAATTATATGGAAAGATATGCCATGCATCATTTAAAAACATTAACTAATCTAAATCATAGTTGTCCATATTCGGTAAGTTCTATAAGAAAGTATTATTGAATGATAATTTGATTTTAATTGTAGGGACATTTATTCGCTCGTAACTTTTCATTGGATGAGGTTTCCATCCCTCCTCTACCGCTTCAGGAATACAAAATATCTTTTAAATTTGTTGAAAAGAATCGTAAAAATTATTTAGGCGACGTAATACTTTATTTCGAATCTACTGATGACTATCGTAAGAAGAGACCTAATCAAAAATAATTATTTTGATCTTTTTTTTTAATTTTTCTTTCATAATTAATATTATTACTTTTACTTCGTTATAAATATTAGTCGTTATAAATATATCGGGGTATTAAAATATCAGAATTGTTATTGGTATTTTTCGTTTGTTGTTGTTAATTAGCCCATTTCATTGTTGTATTGCATATCGATATGCAACGATAACCAAATCTAAATTGCAAAGTATACCGTTTATGGTATTTTCAGAGATTGGGACACTTTTCGTTGCATGTAGGTTCGAACACAGTTGTGACATTATAGAATAATTACTTAGTTAAAGTGTATACCTTTTTCTTCAAGGTAAGAACATTCGAATGCTAATGCTGCGCAAACATAATCTCATCCAATTTTCTGAAAATACCAAGCCGTCTCATCTGAATGCTATCATAATTGTATATTGATATATTTTTGAAGGTAAAATAGTATATTTTGAAATTTAACTTTCGGTCACGCTGGTTGCCTGTCGATTTGTATTTACACTTTTCCTGCTCGCTTCGTAAAATATATACATTTATTCATTTCGCACCATAGTAATTATACATATTTGAAATGTCCTTTGATGCTATTCCTAAAGATCTTCGTGGTCTGCGTGCCTGTTTGGTTTGTTCACTTGTCAAGGTAGGTGCCTAGAGTAATAATAGCAGCGTACACGCGTACACATTTTACATATGCCGCTCTTTTTTATTAGACATTCGATCAATTTGAGACTGATGGCTGCGAGAATTGTGAGGAATTTTTGCGAATGAAGAACAACAAAGACAATGTTTATGACCACACTAGCAACAATTTTGATGGAATAATCGCCCTGACAACACCAACTGATTCCTGGGTGGCAAAATGGCAACGACTTGGTATAAAATTAAAAATGTTTTGTCGTAAACCTGCTAACTGACGATCCTTTCAGCACGTTTTACTCGCGGCATCTATGCAATTTCTGTTTCAGGCACTTTACCGAACTCGACGCTACGTGATATGAAGAATCGAGGCTTTGTATTCAAATCAAGGGATAGAAGTCAACGCTAGTATACACCATATTGCGTATAAAATATTTATTTTAAGTAATAACGAAACCATGTGTACATCTATACATTTAGAAAGTAAATACATTTGTAAGTAAAGGTTTTATTAATTGTCCAAAGAGGTTACACGCAATCCAACACCACCAGCTGTTGTCACATGGACACCAAAACCAGCTCCTTCTAATTCCTCTTTTAACTTCCAATATACTTCGTTGCATTCATAGTTCTCTGGCAGTAGTACAATTGCATATCCCCCGGCACCAGCACCCGTCAGTTTGGAAAAGAATCCACGCTTAAAAGCAATCGTAAATATTTGTTCTAGTTTTGGGTGTGTGACACCGATTGCCTTTAACAGATCGTTGTTTATTTGAAAGAGACGCTCTAGCTTCTCGAATTTTTGGCTGTCATCCTGCGCATTACCGAAGCTCTCATAGAGTGGTACTGCTGAGTTCACCAGTTGTTCGCAGGCTTGCCAAATCGCCTCAATAAGCTCAGGGAAATCCTCAGCTAAGTGACGCACCTTGGCCACAATGTCAGCAGTGCTACGGCTTACCCGGCTATCCACGAGCAAAATGTTGAGAGGCTTTTGTATTTTCAACGATTGAAAGCCTTGGCCTTTCACGAACCGCAGAATACCACCGTAGGTACAAACTGTGTTATCCACTCCTGAAGGCGTGCCATGATTTACACGCTCCGATTCATAAGCCCAATGTGAAATTAAAGCTAAGTTTTCGTCCTGCAAATAGCTAGATTGGTCGAAATGACCCGCTAAGATGAGAAAAGCTGTTGCCAAGGCGGCTCCATAGGAGGCGGAACTACCCAGACCTGCGCCAACGTTTAGCTCAGTGTCTACTTGCACTTTGAAACCAGAGTCCAGTGTTAGCAAAGGGTGGTTGGGTGCAGTTAGTACAGCGCCAGCCAACAGATAATAAATTGATATGAAGGCTCGTTGTGTGTGTTGCTTAGGTGTGCTGCCCACGCTACGTTCCAATTGTTTGGCCACTTCCGTACGAACTTCTTCCATTAGTTTTGCAGTACTTTCTAATTTATCATCAGGGTATTTTTCGCGGAAGTTTGCAAGGAACGCATTGAATTCTTTGAGGTCTATTTCCAATGTGCAATTTAGTGCATCCAATTGAAAGCTAGCCACCTGGCTGTTTTCCTCGGTACACAACTGTAGTTTGGTACCCAGCCCCACGACAGCTGCTAAAGCAGGTTTTTGATAAACAACGGCGTGCTCGCCATGCAGAATCACCTTGCCAGGGGAATGAACCTGGAACTTCAACATGGCTACAGATACTGCGCGTTACTGCCTATTATTTCGACACTTTTGTTATTTTATTGTTAATTTGAATTTTTAATAAAGGGCACAGCAGTTCATGCAAAATGGCGTCACCGTGGGTCACTTGTGTTAAAGTTCTGGCTTTATTATTTATATTTCATGTATGACTATTTTTGTTTTATGTAATGTTTTGCAGAGATTTGCGTGTTTATTGTAGTTCCGTTCATTGGCTGTTTCCCTTTCACTTTCTTTGTTCAACTGTTTTTCGATTTCAACTGGTTAACGTTGAACTGACGTTGGCTGGTTTTTTCGGTTTTACATACATACATACATACATGCAAACATATATATGTACAGGTTTTGGTCTCCACGACACCAACAGGTTACGGCTAGAGCTGCTGCTGTTACTTCTGTTGCACTTTCTCCCACTCTTCGGGGGTGTATGTTTTTTGTGAGAAAGCGTGAATTTGCTTTAGTTCTACGGCAAGCGCTGAGTTAACCCTTCAAATAAAGTTATATGTTATTAATTACAGATAAAAAGTTACGAATGTGAGGATTATTACAATCTATGCTTTTGCAGCAGTGATTGCCCCTGGAATTTTTTAGACACTATGATAACGCTGAATTTGCCACCGCATCCGTCCGAATCGTCAGAAACTTGCACGTATGTTGCCTCAAGCTTCTCTTTGAGCTTGTCTTCCAAGTACTTTGCATCGTATTTACTCATTTTTTTAATATTTTTTTTTAAGTAATTGTACACAAAGATTGCAGTCTCTAGCGGCGAAATATCGATTTTAGAAGATGTTTTACATAAATTCTGTGACGTCATAAATTGCCACAAACTGAAATTATCGGAAAACTCGAATTTGTGACAAATAATTTATATTTATTTTACAACAATTAAAGAATAAATTGAATTCTCATTTGCTCTTCTTGATAGTAATAATTTTATGCTATTAATTTTGTTGTCATTAATTATATTTGTGCCGTCACAAAAACCGCAAGTGAGCATAATTGTCATCGCTTTGATTCATCGCACTTAATATACCTATCGTATCGCATATATCGATCACACACTAAAATACAATATCGGTGGTTTCTCATTTCTAAAACGTTATTGCCCCATACGAGAGAGAAGCGCCAAAATTTTACGTTTTTATTTTGTTATTAAGCTTTTGATTAAGAAACTTATAACATAACGTGCAACGAAAAAGAACTGAAATTGGCCGATAATCTAGGATCATACAAATCATGTCCTTTTTTGGTGGCAACACATCGCTTGGTGCGACAAGCACGCCGGCTAAACGTGAGTACACGCCGCATTTCCTCAGGTGTTGGTGTGTTAGGAATCGCATCCATAATATAAATCAAGCCATTTTTGCTAAATAGCGTTGCGGCCCACCATTTGCAGGAAGCGCTAACAACTTTTTTGCATCTTCTATGCTGCCCACACGTATTTCCCTTGGATTGATACTGAAATAAAAGACAAACATGACAATTAGAAAGGGTCAGGCTTGCATACATCCATTATATTGCAAAAACAAATAGTTTTATATTTAAAGTACTCAGACATAAAGATGCTGTTATCTTAACTTTTAGTTAAATATCGCAGAGACACAAAGAAAGTACACAAGAATACTTACCCTTTCTTTTGAATGACGTAGGCAATATAGCCCACAGAAGCAATTAGTACAAAAATTATAAAAACAAGTAGCAGTGACATTGTTAAAGACTCGAAGACCTCTGTTGGTGTCCAGTTTCCACAGAGTACTAAAGCTACAAATACATTTCTAACACTGATAAGATTTGTTAGACGGAAGTTGAAAACATAGCTTACCAAATATTGACCCCTTTTTGTTATCTCTTCAATTGACAGCGGGCGGAATGTTCGGTTCATCATTTGGAGCAACAACGGGAGCTGCTCCGGCGTTTGGAGCGACGACTGGAGCTGCCGCTCCTGCTTTTGGAGCGACAACGGGGGCAGCTGCGCCGGCGTTTGGTAGTGGAATGACGGCACCAGCGTTTGGTTCAACATCAACAGCATTTGGCGCTGCTGCAGCAAGTGCACCCACTTCAACACTAGGTGGCGGATTTGGCGGGTTTGGTGCACCAACAGCGACAAGTCAACCCAGTTTATTTGGGGCACCTGCTATTAGCGCGGCGCCTCCTGCATTTAGTGGTTTTGGACAATTGTCTACTACCAGCAACGCTCCTGCAAGTGGTTTTGCTGGCTTTGGGAGAACAACAACAACAGCATCTACATTCGGTGGCTTTGGCGCCAGCCAACCATCGGCATTTGGCGCCTTTGGATCAGGTAATTATACACAACTGCCTCCTGTGAAATGTCTTATATTGAATTCAATTATTATATCAGCTTATGAAAAACCTGCTGCTGCGACAGTTACACCTGGTTTTGGTGGTTTCGGCAGTACGAATTTTATGCTCGGGCAACCACAACAACAACCTGTACCCATATCGGCGGATGAGGCTTTTGCCCAGTCCATTCTAAATGTCTCAATTTTTGGCGATGAGCGCGACAATATTGTAGCAAAATGGAACTATCTGCAAGCCATGTGGGGTACCGGCAAGCTTTTTTATTCCCAAAGTGCAGCGCCTGTGGACATTACACAGGAGAATTACCTTTGTCGCTTCAAGGCAATTGGGTATAGTCGCATGCCTGGAAAGGATAATAAGTTGGGATTGGTTGCACTTAATTTTGATCGAGAACTGGCTCTTATTAAGTAAGTGATAACATGTTAAATGTGCTTATACTTGAATAATTTTACATAAATACATTTGCAGAACACAGCAACAACAGATTATTCAGACTCTACACAGCTTGATGGGTAGTAAGCCAAACATTCTGGTACACATTGATATTCTTAAAGAGCTGGAAAATAAAAAGTGTCAAATGGTAATATATGTTGAGGAGAAACTGCAGTTGTCACATGGACCAAACGATAGTAAAAGAATACTTGCCACCGAGTTATCCATGTATTTGAACCAGGCAACGGTTAAGCCACAGTTGACAAATTTGGGTATTACAGAAGTTTTAGCTCTTACGCTGCCTGATGAAGATCAATTCAAAGAGTATTTAGAGAATCCACCAAGAAGTGTTGACCCACGCATGTGGCGTCAGGCGAATTTGGATAACCCGGATGCCACTCAATTTATACCGGTGCCCATGATTGGTTTTAGTGATCTGAAATGGCGACTGAAATGCCAGGAACAGGAAACAGAAACGCATGCTTTGTACATGAAAAAGGTAGATGGTGAACTACAGGAGCTGCGGAGACGACACGCTTCAGCGACTGCCAAAATATTGGAGCATAAGCGCAAATTGGCTGAGATGAGCCATCGCATATTAAGAGTAAGTTATAATTTTTTCTTTCTTTTCTAACTGCCAATTTATATAATATTTTTTAAGATTGTAGTGAAACAGGAATGCACGCGCAAGGTTGGAAGCGCACTTTCCCCAGAAGAGGAGGCGCTTCGCACTAAGCTACAGAATATGCAAGCCGTTGTGTCGGCGCCCACGCAATTCAAGGGACGATTAAGTGAACTGCTCTCTCAGATCCGAATGCAGCGAAATCAATTTGCCGGCAGTGGGTGTAATGATTATACCATAGACAAAAATGCAGAGGACGAGATGAAGACCATACTGACAATGCAACAGCGCGCTATGGAATTCTTAAAAGAAACTGTAAACAAGGACCTGGAAGCGCTTGATATTATTATAAAAGGTTTGCCCGAATTACAGCAAACATGATTGCTAATACGCCTTGTACCGAAATTATGTAGTTGTTTGTCCAATATAGAGTCAATGAACAAGATGTAATCGTTACATATTTTCTTTTTGTCTACTACTATTGCCACCGGTCTAGTATTTCCTGTAGCTTGAACTTGCACTTTTACGGCAGGTACGATAAAATATAACAAATGAGTTTGCCTCTCGTGGTAACAATCGAAACGGGTTCACATACATGCTACGGAAATTGTGTGAGCGACGGTTTTATACACTTGGCATTACAATCTAAAATTTACAGTTTATTGTTAAATTGTCTTTCATTTATTGTTATAATCCATTGTGCCGTCGATAAAGTTAGAGCTTAGAAACAGCAGCAAACATGATAAGCAACTGAACTTGTATTTTCCCAAGCTGTTAGTCGACTTTATATGCGTTTCGTAACAACGTTGTAAAGGGATATCATATCACTGATTAATGTGCTTTTGTTTTTGTCATATATTTTACTTGCCGTTAATGTCAATGCACCTTGGGCATGCGGCCGACTTTTCTTTGACTAGAGTTTGAAATTGGACAATTTTGAAGTGATTACTTGACCATTTGACGCAATTTCGCTTGTTGTCTATAGTCGCAACGAACTCATTACCAGTGACAAACTCACATCATCCATTTCCATCCAGTTTGTTCAACTCCAGGCGCTTCGGGTTCGGGTTGTTACATTAACATTATTATGTAGCCAGGCGTAACTCTCACATGTATGTCTAAGTGTGTGTCTGTTTGTGGGATTGTTGTTGCCTCGTTATATATTTATTTCTTAGCGTTGTGGAAACTCGTTTGAAACTCGGTTTCCCAGATAACTGTGCCTGGACTGGAGCTGCCTTGTATTAATGTTTCTCTGCTCATGACGGAGACTTCCGAAAGCTTCCGTTTGCAGTCTGGGAAAATGATTGCAGTGTGCTGGGTATAAATGAATTCGCTATGCTTCAAGCCGACTTACTCATTGTGCAAACTCCGTGACGACTGCTGCTCGAGCAACGTGTATGGTCTATTAAAAGCGGTCAATAGATCTACAATTCTCATCATGTTGAATGGGTCACTAATTGTGAGTATCTGCAAGGACGTAGCTTGTGGATATAGAGCTAATGGATATTTATATTTGATAGCTGCTGCTGTGCGCCTTCGGCGTTGCTGCTGCCACGCCCACATCGTTAAGACGGACACGCAGTGACGATGTACAGTTATTGCATCCACATGTTATTACAATTGAGCGCTTGGAGCATTTGCTGAGACGTGCGGGTGAAATCTTTGGCACAGTCTCACAAGATGAGGATGCACAATCGTCTGCTAGTGAAGTAGAGCCACAGATTCAGATGCAACCCCATCCACAGCCACAGCCGTACATGCTGCCGCCCACAGAACAGCCTTACAACTTCTATCTACCGCTTTTCGACTATGCGGATCCCAAGCTGGACGCTAAGAGTAAACGAATGGAAAAAATTGCGCCACCACCGCACAGGCTGCAGCAGGAGCACAACTATTACACCGACAAGCCCAAGAAGACGCCAAAAAAATTCAATGCGGGTGCCAAGCACATCAATCTCAAATGGCTCAACACCTACGAGAAGGCAATGGGTGGCAATGCGCCAAAATCCGTCTATTTGGAGCAGGATGAACGCAGTCGCATCAATTTCGATGATTCATTCTTTGCAGTGGACATGCACGTAAAGACGCCTGACAATCACCCCCACGTCAACGTACCTGTGGACCTCATGCAGCACGGTGAGCAGTTGCCCGAGGATGATCTAATGGCTGCTCCTGCGCAGCTTGCATACAACTTTAAGCCAAATGGAGTTGTGGTGTCACGTACCTAGAAGATAGTCCGATCAGAGTGTTATTTAATTGTAGTCAGTTACAGAAATGCAAAATATATATTTATATGGGCGGAGATCGACTCCCAGTAGACAGAAAACAAAGAAGTTTACATGGAAAGTAATTATAGTACATAAATGTCTTACAAAATTTTTTGTTGCAATTTCATCTCCTTTATATTGAGTATTTGATTATAATTTGCCAATGATTAATTCATAGAAAATCCTAATTTGTGGATATGCACATTTGCCGGCTTCTAAGTATTTTATTATGCAGTCACTCCACCGCGGACGACCTTTTCAATATCGTCAAGCAGTCCAGATGCTCCAAAGCGGAATAGTTCGGGCTTTAGCCAATACATACCGAGCGTCTCTTTCACAAGAGTCATCCAGGCAACAGCATCCCGAACAGTTCTCACGCCGCCGGCTGGCTTTAAGCCCACAATTTGGCCAGTGCGACGCTTAAATTCTTGTATAGCATATATCATGACCAGGCCAACGGGGAGGGTGGCATTTACGGCCTCTTTGCCAGTCGAAGTTTTAATGAAGTCTGCACCGGCGAGCATGCACACCATGGAAGCCTTATACACCTGAAATTCGGTATATAAACAACTGGAATTCAAGATATGTTGAGCTACGGCACTTACATTTTCCATGGAACCCAACTCTCCGATTGCCAAGATAGTTTTTAGGTGAGCACGGTCACCGCAGGCATTACGCATGAGCACTACCTCATTGTATACACCCTCCCAGTCGCCCACCAGCGCCAATTGTCGGTTGATAACAATATCAATTTCAGTGGCACCGCCCAGAATAGCGTAGCTGATCTCCTGCAGTCGGGTCTGCAAACCATACTGTCCAGTTGGAAATCCGGTGGCCACTGCAGCTATGGATATATCCTCCAACTTGCCATACTGTTTTAGCGTCTTGTACGCATCCGCCACACGTGCTGGATACACACATACGGCGGCGCAATGGATATCCGGTAGAAGGCTGCGCTCAAAGTACTGCTCACAGAACTGTGGCTCAAATGGTAGACAGGCACGTATGCAAAGTCGGCGCACATTCGCCGCAGTATCGTCGCCTGCCAATGTGGTCAAATCTGTCAACGTTAAAGCTTTCAAGGCCCAAGCAACTTCATTTACGCCCGAGACAGTAGAGCGCTGAGATATGCTCAAGGCATTATCATTAATTTGAGGCAATGAAAAATTTATTTTGAGTAGGGAGGCATCTGATAATTGATATACAAGAATAATGGTTTTATGATTATTAAAATAATTGATAAATGTAGTACACGTAAATTACCATAGGGCAGGGTTTTGTTCACGTCAAAAACCTTAACTCTCATTTTGCAGGATTTTCCGATAAGAAATCTACTCCAATTTTTCGTTTGACACAATTGAGAGATAAAAAACACACGAAACACCGCCCCAATGACAACGTGCGTGTATGCCTATATGAACCTGTTATCAGTTGATAATGGCGTCAGCTGTTTGGGGTGTTGCCAGACCTGACGATTTTGAAGATCAGCTGGACAAAAATCGATTACTGCCACCTTTCAAAATTAGAACGGCCTTAAACATTTTAACGATCTTTAATTTATTTTTATTTTTTTTGATTAGTTCGTCAGTTACAATATGGATAATTATTGTTTCAATAATGCTAACAATGTAGGTTGTTATTTTTTAGTAAATATGAATACAAAAAGTGTACTAGCACAAAAACTAAAATCAACACAGAAAGTCTTCATTAGCAACTTACATACAAACATATATATGTCACATCGCTCTAACCGTTTTATATACATATTTAATTTCGATTATTAAAATTCTATTACAGTGACCAGTCAGTGGTGTGATGATAATTCTATAAAAATCAAAGTCGATCCTTTCGCATAGATATCAAAAGTGCAAAAATACAAAGAGAACTTCAATAACCAAAAAAAAAAAAAATAGGATGTCTTATAAAATTCAATTTAAATTAAATTCGAAAAGTATTATTTGATAAATAAAAACGATTGCCTCATCCAAGTAGTTCGTATATTTAATTATTCACTACATTTCGGATAACCGTAAAAAATCGATAAGCAATGTTCATCATCTATTAAAAAAAGACTGTTGTACCGCTTGCTTAAGTGACGACGATTAAACTTACATTTTTAAATGTATCCAGAGATATGACAATTACACCTTTGGCTGAGAGCATTACTGGTTTCCCAGTGTTTAGCATAATTAACAGTAGCTGCTTCTGGTAAGTGAGAGATCCATCGTACCAGTTTTGGGAATAAGCAGCCTGAGGTAATAATTCACTCTAGGGATACAAATAATTTGTTCACTAAAATGTAATCTTTAAGAAACTAATATTTACCAAATTTATTATTTGTTGTCCATAGTAGCAAACCATATAGAATTGACTGGCAGCGCTGATGAAAAATGATAGAAAAGAGGCGCCATTCAAATTGAAACCTTGAACGACGGTATAGAATGCAACACAACAAAGGATGCTAGAAGTCGTGAATAGATTAAAGGCCACGAGCATCCCAAAAATAGCATTCAGCTCCTTGTGCAAACTAAAATCAAATGAAGCATTTCTTTGTCTCATGTTTCGAATTGTTGTACACACCTGAGTATATGTCGATGTTTTCGCACGACATGGGTTAGAAATTCACAATCTTCAAAGGAACGTTCTCTGCTTGGACTGTAGTTGGACAACAGACTTCCGAGATGGGCAAAATGCATGCAGATTTGAGCAGAGAGGCACATCATCCACATATCGGTGCCTATATTGAAGGTCATATGAAAGTGGCTACAAGTGAACTCCAAGATATGAACAAAGATGTAGTTTACTGGCGAGTTCGTATCGAAGCTTAACTGCTGTGGAAAGGCGCGAAGATAGGGAAACTTAGCTTCAATGCCTAAATGGTAACGGTTGTAGAGATATATGCAGGTTGACTGTAAAGGGATTCCAAATACCACTAGTAATACGACAAACCCGAAATAATAGAGTGAGTAGAGTATGATTCGCGGCCAATAATAAAAATTGACATTATAATTTCGACGTTCTGATTTGTTCCTAGGGTAGATTGATCGCAATTTATTGCACAGTTCGCGTATTCGTTTATGATAATACATAAAAAAGTGAATTTTAATTTCCGAATTTAGTGCGAGAAAGAAAATTTCAGCGTAGCGCACGATATTCACTGGATTACCCGAGAGTGTGTCCCATTGAATGATTCGCAGCATTAAATAGAATGTACTGTAGTAATGACTCCCGATGCAAAAGAGAAAGTATCCACGCATCAGAAGATTCTGCCACAGTGGCTTTGGACTGTTTAAGAAGTCATAACCAATCGCCTTAAACATCATACTAGGTATGTAGATGAAATCGTCGTAGTTTCGTAGAATATCTTTTTTAATTTTTTTCATTTCTGCGTTTAATATTTCGACTGATTGAATTTTGCTTTGCATGGTTCATTTTATACTTGACTAAATTAAGAATCATTTAATATTTAAAAAGGTCTTAAATGACAGACTACTAAATAATTAAGGTGTGAAATTTTATTTATTATTTTATGAAATGAAGAATTACATACGAGTGAGTCAACAGAAAACAAAGTAATTTATAAATTTATCAATTCAATTTTCGAGCTGCGACATTTTATTATATTTTTGTAAGAGTTTATCTATTAGTTGACAATGAACTATATTCAAAATACGATTATAGGTTACAAGAAAATATGTAGAAGAAAACCATATTTTTAATTAATATTTGGAGGATTTAAATAAATAAAAACATATCTTTCGCTGATATATTTATAGAAATAGAAAATCATGAAGCTTTCAGGGAATGTTTGCTAAATCGTACAAATAAATTTAATAAAAGAAAAGACAATTCGCTCGATTATTAAGAATACAAATAAGTCGACTCTGAAAAAAAAACACTACAAAAAAAATCAATATAAAAGCCCGAAGCTGTTAATTTATGTCACACCATTAACCGTATTTAATATTTAATTTTAAATATGTTAATTGCTCTAACAAGGTATGGTCATTATGTGGTGTCAATTTAATAACAATCAACTTCCTAACCCTTCGCAGAGCTAAATGAACATCCGCATGGCAAGGAGTAGTCCAAAAATAATAATAAAAGACACACAATATATTTAAGGATGTATTTGGAATTAGATAAAATTTAATAAAATTTTGTGTACATGACTACTTTGTTATATATCAAGTAACTTATTAAAGGTGTATCACTCTTACTTCAGATATTTAATCATCCAGTACTCTGCGTATAATCGCAAAGAATCGATAAGTAATGTTCATCATCTATTAAAAACATACTGTAGTTACACTGAATTGAGTGAAGAAGATTAAACTTACATTTTTGAATGTATCCAGAGATATGATAATTACACCTTTAGCTGTGAGTACAACTGGTTTCCCAGTGTTTAACATAATTAGCAGTAGCTGCTTACGGTAAATGGGAGATCCATCGTACCAGGTTTGGGAGTAAGCTGCCTGAGGCAATGATTCACTCTAAAAGTGTATGTGAATTAAGAATGGCATATTAGAATTTCATATGGATTCTACCAAATCGATCAGTTGCTGTCCATAATAGCAGACCATATAAAATTGAGCGGCACAGCTGACAAAATATGATAGAAAAGAGACACCCTCTAAATTCAAGCCTTGAACGATAGTATAGAATGCAACACAGCAAAGCGTGCTGGCTGTGGTAAATAGATTGTAGGCCAAAAGCATTCCAAAAATATCATTCAACTCCTTATGCAAGCTAAATAGAAAGAGTAAAAGCAAATTGCAAATTCTCAATCTCATCTTTCGATCATTTTACCCACCTGAGTATATGTCGATGCTTACGTACGACATCGACCAGAAATTCACAATCCTCTAAGTAACGTTCTCTGTTAGGACTGTAGTTGGCCAACAAACTCCCCAGATGGGCAAAATGCATGCAGATTTGAGCAGAGAGGCATATCATCCACACATCGGTGCCTATATTGAAGGTCATATAAAAGTGGCTACAAGAAAACTCCAATATCTGGGCAACTATGTAGTTCAGTGGCGAATTGGTATCGAAGCTAAGCTGCATGGGATAAGCGCGCAAATAGGGAAACTTGGCTCCACTGCCCAGTGTAAATCGCTGATAGAGATATATGCAGGTTGATTGCAAACAGGGTCCGAATACCACAAGCAGTACGACAAAACCGAAGTAGTAGACTCCGTAACGTATGATGCGCGGCCAATAAAAATAATTGACATTATAATTTTGACGTTCCGATTCTTCTTTAGGATAGATTCTGCGCAATTTATTAGTGAGTTCGCGCATGGGCTTTTGATAGTATATAAATGTAAAAATCTTAATTTCCGAATTAATCGTGAGAAAAAAAATTTCAGCATAGCGCACAGTATTCACTGGATTACCCGACAGTGTGTCCCATTGAATGATTCGCAGCATCATATAGTATATAATGTAATAATGGCTACCCAGGCCAAGAAGAAAGTATCCACGCATCAGAAGATCCAGCCACCATGGCCTCGGATTGTTTAAGAAGTCATAACCAATCGACTTAAACATCATGCTAGGTATATAGATGAAGTCGTCATAGTTCCGTTGACGTTCTATTTTAGTTTTCTCCATTTCTGCGTTTCATATATCGACTGAGTCCGTCGAAGTCTGCATGGTTCATTTTATACTTCAGTAAATTAACATTTATATAATATTTAAGTGGACTTAGACCACATTTGAATTAATAATTCAATAATTTAATATTGCAGTGTGTGAGGTAATAAGGTAAAAAATGATGAACATCCAAGTGTGTCAAACGGCGAGAACCGATTGTAATCGGTTAATCAAACTTAATTATCTATCCTGTCCTATAATCAGTATAACATAGCTTTGTGGCTTATCTTCACTGTTCAAAGTCAATTACTACTTATCAATGAAATTTCGAAGCCACAACTTACGTGTTCTCAAGTACCCCCCATGTATAAATCAGCGAAAAGTTTCCTATTCAAACACCTGACTCTTATTATCAGCTAAGCCATGACGAATTGTACTATTCTAACGTATACTAACAATGCCAAAGTTTATTGCACGTTAAGATTTTTATAATTGTTCATAAATGTATTGTATATAAGAGTTATCTATTGTTATCTGTGGCCTTTAAATTGGACTCCAAATACAAAAACTAAATATGTGAAAGAGAAAATAATATAATTAAAATTAAGCTAACTTTGATAAATTAAAAAAATATTTCAAATATACACATATACATATACAATATAACATTATGTTTTATTTAGATTTATATTTATTTTATATACATATATTTAGCTGTAATGGCAGAATTGTCTGTAATGAAGGAGCACTTCAAGCGTAGCGCGCCCTGCTATCGATGTTTGGGACTTAACTTTTTGACAGATAAGATGGTTAACGTGTTAGCCATTTACAGAACACATCCACTCGAGACGTAAATGGACTGGATTTATATAGAACAATTGTAAATTGTGGTGAAAATTCCCATTATAAATAGAATGACAGTTTCGTTCCGCATAGCACATGCAACTGCACTTTGCGAAGGTAAAGCACTACGTTTTGGGAACCGTCGTGGTATTAAGATGGCAGCACTACCCACAACCTACAATGAGAAGGATAACACCTGGAGTGGTGCAAAACGCAATTCCATCTTTAACTATGATGTATCCGTGGGCAAAATTATATTTAATACCATGAAAAATTGGCCAAAGAATGTTTGTCAAGTAAGTAGAGCGTCTGATAATCATTACGGGCTAAGGATTAAATATTGTGAAACTACAGATCAACGACGCTGATGGCGTAACAGTCACCAATGCTCAGGCAATTACATGGGCCATACGGATTGCCCAGTATCTGAAGAACCGCGGACTGAACCAAAAGGATGTGATTGGCATTTCAGCAAAAAACACCACTTACCTTATGCCCTTGGGAATTGCCTGTCTGATGAATACCACACCTTTCCACGCTGTGAATCCCATGTTAGATGAGGGTATGTCGACTGTTAAAAGCTCTAAATGTCGTAAATAATTGTTATTCATTTGAGCTTATAGACACAATCAAATATGTCTTCGAACTAACTAAGCCAATGGTTATCTTTTGTGACGGGGATGAATATGAGAAGGTCCATTCGGCTACTAGGGGCTGGCATCCTGAAATATTCACAATGGTCAATCATATTGAGGGTATACCCAAGATTGAGACATTGCTGGAGCCCACAAGCACGGAAATGCTCTATCAGTAAGAGATAAGTGAATTTTTCATTTAACAACGTGTAATATGTAATTTATTTAATATTTAGACCGGAACCCCTTAAAAATGGTGGAGATCAAACTGTGGCAATTTTGTGCTCATCTGGCACGACAGGATTACCAAAAGCTGTCTGCCTATCAAATAGTATCCTTGTGCAGGACAGTATGTAAGTTGTAAATTTCTTAATTTTTTTGCATTTAATTCTAATCCAATATGTCCTTCTTCAAATATACAGGCTTGTCACCAGCGAATCGATTATTTTCATATCGAGTTCTTTGGATTGGATTACTGGACTCTGGGCCTTTATTTTCAGTGCAGTTTTTGGCTGCACGCGTATCATAACTAATAAACCATTTAGTCCTGAACTTTTTGTGAAGTTGGTGAAGACTTACAAGATCAACTATGCAGTGGTACCTCCCAGATATCTCTCGGCCTTAATCACTTGTCCCGATGCTACTACAGAGGCACTCTCGCCAATTCGTATGCTGAACTATGGTGGAGGTTTGGTTACTTTGACAACATTACAGCGCGCTCAGGAGATATTTAAGACGGCAATGTTCAATTCTGGATATGGCATGACCGAAGTAGGTGCCATAACGGGTAATATTGGTATCAGTAATAACAACTCGGCTGGTCGATTAATGCCGGGCATTAAAATCCGAATTGTCGATGAGGATGGCAAGAAATTAGGCTACAAAGAAGTTGGTGAAATATATATACATACTGGACAGGCTTGGAATGGTTATTACGGCAATCCCGTCGAAACTCGTCGAATGCAGGACTTTGAAGGTTGGTTCCACACAGGCGACTTGGGCTACTTTGATGAGCAGAACTTCCTCTACATTGTGGATCGCAAGAAGGAGATCCTCAAGTATCAGGGTATGCACTATTGGCCCACTGAAATTGAGACTGTCATTGTGGAGCTTCCTCAGGTGCAAGATGTGTGTGTGGTGGGTGTCTACGATGAGCGACAAGGCGATGCTGCTGGCGCCTTGATAGTTAAGCGCAAAGGATGTGATATAAATGAAAAGGCGATCATTGATCATGTGGCCAAGAGATTGACTGGCCCGCAGAAACAACTCCATGCTGGTGTTCGCTTCACTGATAAGCTGCCAGCCAATTTCAATGGGAAGACATTACGTAAAGCAGCACGCGACTTGTTTGTTTCTATCAAATAATTTATAGATACTTAAGATTTGTTTGTGTTCTAATATACTTATACGTTAAAATTATATATATTTTACATTTGAATGGGACCACTTAACTTCTTAAGTACGTATACTCGTGTTGTGATTTGAAAGAGGAATCAATCATAGAGGAATAACCTTTCTCATATCTGAAGAGGTTTATTAAATGTTGAAGACACGTGCCAATAAGAAATTTGTGTTCTAAACAGTGTTAAGATAATAAGTGTTTAACCACAAAAAGCGCTGAGTCCTGCTGAATAGTATTTTAATTTTCGATAATGATAACAAGCAATCAAAAATAAAATATTTCCTAAAATAGTTTTTATTCTATTTATACATTATACAAAGTGCCTAATACATGGTGCACAAGAATTTTAACAGGTTGTCATATCTTTTTAAAAATGTTTATAAAAATGAACGCACTAACTGCAGATTTTATTAAAGCAAATTTAACGAATGTAGATCAAGTTAATTTTACATTTTTAAAAAAGCGTTTAAGTAAAACTAATATTGAGAATGGGTGTCTATACTTTTAATATACATATGTACTTTTTAAATTTCGCTCAATATTGATAAGAAACACAATTTACACTAGAGGCGTGCTCAAGTAAAGGCGCAAATATACATAAATATGTATGTATGTACATATGTATGTATGTATGCATATAAGAACATACAAATATGTAATAAATGCGTAACACAGGTGTCAATGACAATCTAATATATAATTTCCGATTTTTGAGATAAGATAACTTGTCGAATGTATAACGCTAGCTTTGTTAAAGAATATCCTCTTGTAATCTTTCAACCTTTATTTAACAAGTGTTAGGATTATGCGTCAAATTGAAATCATTCTTGGAACATCATTAATATTCTTATTAACAGGGTATTATAAATTTGAGTAACTGTTTATAAAATTCAGAATAGAGCGTGTCCGTACTTGTAACATAACATAATTATTTATTATTCTTGACTTGAACAAGCCCATCTATCTAATATCACTGATATCGGGAACTACATCAACAAATGTATTTAGGTATGTATGTACATATATTTGATACTTATGTCTGATCTGTATTGTATAGTGCGAACACAGAGATATATATATATTTATACATACGTTTTGACAATGGATATCCCATAGTCGTTCTTTTGCAAAGAACCAACTATTCTGAGTTTAAGGTAATTTGAACTTATGTTTGTGACTGATAAGGTATTACGATTGCTTGCCATTATAACAATGTACATTACTAGAAAAGCATAATAAATGCTTACTAAAAACGTACATATAAATATAATGCGTACCCGGTACTGGGTTTTAAATTAAACTATACCTTTGTAAAGTAAAGACGTGAGTCTTCCACTAGAATTATGAATACGTTGGCACTACCCACTACTTTCAATAAGAAGGATAACACCTGGAGCGGTCTGAAACGAGTCTCCACCTATAATGATGACCTTTCTGTGGGCAGGATCATTTTCAATAATATGAAGAACTGGCCTAATAATGTGTGTCAGGTGAGTAATACTTTTGAAAAGTACTTTCGGAGGAGGAAATTGATATCTTGACATTTGCAGATCAACGATATTGATGGAGTTTCGGTGACCAATTCCCAGGCAATTACTTGGGCCATACGGATTGCACAACACCTGAAAAAGAGAGGACTAAATAACACTGATGTAATTGGAATTGCGGCTAGAAATACCACATATCTTATGCCCTTGGGTGTTGCCTGTCTAATGAATGCTACACCTTTTCATGCGGTAAACCCTATGCTGGATGAAGGTATGTCCACTGTAAAGAACTTGCCACTAGTTGCTAAATATAATCTGACTTTTTAGACACTATCAAATATGTTTTTGGATTAACCAAGCCAAAGGCTATATTTTGCGATGGATCTGACTATGAGATTATACATTCGGCCACTCGAAGATGGAATCCTGAAATATTTACAATGATCGACCATATTGATGGTGTACCCACGATAGAGTCCCTGCTGGACCCCACAAATACAGAAATGTTCTATCAGTGAGTATGCATTTTAGTATATAAAGAGTGCTCTACATACACATATGTATGTAATTTACGCTGTTCTTATAGACCGCAGATTCTTAAAAATGGAGGTGATCAAACAATGGCGATTTTGTGCTCCTCTGGTACGACAGGATTACCAAAAGCTGTGTGCATGTCAAATAGTAGCCTTGTGATGGAAAACATGTAAGAGAGCAGGAGTGATTTCTTCTTAAAGTTTCATTAAATAATTATTCTAATGTTTCAGGCTCTTCGTTAATAGCGATTGCACAATATTTGTTTCGAGCTCTTTGGATTGGTTAACAGGCGTTATGGCTTTCAGTTTCAATACAATTTTTGGATGTACTCGTATTATTACGAACAGACCTTTTACTCCGGAATACTTTGCGCAGTTGGTAAAAAAATACAAGATCAACTACGCAGTGCTACCTCCCAGATATCTTTCCGCTTTGTCCACTTGTCCGGACGCAACATCAGAGGCCCTCTCGTCCATACGGATGATAAGCATTGGGGGTGGTATTGTGGCTACTGAAACAGTAAATCGTGTCCAAGAGATATGCAAAAACACAATGTTCAGTGCGGGATATGCCATGACGGAGGTGGGTGGCATATCGGGTAATTTGGATCTCAGTAATAAAAATTCGGTAGGTAGAGTATTGCCTGGAGTTAAAGTCCGAATTGTCGATGAGGAAGGCAATAATTTGAGCCACAATCAAGTTGGAGAGATATATGCATACACTGGACGGGAATGGAATGGTTATTATGGTAATCCCTTGGAATCCTGTCGGATGCGAGACTATGAGGGCTGGTTTCATACTGGAGATTTGGGCTACTTTGATGAGCAGAACTTACTCTACATTGTGGATCGTAAGAAGGATATCCTCAAGTATCAGGGTCTACATTACTGGCCCACTGAAATTGAGACAGCCATTGCAGAGCTACCTCAGGTGCAGGATGTGTGTGTGGTGGGAATCTATGATGAGTTGAAAGGTGATTTGGCCGGCGCTTTGATAGTTAAGCGAAAAGAATTTGATATTAGCGAAAAAGCAATTATAGATCATGTTGCCAATCGATTGACTGGAATACACTTGCAACTCCATGCGGGAGTCCGGTTTGCTGAGAGTCTACCGGTCAACTTGAATGGAAAGACAGTTCGGATGGCAGCTCGTGATGTATTTGTTTCCATCAAGTAATTTTAATAATATTATAAAATGCTAACCATTTAGTTTATTTTATTATTTAATATGTATGTAATAAATGCGTAATAAACATGTCAATGGCAAGGCAATATATGATTTCCGACTTATGAGATAAGATAATAAGTCGCATGTCGTATGTTCAAAGCTTAAATATCTTTCGAAAGCATTAAACATTTTTTTTACCAAGGCGATAACCTGCATTAAAAATCAATCCTACCTACAATAATCTATTTAGTACATGTGCTATACTCCGCGCCCATTTTAACTAGCGAAAAATGTTATTTTGGACTTAGTCTATCTTCATTTGAAAATAGCCAGTCACGACACTTCTCAATGCTAAGATTTCTGACTCATCGTATTGTATGATTCTGCAATATTATAACAAATTTAACCATAATGAAAATATATATTAATTGTTATATTGAATTGTTATGTGTTTGTAAATACTTTGTGGTCTATGTGTTCAGCACAAGGTATTTGGTAGTCGAGCACTCTCCACCTCAGAGATATTTTTTGTCGTATATGTCAATTGATGATAACCCAATTGTGAAAGTAGGTAGTTAGGTAGTACTTATATTAATGACTGATAAGATGGTGCAAGTGTTAGCCATTTACTAGAAGCATACATAGATTTATAATACAACACAAATGATTTTGGCAAGAACTGTCATTATAAATATAATGGACATAGAGTTTGATAAGTCAGTGCATTTCGCGAAGGTGAAGAAGTGAGTTTGGGATTACTCGTGGATTCAACATGGTAACTCTACCCACCACATTCAATAGCAAGGATAACACCTGGTGTGGTGCCCCACGTACTTCCATATACAACAATGACACATCTGTGGGCAGGATTATATTTAGCAATATGCAAAATTGGCAAAATGTAGTGTGCCAGGTGAGTAATATATATAGGCCTGATAAGAATTTCAGACATATGGTAGGATCTAAAACTTATATAATTATAGGTTAATGCAATTGACGGTGTATCAGTGACCAACGGTCAAGCTCTTACGTGGGCCATACGGATTGCACAACATCTGAAAAAGAGAGGACTAAATCACACTGATGTTATTGGTATTGCGGCTAAAACTACCACATATCTCATGCCCTTGGGTGTTGCCTGTTTAATGAATGCTACACCTTTTCATGCGGTAAATTCAACGCTAGATGAAGGTACGTTGAAGTAGTGACCACACTTATCAAAGATTAATGAAATCTATTTGATATTATAGACTCTATCAAACATATTTTCAAAATAACTCAACCTAAGATTATATTTTGTGATGGCCTTGAGTATAAGAAGATACATTCGGCTACTCAAGCTTGGCAACCTGAAATATTTACAATGGTTGATCATATTGATGATATACCCAAGATAGAGTCCCTTCTAGATCCAACACCAACAGAAAAGTCTTATAGGTGAGTAAAAAGTGCATTATTTATATGTACATAGAATAAGTCATGTTTATGCAATTTATATTAAACTTACAGACCGGAACCTCTTAAAACTGGTGGGGATCAAACCGTAGCGATTTTGTGTTCATCTGGCACCACAGGATTTCCAAAAGCCGTCTGCATGTCAAATAATGTACTTATACAGGATAATATGTAAGATAAAAAGCTTTATTTTAATCTATCTTCTTCTAGTAATTATTTAAAATTGCAGGCTTGTTAACAGTGAATTGGTTATTTTCACATTTAGTTCCTTGGATTGGATTACCGGCCTTTGGTCTTTGGTTTTCAATACAGTTTTTAGCTGCAAACGTGTCATAACCAATAAACCCTTTAGTCCAGAATACTTTGTCGAGTTGGTGAAAAAATACAAGATCAACTACACTATATTACATCCAATATATCTAAACGCTTTGATCACATGTCCTGCTGCCACTCCAGAGGCTCTCTCGTCCATTCGCATGCTGAACTATGGTGGAGGCTTAGCTTCATTAACAACTCTTCAACGAGCCCAGGAGTTATGTAAGACTGCCATGTTAAGTTCAGGATACGCCATGACCGAAGTAGGTCCCATAACGCTTAATCTTGGCATCAGTAATAATAATGCGGCTGGCAGAGTGGTGCCTGGAGTTAAAGTCCGAATTGTCGATGAGGAAGGCAAGAGTTTGGGCTACAACCAAGTTGGTGAAATATACGCAAACACTGGACAGGGATGGAATGGCTACTATGGTAATCCCCTAGAATCTCGTCGGATTCAAGACTATCAGGGCTGGTATCACACTGGAGATTTGGGCTACTTTGATGAGCAGAACTTCCTCTACATTGTGGATCGCAAGAAGGAGATTCTCAAGTATAAGGCTCTGCACTATTGGCCCACAGAAATTGAGACTGTCATTATAGAGCTTCCCCAGATCCAGGGTGTGTGTGTGGTGGGGGTGTTCGATGAACGCCATGGCGATGCTGCTGGTGCTTTGGTAGTTAAACGTACAGGATGTGAGATTAGCGAAAAGATGATCATAGATCATGTTGCCAAGCGATTGATCGGTATAGAAAAGCAACTTCATTCTGGAGTCCGTTTCGTTGATAATTTGCCCCTCAATGTTAATGGAAAGTTACTACGTAAAGTAGCACGTGAAATGTTTATTTCTCAAAATGGAACCAGCAAATAGTTCATAGTTGATTAAATATGTTTTTATTTTTCTATTTTTCTAAAAATAAATATTTGCCTTTTAAATTTGTTTATTAAATAAATACCGTGTATATTATCAGATTGTAATGCGTTTTTGAGAAGTCATTCAATGATCAGTCAAAAATAAATATGTGAAGTCCCAAAGACTGGTTATAAATAATATGAATGTGACTAATCAAAGTAAATTAAAATATTTAATTTCGCTAGTAATTGTAATCTATGGCCGACTGGTCTGACTTACATATACCCTATGCACATCGTTATAAGATAATTCTATTAAATGACCTTATGGATTATGAACTGTTTGCTAAATTTGTTTCTAAATTTGATTTCATTATTGGATTGTAAATATATTACAAATAAATCTAAATGTACATATGTCCACAGGAGTATCTTGTAGTCATGCACTTTGCCTTTGTTTATAATTAAAATCATGGTTAGCAGATAACCGAGTTAGGCTGGTAAGACTTAAGTTAACGTAAAAGCAACATCAGGTGCTAGGCAATTAATGAATGCGATGGATTTACGTTATTTATAGTTTTTTTTGTACATTGTAACTTTCCATTTATGGAATACGGTGAGCTTTTGATAACAACAATGAACTGTGGCAAAATTTTTTTAGAAACGATGTCTGGAGTGTTTGTTTATGACGCAAAAATATGGCTAGACTTTGCACATTTTTCTTTATAATTAAAATTATGGTTAATAGATAATTGTAATCGGCATTTATAACTTACAGACGAGTGATAAGTTATATTGTTATCCATTTACTGAATTTAATGCATTTATGATATCAGCTACAATTTTGAGGAAAATTTTTATTATAAATTGAAAGGTTTTAGGGTTCTTTAATTCATACATCAGTGTACTTTGCGAAGGTGAAAAACTAAGAAGTAAGTAGTAGTAATATCAATATGGCAGGATTTCCCACAACCTACGATGAGACAGAGACTACCTGGAGTGGCGCTCCTCGATGCTCCATTTATAACCAGGAAGCATCGGTGGGCAGGATCATATTCAGTACTATGAAAAACTGGCCAAACAATGTGTGTCAAGTGAGTAATATTTTAAATAAAAATTCAGGACGAAGGACTTACAATTTTTATTTGTATAGATCAACGACGTGGATGGTGTATCTGTGACCAATGGTCAGGCTATTACTTGGGCCATTCGGATTGCGCAATATCTGAAGAAGCAAGGACTTGATAGCTCCGATGTAATTGGTATTTCGGCTAAAAATACCACTTATCTCATGCCCTTGGGTGTTGCCTGTCTAATGAATGCTACGCCTTTCCATACAGTGAATCCAATGCTAGATAAGGGTATGGTCAAACATTGAATCCACTTTGTAATTAATTAATTTGAATTTTTAGGTACTATGCAATTTCTATTGGAGAAAACCAAGCCAAAAATTATATTTTGCGATGGCACTGAGTATGAGAAGATACAGTGGGCTAGTCGGGAATGGAATCCGGAAATATTTACAATGGTCGATCACATTGAAGGAGTATCTAAAATAGAGTCTCTGCTGGATCCAACAACTACAGAATTATATTACAAGTAAGTCATAACTACATTCTAAATATATTAATATTTACAAGTTATCGACAACCGATTGGCAGACCTCAACCTCTTGTAAATGGTGGAAAACAAACTGTATGTATTTTAAACTCCTCTGGCACTACAGGATTACCAAAAGCAGTCTGCTTCTCAAATAGTAGCTTATTATTAGCTGACATGTAAGCTATTAAGTTAAATTCCTTCTCAATGTCTCCTCTAATAATTATCCTAAAATATCAGGCTCACTACCAGTGACTCGATTATCTACATTCCAAGTGGGTTGGATTGGATTACTGGACTCTGGGGCTTAATCCTCAGTACAGTGTCTGGCTGCACACGCATCCTGACGAACAAACCCTTTACTCCGGAGTACTTTGTACAGTTGGTACAAAAATACAAAATTAACTACGCCATATTACCTCCCCGATATCTATCCACTTTGATCACTTGTCCTGCTGCTACTACAGAGGCACTCTCACCAATTCGTATGCTCAGCTATGGTGGAGGTTTACTTTCATTAACAACACTTCAACGGGTGCAAGATATATGCAAGACTGCCATGCTCAATTCAGGATACGCCATGACCGAAGTTGGGTTCATAACGGGCAATATTGGTATCAGCAATAATAATGCGGCTGGAGGTCTATTGCCTGGCATTAGAATCCGAATTGTGAATGAGGAAGGCAAGAATTTGAGCTACAACCAAGTGGGTGAGATTTATGTACACAATGGACAGACCTGGAATGGCTACTACGGTGATCCCGTTGAAACTCGCCGAATACAGGACTGCCAGGGTTGGTTCCACTCAGGCGATTTGGGCTACTTTGATGAAAAGAACTTGCTCTACATTGTGGATCGCAAGAAGGAGATCCTCAAGTATCAGGGTCTGCACTATTGGCCCACTGAAATTGAGTCTGTCATTGTGGGGCTACCCGAGGTGGCCGATGTGTGCGTGGTGGGCGTCTATGATGAGCGTCAAGGCGACAAGGCTGGCGCTTTGGTTGTAAAGCGGCAGGGATGTGAGATTAGCGAAAAGGCTATAATTGAACATGTGGCTAAGAAAGTCAGTGGCCAGCACATGGAACTTCATTCGGGAGTTTGTTTCACCGATAAACTGCCCGCCAACTTGAATGGAAAGACTGTTCGCAAGACAGCGCGTGAAGTATTTGTTGCCCGAACGGAATCAGGAAGAAATGTCTAATTTAAGATTGATTCTGTTTAACAAAGTTTAGAAATAAATTGTCATACATTTGTATATCGAATCACTTAAATGTCATAGAAGAGGAATCAGAGACTGCTAAAGGGTTCTGTCACACATGCCGATGGGAAAACTTTTCAGCCTGAGAAGCAGAGTCTTTAGATATTTATTCTAGATACTCTGTGGGTTATTAACTAAGTGACTGGCTATTTTACAAGTTATGTAAAAATAGTTTGAATGTTAAATTCTTTTGAGAGCCCTTAATTTCCGACTGCCAGAGTTCAATTAATTGATAAGATAATTAGTTCAGTTTTAGATATTGCTCTGCTTATAGACGGAAATACCCAGCAGTAATTGCTGACAAACCCAATGATAGTCAAAAAATATTTATGTGTATGTGTTAGTGAGTTTAGTTTAATTTAATTAATAATTGTTTAAATAGTTTTAAGTGATTTTCTAATTACAAGTAGCCCCTGAGTTGAACTTAAGCGATGTGGCATCGCTTTAATTAGTCTATAAACGTGACAATATATTGCTCACGATTAGAAGAAGTGCTGTCGAGACACTAATCTGACGACATGCGCCAGCTGTTACTGCTGGTTGTGGTTGCTCTGTGGGCAAAGATGTGGCATTGGTGCTTTGCTCATGCTCCTGTTCCATTGGTTGCTGCTGCTTGATGTTGCCTGCTCTGATCTCCACTTTGGGCAGTGGAAAGCAATAGACCCGCTCTACCTCTACCAGCAGAGGACTGGAACTTTCCGAGGCTGTCTCAGACACAGTGAGAGGGACACAAATGGTGGGCTCCTCAATGGAATTGCGATCCTCGTATGGAATACCCACCCGCGTTATATTAAGCGGTAGCTGAGGTATCAACGTCTCCGGGATACTTAGTTCGCTGTTCATTTGAGCAGAGTTCAAGCTCTCCTCGTAGTACTTGTAATCCTCACCCTGATCCACAACATCGTCGTCGATACGATCAATGCTGTCGATGTTGTCAATGCGATCGATGCTGATGCCAGAATCCGTATAAGTACGTGGCGTACTACTCGAAGTGGCATCCAGAAAATCGGTGGGCCAATTGAGCGCAATTGTAGTGGACTCTGCGACTTGGTTGGTACTGAGAGTAGATGCCTCGGTGCTTCTAACTCTTGTCACTGGGCCTGGCACTGGCTGTGTGCTCTCGTAACTGTGCGTGGGATACGGATAAGGTAGTGGCATCCAATTGTCCTCGGTCGTGTGTGTTGCTTGTCGTCGTGCTGTGGTTGTCTCAATCGATTCGTTGATTTGCTTGGCCATTGCCTTCAGCAAAGGATCGGTTGCATTCAAGCGTATTACTTCAAAAGCAGGCTGGGTTTGGGTTTCGAACTGAGGCCTGGGCTGAGGCTGCAGTTGTGACTGCATAAAACCATTTGGCATTGGAGCACGCCAGCGTCCGCGCGAATCCTGTGGTCGCTCGAAGCTGTCCTGACGTGCGTACGGATTATGATAGCCTCCCGAGGCCGTGCGTTGTTCCGTCTGCGACTCGAGCTCTTCGCTGGCCACTCCATGCTTGTCCATAGCTGCAATACACACAAAAGGCTATAAAAGCTGCATCAACTTCTAAGGAACTTTATTGCATTTGGAAATTGCAATAAAGCTTTCGTACAGCTAAGCTTTTAGCCAAGGCACTTACCATCTGCCGGCAAGCCCATTAGCATGGCCTCTAGGCGTCCATAGACGCGTTGCTTGGGCTGCGTCTCCTCTTCGTTGGGTTTGAGCGGATGATCCGGCTTCCAGTTGCCATATACCACCCCCTCCTGTATACGTCCCTCAATGGGCAGGGGCATACTGGTTGTGCTGCTGCCGATCTGGTCTCGGAGCAACGGAATATGTGCGTGCACAGTGGATGTAGCGGTCAATGGTGGTGGCAATGCACCTGTAGCAACTCCATAAGTGGGCCAATTTAATGGCCCAGGTCCAGGCGGCGGTGGTGGCGGTGGCTGCATATCCGCAATACGTATACGCCCCCGAGGACGAGGTACCTGCAACTGCTGTGCCTCAGGCTCATCCTGGGCGTGCAGTAGCTGACTGGCGAAGGTAAACAGATGCCACAAGATCAAAAAAATATGCTGCTTGCTGGCCATCATTAAATTGGACTAAGACCCGTTTTATTTTATTTCTTTTGATTTTGTTTTGGCAAAAGTTCGTTTCAGTTTCGATTTCTATTACTGAAATGATGTGCCACTTTTGAAGTGGATGTTGTTGTTGTTGTTACTATTTTTTATTTGTATCTTCAGTTCACAGTTAGCTGCTACGTTTTATTGTTTCATTTTCGGTTTTTGTTGGCAGCTCACACAACAACAAGAAGAACAACAATTCTCATTGTTCTCAATTCCACTTGTCCATCGATATTCGCACTCATCCAAGTTGAATGCTCCCGCGAAACTCTTGTTATTGTTGTTGTTGTTAACGAGACGGTATCGGTATTTGAATTTTCAGCGCGTTTTCTTCTTTCTTCGAACGATTTGTGGTCTAAACGCGACGGCTTCTAAACGGCAACTGATGTTGGCCAAATCAATTTGCGGCCGCTTTAGCTGCCACATCCATTGACTGGCTTCAACGACCGCTGCCCATGCGCGTTACTTGCCCGAAAAATACAGCAACAACACACAAGAGTGTAGTGGCATCAACAGCGGCCACAAATATGAAGAAGCATTCTTAATCACAGCTATAGAAATTTTTCTTTTGTTCAGTTTTCGCTTAATTATGCGCAAGAGCGTTAAAATTTAATGGCGAATAAACATTCCTTGGTTGCCGCTTGGTGAAAATGCAGCACATTTGATTTATTTTCTTTCCTCCTGTTGTTGTTGTTTTTTTTTTGTCGAGTTCTCTAGCAATCAATGAACAGAATACTACATACTCATATGCATATAACCTAATAGTTATCTTATGTATGTATGTATTTCTGTATTAATATTTATGCAAATTACTTGGCAAGTCGCCGTTTGTGCCACAAAATATTATACAAAAATATTTGCTTGTTTATTTTGGCACCGTTTATGAGAATATTTGTTCTCCGGTCGAGTAGAGTCGAGTCGATTCGCAGATATCTCTTAAGCTGTTGATGACTGTCGCTGAGGGCAACTTTTCACCAAATTGATTGGTTCAACTTGAGCAACGGTAAAACAGTAGTAGGCCGAATGCTCAACGAGCAGGCCGTCAACCGTCTACAATGGCTAAAATACTTACAAATGCCAAAGAAAGTTGCTGGATTACTTACATCTTGCTATGTACGCCATAGGCAGAAGCCTATGAAGAAATATCTAAATCAGTGGTAATAATATGCAGCTGAGCTTCCAGTTTAAATTCCCCCTTGAAAGTTCTTGTACAAATTCAATTATTTACTGCTACTATTTTCCAATACGCTTTTAGTCGGTATTTAAAAATGGTTTTATAGGGAATTAAGATTAAGATTACTTCAAATACAAAATAAATCCTAGTTAAAACTGAAAGTTAAGTGCATTTATGGAAAGGAGCACTTCAGAGCCAGTACTTTGAGCTGTATGGATAGAGTACTTGTGCAAATCGAAACCAAGTCAAAACGTCAAGAGAAAAGCTGTAAAGCTGTCATAATTATGCAACAGCCGGTCTGACGGGGATGTCGAAAAGTCTTCGTCGCCTTTGCATTTGACTGTGCCACATTCAAAGCGAGGCATATGGAAAATCGAAGCGACACAATGGAAAACTAAAAATGTGAAATATTAAAAAATAATGTATATATTGAAAGCCTATAATTCATGGAATTGAATTAACAAATGTGCACATAGCACATGAGGTAATTTAAGCTGTGAAAATATTCAAAGAAAAAATTTAAATAAAAACAGAGACCGAAAAATAATAACAAAAGCCATTGCGCATTGTCACGTTTTGTTAGCATTATCTGTAGAAGAAGGAGGAGGGAGGGGAGAGGTAGGCAGATGGGTAAGTAGTGTGTGTGTGTGTGGAATATGGAAATGGAAAACCGTTGAATAATGTTTGCTTAGGGTCGCGTGTGTGTTTGGCATGACGGAAACTTTGCTTTTCCGCTTTTATTATAATCTTTTTTATTTGTTTTTTTATTTTTTTTTGTTTTTCTTTCATTCAACAAAACTTTCACGATCGTTAATATAAATATTTGTGCTCAAGTATTTCCATTAGTTTTGTTGTTGCTTGCGAATTTTCAGGTTAATGAATTTGAATGGGTTAAACGAGAATTTAAGATCGGAAATCACAGTCTTTCGGTTGATTATGGTTATAAAGAACGGAAATGAATTTGGAAGAATGTTTAGAAAAATGCAGCACGTTTCCTGGTTGAGGTTTAGACACTCTTGCTTTCTATTGGTTCTCTAGCAGACCAATGTATTGGCCATTTTGGTTGGCCACCCGTCGCTCCTCCAGTTTCTTAGCAAACGCAGGATCGCTCTTGGCCCGCTGCTCCAGTCGCTCCTGTTGCAATTTGATGCCAGCATAAATCTGATCAAGTCCCTTTTGTATCTCCTCTGGTATGGCAGGTGGTGTTGGTATATGATCGCCTGTGGCACGGAAGCCATTCTCATCGGCTGTATATTGCACATTGACCAAGGTGCCCTCGGGCGATTGATAGGAGTATTGGCCATGTTGCACCAGCACACCATTGGGATTCGTATCGAAATCCTTAAGGAAACCCGTCTCCTCATGCACTATATTATTGCCTGTCTCGTATTCGGTCTTATAGCTGCCATCCTCGCTCTGCTCTTTATTGTACTTTAGAATGGGAATCCAGGTGCTGGTCTCGCGGGGATCCTCGTGGCGATGATCGGGCTTATCATCGCGTGGAATATTATTCGCATTGAGGTGGGCATGATGCTGATGTTGGTGCTGATGCTGATGCTGGGCGTGGCACGACAAGGCGAAAAGCGAGATAAGTATCTGCAAGTTTGAATCAGTAGAAATTTAAACTCAAAGATAAATAGTTGAAAATATCTAGAAGCTCTCTTAGAAGTATTATTGAGTAAGGTCTATTTGTATTAAAAAAAAAAACTTTCTTAAATTTGAATCTTATTTTATTTATTCTTCTTTTGCTCGATATATGTTTATTATTTCAGTTAACAATTTTAAACTCTTTCACGAACTCAAGATCTTGTAATAGAATTGCACTTTACATTGTCTTTACTTGAACGAAGTGGCATTAACTTACGAGCACTTTCATTTTATAAAGAGCAGATAGATTGTTGCGAGAAGACGATTCACTTGCGAACTTGTGTTGTAATTGTCATTTACAGTTACAGATTTGCCACTTGATTTTCTGTTGCTGTTGCAGTTGCAATTGCGCGATTGCTCCGTCGCCCGTTTGGCTGTGGTAAGTGAAAGCTGCAACGGATCGAACTGTGCAGCGGCGGCCCTATTTAAGAGCTTTATATAGTCGCGACTACGACTTTGGCTCCTTGCGCTCGTAGCTCGTAGATCGTAGTTCGCAGCACGAACCCACACAAGCACACATACGTATTGAAGTAACAGATACAGATACATTTCTTACATTCGCATTACGAGTAGTAGTTGTGGATGCTGTAAATGCTGTTTCAGATTCACTTTTTGCTGCTGCTGCTGCTATTTTGTTGTTGTATTTTATTGAGCTGCAGAATCTCAGCGATGTTTATGAGCTATATTGAAAATTGCAATAAACTAATAAATGAATTCAATTTGACTATAAATATAGATAGTTTCCTATCGTAGAATTCGTAGCTTTGCATGGGACTATTTCATTTCAATCGTAGAGCTTTGCAGTCGTCTTTGATTTCATATAATGCTGGGCCATATCATGCATACATTAGATATGGTAATAGGCACAGTAAAAGTCTGCGCATTGTCTACGTCTGTCCGGTCGTTCATCTTCGTAATGCCGTTATTTAGAAATAAGCCAGAACGAGTTTTTCTGCAAGCTTCGGCAACGCCGCGACGTTGTCTTTGCTAAAATGCAGCCGAACATGTAATATTGTGCTCTGCTCTCTTTCTGCCTCTCTCTCTATCTCTCTTCGACTTGCTTATATTCTCTCAATTTGGCGAGTCTCTCGCTCGAGTGGAGAAGATGCCAAAAGAGAGAGAGAAGATGTTGCTGCTTGAATTCTTGTAATTGCAGCAGCAGTTATTTACGGGAGTGGTACAAGGGGAGAATGGAGAATGGGAGCGGGGGTGTCGAGAGGACAGTGACATACAATATATGTGGCATAGACTGAAATGAAAATTGTTGTAAGACTCGTGCAGCAGTGTTTGGATGGGGTTGGCTTTATTTATTCTGTTTTTTTTTCGTATTTGTTTATTTGGTTCGCGAAGCCGCTGATGAGGCAAGACGATAATTGAGTTCAAAACGGCAAATGCAACGGCAACGGCAATGGCTCTTAGCAAATGTTAATTAGTTGTGGAAAATGGGTCAATCTATGTGACGATAGTGAGTTGGTACGAGTATCATGCAAAAACGATTACACCGCTTACTTGTCACTTTGCTGGTCCCAAAACGAGAAAAACAAAAACCCAATAAATTTTGAAGCCAAAGCATCGGCGAGAATTCACTTGCAACATAATGTGCAACAAGTTGAACAACCGCCGCACGCCGGCTTGCCACAATGCGAGCTAGAGCGAGAGCGAGAAATAACTGGGCGCTGTGAACATCACAAAATAACAAAACAAAAAGAAAAAACAACTACGACAAACAACGTTTTGGGCCAGGCCGCCTTCACAGCCACACCCCCAAGCAAATTGTTGTCTTCTTCGTCTGCCGCCCACCCAAACTTACAGCTCTCCAAGCCAAGTTTGTACCAGTTGTTGTTGATGTTGATGTTGTCTGGTGAGTCACCTCTCTGTCTCAGCGGGAATTGTGCAATTTTTTTACAATTTGCCTGACTCGGTGTCTCAATGAAAACGAAAGCTGGCAAGGTTAGCTCCAGATATGCATCCTTACAGCTCACACACTGACCCACATGGCCAGTGAATGATAGCTTGGTTAGCACTGTGTGTTTGACTCTTGAAAATGTCAAATGATTGCCGGCCTGCTTGCATTCTTAGCTCACATTTGGTGTAGGTTTCATCTCTGTGTTCTTAGCTTGTGCGGCGCCATTTGACATTTAAAGCCGTGTGGAGACTTGAAGCTGCAGCCTGCTGATAGCTGGAGACTGCGGTCTAAAGGCCGAACACTGAAGACTAAAGATTGAAGACTGGTTTACAATTGTCCGAGGGGCTAACGGCGAGGCAATAAATTTTGCGGCAATTTCAAGTGTCATGATGTTGTGAAATTTCTTGTCAGTGCCTTGCCATCTTGAGCTTGAATCGTAAATAATGCTCTAGTAATGGATGGAGATGTCTGTTGATCGGCAATCAACGCCACTTGATAGACAGACCACGTATCTGCGCATCGTAATTGCCAATTCTAACAGGCATATTCTAAAAGAAATTCTCTTTGATGCGATCTGAAGCAGACATGATATCATCATCTGCGCTTAATTTGAATGCAAAACTACGAGTAATTCCATATAATCTTTTATATCATTTCAGCAAAACTTACAGCTCAAGTTTGTTGACCGAATGAAAGCAAATATACATTGAACTGATATCTATATAAATACGCAAGTACGAGTATAATTATTTGCCATATGGAAGCTCCAGAGCTTGTCCGATCAAAGAGATGTTCATAATCCAACCAGCTTCGGAGCTAAAGTTCAGTTTCACCTTAAAATGATTTTTGGGCAAAAATGCGGGTAGATTAGCTCCAAGGTCGATGTTACGAAAGTAATACCATCCCTAAAAAAAATGTAATTTCAATTAAAAACTTTGGATTCAGAATTACACTTACCTTTCGCTGAGGACATCTTCGAACTATATTCGAATCCGCTAATAAGGTTTTGTAACCAATTCGCAGGAACCTGTTTTTGTTCGATTCCTTGAAGAACTTGCAAATGTCCACATTTAAATCGACAATCTTATGATAATCGTTAGCCGGTGGTGGTCGTCCGATAAGCATTGCAAAGCCTCCAGTTACTTTATGAAAGTCTACATTGAAGCTGACATTCGCATATAGGAGGGATCTTGAAGGTTCGACCATGATGCATTGAAAGTATTCAATTATATTTACATTAGGTACACAATCAAAGGTACTCCACCTCACAGTTAGACGCTGAGAAGTCTGTTGAATAATATTTTCAATTTAGATCTAAACAACTTTTAATCTATTTACCTTGTTTGCAAAACAGACGATAGGAAATAACAGTATCAAAATGTGCAATTTATCCATGTATGGTACTCTAACGCAGTTGGCAATCGAACAATGACTAAATATTATATTGGAAAACTGAACTTAACAATTGTATGTAGAGTAATCGGCTCTTCATAATAAAAATAATTAAAGAAATTATTAAAATTGGTTACGATAACGGATATGATTATAGATTTGGCTTATTTAAGATGAGGCAACATAAAAGTGTCATTATACATGGATTCTACCTTATTTAAAAACTAGAGAAAAATTTACAATTTTTGAATTATCTTTATTATTCGTTTTAATTTAATTTATTAAACAGATTAATTAATGTCTGCTGGTCTCTGTCAAGCGTCCACTTAATGAAATGTTTAAAAGTGGAATATTGGGTATAAATAAGTTAAACTGCGCTTTAAAAAACGTTTTGGGCAAAAATGGTGGTACATTAGCGCCAATGTTCATATTGCGAAAGTAGTAGAGTCCCTGAAAAACATAATTGTGTTAAATATGTATATATTTTTAATTTAATGTTGGTCACTTACTTTAATTTGGGGACACTTTTTAGGTAAATTGCTTTCCGCCACCATGCTGTGATATGCAATGCCTATAAATTTATTTAACTTTGAAGCTTTGTAGAATTGGCAAACATCTACATTTAAATCCATAATCGTATGGAAATCGTTAGTTGGCGGACGTGGCAGTTGCAATATGAAGCTTGCATTCAACTCTGGAAAGTCACGATTGTACTTAACTTCGGCAGTTAAAAGGGATCCCTGTGGTCCTACAATGTTGCAACTATGAGACTCCACAATTGTTGGATTGGCCTTACAATCAAAAGTATCCCAATACACTATCAATCTTTGTGTAGGCTGCGGAATATCTTAATGTGATATATCAAATATCAGATATAATGTACATACCTTGTTGGCAGAACAAACTATTGGCAGTAAAACTGTTAAAATATATATAAAATCCATGCTGTTAAGATTTAGTTGTATCTTGAGGATCGAACGATGACTAAATATTCGGGGTTATTAAGTTTGCATAAGCAAAATTGGTAATTGTTTTATAAATGTTTTTAATTGTTTGCCTAGAGCAGTTATCTAAATCTAAATCTAAATATTTTTGGGTCAGACCCAAATACAATATTGGAAAAAATGTATAGAATTTAATAGACTTGTGTGGAAGTAATTATTCAACTAGGTATATGAGACTGTATTTTATTTTTAGTAATTATAAATGTAATATAAAATAGTTTCTGTTTTCTGGTGACTTTCCAGCATTAAATGTACATTATTTTCCGTGTGATTAGAGTCAAACTATTTTCAGTTTTTTGGTGTTTTTTCATCGTTGAATGACTATCATTTTTTGTGCGTGATTTAATAACATAATATATAGATTCCTTTTGCAATTAAATAAAATTATTCGCAATAACATATATTTATATATATATATATATATATATATATTACTTTATTTGTGATAAGAAAAACAACTATTAAATAATTCACAAAATAATAAAATAAGTAATCAACATTTTTTTTCAACCTTTTTGTTTTGAAGGATATGTCAATTGTCCGATTAGAGTTGCATTTATAAGAGGTGTGTGGGGCAGATAGAAATTCAGTTGGATTCTTACATTATATTTGGGCAAAAACGATGGTAGATGATCTCCAATGCTCATGTTGTGGTAGTAGTAGAAACCCTGAAAATGTAAAATTATTATAGAAATCTTCGTCACTTTCATTCATAACTGACCTTTGGCTGTGGACATCTCTTGGGCATATTGCTGTACCTTATCATACTTTTGTAGGCAGTGCTCACAAACTTGTTTTGATAGGCACCTTGAAAGAACTCACAGACATCCAGATCCATTTCGAAGATCTTAGAGAATTCGTTAAACGGAGGTCGTGGTAAAAATAACATCAAGCTGGCATTATAGTGCTCAAAATCACGATTGTACTCAATTTCAGCTGTAATTAGTTTCTTTGCGGGTTCAACAATAAAGCATTTGTGGAAAATTACAATGCTTGGATTCACAACACAGTCAAAGCTGCTCCATTGAATTCCCAAACGCTGTTGGAAGATGACTTCTTTTCATTAAGTGAATCAAATTTACAAAGATTAAAGTTATTACCTTGGCCTTTAAACATGCTACTAGAAGCAGAAGCAACAATATACAAAATTTGTTCATACTGCGGTGATTATCGTACTGATCAATTGTGTGGTTCGTATAATGATAAATTGAATATTGAAATTTGACTAAGGCTTAGTTAGTTACTTCTTTATTGATTTTTAATTGGTGAGATATTTATTTTTGTGAGTTTTTATCACCTAATTACCTAATTATTATCAATTACCTAATTGAAATTTAATGCATATTTTCAGAAATCTCATTCAATTCTTCTTTCGCAGACAGTTCTAATTATTGGAGCTCTTTTTTTTTTTATACGTACTATTTTTTATATAATATTGTATTATATATCAATCACAGCTAGATTTCCAGTTTATTATGATCACATTATGATACTTTATAAAGATGAAACTTGGAATTCAGAAACACTAAAATATATATTAAATGTTCTAGCTATTATGATTTTTATTATTTCATTTGTTTTTTATTTATTATTATTATTATAAATGGCAAGGCAAAAGACCTAAAAGCCTAACTTACTCATGGGACTTAGGGCCTGTAGCTTGATTGTCAATGATATTAAATTTAATTATATATGTTTCATAATTGAGTATGACTAGTTGGCTGACAATTATGTATGCTTTTATTTTTATAAATCAGCTGAAATAAATATGCATGACATCATAATCAATGGCATACTTTTGGGCAGTTAGTTTTTTTATTAATAAACTAGAAATTAGCTATGTAAAAATGTATAAATCCATTAATAATATGATCTTCGTAAATGTACAAGACTTGCAAGTGCCAAATCAAAGGCCAAGTCAGTTAATAACATTAACAATATGTACGAGTCTGAAACATAATTATCTGACGCCTCTAAATAAAACTTTTATTTAATTATGAGCTTAGATTTGGATTCAAGTAAAGTTTACTTTAAAATTGTTCTGTTATAATTTTTATAAATATTTCTTTTTTCTGTGGTGTTCCTTGCTTTTATCGTACAAGTGTCCAACGACTGTGATATTCATAATATGCGCAGCACGTGGCAAGAACCAAATCAATTGCAACATGAATGGGGACTCTATGAGAACTGGTGGCAAGGAGTCAGCCACCGTTACATTTTGCACTTGATAATTACCCTAAGAGAATGATAATATGAATAAAATGCAAACACCACAATTTCTAATCACCTCTAGAAGTGGGCATTTCAAGGTGGCGCCTTCCATTTTGGCCAAACTGTGAAAGATATCGATGAGAGCCTTCCGTTTTTGTTCTCGTAGGACTTTGCACAACTCGAAGGTGATGTCAAATATTTTCTGGAATACCTTCTTTTTCTTTGGATGCGGTATGGACACCTTCATAGTGCCGCCCAAGACTTTCAAGTTTTGCATTAGGACGAGCTGGGCATTGATGCTTCTATTACCCGGAGTTAAAGCATCACAACTAGCTTTGGTTATGTATTCCGAGTTAACAACGCAATCAAACTGCTGCACCACAATATAGTAGCCTATATTCTGTAAGTGAAATACATTTAACATCATCATTATTATTTCTCTCTCTCTCTCAATATATGTCTGTCTCTTTCTTACCGGTAGAAACGGCTCTGCGGGGCACAAACGCCAGGCATTGACCATAAGAAAGATGAGTAAACAGAATTTGATCATCACGTTAGTCTTTGGTCCCTCCAACTCTGAACTGGAACTGAACAAGTGCTGATCAGGTAAGCGTTGGCATTGGCCTTTTCCGATAATGAAGTGGTTTGCTCGTTTAATTGTCGGAACTGTAGGCCAATTAAATAGCTATAAGCAATTTGTAAATGGGTCTAGACTCTAGAGAGTACACACATGCTTTTAATTGCCGAGGTGTGTTTATTGCATCATAATTGCTCTGATCAACTGTTTGGCTGAACATTTAACACTACTCAAATTGAATGGAGGGAATTCCTAATTCTACCTACATATATAATAATAGAAAGTGAAGACAAATCGGACATACTTAAATTACATGTAATGCCGTTTTCATTTTTATGTTATCCATTCAAAAAATGAATTGCACACACCTCGCTGTATGGTGTTGTTCAAATTGATTGCGATCTTTGTGGTTAACCGAACGAAACCGAGATGCGTAAACAAATTGGATGGATCAAATCAATGCCAATAATCGCGGTTGCGCAGCGATTAGAGCATTTAGTTTGGAAATGGTTTTCATATCGATTTTGGTTTGCTTTTGGGTTTCATGTTTGTCTATTGTCTTTGGCTTTGACTGTCAGCTCGGCATCAGCTTTAGCTTCACTTACACTTGACGTGTGGGTAAATAATCTTGGAGATCAACATCATCATCATGATGATGAGCAGTCTGAGTCTGCGTCTGAGCGCATCCGCAACCGCAACCGCAAGTTGGCGTGAAGGGCAGTTTGGTAATTTTGTAAGCGCCACGAGGCTGAGAAATACTCAAATACTCATAAGTGAATGCTGTGCAGTGAGTATAAGTACTCGATAAGTGGCAATGAGACACAAACTTAATTGTTCAATATTTATTCATTTATTTATAATGTCTTCGCTTCTTCATTTTATTTACTTGTTTTTTTTTTTTTTGTCAGTTTTTCGGGTGTGCAGGTTGGGTGTGTGTTAGTGTGTGTGTAAGTGGTTAGGTGCCAAATGGCATAAGAATATAGTGTTTGCAACCCGTCGTACGGTTGGTATGGCATATGGGCAGTGCTGTGTGCTATTTCCAGTACGTAATACTTTATACAATATACAAATATATATATAGTATGATACGATATACGACATTTGTCGTACGTTATTCGGTATACATACAACTTAATGTTAATTACTTAATTACACATACGCCCGCAGGCAACAACAACTTCTTATAGAGGCGCAACGGGCAGATGATCACCCTCTGGCTGGAATCCATTCTCATCGGCCACATAACGCAACGTGATGAGATTACCCTCGGGATCGCTGTAGCTATAGGAGCCTGTCTGCACCAGCACCAGCTCCTCGTGCTCATCGATCACTTGGCCATCGCTGGTCTCCGACTTGGGAACGATGATCCTCTTCAGGTAACCAACATTCTCCACTCGTATGCCATTCGATGTCTCATAGCTGTGAGGGATTAAGGACGTTTAGAACTGCAGCGACTTCCAATGTTTTTATCTTTTATCTCACCTGCTATTGAAGCTACCGTCGGCATTGTTCACATTATCCTGTTGGATAATGCTGGCTGCCGTGGTTGTTGTGGTTATAGATCCGCCACGAGCATCCTGGGGACGCGCCAGCACATAGGACAACAGCAGAGCTGAGCACAAAACACACACGAACTTGTACATGACTAAACAGTTTTTGGGTTTATCCTGAGCGAAGATATTACTAAGCGTACGATATGTTGGTTAGAGACGCGTGGGGCGTGGCAAGTCAATTCCAGCGAGTTAGTGCGCAACTGTTGACTACCCAGCGATTGCTTGGCCTTTATATACCATCTCGCTGACGAGGGCGAGCACCTCATTCGCACTCGCACGCACCGTGGCAGCTTCGGTTGCCACAGCTAACGATTACGATGGGCGCACTAGATAAGAAGCAGAGAGCGTCAAGTACAAGTACTCGCACTCGTACTTCACCGTAAAGAAAAGAAGAAAAAAATGACGAGCGGGCGCTTCTTCGTCTCATTTCAGATTGTGATACCCTGTAGCTAAATATGACTCAGCGGGGTATGCAGTTGCTATGTTAGCTGGAAGCTGTCAACACTGCAAAAAGGGAAATAATTAAAATAATTAAGAAGTATAATTTGAAATGCTAAAATTGGCATTCAGTTTGAATGTAGCTTTCGCTCTGATTTCGTCTAAGTTACAATTAATAAATAATAATAATAACTGACACTATTTAAATATTTATTTAAATTCGAATGGCTACTTAACTGGCATTAGCACAGTTGCTGTAAATAAATACATAACAGAAATTAACTTTTTTCAATTTTAAAATATTTTCATATACACATATATATATTAGATTATTGTCATTTATAGTACTATTGAATTAAATGAATGTATGATTGATTCAATTTAGGGTACCGCTTAGTCGCGCATACTGTGTTTAAGCACTGTTGGTTAGTTTGTTATATTTTGTTGTGGCCATCATTCGAGGTTTTTTTTATTGTCCGTTTCGCGCGTCTGGCCGATGAGTAAACCTCGCACCGCCAAAGAGATGGAGATGAAGCGACGACGGTGTCAGCAGGTGATGTTGATACTGATACCCGAAGCTGGGACTACGAGACAGCTGAGCTGTGACATGACTGCGTCTGTCACCAGGCTGATGTTGATGGCATTGCCAGTCGGAGTTGGCAGCTACGTGATTTGCCTGCTCAGAACATAACTCTTTTGCACGTACTGCAAGTTCCGCTGCAAGTGAACTTCCAGAGAAGCAGTATCCGTTAAGGATTCAAGTTGAAAACATTGCAATGTAACCGAATGTGGCTAACCAAATTTCAACCATAATCAATCGGAAACATTCGATAATAGGCGTGTCATGCGTCTAGAGAAACATAAGGAATTTGGCATTCAAGGCACATTTCAATTATGGAAACAATTTGCCGAAAGCATTAGAATACGACCGAGCGAATAGACACAGACGGGCTAACGGTGAACACGAACAAAGGCGTAATAAAAAATGTAGAGTACGGCTTTTTGAAAGAAATCATAACGTTGTAGATTGCGTATACGCATCATGGGTCATTGAACTTGCACTGCGATCAAAGCAATTCAAATATTTGAAATATTTACATGTTTTGCATAATAGGTTCTGCCTCTTCCACTCTCTTTCGTTTACGCATCTCATTTAATAAGTTTTTTACTGCATTTAAGTTCTGATAGGCAACTGCAGTATTTATTTGACACATGGGCTCTAATATAATGAAATAATACGGAATTCTCACTTTCGTTTTCTGCTAGGATTGCATAACTAAATTTTAGATATGGTATTAGAACTCTTAGAGTGTTATATTGTTAGGACAAACATTTGGCCTACACTCGCTTAAATTGAATTCACAATCACCAGCTACATTGTTTACATATATATATATATATGATCTCGTATTTGCCAATTAGTGTTGCTTAACGAAAATGTTAACAAGTCGATTCTTTGGGCTCTGCAAATGCATAATTGCAGTCGAGCAAAGCTGCTAACCAAACTGAAATCGAACACACAGATATTTCGCACACACCGGGTCACGCCAAGTAAATACCCATTTCTGAGATCTGGCCAAATTTGCAGTACCGAATCGCGTTTTAGTTTAGGGCGAGGCACCCAAAATGAATGCGAATGTAGAACGTTACGTAAGTGGCATAAAAGTGAATAGTTGAATTATGCCAAGCACGTATTAATCGAGAAAGTAATCAGTATACTCAGGAATCGCATTTATGTTATGTTCATTTATTTCCCACTCTCTTCGCAATAGAATAACTATCGTAGTGAGCAGAATTCGTAGATGGCGATGAAGCGAAGTGAGCAAACAACGAAATAAATAAACAATAAAATGTTTTCTAATTGAATTTGCTAATTTTGTGTATATTTTGTTAATCAGTATAATTAACTTGACTCGTTCAGTTCTTTTGGTTCACAGTTGATTGAATTTGTATTAATAATCACATATATGGATGAGTTGTTTCATTTCGTCTAATGATGTTGCTCGATGGATTGTTGGGGATGAGTTCTCAGATACTCTAGTGTTCTCAGCACAGACTCTGGTGTCGGTGGTGGAGTAGGCAAATGATCACCGACAGCCCGGAATCCATTTTCATCGGCTGTATAAGTGAGAGAATATGTCTGTCCATCGTCGCCCACGAAGGAGTAATGACCCTTGATGGCTTCACCGAATTCATTAGCATGGATTTCCCTAAGTTCACCTTCTTGCGTTGATATTGAGCCGTCTCGGAGCTCAACACTTTTTGAAAAGAAATCGTTATTGATGTGGGGATTTCTTTTGCAAAAAAACCAGCGCTTCAACACTTACTGGGAGTGGAATTTCCCATTGTACTCGACATTTGAATCATTTACGATAGGATCATCGTTTTTAACTGCAACCGCCACAGCCACGAAGAGCACACAAATCAGAAACAGTTTCATTTTAATAATTAAAATAGTCAAGACAAGTTAATTAATATCCACGCGGTGCAAATGTCTCGAGACTACTGACAATTCCTGTGTTAAGTAAACAGCCTTATATAGCATACGGTTTCAGTCACCAAATCCAAAATCTAAATCCAAAAAAAAGAAGCGAAAAACAAAGAAACAAAACTAATAAAATACCAGTACTAAAATATTTATCATGAAATTAAAGTTAGAGCAATAAATAATATTGAACTTGTTTGGTTTGTTTTTGGCCTTTGGGGATTGGGTGTGAAATTTGGGGCAGACGCACCGCAGCCCCTTCGGTATCATCAGCCTAGACGAACGTGAACAACCAGATAGCCATTTTTATAGTAGCCACATTATATATTAGTATGATACCCTTTTAAGGGCTTATAACCTTCTCTTTTATGCAAATAGCAGCCCGAAAGATGTTACAATTTTATAGACTATTTTACTAATTGTAATCGATTGCATTTAGCTGGAGTTAAGGGTATGGATACTTCGGATATGATGAATATGCTTGAAGTATTTCTATTTGAAATTATGTATAAACAGAATATCAGATTCATACTTATATGCATATCTGTCTATATAGCACTTGTCACTAACGTCAGCATCCGATTCTGGTTCTTCATGGAACCGACTTGACCACATTTTTGGCTACCTCTGGTCTTCTGATTTGCATATAACAAATTTATCAACTTTGCCTTGAAATGCAAAAGATACTCGTAATCAAAATGAATTGTGTTTTTTATTTTGTGTTATTTTTAGAGTTCTCGTCAAAATAAACTTAATGAGTGTATGCTCCAGTTTAAATAAGTGATTTCTTTCTAGGATATGCTCTTATACTCGTATTAAATGAAATAAAACAATTTGGGCTTTTTGGCAAAGAATCTTTAATTCTTTATTTGCAGCTAAGGCTAAAGATATTTAAGTTCTTCTCATGTGTTTACGTCATTTAACACGTATAAAAATCAACGATTCGTATGTATGTATGTGTATTCGTAAATGTATAAGTAGGTACATTGTCATCCATCGTCATTCATGGTCATCCATCATCGCTTATACTCGTATTTCGTGCAAAAGATTACAGTTATTTAGACTATTTACACAAGAATTGCTTCGCACAATATTTTGATTATTATGCTATTAATATATTTCTTGTTTCCTTCATCATATTATTTATATATATATATTTTTTTTTAACATTTTCTTCTTGATTTCATTAACAAATCGATGATATCACATGAGTCCGAAAATGGCAAAGTTCCGGCGACTAAAAGATCTTAAGCACAGTATAAGTATAAACACGAAAGGAAGTCAAAGGATACAGAAGAGTACAGAAGAGAAGAGAATTGAGAAACGGAAACATTTCATTATTATGCATTATTATCGAGATGTTCGTCTAAGTCTGTGTCTGTGTGTGTATCTCTGTGTGTGTGTGTGTGCGCAATTTGTGTTCTTCAGTCAGCTGCTCGATGTTGGTGTTCGCTTTTGGGCTTCGATTGTTGATTATTTTGGGTAAGCAGCAAGTTGCTTCATTGAGTATAGATTATCAGAATCGGTTAACATGGTCACATTCATTTCTCCTAACACCCGGCATTTTTCGGCATATTATCCATGATTGGCAGCTGACACCTTAACGGCGACGCTGTGCTGGTGGCTGGCTGAGCAGATAGTCGAGAGCCTTCTGGATCGCTGGTGGGATTGGTGGTGGAGTGGGCAGATGTGCGCCCTGGGGTTGGAAGCCATTCTCATCATCGGCGGCGTAGTTGAGAGTAATCACTTCTCCCTCAGGAGAAGTGTACGATACGGAGCCCTTGACAATGATCACATCTGTGGAATCGGGTGAGGAGGCCTTCTTCACGGTACCGGTTTCCTCTGCCTTAATTCCGTTAGCGGTCTCGTAGCTGCAAATAAAGTTGAGGGTTTTTACCAATTTGTTTTTAACAATTGCAGTCGAATTTAATACAGTTTAATCAAATTCACCTTGAAACCTGTGAAAAAAGTTGATTAGCAGTTTTTATACCCTAGCAAAAAGTAGACTAATCCAATTGGCCAATTTCTTGATTGGGCATAATAAAATGTGAATGCACTTTAATGCCAAGCTGTTATTTTAATGTGGCTTGCCGAATAGATTATTGATTTTTAAATTGCTAAGAGTATTCCATCTTCGGCAACTATTTGTTTTTGGTCTGTTTGTTTTGCTGTTTTCTTCTCTTTTTTTGTATTATTTTGTGACCGGTGACTTCGTATTCGTCACTGGCGCCAGTTGAATTATTTATGTATTTATTAACATTTAACATTTATGCGCAGACTTGATATCCAATGGAAACGTTTATAACTTGCAGATTGACCATAAATTCATATTAAATTGAAAACTTGTTAATTTATCTATTTATGATGGGATTATTTGTGAAACAAACAAAAATAGTATAATACAATCAATTTTGTCGATGAAATATTTATGTGATCTTTTGCAGAGCATTTAAATTCAAATTATCATTATTTCGTATATTTCTTGAATACATTACAAATCGCAGCAATACTCTATTGCAAAACCAGAATTTAACATATCTCATCGCTGTTAATAACATTTATTGCATGCCAAAAAGTATGCAATGTTAAGTTTGATTACAGTCGACTCATTACTGGTTCAATTGAACTGAATGTGAACTTACGCATAATTGTAGGCACCATCCGGTTCGATGTTGGATTCTTGGCTGATGATGGCTATGGGCTCTGCACCTTGTGGTTTGGGCGCAGCCTCGGCCAGGCAGAGCAGCGCAGTGGCGATCAGGCAAAGTGCAAACTGCAATGAATTAAAACGAACGCAATTAAAATACACATGGCGCTTGAGTGGAAATAATCGTGATTTGTGCTTTTCTCGGTTTGTAGATTTATTGTTGTGTTGAAATAAAACTAACTATTCGCATAGTTGCTTGATTTATGACTGTTGTTTCTCACAAACGAATTATGTGTAGACAAAACTACTAGAGGGCTGGTCGGACAGACACCTATGCCAATTTTCCACATATTTCTTAAGGTCGTCTAATAACTAGACGCCAATTAACTTTATATTCAGAGTTTTTCGTGTTGTTTGCAATTGTTGTTCGCAATTACCTTACAATGACTCAAGTGCATTGAAAACTGTGGGGCGGGGCAATCAGAGATGAGCACCGATCGTGACTTACGTACATACGTGTACGTTGTGGATATCGTGAGTGAGAATGCTGCACGATAGCAATTGAATTGCGCAAAGGGCTTATTGAATAATGAAATTAGATTAATATAAGTTGTTTAACACATACTTGGTGTCGTTAGAGTTGAGCATATGCAAATTTGTGATGCCTACTTTGTCTGTGTGCTCTCGTTTTGCCCCCCCCACTACTTGGATATTTGCACTTGTGTTGAAACCAGGCCCAGAGACACCCGCCGTGTCGGCCTATGTTTAGTCTGGTTGTCTGTTGAGAAATTGCCAATGGGCAAGTTGGTTACGTGCCTAAAGTTTCAGTTTAGTTTGTGCTTTTAGTAAGATAGACAGCTGCCAACTGAGCGTAACATTCGTTGCCCGTACTTCGTTAGTCTCGCTTTGCTCTTCAGCAGCCAAATGTCGCAGCCTCAGTCTGTCCAGCCTGACCCAGTCTATTGCACAGTTGTTGTCGTTGTCTGACCTTTGCATTGCATGCCGGCTGCATGCTGTTTGGCTTGTGTTGGCTTACTTTGGCATCGTGCTCGAGCCTTTTAAGTGGCTGCTTGGGCCTCGCATTCATTAATTGCTATTGCCATTTTGGTCGGGCTTGGTTCGACTTTTGGGCTTTTGCTTGTTAAATGGCCATAACAATTGCCTAATAACCCAATGCGGAAGCATCGCTTTAAGCTGCAACTCTTTACACCCTAAAATATATCGGCCTTCTCACGTGTACATTTTTATTATGGTTTTAACTTGTGCATATTGATTTACGACTGGGCTATTGAAAATACAAAATGTTACGTATTGAAATGTTTTTGTTGATTTCGCAATTTGGTTAACACCGGACTGCCCTTTGGAGAGTGTTGTTAACTAAACCAGAACACGACTCAACGTTTTAAAGGTTAGCCATAAACAGCAAGATGTTCTTTATTTGGAAGGATTTATGAGGCATGATTTATGGGTTATAAAAACCAAGAATTTGAAGGACTTTAAGCAGAAGACTTGCTAAGAATTCTGGCTGGTAGGATTGCTCATTAAAACAGAGCAGTAAGGAACAAACAAATTATTTTGGATTTATAAAAAACATATTTGTTATTCAGCCGACAAAGTGATGAAAACGTTGTTTTGCTTTTCTTTAGTTGAGCACACATTTCGTAGGCACTTACGTTTTTCATAATGATTGGCAAACAAATTGATTGGTTAGTGTAATCCAAAGATGAGTTTATCCTTTTCAGCAATCGCTGCAGCACACTTCGCACTTGTTGTTAATTGAACAAAAGATTTTTTAATGATGCCCAAGTGCCGGCAAGTGAGTCTATTTATACGAAAACGCCAAAGACGACAACGACGGCGACTACGACGACGACGCTGCAAATTCAGCAGGCAAAGCATCGCACATACAAGATGCAAAAAAAAATATATATATATATAAATAAGTACACATAGATGTATGTATATAGAAACTAAACTAAAGATTCGTCGTAGTCGTCGTTGCTGCTGTCGCTGTGCTGTCTCTGTCGCTGTCAGCGTCGACGCTTACGGTGTTTGAAAAGAGCAGCAGCAGCAGCAGCGGCGACGACTGCGACAACAGCAAACATTTCTTGTTGGAAAACTTCAACAACAAACAACATGCAACAAGCAGCTACACTGCTAAATTGCAAACTCAATTGAGGTACAATACTTGAAAAGAGGGTCCCCCTTCTAAGCGCACGCCACTGGTCAGAAAGCTCAGCTGTTCTGCGCAATCGAGAATCAAATGCAAAACATTTTTATGCAATTGTTTTAGCATTTCTGTATTGATTTCAGGTCAGCCCAGCAGCAATGATTGCATCAATAGCGCGCCCTTTAGTCAATAGCATTTCTAGCTCAATTCTGATAGGCATGCTCATAAATACATATGCTCAATCTTTGTTCCTCATTTCTCAACGACAGGTGCGACGCACAGTAGCGGAAGCTATAAAATAGCACACTTAATTTAGCTTAAATAAATGAGATTGACATCGCCCTCGCGGCGTTGCCACCTAACAGCAATATTTATTACTGTTTTGTCAATATTTTATTTCTGGGAGAGTAAACATTGCATTCAAATACGTGGCGAATAATCGACAAATGCAACCAAAGTCAGGCAATAACAACGGTTTTGGGCGCACAGTGGGGCCAGTTTTACCAAATATAGTTTTTTTTTTTTTACCAATATACTTCAAATATAAATGTCTTTATGCACTAGACTAAAGGGTCTACAGTTAATTTTAGTTGAGGTTAATTGACTTTTGGGCAATAATAAAAAGTCGAACAGTGCTGCAATCTATTTGCCTTTTGCACAGTACCATAGTGCGCCCAAATTCGGGCTCAGGGCATGCCGCTGTCTGTGCTTGTGTGTGCGCTGTGCTGGGGTCAAAATGCCAAAAATTGCTAAACGCGAAGAGCAGCGACAGCGGCGGTGGCAGCGGCTGCTGCCAAAGTGTAGGCGCGTCTAATGAATAGCTTGGGTCGGCTTAGGTCTGTGGCAGGCAGATGGAGACACAGGCACAAACACAGACATAGACACAGAGACGACGACAGAATTTCGTGACAAGATTGTCCCAAAGATTGTTGCCATATTGTATGCAAGTAGTAGTTGTTGTTGTTATTGTTCAGACTGTGGCAATCAACAAAACAATTGCCAGTTAGTGGAAGCTCTGAAAAAGTCACTGCCTTCTAGTTTTGGGCCTGGTCTATTGTTTGTGCCTGGTGGCTAGTGTAAAGCAGTGCTTGATAATTATGAAGACATTCAACTGCATTAATTTTAATATTTATTATAGTATTTTTTTAATGGGTTTTATTTTAAATTACGCAAACAGCAATGGCTATAGCAAGCAGCACAACAACTTAGTCAAGTATTTTGCGTCGCAAAGATTCTCAGCCTCCCAGTACGTTCGTTGCCTAAGTCATTTGATTTGCAAGTGTTAAAAATTAAAATAAAAATTAATTTTTATATTTTTTATTTTGTTTAATGATTTTAGTTTTGCTCTTTGCATTTTTTTTTGACAAATATAAACCTTGAATTATTACGCATGACTTCTCTAATTAGCAATCCAAGCAGCATTTGCTGCAAAATGTCAGTTGTCCGGCAAGCCATAAAGCATATAACAGATGCCTATGCCTATGCCCAAACTTAAGTATCAGCTTTGAGTTTCATTTTTAGCTCCAACTGAGTTTTAAACTCTATCTGCGTCCACTGACTTTGACACGCGCTGTGCAGCGCTTTATGACCACGTCTTGTTGGCCTTGAAGGTCGTGCCATCTTCTTTATGGTGTATTACCCATAGCTTACAAAATGTTTCAACTATTGGTTTGTTATTGCGCAAGCATCACCCAAACTGTCGTGGCTCTGGCCGTCTAGACCGACGACGCCTAAACGGACATGGCCGGCATAGTTTTTGGCACCCAGCTACAAGCGACTTGCTAATGCTTAATGCTAATGTCAATGCAGGCATAAATAAATAATTGCAAATAACAGACGACGCCACAGCAGCAGCAGCAGCAAATACTGGCAACAGCAGTCGAACCAGTTGGCGCGGTTAAATGTCAGTGGTTTTGGTCATGTGTAGAATATTGGCTTCTGTGCAAGTAACACTCGGCTTGGTTCCCGCGATGCTTGCCAGCTGAATAAATGTTAGCCGCAGCCGCTGCCTCAGCCAAATGTAATGATGGACTGCATTTCATGGTCAAGGAAGAGTTCCAATTGCTACGCTTTGGACACATCAAACTAGAAACGCGTCGCAACTAGAGTACGATATTGAACTTGCAACTGAAACGCTACATTGATTTTAATTATGGTTATCTTACGAGTATGCATAAACCTTGAGCTGGCTCCAAGAATCTGTCACTTCTTTATCGTATAATATTTGCATTAGTGTTAATCCGTCTGAGCATCTTCGGATGCCACAGCGAAGGCGAAGGTAAGTTTTCATTAATTAACCATATGCAAATCGAATAAAATGCTAAAAGTCAATGGAACTCACAGCATGGTGTATGGTTCTGTGTGGGCGTAATACTTACCGGCAATTAGTGGTAAATTCTATTAAGTGCTGACGATATGCCCTCTGTCAGTCGAAGCTCTTTAAGATTACAATGATCATTAATTAGTTTTCTAATAGCATATGTTTTATTACGTAATTAAATGGAGCTAAGTAGCGCGCTCTATACTATGCCGAAATACGAAAATATTTATAGCTACTTTATCGCGTCTGGAATTTTAATAGTCTTCCCATTAAATGATATATGGAGGTAATGGTCTAACGGGCTTACTTAAAGCCCCAACATGCTAGACACTATGGAGTTTAGCAATTAGCTCACCCTTAACTCCACACACTCCTTAACATTTGTAATTATTCACACCAGCATTTATTATGGGTGGGCATTATGCATAGATAATTGTAGTGCTTTCGAGACACAATGGAGCTATGTGGGAGTTGACTGGAGTGTATTAGCTATTGATTTTAACCAGTTAACTGTAAAATTGAGTTGATTTCACCTTAATGCAATGAATTGAATATGTTTGGCCACTTGAGACTGGTAGAGTTGTTGCAATCTCAGCCATTGTTGCACACAATTTGACTCGGTTGCAAATCTGTCAAGCCGCACGCGAAATGTGAAGGCCAACTGTGGATCCGACAGCTCAGATTTCCTCCTCCTCTCCTCCCTACGGACAGCTCATTTAATTAGTCATTGCTCAAAATTAATGCACGGCATACAAATTAATATAAATATCAAGTAAAGATGCATATGACTTTTAATATTTATTTTTACTGAATAAATTACAATTAATAGATAAACTAAAGTGGAATCGACGGAGCATTGCTCTATAAATAGATAAAATACACTTAAAATTGTACACTTTTGCTGCTTAAAAATACAAAGTCAGTATACCCTTTAGGCAGCTTATCAATGGGTATTTTGAGATGAGTAAATTAAGGCGGTGCCAAGCTGTGTTTCAAATTTATTTGACGCTTCTAAACCCGATGGCGGCTAATCAGAAAGCTGCGTATTTGCATGCCAAGTGAACATGAATATATAAATATGACAGTTGAATAATTTTACGCCCTAATCTATTGACCAACCGAAATGTATTTCCTCGTTTGTCTTTGGCCAATTAAATTTAGCAAGCAGAGAAATCAATGATATACGATATATCCCACAAGTAATTTTTGTCAAAGATCTGTTTCAATCCAATAGAAAGCGAATTTAAACTGTATTTGCCAAATCATTATTACAGTCATTTTGGGATTGGGGATTGGCTTAGAGTTCACTGTATGTTAATTGAGTTATTGTTGTTAATCTGCCAGATCATCTTGAGTCGCTCGGTGATACGGTAAGATGTTTATTTAAAACTGGTATTTTATTTTTCAAGTACTCTGCGTATCACTGCAAAGAAATGATGTGTTATACGTATCATCTGTGGAATAGAAATAGTTATTAATCATGATTCAATTGCAATCAAGTTGCTCGTAAACTTGCACTCTTAAAGGTCTGTAGCGATATGATAATAACTCCCTCGGCAGATAGTTCAGTTTGTCTCTGAGCACGTTGCATTATCAAAAGCAGATACTTGCGATATTTTATAGAAGCATTATACCAATTGTGAGTGTAGGCAGCCAGAGCGATGTTCTGACTCTGCAAAGACAAATAATAATGATGAATATTATTAAGAGCAACTCAATGCATACTTACGTTATCAATCAATAGCTGTCCATAGTAGCTAACCATATAAAACTGAGCTGAAGTGCTGAAGAAAAACAAGAGGAATCCAATACCTTCCCGACTAAAGCCCTGCAGAATAGTGTAGAGCACTACACAGCAGAGTGTAGTCGCAGTGGAGAACAAATTGTATGCCAGCATTATACCAAATATATCGTTCAGTTGCTTGTGTAAGCTAAAATAACATACAAATTAATGTTGATAATATTATTCATGCCACACACTACTTATCTTCATACTCAAATAATCGCTGATGACAGTGTACAAAATTAACTAGGAACTCGCAGTCTTTGCGCTCACATTTCCTGCTGGGATTGTAGTTTGACAGTTGGCGACCCAAGTGGGCAAAGTGCATGGAGAGTTGTGCAGAATGGCACATCATCCAGACATCGGTTCCCAGATTAATGTTCATTATAAAGTGACTGAATGAAAAGTCTATCAATAAACTGAAGATGTTTTTCCCCAGTGACATTGTTTCAAAACGTTTCATGGGAAACGTACTTAGGAGTATAAATTTGGCCCCATTACCCACGGTAAAGCACTGATAAAGATATGCGATAATGGACTGAGTGAGAGGACCGAGAACAACAAACACAACCACAAAATAATAGTAATAAAATCCGTAGCGTGCAACTCGTGGCCAATAAAACTCATTGACTTTGTATTTTCTGCGTTGAGCGTCTCCAGTCGGATAGAGGTCGTGTAATTCATCATTTAAACTTTTTAGACGCCGTCGATAATAGAGAAATATTATAAATTTCACATCCGAATTTGCCACAAAGAAATATACGATGGCAAATCGCATAATAATGGTAGGGTTTCCTGCCAGATCATTCCACTGCACAGTGCGTAGTATCAAATAGTACACAATATACCAATGGCTCAAAAAGCACACGATTGAGTAGACCTTTAGTAATAAGTCCTGCCAGAGTAACTTCGGGTTGTTCAGGAAGTTGATTCCCAGTGTTTGGAGTATCATGTTCGGTATGTATGTGAAATCATCGTAATTCCGTTGTCTCTCCCGTTTGATGTTTGTCATTTAAAGGGTTTCGTATATCAACTGGTTTTCCAAACGACAAGTGGGCGTATTTTATATTCAAGAAGGCGTCTGATTAATTGCGGGCAATTAAATTATGTAGTCCACGTATTGTTGATTAAATATGTAAATCGACCATTGAAATAATTTAAATATTTAATACAAAAGAAACTTGAGCTTACATACTATATGTTATAAGCATTTCACATTATGGCATATCAATGGAATGACAGTTTGGTCATTATTTTGATTCGATTGTGAAGCTGAAAACTAATCTGTGCTTATTCAGCTAACCAAATAAACACGTTCATTTTGTGAGACAGCTGAAACGAATTTATAGACAAGCATAATTATTCAATGAATAATCAAAGACGCCTCTTAAAGTAAAAATAAATTCAAACCAATTAATTAAAAAAAATTTTTTTCAACGATTTATTTATGCAAAATGTTAATAAAAGTTTTTGTTTGTATTGTCAATGCTTTGACTAATCTGTTTAACACATTCCGCTTGGCTACAAAATCCAGTTTCTAGTTAAGACCATAAAATTGCCCATACATGTAGCTTGAAAAATAGAGTTCACATTCTGTTTGCGATATCATAAGGTATTGATAGTTTTCAGTCTTACGGATTTAAATTCTAATAAGCATTGTGTTGATCATGTTATCTAAATGACAGGTTTTGCAACTCTAAATGTTTACTGAGTTCAATTTGTTAAACTATACTTTATCTATGCTAATTTCAATACATTAAGATATGATAAGATGCTAAAATGCTGCTAATTTTATACACTCATTTGACCCATCGGCGATGATCTAACGAGCAGAACTTTATGCCCGCTTCTGGGTCGCGTGGCATTCAGCTCTTCAGTTTTCAGAGCTGTTGCAATACTCGTACTCATAGCTGTGCCACCTATTGTTGCTGCCGCACGCGAAATGTGAAGGCCACAAGTACAGATGGCAACACCAGTGCCAGTACATGGCTCCCGTCTCCTCGCCTCGTATTTGTTCATTCATTCACTAACAGAGCCATTCATTGAGTGCTATTTTCATGGCAATATTATGGCATTCATTAGTAATTTATCAATGTAATATGCTTAATCAGTTTTCGATATCTAGCTGCAGTAGTTGTAATTGTATTCAGATTTAAGAGTCAACATGTTCAAATGGTTTAAAATTACTTATTTTTACTATTTTGTGAAAGCCATCGAACTCAAAGCACGATAGAACTAAAAGCACATAATACTTGTGTTTATCCCAATTAGCATTTTAATTCATATTCTCGTTTTGCATCTCATATTTCGGTTTTACGAGTATGAATTTGCAATTTAATAAGAGTGCTTCCTAATCAGTAAACGTTTCATCTATATGCTAAGCCCCCCATTCATGTTTATCTCTACGCACCCGCCCTCCATTGTCTTTGCCCCGCAACATTTCGATCTGTGAGTATAAATTATTCGCTTGAAATTTGAATTCCGCGTGTGCCGCAAATTTCCTGTGCGAATGTCGACTGCCACCTCCAACTGCTCTTAATTTCGTAATTATTTATGCAAAAATTTAAAGCATAGCAAGCAATCAAAACTGAAAGATACACATTGAAGATACTTTGTAAATAAATGCGCATGTTTAAGTGAAATTTGATAAATGCCAATTTGTTAAGAAAACATTTAATATTATTCCATTCGGTTTTTTCAATCAGAATAGATAGTCTATGCCACCCAATATGTGCCTTTAATAACAGGGTATCAGTGACTGCCAATTTAGTTCGCTGTACCAATTTAAATAACAATCAAAATTCTAAACGGAAATTAGCAAATCCGACAAAAAGCGTTCAGCATCTGCCCAGATTGGATTTAGGTTGTCAATGTTAGAGTTGAATGCTGACTGAATATAATGATTTTATAGTCTGAAATTTAATGCTATTGCCAAAAATCGCCTCAAGTCGTTATAAATGCTGCTGCCAAACACAGCTCTGTTACAGTTTCATTTAATAGATCAAAGTAGACGAATCGAACTATACGCGAATTCATCCAGCATGTCTCTGAAAGTGGTAAATCAAACGCGAGGATTAAATATTGTGATAATGCATGATGTGAAAGGATAACAAGTTAATATGATAACTAATGAAAATCGATGTTTTTTTGTGCAGTCTTCTTGCCTATTTGTACTGGCCCTCTTCCTGGTTGCCTGCAGTGCACAGCGCCAATATAATCCGTATCTAAACAACCCATACTATCGGGATCTGTACTACAAGAACCGCGACTTGTACAATCAGCGACGCTACTACGACAACTTCTACAAGAAGTACAATCCATTTATTGCCAATGCTGTGGCCCGCACCGTGGAACAGTCCAATAATCCCAACTACGGCACCGGTGCTTATTCCTATAACTACGAAACTGAGAATGGTCTGCATGGCGAGGAAAGTGGAACACCCGTCTACATTGGCAACGGTCAGCAGGAGGAACAGGTCGAAGGCGCCTACTCGTACATTTCGCCCGAAGGTCTTCGTGTCGGTGTTAAATATCTAGCGGATGCCAATGGCTTTCGTCCTGTTATTACTTGTAAGTATCCTTAACTCTAAATTGTGGAATATCTTTAAGTGGGATTTGTCTTTCAGATGATGGCCCGAATTCTGCCTTTTATGCAAATCAACCAGAGCCTGCTAATGTGGTCTACACAAGGCATTAAATGTGCTCATTCATTGTATTTGAAATAATGTTGATTAAACCGATAAATTTAAATAAAATCCACACAAAACACCAAGTAATCAAATGATTAACTGTAGGAAAAGGAATGTGATGACAGTGAGTAATATGTAATTTGTAAATTTGAAATCATATTGTCAATTCAGCCACCGCAAAATTATTGAGTGCTCATCGAACTTGCAAAAACAATGAATGGAAAATGGCGACAAGCACGCGGCATTTTATTGGCCAGTTCGAATTTACATAACTACATACTCGTATATACGACTATATAAAAATCTTGTTTTTTTATTTCTTGACCAATTTTGTGCAAAGCTTTTCGAGAAGTTCGCTTTAAGCTGAACTATCACAATTTATAGTTGAGCACGAAAGTGTGCTTTAAATATACAAAAAGCTGAAAGAATTGATCGTCTTCGAGTATGCTTGACTTCAAGATACCTTATATTATTCACAATATATTTCTTCATGGCTTCATGGCAGTTAACAATAAAAAATGTATAGACTTGTATAAAGTAGACTTTGATTCGAATCCAGAGCAGCCATCCCATATGTCTGGCCATTGACATTCAATTAATTGAGAATTTATTCAAATGTGCGCATTTGTGAATTTGTTTATATTACTTAGTATGTAGATATGTACATACGAGTATAAGTGCAGATATTTTGACACACAGAAGATTTAATGCCCTGCAAATTGAATTTCACTTAATGAAAACCAATTAAGAGATCTTTAGTCAAAGTTGTCCGATTAGAACAAATAAGTGATATATGTACTGTACTTTGTCTGAAATGTACTTGTTTCCCAATAGCTGATTGGTAACTTAGAGCTCAAGTTGAGTGTTGTTTTGCGTCACCATAACTGATAAGTTTGGCAGGCCGCGATATCTCCGAATGCCTGTTATTTATATTTGTTTTATTTTTCGATGTATATTTATATATATATATTTATTTTATCGTGAAGCAAAGGAATGAATGAGTAGAGTTGTTTATCAAACTGACTTACTATATATTTCAGCATATCTTTTTATTAAATTCTGCAATTATTTGCTTATGATACTCGCATGTTTATGATGGGGTTTGAATCCATATGCTTTTTCATAGGGTATTCAAACTTGTTTGGGTTCAATGAACTCAATTGTGAATGCTTATTTTGTCATATTTAATTCAATCCTATTATCAATTGAACTTTGGCCATTGTTCCATTTTTATTCACTATTCAAACGGGAACTCTAATAATTTAAACAGCAGGTATTTATGTAACAAATAATGATATATGTTTATTCAATTCATATAAAAATAAAAATGTTTATAAATTCATAAAACAAATTAAATAGCTTAATTTTCAATAAGTGATAAATAAATACAATATTAACAGGTTAACATATGTGGGCGTGGCTATGCAAGTACCAATTCTTTAGTGTCCACTTGAGTTCATTAGTTTGTTTTCTTTTTTTTTTTGTGCAATTTTTTCGACTTGTTATATTTTTGCCAGTTGCAGGCGGCAAATGCATGGGAATGGAGGAACATTTTGAACGGGTGGAAGGGGGGTATTAGTGGGATTTGGAGCAGGTGGGAGAGGTGCTAATGTGATAACACCATAACACCATCCTTATGGCATTTGATGAGTACACCGCGCATTCGAATTCTTTAGGGGATTTAATTGGCGCGACGCTTGCGTGCTGCCATCTCGCGAAGTTCTCGCTCCTCCTCCTCCTCGGCCAGCTCGACCTCGTGCTGCAGCATGCGCAACTGATCACCCAGCTCCTTTGGCATTTCCTCTAGATGTATGGACTTCAGTTGTGCTTTAATGTCCTTGGTCATGTGATTAATGCGGAAGCCACGATGATCGAACAATGGCTGATCACCATTGGCCTTATGCTGCTCCTCCACATACTTGAGGGCACGTGCAATGGCCTCGGGAATTGGAGGAGGTGTGGGAATGTGTTCGCCCTCGGGCATGAAGCCACCATCGTTGGAAGCATAATTGACACGATACAGTTTGCCATCATCGCCGGTATACTCATAGTATCCCTTGGCATGAGTGCCACCGGTATGATGCAGTTTCGCTTGCTCCTCGCCGTAGATGCCGTTCTCGGTCAGGAAACTGTCAAAGGCAGAATGGAGAAGATTAGCTTTAATGATTGCTTGGTTAAGAGAACCTTTTGGTGACTTACGCATGATCGTATTTGTCGTGTTTGCGTGCGTCTTCCTGATGCAGGATCTTATGACGTCCCTCATCATCGTAGTTGAAAAGAATGGGTCGTTGGGTGGTCGTTGTGGTTGTCGTTGTTGTTGTGGTGCGTGGCGTGGTTGTGGTTGGCTTCTTCGTTGTGGTTGTGGTGGTCGACTGTGTTGTGTTTTTATTGGTACTTGTTTAATTACAGGCTCATCATATTGTCAGGCTTTGTGCATGCGTGGTTGTGTGTTGTATGTGCGTGGGTTTGTGTGTGTGTGTGTATTGTGTAGTGTATTGTAGTTCATGCAACGCATTGGACATTGGGAAACAGTGTCGGGAAACGGAACGGGATTTGGTTGACAGGTGGCTTAATTGGACTGGTGGAATTAATGGCTTCTTGGACTGTTATGTTGATTAAGTTATGAAAGCATGGAATTTTTAGGACGGGTTATCTCATTCCTAATACTAATAGCCGGTATTTGTCGAGGGAATCTTGCGGGATTTTGAGCTTGAGCTTTAGTACTCAGTCGGCTGGTAATGAGTTTGTGTTTCGATTTGGGGTTCATGATCGGGAAAGCCGTATTCCAAGCGAATTTCTGGCACCTTAAACTCGGCTTTACTTACTGTGTACAAATCGTGGCTGTGTGTGGAATTGAAAATGGCATTAGTAATGGACTTAAGTTATTTACAAGCACTTACTTGTATGGTCTGGCGTCATGGATATAGGGCAGATTAAGGCCGGCATAAGGTCCATAACCACCATCATATGGATAAGGGATGTGATGATAAACGCCAAGTTCACGATTATCGTCTACATGGTGATAAGGTTGCGCCATGTGTTGATACCGACCTGTACAAAATTGAAGAGCAGAGATGCGAACAAGTCTTAGAAAAAAGCATATAGCGAAAGCGTTGTAAGTGTGTGAGTGAGAGCTTAATTTTGTTGGTAAGTACTTCGTGCAGAAGGTCATATAGTAGTTAAACTAAATATATATATATACAAAAATGGTGAGTTAATTCAGATTTAAATAATAATATAAAACATTGTTATCGAAATAGTAAAGTATATGATACAAATCTATCATTGAATAAATTTAAGGGCAACATAATCGTGCAACAATTTTACTTATTGTTTTTTTTTAGCAATTTTGCATTTGTGTTTATGATACATGTATGTTGTGATTTTTGTTTTTATATTTTACACTTTAATGTTTACCTAAAGAGTCCTGAGAGCCCCCTTTGCCTATAAGAAATAGAATTTTAATATACAACGTACAGGAAAGTTATGATTAAAAAGGTTATCAGTGTTAGAGCCGAACACAAAAAAGTTAGCAGAGATTTTCAATGCAGCCAAAGATAACAATTGATTTTTGAGTGTTTACAAAAAACACAGACGAAAATCTCGGCTTGAGCTTGAACTTTGTTGTTATCAGAGTACAATAAATTATTGGGTTATCACTAAGTACAAATACATTAGAGAATGAGTGGTTGTTATTGTTGTATTATCGTTAGTGTGTGTGTGTGTGTGTTTATACGAGTTTTGTTGTTGTTCTCGTTTGGTCGTTGGAGATCGTTGTTGTGGTTAGTTGCGGCTTCAACATGCAGTAGGCGGATGCAACAGCTGGGTATCAAAACCAAGTACTTAGAAACACAATTGCAATGCCGAAATACCTTCATCTGAACTGGGATGATAACGTCCGTCATCGTTTTGTGGATGGTATCTGCCGTCATTAGAATTTTGCGTTGAAACCTTATACTTGCCATTGTCATCAACGGGATTGCTGCTGCTGACTGCAACAAGTACCTGCGGGGCAAGGGAAGACAACAAATGGTTATAACTTGACTCACATATGGAATTTGGTAGATCAACTGAAGCCGGCAAAACACTCAACAAGTCTCGTTCACAGTTCAATTAGACCCGGCCGGAAGTGTAAAACGCAGCAACAAATAACAATAAATGCCAATGAACACGCGCAGAAACGAACGATGCGTTGTTGTTTTTGTAATTGTTTTTAGTCTTTTTGGTTTATTTGATTTTTTTTTTTGGTTGGTGTCTAATAAAAATGGTATTTTATGACATTTGAAATGTTATTAATAACATTTCAGAGGTTCGTAAATATATTGAAGAATTGATTTCGAGTCAAGTCTAACACGCCTGCATTGCCATGAAATGAAGCTTAAACTGAATTGGCACGAATTGTTTCAAGTTCCTAATTAATTTCGGCGCCAACCTGACGTATGCGTTATATTCATTATTAAACTCAATGTCTTTGTCATTTTGATCACTTTGTCACACAGGACTCGAGTGTGAGGTCCTTTTTTCACATTGTTTTTACTCACCACAATCACATAAACGCTAAGCACAGATTTAGCAAACATTTTGCGTATATTATTTGTATTTGATTTGGTTGAGGTAAATTGTTGTTGAGTATTAAGATCCTTGAGTATTACACTCTTGCGTTAAAGTCCAGGTGTCGTTGTAGTGCGACTGCTGCTGCAACAGGAATGCTTGCTTACCGTTTAGGCACACCGGATTTATATAGAAATGTGCCAAGTACGCAGTGAGCGCATTTCGCAATTCACAGCTCACATATCGCACTTCGCATCTCGAATCTCGGATTTCGCAGTTCGCATTCTCACATTCTCACATATTCTCATCGCGACGCGCCTAAATTCTCTCATCTTCTGGGAGAGGTAGTTGGCCTCATTTGCTCCTCGATTTGAGAGCGGCTTGAATCCATATTCGATTCGATTGTTCGCATTCAGTTTCGGTTCATCTCAGTTCAGTTCGATACGAGTACACGAAAACGAAACGTCTTCAGCTGCGCTCCCTTTAATTTAGACACATGACGATCTCTGCTTCTTATTGTTGTTAATTTGGTTATTGTTGTGTTTTTAATTTCTTATTATTTGCTATATGCATATGTATACCACATTTTTATTAATGTATTCATTTTGAAATTTGTTGGTGTCACCTTTCTCGCTTTATTGAAATGACTGCACATTTGCCAATAATTTTAATTACTAATAAATTCAATTAAATAATTCCTAAATTTTATTATATTCCATGGCATTGCACCTTTGGCATTCATCTGTAATTCAAAAATATCGCTTTGCTTCGTCTTTAATTCATTGACACATCTAAGAAACAATCAAGGACTGCATGCCGTGGTATTCATGAATCACCTCATGATCTTTCAAGTTCCCCAAAAAGACGTCACTTGCATTCTTCTGAATCAGACTGAATAGTCAGCAGCTTTTAATTACTTTTTATCGATAATCAGAGTTCAATTTACGCATTGCATTGAAATCAGTGATTAACAACAAGGCTTTGTCATATTGTCGGATTAAGGGGATTACAAATTGATATTCTGAATGTTCTACGAGTATATATTAATAGAAATATACAATTTTGATTTATATTTAGTGTCTACAAGAATGAATAAAACTTTGATTTCCACATGGATTCTGTATCTTTATTTAAAAAATATATTTATAAACTAAATGCTAATATAGGCATGCAGCTAAATTTGAATAATTTTTAAACAAATTTTTTTTGCTAATATAAAAGTTCTGTATTAATTGTACTAAACAAAATTAAGCTGTTATAATTAGCATACACTGAAAAATGAAACAAATGATTATTTGGCTAGGCTATTTATAGATTTAAGACTTAAAGTTAACGGTTAGTTTTATGATGCTAATCCATGATTTAAAGCTCCACTTTCAGTTCCTTTTTGACAAGCTTAACTACAGGATATATATTTAAATTCAGTGTTTTGCCATTTTTATCTACGAAATTCGAGGCATGCAATTTTTAATTGTAGCACATTGTTGTAGTTGGGGGACTGGGACTGGGACTGATGACAACATCGTTGTCGTTGTGGCAGATCGTATCCAAGAGAACTACCTGAGGCACTCGGAAGCGCCATAAAAGTGCCGTAATGAAATCATAAATTAACAAAACCAACGAAAACAACAACAAATAAAATTAACAACAACAAAAAAACATATTACGCGCGCCTGCCGCAACTTGAAATGCATTAATTTAACCGAAGCTGTGGCTGAGGCTGAGGCTGGGGCTGGGGCTTGGTCTCCCTCGAGATGAGCATATATACATACGGACAGATACAACAGTTTGTGAGTATGTTTGTAGAACCGGAATTGAAATCGAAATCGGCAACTGATGGCAAAGAAAAATGTTGACAAAATTGATTTTAATTGTGTAGCAAACATTGACATTGCCTCGTTATTGCTTGGTATGTGTCCTTAACTTAACTTGTCTTAACGGGATTTTGATAGTGCTTAACTGGCCAGTGGCCACATAGCCTAAGTTGCAGTTGCTAAGCATATCTTTTATGGTCCCTCTCGTTACTTGCCGGCTTAAGGCGATTAATTGCAACAATAAACATAAACAGTGATTAAAAATCCACAGTCATAGTCTGAGTTAAAGTCAGAGCTCATAATCCTGCGGAACGGGGCATTAGGGTTGGCGGGTTTTTTGGTGCCGGGGCGTCACAGTCACTGCACTGCAAAGGTCGTACAGTGAACCCGCATACGAGACCGAGATCCGATCCAAACCGATCCGATGCGATCCGATCTGAATCGTTTCGTATCCGAAGCTCATACTCAAAACTCGCGCTGTGAATCACGTCGCGTGGCTGGAATTTTAGCTGTTTTTATTTTAAGTATTATTTATATTTTTTTGAATTTTGAATCATACGTGGTATTAAGTATAATTGTGGCATTCATAAAGAGCTCAAATACTTGATAAATATGTAAATATGTTGGCTTTTAATCAATTACAAGTTCAATTTTGATTGGGCAGTCGGAATGCAGCCTGTATCGACTAAATGCGGCTTCCCGCTGATTCAGAGTTGGCGACTGTATTGACCTTGAGTCGCCTTTTTGGCCAAAAGAATTTCACACTTTCTTTATTGTATTTCACACTCAAAATGTGTGATATGGAATTCGAATACAAACACATTTGATCTTAACATTTTATTCATCCTAATGCAACATTAATCTATAATCTTCTTTAAATTAATTAATCATGGAGTACGGAATTGCATTTTTAATGAGTTTAATCCAGTTCTAAGAGACATTTCCTTGCGATTAGAATGCTTAGAGAACATATACCAGGGTATGTCCATATAATCGGACATTTAGATCACAGTGATTAGCCGTAAGTTGCTTAACAGGAACATAACACACATTATCTTAATCAGGCTGTTGAGGTTGAGCTGTCTTGATGAATTGCACAAGTTGCCCCGGCAGTAGCATTGTTGAGTTGATGAAGTTAACATACTGTCCGATTTTAGCTCCACACATTCCTCCTTATAGGGCTCAGTTATCACGGCCTTGTTTTCCCAGAATCTTCCGTTTAGCACTTGTATCACAGTCACTTGACTGGCACATCCCCTTGTCACGGTTGTTCTCCTCTTTCCGGAAAGGAGATTTATCGTAAAGATGTTTTTGACACACATCGTTGAATTGGGACAATGCACTTTGAACTCGGGTGAATCCCTTAAATCCGAGCATACTACAACTGGACCACGTGCTGTCATCGCAGGCTCCTCAAAGCACTGAAAGCACTCTAAGATCTCAGCTGCTAAGCAGCTGCTGCAAACTGTTGCCAGCACTGTGAAACTGAAGATAAGCCTAAGTTCAGTGCTTATCATTGTGTTAGACTGTAATACAATGCACTTTGCAACAATACGAGTACATTTACTACTAAGTTGTACGGGCTGCCAGCACGAAGTCTGAACAAGAACTACCAACTCTCTGTCCGACTTCAGTATATCACGAATTTCACACTGTATAGTATGACTAAACGTCCGGCTCGGCTCAGTTTTATTTTTGTTTTCATACAATATTTATATTTAGTTCTCCCAGACTTACTGTGCGTCTGTATAAGCACGACTGTATTGCGATTATTCACTCACTCCATAAAAAATGATATGGCGTCCGACTTTTAATCTATGTATTACTCTGAGGACCTAAGAAGTCTCTGGAACCATTGATTAATCTTCAACTGCAAAATAATGTGAGAAATCTTAACTCGATAAGAATCTGTTTTATTTTTATTACATACACAACGAAATTTGATTCTCATATATTAGTTGATCTCTGCATTACTCTGAGGACCTAAGAAGTCTCTGGAACCATTGATTAATCTTCAACTGCAAAATAATGTGAGAAATCTTAACTCGATAAGAATCTGTTTTATTTTTATTACATACACAACGAAATTTGATTCTCATATATTAGTTGATCTCTGCATTACTCTCAGGACCTAAGAAGTCTCTGGAACCATTGACTAATCTTCAACTGCAAAATAATGTGAGCAATCTTAACTCGATAAGAATCTGTTTTATTTTTATTATTTACACAACAAAATTTGATTCTCATATATTATTTGATCACAACCGCAACCTATTAAACTAAGCAACCGATTAAGTGCAAATTTTTATAGGTTTTGACAATTAAATTATTTTATTATTTTCTACTCCAATAATGAATAAGTCTGACAGCTTATCTTATCTTATTTTTTGAGTGTCTTTATAATATAAATATTTTTAAGTATGTTATAAATTTTGATTTATTTATTACTGTTTTGTATAATGTTTGATGACCTCGTACATGTCAGTGTCAAGTCGTTCCGTGCACCCAAATCCCGGTTTGCAAACACCTCAAAAACTTATGATTTACGGGTATTTTCACCTGCATTTTTGCCGTCTGACGGCAATTGTACGGCAATTGAAATCTTTATAGGGCGAGTATTGAGTATTGAGGTTTATCCCATAAATTGGCATCATTACTTTAGGCGTGGGCTTTCGACTTCGATGACTGAATCTCGAAATGTTAGTATAAGTAAAACTCTGTTTGATTTGTCTTTTCAACAGGTTTGTATTGATCCAGTGTGGAGTTCATTTAAGTTTGTTTAATTATCACTCGCTCTATATATTCAATACAATTCAATTTTTAGAGTTTCTCATTTCGGCAATGCCTATAAATATTGGCCAGTCAAAGCGAGTTTTGCCCCCGTATGCGAAATGGTAGCTGATTGCAAATAGATGGATGACTTTGGGTAGCACTTGGTGTATGCACATTTAATTGATTCAATTAAATGAAATGATTTGTGGCATTAATTGTTCGCATTTGTTGTTTTGCGCAACAAATTAATTTAGTAAATACAAAATACAATGTAAACGTTGATCTTAAATTTCGTTAAAGGCGTCACACGAACCGCACTTGGAACAATACAACAAATTACCAATCGCTTTGGCGCTTAATTAGAAACAAGCCGTGTTCTATACAGTATATCCTTACATACTCGTATATGTACATTCATTTGTGTATATTTACTTTTATATTTATGCACGCAAATTTATTTGCCGGTGGGCGTAGAACTGTGAAGAAAACACTTCAAAAGATCAGAAAGGTTCAAAGCACCGAGGTAATTCGATACTGTTATAAATTTTGGAGAGCTTTCGGCTTTGGCATGATTTTTATCGGTAGGTGCTAAATAAATTAAATATTAATGTTTTATCTTGTCTTTAATGTTATCTGGTATTTTATGAGATAAAAGGGAAAAATCCCATCTAAATAAATTCACAGCTCGCTGAAGTGTGAAACATTGAAATGTTTTGTTTTTTACCTTATTTTATTTGATTATTTGTTTATATTAAAGCGAAATGAAATTAAATGCAATTCCGTTGTGTCAGGCTAAAGGAATTTCAATTTCATGTAAACCTAAGTTCAAGGTTAAAATATTTTTACAACCAATGGACTGTTCCAATTACCAGGAATCATTGTCTAGGCACATGGGCGCCACCGCAAAATTGCAATTAAATATACATACATATTTTAATTTGTCACAAAATAAAAAATATATATATTTAAATTGGCGCCTGTTTCGATTTGTTATTTTGCAGCCAATGAATTCTGTTAGCATTTGTCACATTTAAGTGATTATAACGAGTTCAGCGTGAAGGAGGGAGCCGAGTTCATAACAATTTGAAATTCATTAATTGCGAAGCACCAAATTACGCATAATTGTGTTTGGATTTTAACACAATCCAAAAATCCAATTTGAAATATATCTTAATACTTACATTTGTACTAACAAATGTGAGAGAGCATGTATTAATATGTGTTTCGAATATTTTATTGTTTGATAAAGATTCCAGGCGAAAATGTAAATAAGCAACAATTTAACAACCAGTTGATTGTTGATTTTTTGAACGCATTTTACCATTGTTTTGGATGCTTTTAATTTATGCGTTCAGCACGTTAAACAATCTATAACACAATCTACTCGTGTCCAAGTCCAAAACAGTCTATTTTACTATTTTATAGGCCGACAATATTGAATTTTAGGGCCCAGTTTAGGCCTAATAAAATCTTTTCAAGGTTTTCCCTCTATCGGCATGTCGATATCTGAGTTGTTATTGAACGTTGACTCATCATTATATATATAAATATTGTGTGGCTCATCAATTGAAGTATTCTTAATGTAGGCATGCAAGGTAATAGGTTAAAGGTCCCTGGACAAGTTCAGAGTCAAGAATCACAACAGCTACCAACTTTGAGGGCGTATCATCTTTCGATTTTGACTGGTTTTCATCATGCTGTTGTTTTTTATGTCTGTACCTAATCTGGCAGATGATTGATGAGTGTTGACCACTCGTTTTGATTGATAGCCAGTTATTATTAATGCCCATCAAGACAAACGACTGTTTTATTGTTTATTATGAGCGTTAAATTTGATTTAAACGACACTAATTAACTATAATCCTATCAAATCCGATGAAATGTTAACAAATTGCCTCACAGCGGAAACTCAGCTGCTTTCTAAAACTTCCGACATTTTAAAGATGATTATCAGCATTTTATAGGTGTGGTCTGGAATTTAAATTGTTAATTATAGAATATTGGCAATAGAGAGTTAAATATTGCAAAATAACTCTCTATTATATTTATTAAATACAAACGTACTACCTCAATTTTAAATTTTCCAACACTTTTTGGTTGAGTGCACTTGTCAGCTGATGAGTTAAGTTCATCTGATCGCATCGCATTTTCAGAGAGCTGTCAATATTTTTACTGGTTCCGCTCAGATTACAGAATTTTGCTTGCGTTCAAAAGGTCAAAAGCAATTGGGTACAATCAATGCAAACAAGTTGCGTTAAAAGTCACTTTATGGCTTGTTAGTATGCAAAGAATTTGAATTAATATCCGTTACGACGAGCTGACAATTGACTGACTTGGGGAGCAACCAGTTGCGTTTAATTAAATAATTAAGCTGTGACATCTTCTACATAAAACTAGTCATTTAATTATCTACCCACAATCAATTAGTACTCAATGCCGCAGCAGAAACTAACCTGGCCAGTGATTGAATTAGCTGCCGTTAAACGCATTCAACGTGTCGAAATGTACAGAAGCTTGTTCATTGCATTGCTGCTATTGGGTCAGGATGGGGTGCAAGGAACCGATGAGGAGCCAGCACCACTGCCAACGGTACGTACCAGGCCGGGTCACTATGAGCCGCAATTGTACGGCGCTGGTGGTTGGTATATGGCGGATAACAGTGGAAAGTATCGACATGATCCGAGACCATACGATGGCGGTTACGGTGATCGTGGTCAGCCATATGCAAATGACTTGCGTGGAATCTTTAGGCAGGCGGAGGAGCAGCTGGTGGCCAGCGTACAGGAGGCCAATGAAGACTTTGCCTTGGGACCAAGAGATCATCTGCGCTTCATGATTGATTTCAATTACAATGGCACAGGCTGGCAAATAATTCAATTCGAATGGGTGCGTGATGGCGATGGCACCAACGAGGAACAGCAACTGTATAAATATGTGAATGAGAACAAGCTCTGGGAGACGGATGTAGAATCTCAGCCACAGTCAGCCTATAACTATGAGCATCCCCAGCCAGCAATTGCTGATCCAGGACAATATGAAACGGACTCCCAGCTGCAACCTCAGCACGATCAACAGTCGTCTATTGATTCTGAACAGGATGTAAGTATTTATGACTTATCTACCAAATGCTCTTCTATATGTACTCTATTTGCAGCCAGCTAAGGTGCAGTCTACTATAAACAATGTACTAGAGTACATACAACGGCGCATCCTGCCAACTCTGAACTGAGCTGAGGCGTCAATAAAGTAAAAATAATGTTTTATTTGTTTGAAAATATTTTTGATTGTAATCCAAAATAAATAAACGATTTAATTCAGTGATTTGTTTCCATGTAAATTTCTACATTACTTTTTTTTAAACTTTTAAAATTCATTTTAAAAATTTTTCTAAGCAAATCAATCATATTTCGATTTGGGTACAGGTTAAATAAATTAAAAATATTTTAGCTTTCAGATTAATCCTTTTATTTCCATTTCAATGCAATTAAACAAACATGAACATGAGCCTAACTCTGCAATGCACCCTTCTCCTTAAGATAGGCCAACAGCCTGGGAATGTGATCGGGTACCTTGGGAATGTGCTCGCCAACGGGCACGAAACCGTTCTCATCAGCCACGTAGTCCACGCGATAGAGTAGGCCATCATCTCCAGTATAATGGTAGAAGCCCTGGGCTCGGATTGCATCGCCTTCCGTTTGCTTCTCAATGCGTCCACTCTCCTCGCCAAGAATGCCATTCTCAGTCTCGTAGCTGTCGTAACATTGCAGGGATTTAATTCATAAGTGGGAATACCGTTATATATTATGTACTCACAGATAGTTGTAGCCGTCTGTTTCAACGGCTGCCTCTTGACGTATAATAGCGAAGCCTCCCTTGCCGACGCCTGTGCCGGTTCCTTGTGGCAAGTTAGGACGTTGATCCACCGCAACGGGCACAACGCGAGGAGCAGTGATACGAGGCTTTGCAGTAATTCGGCCACTTCCATTGGCTCCACCACCACCTCCACCGCCGCCACCACCGCCACCACCGCCACCACCGCCAGCACCACCGAATCTGTTCTTGTCGTTCACATAGGGATTATTACCGCCAGAGTAGGCGCCGCCAGGACGATTATCATGCTCATATTTTCGGTCATCATGCACATAGCGTCCATCGTTGCCTCCGCTATACCTACCATCGTTACCACCGCGATACCTTCCATCATTGGCGCCCACATAGCGTCCATCGTTGTTGCCTGCGCCAGCCCTAACAGTGGGCAGCACTCTTGGATCAGGACGATAGCGTCCGTCGTTCTGGGCGAGCGCAATGGTAGCGCAGATCAGCAGTAGAATCTGTGGCACAGGAGCTGTTACCTTCGATAGCAAAAACATCAGGAGTTGCACTTACCGTTAGACGCAGCATCTTGGTCAATCAAGCAATGAGCAGTTCTAGCCACAATCTGAGCTTTATATATGAGATTCACATCGCCCACTGGCAAACGATAGATTCACTCGTTCATCTTTGTATGTGTGCTATGGTCAACTGGCTAAATGACAAAATGACAAAGTTGCCAAATGATTATATGGCTTACAGTCTAACCGGATAAGTCGGAGCTGATGCGACAACTATTGCAAAGCGCTCAAAACTAGATCTATTAAAAGACGTGATTTATGGGGCGTTTGCTTCATATTTTCTGGAAGGCGCAAAGCGAACCGATAGGCCATTCTTCTTATGACGATCTATTGAATTAATTAAACTCGTAGTATGATCATCGTCTCAGACACGGAAACACTGTCATTTCTCTGAGCGTTGACAAATTTCGTCGAATTTTGGCTGCAAAGCAAAAAACGAATTCCGGATTGCCACACACAAAGCGATCCCCAAACCAGTTGCTACAGCTGTTTTTTGGAAAGCCTGAAAGTATGCTATATTTTGTTTAAGCAAGCAATGATTAATGTGATGAGTGTTGCCGTGGGAGGACAAACTGTGGTGAGAAGTGGAGATATTATCTTAGCGTTTGTAGTTAATTACTACATAAAGAGTATACAATAGTCGCTGACTGATGGACTAATAAACTGTTATTGTGACGCCTCTGAGGTCAATAGCTCATTGACTACTCATTAAGTTGTTCACTTGCTTGTACTCGTTGGCATATATCTAAGCTCGGACTGAGCTCGTTTCCGAAAGGTTAGAAAACTTAACAATTTATTCGTTTTATATTGTTTATTAATTTTGCATATATATACATGTGTGCAATGAGCTTTAAATAACAAATATCTGATGTTGTCTCTGACTCCCTTTGCCATCAGTTGGCTAGTTAGCCTCTACGTGCGGTGTAGCTCTGGGATTCAGCTGGCGGCGGTGGTGCGGTGGCTATGTACTCCAAAGCCCTCTGTATGGCTGGTGGTATGGGCGGTGCTGTGGGCAAGTGATCGCCCTGTGGCTGGAAGCCGTTCTCATCGGCCACATAAGTAATCCGTATGGGTGTGCCATCAGGTGCAGTGTAGGAGTAGAAGCCCTGCGCGACCTGTGCCGGGCATAAGTCAAAACCAGAATGAATGAAGCGCAATGCACAGTTGAAGCTAATTACAAAATCTTGAGCAATTTGTCAGCCACAGGGCAATTTCGAGGGGCATTTGGTTGAGGTTACTTTGCAAAGTTGCAAGTTGCCAGTTGCCAGTTGCAAATGCCAAATGGCTTCGCGATTTAAGGTCGCATTACGAAAAGTTAACTCACCGGTCCTGCATTGTCAGTGCCTGCATTCTTGAGATATCCCTCCTCCTCCACATTAATGCCGTTTTCCGTCTCATAGCCATATTTGTAAGAGCCATCAAAGTTCACCTCCTGCTCCTGACGCAAGATCTTGATCGGCTCTGTGGCAGGTCCTTGTGGTCGGGCATATGCTGTACACAGCAGCAAAGCTGCAACAGTCAACAGCTGTTGACAAACGGATAAGCAATTAGCCACAGCTGATGGATCTGGGTATTGGAGTTGACTTACTAGATTCTGCATGAGCTGGATGTATCCTTATGTTGGGGCACTGTGGAGTGGAAACTGTCGGCGTCTCAAGTTGTAACTGTGGCTAACAACTGCAAAGGTTTGCATATTTATAGCAAAACTTGAATCAGTGGCACAGCATTTGAGTACGAGTACTTGTACTGCTGTTTGAACTTTACAGTTTTCAGTTGCCTCTTGCCACGCTCGCGGCACAGCACAGCAACAGTACCATAGTGCAACAGTGCAACAGTGCAACAGAGCGGCCCAACAAAGTGTTTAGCATTTTGCAGTTGTACGGATCAGAAGCCAAACTCCCAAGCTTACAGCCTGCCCAAGTGATTAAATCTTCTTTAGGCTCTTCAAGAGCATTCATTGTTCGCGTGTTGTTGCTTTATGAACAAATGTGCAATTTGTCGAGTAATTTGTTTACAACTTATAACATGATCATCTCCGTGTTGGGAGGTGCTTACTAATTTTTCCAAATTTATTTATGTATAATAACAATTAAGTTAAATACAAACTAAATTATTTAATTTATATTTCTTGTTTTGTATAACTAATAATTTATGAAATTTTTGGAAATATTTGAATTATCTTGATATTTTTCACATATGTAAATTACAAGCTTTAATAATTAGGTTATATTTATAATCTCATCAGAAAACAACTTTATTTAAATTTGTCAATTATATTGTATTTAATTGTGAAAATTCACAAATTATACTAATTATTTTATGATTTATTTATACTAACATTGTACTCGTACAAAATGTTGAGTGATTTATGTATTTTGAAAATATTCACACAAATCAAACGACATGGTTTATCTCTCACGTTGTGCTATATCTAAATACTTTGGTCAGTTTTGATGGAGTGGTAAACTTGTATGATGGCATTCAAAGAACACGTATTGCATTTCAAATCAATTTGTCAGCTACATTTTTAGACATTTAACTTTAGCATTAACTGAGTTCTTTCTGATCTGCCATCCATACTCACACTCACATCCACATCCACATTTACAGCCAAAGCCAAGAGCCACTTGAAATTGCGCAATCTGAAGCCGTCCCATCAATAGCCATCGCAAGTGGAGGCGGCAACGGCAACATCATTATACGATTACCATTATACGATTATGTACTATAGTTGCCATCACACCTGACCATGATCATGTCTAGCTGGTTGTCGGTCTGCTCGTCTGCCAGGCTGCTGACCTTTGTTGGAGGTGGCATGCGGTTACTCTGAAGCTATGTAGTATGTAATGCTAGTCGTGCTCTTAGGCAGGCGTTTTCAATAATTTCAACAATTCAACAAATTGACCAAAGGCGATAATGAGCCCTCATTTGACTGGGTCATTCTGGTGCTATACATATAGTATATGGTGGTGCTAAATGTCAAGTAATTAAAAACAGAACTCAGAAATATTTATGTTGTTGTTAAATTTATTGTGGATAAATTAGTTTTACATTTTCACATTTTAACGAAGATATTGGTGAATGTGGTAGGCAAGTTAGGTCACTGGTAGATCACTCAGTCGAAGGGAAAATTTATCCCTTTTTGTTGAAGAGCATCGACAATAGTTGCTGCTTGAAGGGCTTTTGCGTCGTAACATCATCATAGTACGAATAATAATATTCAGGGTAATCAGTATAATAATAATCATAAAGATCGGTATAGTCGGATGATAATTCTCCGTCGGTCAGGTCCTCTTCGAGTGCCTCTTCGATTTCTTCCTCAACATCTGCGGTGTTTTGGGCTTGAACAGCAACCAACATCGTCACGGCAAAGAAGAAAACGACCAGGAACTTCATTTTTTTTGTGTTAGGCTTTAAGCTTTCCTTGACTGCTACTCAGATCGAAGTGTGTCTTTCCATGCCCCATGGCAGTACTTTTTATACTCTTTGAGAATGACTGAAAAGTGGCCACAGCTTCAGATAACATATTATTTACACAAATGTTTCTGTTCGTGTAACAAACTCTATTTAATCTCAAATGTTTGTTTCATGTGCATTATGAAATGCAAGCCAGTTCAATTCACTTTTGACAGCCCAATTCAAGCCCTTTGTTTAACTTGTCTTTAGAGAAGATGGGCGCAATACCATGATGAAAAAAACAAACAGACAAACAGTTGGCGTGTAACATTGTTATAGGTGTATGTACAAAAAGTTTGATACTGCACTATTTGTCTAATATTCTATTATTCTGAAGTATTATCGTTAATAAATGTAGCGATCATAGGAGGCGGGCCACTCCATAGCATGCACAAAGTCTGGCAAATCGGCTATAAACTTTTCGCTCAAAGCATCCCGCTTATGGAGAGGACTAAGATAGTGCCCAGAAATGCCAATCTCAAACATGGCCTGATTGTGATTATCGTTTACATTCTGGAAATCAAGGAGTATCTTAATTAGAACCATTATTCTTCATTCTACATATGTTCCATATTACGTACCACTAAGTCCAGATGGAAGAGAATGGGGGAATCATCCGCAGCCCAGGCAAAGAAGATGTGATATGGTGGCTTGAAAGTGCCTGGCTTGTCTAACATTCCTCTCAAGAATGACCAGTCCACAATTTTCACACCATCCAAGGGCTTCAGGAAGATGCTCATACGAGCGGGTCCCGTCAATTTGAAATGATATCGTACGGTATGGTCAGCTTCCAGTTCAGTCTTGTTGAGCAGCTGTAGAGTCGTGGTGCCAGGTATCTCAACGGTCTCTTTTCGGGGTAGCCAACGTGCTGCTTTACGTGCCTCACACCAGCGGTGATTGAAGCAGGGCACACCACACATCATTTGGGCATCGCACACCGACTCTAGACTAATGATTTCACTAAAGTCCATTTTATCGCGCAACGGCTGCTCCAGGCGGCGATCCTGCAAGTCGAAGTAGTAGCCAGAGTCGTCCAAGCTGAGCGAACCATCGTACTCGTAAAATCTGCGATGCACTTGCTGCAAGTATCCGGAAGAATGAAAGAGATAGCAGTCAAATGCTGGATTCAAACTTACCAGGAAGTTAACTCGCATCACATTTGTCCTAGCACGATACGGAAAACCCACCTCCGATACGGATATCATGCAGAATATGAAGGTGATGAGAGCCAAGCCACCAATCATGCAGTTTGGCCGACGGAAGATGTTGATGAGTGGCGCCTGTATAGAGAAGAGTTTAAGATAGTTATTACATTCGCCACAAGTCATACAAATCTGTTGGACTTACCAGAAAACCCATAGCTAATATTGTACCCAGTGCACACAGCAGAGCTATAAGCATATCCGGATTAACCTCGGTTCCCTTACGCGCTGTCATTGGAATTACAATGACAAGGAACGAGTGGAACAAGTAGCTGAAGTAGAGGAAGGGTATTATCTGGCACACACCCAGCAACAGTGACCAGTAGTAGCCTGTAAAATATGAATACATGAAGCTGATCCAAGCTAAAATGATGATGATCAGAACCTACCGCGACCATGGAGCGTGGTCAACAAATTGAGAAGCAGGGCGCCCACATAGAAGAGCAGGGAGATCATTAAGAGATAGCCACTGCGTATGCTAACTGCTGTAAGGATGAGGCAGAGCACGGCAAGCAATACACAATGGGCGTGTCCAGCCATTTGCAGGTGATATGTATGTGGTATGTTTTTCTATAGATTAAATAATCTAAATTAATTATTCGGTCACAGTTGAGCTGCTACTTACGCTGGGTCGCAGAGTGAAGTAGAGGGTGAAGGGCAGCGCCAGACCGATGATCGATGGGACAATGTAGAGTCCAATCACTAGCCAACTGTTGGTGAGGTAGGTCATTGTACGATTGCCGGCATCGTAGAACACAGACATGAGCAGCGGCAAGCCGAGCGCCAGCAAAAATGCAACCAGTTCCAAAAGAAAGAGTAGACCAAATTCGGCAGCCACTGAGCTGACCCTAAGATCAGTTGTCTTGGATATGCGCCAGATGGACACAAACACAAGAATGAGGCCAGCTAGGGCAAAGCTAATATTTAGCGCAATTCCCGTGGACTCCAAATAGTAGACAAAGAACAGACCCAGAAAATCAAAAAACACTGAATGACCCTCGGAGTGTGCCTAGGGTGTCATAAAGATTGCGTTTATCTTTACAGTGATGTATATGGCATGTTATGGTGGCGATAACTGAACCTACCTCAGTATCATACATCTCCTCTGAATTGCAGATGCTACGCACCAGCGATAGCACATTCTCTCCAGTATTTTGAATCGCGTCTCGGGATATAACATCGAAGCGATCATACTTGGTGTGGTAGACAAAGCCATTGTAGCATCCAGCCATATCCAGACCTAAGAGATAATGAGGTGAGACTTGATGGCGAATGAAGTTGTGTGAGCGGACACTCACCTGGCACAGGTCCAAAGTCTCTGAAGATTCTAAAGTCTGTATCAGAGGGTATGATGCCAGCCTGGAATATCTCCTCTGCCATCGTGGTGGCAAAAGGATGTTTGGCGGCTTCCTTGTAGTGCTGCAAGTTTGTTAAAGTTGGATAAGATTAGATTAGCTGATATCATATCATATTATATATAAAAGATAAGACGCGCACACAGATGAACTACGTGAGTTTTTAGATAAACTTACTCGCATCAGCCAGGGATGATTGGGTCCGCCTTGAAAGAGAATCTCACGTCCACCAGCGCCAGCAGAGTCCAAATTGATAAGAGCTCTATAATATTGTCAATTGATTTCTAGACAAACAACAGTTTTCCGAATTTACTCACTTGCAGTTAGGTGACCATTTGTGCTGAGAGATGAAGGCGTGTGAGCCCTGCAGCGGCTGCTCCTCGGCACCATTGAACAGAAAGACAACCGGATGCAACAGAGTTTCCTCGGAGGTGGCCAATTGCCGCATCGCCTCTAGCATGGCAACAACCATGAAGGCAGCATCTCCAGTACCTGCAACCGCATGGAGTCAATCTCATTGCTAACAGCTCGTTTTTTAACTCCTGGCTTACCTACACTGCCAGGCTTGGTGTCGTAGTGACTGTTGATAAGCAGATAGGACGTGCTATTGGAACCCTTTGTGCTCAGCTTGACAACCACATTCTGCACGGCCTGATACATGTTGATCATCTCCCAATGCAAGTATGCTCCCGATGCCTGTTGCACATCCACCTCCATCTCATACAGATCACTCCGCATTACCTTACGAACTTTGTCTATTTCGTTGAGCATAAATTGCACCATTGTCTTTTCATTCATTTCATCGCCAACAATCTTTGGTCCCATGCGATCCAACTCTAGCAATATTTGCTGAGCACGCTCGGCCACAAACTGGCCTGGTTTGCTGGCTTCCTCATCAATCCTTATGGCCGTGGGCAAATAGTTGAAGAGTGGAAAGACCACGGCAAAGAAAAGTGCTACCCATATGAGCAGAAAAGTTGGGGAATAGTACCAGGCCAATGGCTTTGAACGCTTATCCTTCTCACTTAACTCAATGATGGTATTGGTGATATCCATGTCCGATTCCTGAATAAACAAGATAGGTAATCTGTTACAAAACATTCATAATGGATATTGCCAGAACATCCTACAATCTTATCCTTTCCGTCCTCCATGTTGGCAGCTTTTTTCCGCAGTACCAGAAACGACCAACGTCTTGCGGCGACTAAGTAAAAATCTCACTAATTTTCTCAATTTTAAAGCAAATTTGTATGTACCAGTCTTATCAGCTGTGATTTCATATCTTTGAATTTAACTGTATGTACACGTGCCCATAAATTGTACGAGTATATGTATCGCTGATAATGGAGGATATCGATATTTATGGGCTCAAATACTAATATTCATTTATTGTCCTTCATATCAATGCAATAATATGTATATTTGAGTAAATCAATTTCGTGATACTTTGGAATTCGGTTCAAGTTCAGATTGAGTTGCTATCCTCAATTGTCGGATCTCCACCTAGATTATGCCAGCTGTCGTTCTTAATAAGGTGGGTTTATTGATTTAACTACTTCGCATCTGTAAACCAACTAGCAGTCAGCCTTTATTATTGGCACTAACCCGGCAGTATGAATATCTTTACGATCTTAAATTTTTATCGAGTCCCACGCGAATTGGTAAATAATCATAAAGCGACTATAATGCTAACTCATTATTATCGACAAGAAGGCATGTCGGGGAATTTGTGTAAGACTTAGAGTGACATGTAAAATTAATGATTTGGTAATTATCAGTGGGGTCAACTGTATAATATACATATTATTATGGCTCATTGTAAGAATATTTTATTAGTTTGCACTACCTTAAAACACATTAATAAAATCAATAACCAACCTTCTTGATGTTTGGTTACTATGCAATAAACTCTTCGAGTATTGAAGAGATTTTTAAAAAAATTTGTAAAGAGAAGTAAGAAGCTAATTGTAAGCTGCTTAAATTTGGGTCGAATCCGACTATTATAATATGTACATAATATTTTATAGATTTTCTCAACATGGTTTTGTATTAGAAAAATAGTAAAAATCCTTGAGATTGTTCTGTCAATCTTTCGTTTGTTAAAATGGTCTTATTTTTTCTTTTTGTGTATTTTATTTTCATCGTGCCCAATTTAATTTTATTTTGGTTAAACATATGTATTACATTAATGTTTTATATTATAGATTTTTAAATTAAGTATATAATAATATATTTTATTAATATAAATATTAATATATTAACTTATATAAATATTTCATTACATAAATATTTAGTTCGAATGTACTCAGAGTACATAACTCTTGTATAATGTAGGCCACTCCATCACATGTACAAAATCAGGAAAGTCAGCTATAAACTTCATGGCCGTCGAGTCCCTTTGATAGTCATAGCTGACATAATGCCACGCAACGCCCAACTCAAAGATGGGGACATCAAAGATTCCATTAGCCTTCTGCAGAAGAAATCAAAAGAAAGCAATGTTTCGACATTGTATAGATGTATATTGTTCGTTATGACTCACCACAAAATCAATGTGAAATTTCAAAGGAGTGTTATCCTTGCCGTAAGAGAAAAATATTTGATATGGCAACGTGTAGCTTTCAGGCTCGTCCAGCATATTACGAATGAAAGACCAGTCTTCTACGGCCACTCCCTCAAGCGGTTGTATGAACAAGCCCATATGCGGTGGGCCGCTCAATTCGAACTCATAACGCACTGTTTGGTTAGTGGGCAAAATGGTTTTAGCCAAAAGTGCAATGGAGGCATTGCCAGGAATGATCACCGGCTCCTCTCGCGCCAACCAGTGGCCTGTGGTGCGTGCCTTGCACCAGCGATGATTGAAGCAGGGTACCCCACACATCAAATGTTTTTCGCAGTCGTCCTTAATGCCGTACAGACCAGTCAAGTTGACTGTGGTGTCTTCGAGGGGATATTGGAGACGTCTATCCTGAAAATCAAAGTAATAGCCCGAATCGCTGAGACTTACGCTTCCATCATATTCGTAGAAAGTGCGATGCACGTGCTGTCGATAACCAATTAACAAATAAATAAAGCGTTCACTTCGATTGATTTGATTACCGAACTTACCAAGAAATTCACCCGCATAACGCTGGTCTTGGCTCGGTAGGGAAAACCCACATCCGAAACGGCAATCATGCTGAATATAAAGGTCACAATACCCATCGACAGCATTACAAACTTCGACCAGTGGAACATGTTGATTAGTGGCGACTGTAAATTAATGGATTTAACCTCTTTTTAATAAGCGTAAAGATCTCGGCTTACCACAAATCCCACAGCAAAGAACGTACCCACTGCACATAAAACACATACTAAAAGATCGGGATTAATTGCGCTGCCATTACGCCCCATCATGGGCACGAAAATAACAAGGAACATGTAGAACAAGGAGCAGAAGTAAAAGAAGGGTATCAACTGAAATATTTGCATAATTAGCACCCAATAGTAGCCTGCAATGAAATTTAAAATTAATTTAAATGTTTTCATTCAGTCCCTCAACACAATTTACCTCGATCGTGCAAGCGGCTCAACAGGTTAATCAAGAGCGAAGCTGAGTAGAATAATGTTGATATCATGCAAAGATAAGGTGTGCGCAGACTGATTGCAGTCAGTACGATGGCAATAAGAGATAGCACAACGCAGTGGGCATGCAGGCTCATTTGTAGATGGTAGGCATGACTAATATTTAGCTGCAATGAGGTGTAAACTGTGTAGACTAAAAGCAGGGTTTGTAGATTGATTGCTTACCTTCTTGCGCAAACTATAATAAACAGTTGTGGGCAAACTGAGTCCAATGATGGCCGGACAGATGAATAGGCCAAACATTAGCCAGGTGTTTGTAAAATAAGTAAGCGATCGATCGCCGGCATCAAACATAAGAGCCATCAGCAACGGCAAGCCGAGACAAAGTACCATGCCCAGCACATGGAGTGCCACTAAGATTCCAAACCAAATATAAATGTTACATGCAGACAACTCGGATACTCTTCCCATACGCCACAATGAGACACCGACTAACAACAGGCTAACAGCTGCAATGCATGAGTTGAGAATGGTACCAGTGCTTGCTCTGTAGTACACAAAGAAAAGGCCAAGAAAGTCGAAGAAGACGGCATGTCCTTCACTGTGTGCCTGCAATTACATTATTGAATATTCCAAGAATAACTCATTGAAAGAGGGGTCTCACCTCTACGTCGTACATCTCGCTGGCATTGGCAAAGGCACGCACAAGGGGCAGCACATTTTCGCCAGCATTTTGCAAAGAATTTCTGGGTATGGCAGCGTAGTTGTCGAATATGGTGTGATATACATAGCCATTGCTAACCTGTGCGATGTCCAATCCTGCAATTAAACAAATATGATATCAGGCTCTGCAACTGATTTATTCATGCACTCGTACCTGGCACATGGCCATAATCACGAAAGATGCGAAAGTCCGTGTCGGAGGGCAGTATGCCGGACTGAAAGATTTCCTCCGCCATCGTTGTGGCAAATGGATGTTTCGCATTGTTTTTGTAGTACTGAAAATGAACAAATGGCTGTCGTGAGTAATGGCAAATGGACACGCTTCCGACCAACTGTTTGTTTATCATAGCGTTATAAAAAGGCAACCATTTATGCGATTTTTACTGCGTCATAAAGTTCTAAGCACTGCCGCGTGCAATCTGTTGATAGATAAGTACGAGTATTCGCTTAATAACATACATACCTCCATTAGCCATGGATGATTTGGGCCACCCTGGAATAATAGATCGCGTCCACCGCTGCCAGCCACTTCCAGATTAACCAGCGCCCTGGCAACATTTACTATTGGTTAACAATCTATGCAAAATATTGTGTATGGTTCATAGCGTGCTTACTTGCAGTTGTTGGCCCACTTGTGTTGTGTGATAAAGCCATGTGAAGCTTGCAAAGGATTCTCTTCTGCACCATTGAATAGAAAGACTATTGGATGCTCAAATGTCTGCGCCGATATGGATATTTGGCGTAGCACCTCCAGCATAACGATAACCATGGTGCCATCATCACCAGTGCCAGGACTGCTGGGCTTTGAGTCAAAATGACTGTTGACAAGTAAATAGTTTTCACTGGCGGAGCCACGAGTGCTCAGCTTGACAACCACATTCTGTACGGACTGATACATGTTCACCATATTCCAATGCATGTACGCACCAGATGCTTGCTGCACGTCCACCTCGAGATTATAGAGATCGGCTCTCATTGAGTTGCGTACTTTCTCGACTTCAGCGACCAGGAAAGCAACTGTTACCTCCTCATTGGCAATACTGCCCACGACCTTGGGGCCAATACGATCATAATCGTATAGAATACGCTGTGCTCGTTCAGCCACAAATTGGCCAGGCTTCTGTGCCTCTTCAGCGATTGTTACGCTGTCCGGAAGTCGACTAAAGAGAGGTATGACCACAGCAAAGAAGAGCGCCAGCCAAAGGAGTAAAAAGCCGGGTGCATAGAACCATGGCACCTTTGCTTTTAAATTTTTTGGGGCTTTTAGTACATTGATGAGTGCTACATCCAATTGAACATTGTCAGTGCTCTAGAATTAAAAGAAACATCTTAGTTGTTATACACTAAAAGATTTTTTCATATTTACTCACATGTGCGTCCTTTTCTGTAGGGGACATTTCTGCTGAAAGCACCAAAGTCGTTTTGTTCCAATGCTGGGAAGTTACAAACTAAAACTGTTTTGCAATCATTTGTTTAGTTGGACGCTAGGTTTTATCGTTACACATTTGTACTTTGTAGTCTATAAAGATAAACACAAGAGTGTGATATACAACGACAAAAAACATGGTCGGCTCGTGGTCAAGAAATAATTGATATCCAAGTTGGTAATGGTATCTAAAATTTTAGTATTGCCAATGTCAGATTGTCGTTAATGTTTGTAATTGAAATCGATTATATAGATGTACAATATATATTTACGCAAATTTTAATATCTACACATACTTATTTGCTGGGTTATACCCAATTCTATATAGCAAGCGGCGCTTTGTGAAATCAAAACAAACCAAGAACACTCGACATCCCCGAGTACTTCGTTCGTTTTATTGAAGTTATAAAAATTTATTGACTCGATGTTATAATAAAGGAAATCAATGATAAGTGTGCAATTATCAATTCCAAAACAATGGGTCTGACTACAAACAGCTTCGCCAAAAAAAACCGCCTTTGAAATATATACAAAAAATATTGTACATGAATAACGTTATTTTTATTAACAGTTGCCAACTATTTTTGTCTATTGTATTTTCTTATAATTTTGTTTGTTTGTAAATTGTTTGATAACCAACTAAATATATAGAAGGCATTGATGCAAATGAATACAATTTTGTAAACATTTTATTGTCTTCTTAAGTAGAATCGATTATCGCAATTAAATTCGTCAGGAAAACTTATTATTATCCATCTATTTAGCTGTACGTTATTATCACAACGTACAAAATTCAATTTTCGCGCTCATAAGCCATCAATTTCCACGACGCCGTTGTTATATATTTTGCTAAGCTTAACACTTCCATCTGAGTTTACGAGCGCTGTTAATTTATACATAGAGCACTTTGCGCTAATGTTATGCATTTTGCGTTATTTGTTGTACATGTACATACATATGTATACATATTTTAGTATGTCAGCCACAAAGAAACTGGTGTGGCGACGAAGTGATAGAAAACGAATAGGTGGGTGTTGCTTTTACTATATCTATTTTTGGAAGACAATTTAACAGGTGGATTTGATTACACACCTTCCACGATAAACACAATTTTATTGTCATCAGAAAAGTAAAGATAGTTTAAATTAATATTATATAGTCATAATCGACAAACCCTATCATCGAAAATCAACAATTAGCATTTATTTAATTCTTACTAGTTTCTGCACGGAACTTTATACTTTAGTGAACACTGATACTTTTAGTGTATAATATGACAAATGAATGTTAATATATATGTATGTACATTAGATGCCAAATATTTCGCCAAAATATTTGAACGTTTTTCTGACCATTTAAAATTGTTTTTCAAAAAAGGTTGAAAATCATGCTGTTGTAATATTTTATTATAAATACATATGTACATATGTTACAATTACAAAGTTAGATTGATTAAGAAATAATTAAAAATTTATATTAATTTAATCTTTTATTGATTAAATCTTTAAAAATTATATGAGTACAAAAATGTTTGTTAAAAAAGATTTGTTGTTTTAAAAAATGTATCTTTTGTATATGACAGGCCATTGGGCCAGAATTGAATATGATGGGAATGATGCTGCGTACTTGATAGCTTCGTCATCTCCAGGGTGGCCAATAAAATGTGCCGAAACACCTAATTGAAAAGCAGGAAAGTCAAAATCGCCATTCTGTTTCTAGTGGATCCACAATCGAAGATATAGAATTTGTGATCGTATTAATAAAAAGAATCATAATACAATTATGACAACAAGTTCATCTTACCGTTAAGTCCACTGTAAAATTCAATGGACTGTCATCAATACCTTGAGTTAAGTAGATGTGATAGGGTTGTTCTTTTTCAAGATAACTGCTTAAGAAGGACCAATTGCTTATCTTCGCGTCTTCGAAGGCTTTGAAGAATAAACTCATGTGATTCGAACCCGTCAACTGAAACTCATAGTGCATAGTCGTCCAATTAACTTGGGTTTTGTTCAAGAGTTCCAATGTCATTTCTCCTGGTGGAACAATCGGCTTAGATCGTGGTAGCCATTTGAGTGCTAAGCGATTATGATAGTACCGATAGTCATACAAGGGCATACCACACATCATGCGAGTTTCACATCGGGATTGTATGCTAACGAGACCAGTTAAGTTCACATTTGTGTCTACGAATGGTGTTTCGGCTCGTCGATCTTGAAAACTAAATAGATAACCAGACTCATCTTTACTAAGAGTGCCATCGTACTCGTAGAACATATTTCGCACTTGCTGCAATACAACAAAATATCCTGATTATAGACGGAAGATCTTTCTGTGATGTTCACTTACCAGGTATGCAACTCGCTGACCACTTGTCACTGGACGATATGGGAATCCAAAATGTGTGCTACTAGCCAAGAACAGAGCGATGGCTGTTGTTGCCAGCAGAGCCCATACCACAACACTAGGTCGACGTAATGTATTAATCAATGGCACCTACAAAAAGGGTTGGTTAGTGGGACACTTAGTTAATACAAACATTTTGAACTTACCATAAATCCAAAGGAGAGAATTGTTCCTATGGCTGACAAGACCGCAATATGTAAGTCGCGGTTGGAAGCACTTCCAGAGCGACCACCCATAGGTGTTAGCACCACAACGAATAGATACATTATATAGCTGCTGTACAGAAAAGGAGCAATCTGGCTTGCTTTTAGCAGAACTGTCCAAGCATATCCACGGTCGTGCAGAGTGGTCAATAGATTCAAGGCCAAGGAAATAATGTAAAATAGCAGTGGTATTACAAAAATATATGCTGATCGGAAGCCTAAAGCTTGAATAGAAAAAACTAGAATAGCGAGGATGACGGCCTGACTATGTAGTGCCAACTGCAGATGGTAGGGATTTGAGAGCTTATCCTGCGAAATAAAAATATACGAGTACGTATATAGGGATATAGGGAAATGTACTCTATTTTAGATATATTTGGCTTTATATTATAGAGAGACTTACGTTACGTTGGAGATTGTAGTAGATAGTTATCGGCAGGCTGAGGCCAATGAGTGAAGGGCACACATACAATCCGACTATTAGCAAGGGGCTGCTGTAGTAAGTTAGCGATAGCCCGAATAAGTCCATTGCATAGGCGACAAATATGGGAAGACTTATTCCAAGTATGAAGGAAATAATCTGAATGACAAAGACCAGTGTAAACCAACGGATTACATTATGAATTGAGTCATATGAGCCAATTGACATGCGCCACATTGAAATCAAAACTAAAGCAAAAGTAGCTGCAGAAACTCCAAAGTTCAAACATTTTCCAGCAGTCTCTGAATAATGGAAGAAGTAGAGTCCTAGAAAGTCAAAGAAGACAGCATGTCCCTTCTTGTGAGCCTGTGAATACAGTTGGTTTAATATAGTTAGATGGTTAGATGAAATAAACCCTTACAGCAGTATCAAATAATTCGCTGGCATTCGCCAAACCTCGAACCAAGCTAAGGACATTGTCACCGGTGTTTTGGAATGAGCCAAGAGGGATAACATCAATGTTGTCGTATTTGGTGTGATAAACGTAACCATTAATGCACTGTGCCATATCCAAACCTACAATTTAAAAGTTTTAAAAATAAAAATAAACTTTAAATCTCTTCACCATCATATTGCATAGACTCGTACCTGGAATATTTCCATATAAATTAAATTGACGAAAGTCTGTGTCCGATGGAATAATACCGGATTGAAAAACTTCCTCCCCCATTGTTGTGGCAAAAGGATGTTTGATCAGTTCTTTGTAGTACTATTAAATAAAATAATATTAAAGTATTTTGAGAGTAATACGATTGGACAATCCTTTATTATGTTGCAATACTTACACTAACAAGCCATGGGTGATTGGGACCACTTTGAAATAGAATATCCCGACCTCCACTGCCACCAGCGTCAAGGTTTAGGACGGCTCTGAGATAATTTTTGTTTTGTATCAATATTTTTCACAAAGAAACTAAATTTTAAAGCTTACTTGCAATATGGTGTATATTTGTGGCTTTTGACAAAACCATGAGATGCTTGCAATCCCTGTTCTTCAGCTCCATTAAACAAAAAAACCACTGGATGCTCGAAGGTTTGTTTTGTTGTTGCAATTACTCGCAACACTTCCAACATTGTGACAACCATAAATCCAGCATCACCAGCCGAGTTAGTATATGGTTTAGAGTCGAAATGACTGTTGACTAGGAGGTAGGTCTGACTTGTACTGTTCTTTGGAGATAATTTTGCTACAACATTCTGAACTCCTTGGTACATATTCAACATTGTACTGTATGGGAATGCTCCAGAAACTTGGGATACATCATATTCAAAATCAAAATAGTCTGTCAATAAAACACTTTTGATTTGCTCCAGTTCGTTAACAACGAAATTGACAGCTTCAACTTCATTTTCCGTAGTGCCCGTCAATTTGTTACCAATGTTGGACAGGGTGTATAGATTATTGTATGCACGTTCCGCAATGAAAACGTTCTTCTTAGCGTCTTCCATTGTTAGTGGTGTTGGTAACCGATAGAACAGTGGAATTACTATGGCAAAGAAAAGGAGGGTCCAGAACGCCAGGAATCCGCCTGCAAAGTACCAGGATAACTTCGCATGAACCTTTTTTGCAGAAACATTTTTGGGAGCCTCAACCGATTCGTCAGATATCTGCATAGAATGAAATACAATAACTACAAACTCATTTGTGTTTGAATTATTCTTTAAATTAGTCTACAAGTATGTTTAAAAATACATTACTGTTTTTCGCATTTTATAAAATTTTTGCTGAGCAGAAAATGTGATTTTCCACATTTGCTTCATCACAGTTGCTGAGAACTGCTAGAATATTAAAATGTTTACCAACAAAACTAATCAGAATCGAATAACATAAAGAATATAAAAAACTTGAATTTTAATATAATTTAGATAGGTAATAAGATATAAGGTAACGGCGATAATTATTCATTCAGTCACTAGTTAATTTTTATTTACCAACATTAACGCTAATTATTTTTACTTACTTAGAGCATCTATCTAATCATGTATGGAATATTGCAATTTTTGGAAGTAGAGGAGAGTTCGAATATTTATATATCTCGATCTACATAAGTGTTTATACGTGTAAGTGCAGATAGACATACGGATAGACAGATAGGCTGATATACACCTAGCAACACAACAAACAGACAAACAGGCGGGCAAGAAAATAAAATCGAATTCATGAAATTAGTTCGTAATTTTCGAATAATTTTATAGTCTCTTTCTTTCAAGTATTGAATCTGAAAAACACATAAGATAGCTTGAAATGTTTACTTTGTTCAAAAAACTACAATATAATTTGTGTGAATTATATTATATAAGTATATACTTGTACATACATACAAACATGTATGCATATGTATGTTACAAAGGAGTAATTAAATTTAATTTAACTTCTTTTGATTTCTATCTGCTAGTTAATCACACCCGAAAGAACCACTTTCCTTTTCGCTACATTTATTGTATTTATATTATAATTATGGTAATTATGGTAATATAATAAATTATGTTTTTTTCTTCGATAATTATTTATTAATGAGTGATAACACAATCAGTACATAATCATCATTTTATGAAAATGTGTAAGCACTTGTTTGAACACACTAACTTTAATTGTTTTAATTGTTATCGCTTATAATTTCGCACCTTGTTTTGCCAAGAATCAAACCGAGTTCTGATTGTGCGTAACATTTCATCCAGACGAGAGCAAGTCAACTGATCTCTCAGACCGCTCAGTTTAGACAGAGCAGCCTCGGCATTCCACTTTTTTAATATTTTCAACATTTTATTCACTCTCTGCAACTATTAACGTAGAGTAATCATGAAGATTCGTATTCGAATTCGAATTCGCATCTCTTTCTTCGAACACGGATCGTTGCGTAAATGTTTACGCCGTATGTTAGATGAGTCCGCACTGCTTCGAACTCGGGTGGTCAATGTTTATTTCTTTCTGTTTGAATTATTGTATGTTGCCGTTAGTTTATACATTTATTTGTCTCACCATCCCATTAGCAAATACGGGGTACACAGTTAGAGTCCTAATGGATTTGCTCACGGAAAATTTTTAGCTTGGGGAATGTTGTACGAGTTCACCCTAACAAGGTTACTATTTACATTTATTTGCTTAACTTATCTACAGTGATATTTTTTCAATCGAAACTTTCCATTAATAATGTCCAATATAACACATACATATGTATATTATATAAGGTTTACTTACTTTTTTTTAAACTCGACCTTTGAACCTGCAATTAGAAAACTTTCAATTTTGATCAAATAAGGCAACATATTTACATATAAAACAAAACCGCAAGTAGCCCCATATTTCATGCTATTTGGTAGAAGAATTTGTGATTTTCAGTAATATGTTTTAAGCAGCATTTATTTCACTAAATGTATAGAATACACTTATGAAGGTATAAATTGAAAGGTTCTACTCAATTTACAAACTTAATTTAATTAAAAAATGTATCGTTCGTAAGAAGCTGGCCATGCGGCCTTAATTGGAAACGATCCGAAGTTCGTTGCCAATTGGATTGCCTCCCTATCGCCGGCCTCCTGAATATGACTAGTTACCAATCCAACTTGGGCTAAGGGTACTTTGAAATCGCCATCCGCTTTCTAAAGTGCCATAGTTAATAATATAAAATACGTTATTCAAACATTACTGTATATTACTGAGCATAAGCATAACTTACCGTAATGTCCAAAGTAACATTAAAACGACTGTTATCAATACCGTGAGTATAGAAGACGTGATAAGGTGGTGTGGTTGACAGAAAACTTTTGTCTAATGACCAATCGGTTACTGTTGCGTCTTCGTAGGGTTGCACGAAAAGGCTCATATGGTCAGAGCCCCACACTTGAATAGACAGGCGTATAGTAGTCGAGTTAATCTCTTCCTTACTCAAGAGTTCGAGATTCCCTTTTGGTAGCTCCATATCGTTTTCACGTGCAAGCCACAAAAGTGAATTCTTATTAGCGGTGTAGCGGTAATCATATAATGGCATGCCACACATCATGTGAGCATCGCATCTTGATTTTATATTAACTAAACCAGTCAAGTTAGCTTTTGTGGTGGTCGCAAATGCCGACATTCCGCGTCGGTCTTGGGGGAAAAACAGATATCCAGACTCATCATGACTGAGAGTGCCATCATACTCGAAGAACCTATTTCTCACTTGCTGAAATGTCACAATTTTCCAAAATAATAAAAAGCCTTTAAATGTAAAAAAAAGTACTTACCAGATAAGCAAGTCGCGGGGCACTGGTCTTTGGACGGTATGGGAAACCCAATTGAGTGCTGCTGGCCAAATAGAGAGTGACGGCTGTGATGGCCGCCAGGGAGAGTATCACAAAGCTTGGTCGTCGGAACGAATTGATCAGCGGTGCCTACAAATGTGTATATTATATTGTTGGATCATGTATTACATGTGAGTAATGTTGTATACTTACCAGGAAACCAAAGGAGAGAACTGTTCCAACGGCAGCCAAGACTGCAATATATAAGTCCCGGTTGGAACCATTGCCTGCGCGACCACCCATAGGTGTTAGTACCACAATGAATAGATATATTATATAGCTGCTGTACAGAAAAGGAGCAATCTGGCTTGCTTTTACCAGGCCTGACCAAGCATAACCACGGTCGTGCAGAGTGGTCAATAGATTCAGTGCCAAGGAAGCAACGTAGAATATAAGTGGAATAACGAAAATATATGCTGTTTTAAAGCCTAGATATGTAATACCAGCAGCTAGAACAGCCAGGATGATGGCCTGACTATGTAATGCCAACTGTAAGTGGAACGGACTTAATAGCTTATCCTGAAAAAAAAATAATATGTTGTAAGGGATCAGGTCTTCTAATATACTTGGTGAACTTACGTTGAGCTTGAGACTGTAGTAGATAGTTAGGGGCAAGCAAAGACCAATGAGGGAGGGACAGACATACAATCCAATTATAAACAACGGTGTGCTGTAGTAAGTCAGTGAAAGTCCGACGGAGTCCATCACATACGAGACCACAGCGGGAAGTGCAAGTGCAAGCACGAAGGAAATAATCTGAACCGCAAATACAATGATAAGCCAACTGACAACGTGGAAAATTGAGACTTTGGAAACTGATGACATTCGCCAAATTGAAATAACGATCAGAAGAAGAGTCGCTCCAGCAACTGCAAAGTTCAAAGTCTTTCCAGTGGCCGCAGAGTAGTGGAAGAAGTAGAGCCCCAGAAAGTCAAAGAATACAGCCTGTCCAGTCTGGTGAGCCTGTGAATACATTCGTTTTAGTACCATCAATACTTAGATGGAATAAACTCTTACAGCAGTATCATATAATTCAGTGGCATTCGACAATCCCCGAACCAAACTGAGAAGATTGTCACCAGTGTTCTGCAACGATCCACGAGGGATTACATCGATGTTGTCGTACTTGGTGTGATAAACGAAGCCATTAATGCACTGTGCCATATCCAAACCTATAATTTTTGTACTTTAGAAATAAACTTTGAGCTACAGGAAATTAATATTATACATACCGGGAATCTTTCCATATAAATTAAAATTACGAAAGTCTGTATCCGATGGAATAATTCCGGATTGGAAGATTTCCTCTCCCATGGTTGTAGCAAAAGGATGTTTAATAAAGTCTTTGTAGTACTATTAAGTGAATATTATGTAAGAACATATTCAAAATAGTATTTTATCTCATAGAATTACTTACCTTCACAAGCCATGGATGACCTGGACCACTCTGAAATAGAATATCCCGACCTCCACTACCAGCTGCATCAAGGTTAATTACAGCCCTGAAATAATGAGAGTTAATCATCTATAGCTCTTTTAGGGAATGACAAACTTACTTGCAGAATGGTGCATATCTATGATTCTTAAGAAAACCATGAGAAGCTTGCAATGCATTTTCTTCAGCTCCATTGAACAAAAATACCACTGGATGATCAAAGGTTTGTTTTGTTGTTGCAATTACTCGCAACACTTCCAACATTGTGACAACCATAAATCCAGCATCACCAGCCGAGTTAGTATATGGCTTAGAGTCGAAATGACTGTTGACTAGGAGGTAGGTCTGACTTGTACTGTTCTTTGGAGATAACTTTGCTACAATATTCTGAACTCCTTGGTACGTGTTCAATGTTGTACTGTATGGGAACGATCCAGAAACTTGGGATACATCATATTCAAAATCAAAATAGTCTGTCAATAGAACACTTTTGATTTGCTCCAGTTCGTTAACAACAAAATTGACAGCTTCAACTTCATTTTCCGTACTGCCCGTCAATTTGTTACCAATGTTGGACAGGGTGTATAGATTATTGTATGCACGTTCCGCAATGAAAACGTTCTTCTTAGCATCTTCCATTGTTAGTGGTGTTGGTAACCGATAGAACAGTGGTATTACTACGGCGAAGAAAAGGAGGGCCCAAAACACCAGGTATCCGCCTGCAAAGTACCAGGGTAGCTTTGCGAAGACTGGCTTTTTGGCTACATTTCTAGTTGCCTCAACCGATTCATCAGAGACCTGTATTCGAGGATTATAATTTGAATTAGGAACTGTTTTGTGTATTGTTTTACTTGTGGATGATCCTTACTAATTTCTCTTTGTCACCCATACTGCTGTTAAATGAAATACTTTTCCAATGAAGTAAAGGCGAAGTATTCCAAATGAGAACTGTTTCTCTTCAGCGATTGACAACAGCTTTTATTTAAAATCGTTATCAGAATTCCCAAATTAATCTGAAGAATAAAATAATATGACACTAATTTATCAATTGCCCAAAATGTATTTGCAACATAATTTAGATTTGCAAACTTTTACCGTTCTCGACGACAATTAAACATAAAGTCAATCAAATAATATTGCCGACTGATTACACTCAGCAACAATGCTAATTACTCGCGTCTGTCTCTGTTTGACAGATGATATGAGAAGCATTGGTAAGTTCTATACGATAAAAAATGGTGAGGCGTTGAGCATACTTTGTGAAACTTTGAATATGATAGCTTTATGACAATTTGTGAGAAAAAAAAAATGATTCGTTGAAAATTGCTTTTTCTTATTGCAAATAAATGAATAATTGAAACATTTCTATTGATAGTTTATCGGTGTCCAATCACAAATTTAACACCTACCACAGAGAATATAATATTTCAAATATTTCAATTTATTTGTTATTTAATTTCGTCCTTCTATTTGTGGAATGCTGTCTATATGCCTAATTTTTAGTTTCTGATATCACATAGGGAAATGCAATTTGGTAACGATATTCTCATTGATTCACGATATCAAGACTTCTTTTTAAAATTGAGACACGTGCCGAAAAAGCTCCAATTTTGAATGTAAAGAACATGAACAGTACCCAGAGTACAAAATAATTTAATGTTTAGGGCTTGGGTATGTATGTATGTATATAAAAACGGTTTTTGAAGAAATACACAGATTTGATATGAGCACACATATAAATTAATTATAAGTCGATATAAATTGATAATGAAAATTGTCGATATAAATTCATTGGGTATTTTGCTGATAAGTGAGTTTAAAGATAAAAATTTTATTGCTTATTCAAATGCACATTATACATTTTATTTTCTAGTATTACTATGAAGCGGCATGATTATAATAACTTCGCTAGAGCTGAAAATGGACGAAACAAGTACACGGAGAAAAAATTGCTTTCTAAAATTCATAACCAGATTTATTATCCATTTATTTTTTGTCCTTAGAATCTTAAGTGATTAACTACGATCCGTATCCACTATCCATATAACAAAATTCTTTAAAACCTTTTGTAAAGTGACCAATTTCGGCCGGTTACATTCGTATTCTGAATGATTATTATAAATAAAAATTAAACAAAATAATTATATACATGTATAAGTAATAATAATAAACTCTATTTTATTTTCGAATTTCAGATTATTTTAAATTAAGATTGTTGATGTTGAAAAAATATACATATACTTGATATTATATATAAAATATAATTTTCAACGAATCGTGTCGATTCAATTCAAATTAGAAAAATTTGTTTTTACTGATATTACACTCATAAATGTTGTCTTCAGCATACTTTCGTATTTCAGCAGACAAAGTTTTTTATCGATATTTTTCTAAATTCTTTCAGTCTCTCATATTGAATGCAACAAGGACCATACTTTAGAAATACTTAAATATACGACCTAGTTTAATTAATTACCACAAAGAAATATGTTACTTTAATGTAACGTTTATTATCAATTATATTTTCTAATAAAAACCCGATGAGATCCGTCGCAAACTAATATATGATTTATTCAAAATACCACGCGATGTAAGAGTAAACATGCTGGATGCTTAGAGGGTTCAATATGAGCATATGGAGGATTCCAAAAGCGGAAGTTGGACCACGTGGACCCAGTGACTATCTAAATATAATTTACGTGCTTACAAGTGCTGAATCCCTATATTTTTATTTTTGTGAAATACCTTTAGAAAACCAAAATGCATAACAAAATTTGTTTTGTTTAAATTGATGTGGTTAAAAATAAACACTTTAGAAATCCGCAACAAAATGTGTTTACAGTTTATTTTTTCAGTTTAAAGTAAAAAGTCGAATAAAGACAAACAAACACACACACATTCATGTACAAATATTTATTTTTTTTTACCTGCTGCTATAGAATGTATTATATCACAAAAAATTAAGATTCTTTGAGATATCTCAGATGCTGGTACTTATAAATATTTGCATAATTTGTTTACTAGTTAAATAATATGAATTGTTATCAAGAAAGAAGCTTTGCTGCCCATTTTAATGGTTGAATTGAAATTCATTTAAATTACTTAATGTGTGATTGTTTTTGAGGAAATTTTCCATAAAATTACTCATCTTATCAGTGTTCTCAATTAGAGATGACTAACTTTAGATGTGGGGGTATAATTTAACTCGTACTTTGTTATATCACGAATCACTGCAAGTCCAGCAATTAATTCTTTCTAATCATGATTTCATAAACAAAGCTGGGATGAACTTTTAATTTCAACTTAAATGAAATTGCACAAATAATAATAAGAAATACCATTAACATATCTTCCAAGCTATATCACATAATATGTCTCATCTGTCTGGTTGGTTGCCATGTACATATGTATGTATACCACTTGGGAAATAATATCATGAGATATTTTTAGAATGTATAGAAACATTATAGTGTTTGCTTACAATATAAATAAAATTGATGGTTCCGTTCTCAATCTTGATAACATATGTATATTTTATAACGCACGCACGTTAATTGGTTTTATTGAAACAAGATATCACTTGGTGACAAATTTATGTTTATTGCCAAGCTTTATCTTTACTGCTAAGCAATCAGAGAAAAATCGAGTACTTAATGTTCATATATACCTACATATATGCAATATTTAAACCGTAAAACAATCATTAATTGTAATTAATAATTCGCAATATTAAATAATTATTTTGAACTAATTTGCTAAAAAAAAATAAATAATGATATTTAGGCCCATTAAATATGAGTAATTTCGGTAAAATGCGTAGAATGAGGCAATTTCGACCCTATTCCTGATTAGCGTAAACAATCGAGTCGATTTAGCCAAGTCCGTCCGTCATATCATATCAGAAACTTAAGAACTAACACAAATTTTATCAATACTTAGATCAAGTTTATTGCAGCGCCCTCTTTGCCCACAAATCACGAAGCGTATACCCCACAAATTTGATTTTGGAATTAAACACAAGCCATACTCCAGGTATAATACACATAGCTCTTTATTAGTATGTTTTTTTCTTGTTTTTAAATAATAAATTGATACATATTTGTTCAATTGCAGATCATAATTCTTATTGTTTCACCAACCATTCCCGATGATTATACATTTATTAATGTTATTGGCGACAAAATTAAAAGATGTGTCTTTGATAAGAGGCAGGCCAATGGTCGGGAATTGAATAGTAGGGGAATGATGATGCGAATATTTTACTTTGGTCGTCGCTTCTATATCCAAAGAAATGTGCTGAGACTCCAATTTGGCATAGAGGTACTGTGAAGTGGCCATTTGGTTTCTAAAACAGTTGAACAATATCGATAAACTTTTGCTTTTTGTATTAATTATACTTGAAATTATAATTCTTACCGAAAATTCAATAAAAAAGATATATGGCGTGTCATCAACAAAGTATTTGAGGAAGATGTGGTATGGTACAGGTGCTGTCGGTGGATTCTCAAGATAATTACGTGAGAATGACCAGTTGGTTATTGTAACATCTTCTTCAGCTTGAATAAACAATCTTGTTACAGAGGGGCCGGTTAACTTGAACTCCAAGCGGACAGTTGTAGCGTTAATAACGGTTTTGCTTAGCATCTCCAATGTGGTAGGTAGAGGTGGTACAATGGGTTCCGAACGTGGTATCCATCCCATCAGTGATCGCTGCGTTATAAATCGGCTACCATACAGTGGCATCCCACACAACATGTGCTTCTCGCATCTGGATTCCATGCTAATCATATTAGTCAGATTGACATTACTGCCCTGAAGTGCAGCTTCTCTACGACGGTCTTCAAATAATATTAAATAACCAGACTCGTTCGAACTGGGAGTTCCGTCATATTCGTAGAACGTACTTTGCACTTCCTAAAATTAACTTTAAGTTCAGAAAACTTTATAAAATCATGGCAATTCTCACCATAAACGTAATCCGATGACCATTGGTTTTCGGCCTATAAGGAAATCCTAACTGCGTGCTACTTGCCAAGTAAACAGTCAGGGCTGTCGTTGCTAACAGAGTTATTATCACAAGACTTGGTCGGCGGAAAGTGTTGATCAGCGGAACCTATATATAAAAGAGATTGGCGAATTAATTGTTAAAGATCGCCCCAAACGTACTTACCAATAAACCGAGAGACAGAATTGTTCCTAGGGCTGCCAGGACTGCAATATACAAATCCTGATTGGATCCACTGCCTGTACGTCCACCCATGGGTGTTAGCACAACGATGAAAACATAGAAGAGATAGCTGCTATACAGGAATGGAACAACTTGGCCAATCTTTAGTAGACCTGTCCAGGCATAACTAATGTCATGCAAAATTGTCATTAAATTAAGAATCAGCGAAAGAACATAGAATATAAGTGGAACCAGGAATATATATGCTGATCGATAACCCAAGTATGTTAGAGCAATGCATAAAAGAGCCAGGATTACAGCTTGACCATGCAATGCCAATTGTACGTGGTATGGAGTTGATATTTTAGTCTAGAAATATAGAATAAATTAAAATTTATATTTAGAGGTACTTAATATATGGAGGTACTTACGTTGCTCTGAAGACTGTAGTAGATAGTTGTGGGCAAACTGAGGCCAATAAGTGCGGGGCACACATACAAGCCGACTACAAACAATGGTGTGCTGTAATAAGTCAGTGATAGTCCAAAGGAGTCCATGGTGTAAGCGACCACTATTGGAAACGCAACTCCGAGCACAAAGGATATTATTTGAACCACAGTCACAAGGGTAAACCAACTAATCACGTGACATATTGAAATTTGTGAAACAGATGCCATTCGCCACATTGAAATTAAAACTAATAGGATAGCAACTCCCGCGATTCCAAAGTTTAAATACACGCCAGTACTCTCAGAATAGTGAAAGAAATAGATACCCATGAAATCGAAGAAGACAGCATGTCCGGTTTTGTGAGCCTGTGAATTGGATTAAAAATATTAATATAATATAATAAAATGTCACATTCGAGTCGAAATCAAGTACCTCAGTATCATACAATTCGGTGGCATTAGCTAATCCCCGTGCCAGGCTAAGAATATTATCGCCTGTATTCTGCAAGGATTCTCGTGGGATTACATCGATTGTATCATATTTAGTATGGTACACAAATCCGTTAATGCACTGAGCCATGTCCAAACCTTGAAAATTATTCTTTGGCAGTCATATAGAAATATTCAGACTTTCAATAAAAGATACCTGGAATTTTTCCGTGATTTTTGAACTGACGAAAGTCTGTGTCAGATGGTATAATTCCGGCTTGAAATATTTCCTCAGCCATGGTTGAAGCAAAGGGATGTTTAATGTATTTTTTGTAGTACTATTGAATTTAAGAATTGAAGCGTTATGTTATTTACTAATTCTCTTCTACTCACTGCTACTAGCCATGGATGATTTGGACCACTCTGAAATAGAATATCACGTCCTCCACTACCTGCGGCATCAAGATTAATGACGGCTCTATTGGTGAATACGTTAGATTAATAAAATTCTTCTTCATGCATCTGTTAGAAACTCACTTGCAGTATGGTGCCCATCTGTGCGTTGTTATAAAACCATGAGAACCCATGAGTCCACCTTCTTCAGCTCCATTAAATAAGAAGACTATTGGATGTTCGATCGGTTGCTTCGATGTAGCAATTACTCGTAAAACTTCCATCATGGTGACTATCATGAATCCAGCATCACCAGCACCAGGTCCGGATTCAGAATCGAAGTGACTATTGATGATTAAGTAGGAATCACTAGTACTGTTCGTGGGAGATAATTTCACAGCAATATTTTGAACTGCTTGGTATACTCTGTGAAATTTGTTAACGTCAAAAGAACCGGATGATTGAAATAGATCAATTTCCATATCAAATAAATCACCCTGTATATTGTTTTTGATGATTTGGAGTTCACCTAATAAAAAGTTGACAGCTTCAACTTCATTTTTGTCAGTTCCGCTTAACTTGACTCCAATATTGGACAATACATATAGATTATTATATGCGCGCTCCGCAACAAAGACATTTTTTCCCACGTCTTCCATTGTCAGTGCCGTTGGCAAGCGGTAAAAATAAGGTACGACAACGGCGAAGAAGAGGAGTCCCCAAAACATCAAAAATCCGCTGGCAAAGTACCATGGTAGTTTTGCATAATCGTTCTTTGCGGTGGTTTTTCGAGGGACTTCAGCCGACTCGTCTGAGATCTTTATAGCATATTTATTAAAGAGATAAGGAATATTAGATGTCGATTTATTATTCAACTCTTACATCAATCTTACGAGCTTCTCCTTATCACTCATGTTCCCTGCCGAAGGTGTTTCAGCCAGTTCTACCAAATGAAAACTACATTTCTATGGCAAGCGTAGAACGCTTTTATACTAAGTTATCAAATATAAGGGATTGTAAAATGGTTTAATAAATAAATTATGGTGCCATATCATAAGTGGTTCAATTAAAATACATTGAACAAGTAAAACCGTTCTACTTGAGAGTGGATAACTACGAGATACCCTGTGCACATTGGCTAGTTAATCAGCCAGGTATTCGGATCCACATATGTTATGTTTAACATCAAATTACGATTTCTATGTAAAATGTGATTAAATTAAAATGCGAGAAATCATTAAACAAAACTCCTCTGCTGAAAAATACAAAATATTATACCCTTTGTGCTCATTTTCAAAAGTACAGGGTATAAATATGATTTTCAAGTCAGATTAGACGAATCTGAGATCATATAATTTATAATTTATTGTTAACAATCAAAAACTCGGGGGTGGTTTGAAATTATTCAGTAAGTTTATTCATATGATTTTCATTAATTTTAACAAATTATTGTTGCATTACAGCCAATAACTCTACTTCTCTTTAGAATATGTACCTCTCATATGTTGCTGGCCAATCTGCTTGAATGGCAAAAGATGGCAATGTAGATGCGAATTTTGCAGTTTCCGCATCGCGTGAATGTCCAATATAATGTTTTGACACTCCAAGTTGGAATAGGGGAACATTAAGGTGCCCATTGATTTTCTAATAAGCAAAGAAATAATATTTAAACCAATACATGTAAAAATCCTTTTTTAAAAAGAAACGTACTGAAATTTCCAAGTAGAAGATCAAAGGCGAGCTATCAATGCCGTAGTTGAAGAATATATGGTAGGATAACGGGTATGACGGGGGATTTCTAAGATAACTTTTCAAAAATGACCAATCTGTTATTATGGCATCTTCATATGGTTGAAAGAATAGACTCATTTGAGGAGGTCCCGTCACATTGAATTCAAAGCGACAAGTCGTTGCATTAATAATGGTTTTGCTGAACTCCAGTTTAGTCGATTCTGGTAGTATGAGGGGATTTGAAAGTGGCAATTCTTTGCTTTCCAGTCGCTGCTGGACGTAACGGTAATCATACAATGGCAACCCGCACATCATATACTTTTCGCATCTCGATTTAATACTGACCAAGCCGGTCAAGTTTACATTTGTACCCTCAAGTACGCTTTCCTTACGGCGATCCTGATACAAAAAGAGGTAAAGAGACTCGTCTTTACTAAGAGACCCATCGTACTCGTAGAACTTATTTCGCACGTGCTGAAACGTCAAAATAATAAAAATATCAATAAATAGTATTTATCGTTTGACTGATTAAACTACTTACCAAGTATGCAACTCGCTGACCACTAGTCCTTGGGCGATAGGGGAAGCCCAATTGTGTACTACTGGCCAAGAATATAGACAAGACTGCGGTTGCTATCAGGGCGAATACCACAAAGCTTGGACGACGGAAAATGGTAATTAGTGGCACCTGCGGATAAGAAAATATGTGAGCTTGGTAAGATAAACTAAAACGGGTAAAGTCGAGTTTAAATGTAATAAGAATATTAATTTTTTAGTTAACTACACTACTATGTCCTCAGTCTCAGATTGAATTAATTCAGCAAATTGGTTATATAAATTAAAATTGTTTTTTTTTTTTATTATTATTTCGACAATTTGACGTTTATCTTTTTCAGAATGTCTTACTTCAATGGTTTTCCACATCACAAAAGATATAAATGTTCATAATTTTGTTTTAAGCCCTTGGCTCAAAAATAACTTTGCAGACTCACCAAGAATCCAAAGGATAAAACCGTTCCTAGAGCAGCTATCACTGCGATGTATAAGTCTCTGTTAGAAGCGCTTCCTGCTCGAGCTCCCATAGGCGTCAAAATGACAATAAATGCATACGATAAATAACTGCTATATAAGGCAGGTATAACTTGGCTAATTTTTAAAAGGCCTGTCCAAGAGTATCCATTATCATGCAATGGGGTTAACAAATTGAAAGCCAATGAAACCACATAGAAAATTATTGGAATTACGATTATATATGACGATCGAATACCCAGAGCTGTTAAGGCAATGGCTAAAAGTGCCAAGATTATAGCTTGAGCATGTAATGATAATTGGAGATGGTACGACAATGACAGCTTATCCTGAAAAATCAATTTTTTGATTATTTGACAGAAAGAAATTAGAATTATTGGGATGTACTAAGGCACTTACGTTTCGTTGAAGACTGTAGTAAATAATTGTGGGCAAGCTGAGGCCTATAAGTGAGGGACACACATACAATCCAATTACCAATGCTGGTGTACTATAGTAGGTCAATGACAGTCCGACGGCGTCCATTATGTATGCGACTACTGCTGGAAGTGCAACTCCGAGTATGAAGGAAATTGTTTGAATCACAATCACCAGTATAAACAAACGTATCACTTGACATAATGATACTTGGGAAACATCAGTCATACGCCACATTGAAATTAAAACCAATACTATTGCTGCTCCAGCAACTCCAAAGTTTAAATACTCGCCAGTACTCTTAGAATAATGGAAAAAGTAGATACCCAGGAAATCGAAGAAGACAGCATGTCCGGTTTTGTGCAACTGTAAATTGTTATGGTAATTATTATTTAAGCTTTAATGGAACCAAGTTGTTGGTACCTCCGTATTCCTTATTTCGGTGGCGTTAGCCAAACCTCGGACCAGACTAAGAACATTATTACCAGTGTGTTGTATGGATTCATGCGATATGAGATCAACAACATCATACTTAGTATGGTAGATGTATCCATTGAAAATCTGACCCATGTCTAAGCCTACAAAAGTTGAAATGGATTTTACCATTAAAATGTTTCTCGATGCTGATCATAAATATTTCCTCTCATACCTGGCATATGTTCCTTGAAAATTCTAAAGTCGGAATCAGAGGGTACAGCTCCTGATTGGAAAATTTCCTCAGCCAGAGTTGTGCCAAAGGGATGTTTGACATACTTGTTGTAATACTAAAAAGTAAATATAATATTAAATCACTCGTTATTATTACTTATTAGAAAGTTAACCGTCTTACATTTACTAGCCAAGAATGATTGGGTCCACTTTGAAATAAAAGCTCTCGTCCATTGCTACCACCGGCATCAAGGTTAACAAACGCTCTGTAATAATCATGTTGGTTAGTAATGTGAGTATTAAAATAAAAATAAATTCATGCTCACTTAAGGTATGGTGCCCATTTGTGTTGATTTATGAATCCATGAGACGCTAGCAAAAAGCTTTCCTCGGCTCCATTGAACAGGAAGACGATAGGATGCTCAAATGTTTGCTTTGTAGTTGCCATTACTCGTAATACTTCCATCATGACGACCACCATGAATCCAGCATCTCCAGCAGATGGCGTCTCTGGCTTTGAGTCGAAGTGACTATTCACTAGGAGGTAAGTTTCACTTGTACTATTCTTGGGACTCAGTTTGACGGCAATATTTTGAACGCCTTGGTACATCATAACCAGATCAGCATGAACAAACTGACCAGAAGCCTGGGACAAGTCAATTTCAATATCATAATAGTCCTTTAATGAATCCTCCTTTATTTGATTCAACTCCTTTAGAAGAAACTGCACTGCTTCAATCTCGTTCTCCTTACTGCCCACCATTTTAGTACCAATGTTAGATAGAGTATACAGATCTTTGTATGCACGCTCCGCAATAAACACATTTTTGCCAATATCGTCTAGAGTTGATGCCTTGGGAAGTCGATAGAACATTGGAATTACGACGGCAAAGAAAAGCAATCCCCAGAAGAGCAGACAACTAGTTGCTAAGTACCAAGACACTTTTTTATTGCCTTGGCTTCTGCTTCCATTTCCTTTCGAAGGACATTCAACTATCTATACAAAAAGGATTTACAATAGTTGGAAATAGCTTTAAAGTTCGTTAAAATTTTTTTTTATCCTTACAAGTTTTTCCGTATCGTCCATTATTTATGTAATCAGGAAAGCCACGAGTTTTCAAATGAAACTAATCAGAAACTGCGAGTGGACGCTGCTTTTATAGGTGTCAAGCAACTAAATCATAAAGATCAAAAGTATAACAGTTTTGGATACAAATTACGATACCAATTAATTTATTGATTAAAATTCATAAAACTCTGACATTGGTGATATACTGGTCATTGAATGTTATTGATTCGAGGGTGGTTCGAAGTCTAACGATTTTAAAAACCATGTAGACAAATTCGAACAAATAGTAAAACCAAGAATAATGATAAAGTTATATTATATATAAAATATTGAAACATTTTAATTAAATGGAAAAAAAAATTAATAATAATAATGAAAAATTACTCAAAATAAAAAATGTTATTGAATCATTTATATTATTACTAGCTGCAAAAAATAAAGACGTCGATAACATAAATTTATTTATTCAAAATCAAATCGGTGGAGAACTGCAATCCTGTAAATCTGTTGAAAGCGACTAATTATCCGACTGAATTTTTTTACTTACTTGATGGAATTCCACCGCATAATTTAAAGCTGAAGGTTGGATCAATCATAATAATGTTTCGGAATTTGAATCACCCAAAACTTTGCAACGGCACACGGCTGTCCGTCAAAAAAATGATGACTAATTTGATTCAAGCCACGATCATCAATGGCAAATTTAAAGGAGAAGAAGTTCTTATCCATCGAATTCCGATCATTCCAACAGATTTACCATTCCAACTCAAGAGGATTCAATTCCCCGTTCGATTGGCTTTTGCGATGACAATTAATAAATCGCAAGGACAATCGTTAGAAGTCTTCGGGATCAGCTTCGGTTCGTGCAATTATCTCGCACTGAATGATGCCGAACGAGAAGACGGCGGCGGTCTGACCCTTTCAGGCACTCCGGGCTACCTCAATAGGACGAGCCAACAGACTCTAACCGTGATTTGCTGAAATAATAAAAAGTTAATAATAAATACAAAGTGATAAATATAATTGTGAAAATATAGAGAGCGAAGAAAATGGAGCAGGACGCACAATTATGCACGTCATTGTATTCCACTTACAGTGGCGTCCACTAGCGTGCATAGCAGAAAAAGGGTGTTAGCCATGGAGTGCAGATACTCTTTAAATAGAGATCTTCTTTTGATAACATAATTATTTACACTGGTAACATTATAGATTTGTCTCCTGTTAGTAGCATAATTGTTTACAGATATGTCTGCCTATGTTATGGCCTACTAAAATACGTATAAATGGATCAGTTCTCTGTTACTGGCCATCAGTTGGTGGCTAGCAGTCGTAGGATCCGGACGTGCAGTGCAGAGTTCCTCTAAAGTGCCAAGAAGAAAATTTCTAATTAATATTATTAACTATATTATAGTACATAGTATATATATACTATAGACATACATATATATATATTTATTATATACTATATATTACATATATACTATATACCATATGTATACAATACATTATATATTATTTATTATATACAATGCATTATGTATTATATATATTATATACTATGTACTACACTGCACTGCACGTCCTGTATTTTTACTATATACTATATATATTACTTATATACTTAGATACATACTTACATGCTTATATACTTATATACTTATATACTTATATACTTATATACTTATATACTTATATACTTATATACTTATATACTTATATACTTATATACTTATATACTTATATACTTATATACTTATATACTTATATACTTATATACTTATACTTATATACTTATATACTTATATACTTATATACTTATATATATTATATACTTATATACTTATATACTTATATACTTATATACTTATATACTTATATACTTATATACTTATATACTTATATACTTATATACTTATATACTTATATACTTATATACTTATGTACTTATATACTTATATACTTATATACTTATGTATATTCTTATATACTTTGTACTATTTACTATGTACTATGTACTATGTACTATGTACTATGTACTATGTACTATGTACTATGTACTATGTACTATGTACTATGTACTATGTACTATGTACTATGTACTATGTACTATGTACTATGTACTATGTACTATGTACTATGTACTATGTACTATGTACTATGTACTATGTACTATGTACTATGTACTATGTACTATGTACTATGTACTATGTACTATGTACTATGTACTATGTACTATGTACTATGTACTATGTACTATGTACTATGTACTATGTACTATGTACTATGTACTATGTACTATGTACTATGTACTATGTACTATGTACTATGTACTATGTACTATGTACTATGTACTATGTACTATGTACTATGTACTATGTACTATGTACTATGTACTATGTACTATGTACTATGTACTATGTACTATGTACTATGTACTATGTACTATGTACTATGTACTATGTACTATGTACTATGTACTATGTACTATGTACTATGTACTATGTACTATGTACTATGTACTATGTACTATGTACTATGTACTATGTACTATGTACTATGTACTATATACTATATACTACTTGCGGACCCGGCGAACGATGTCTCTCCTCTATTTAATGACTTCTTGGCCACTGCGCACGTTGGTTTGTCATTCGTGAGAAGATTCATCGGCAGCTTTAATGCGGAATGAGCAGTTCGGCCGCCTTCCAATAATGTTGCAGCAATGCCAGATGATGCAACAGCCAACGCAATTTGTGACTGACCGAATTGATGCCAGAATCATTGATGTGACGAAAGTCTTGCCCGTCCCACCGGAAGCATCGAGAAAGTATAGTCCGAATGCGTTGTTTGTGTTTGTTCATAAGACTTATCGAAATGGCAATATAAATTAATTTCCTGTTATGAGATAAAAACTTTCAGAATGGGTGTATATTTGAAACCTATTTGATAATTAATATGGAATGGTTTCTCCATGTCACTAATAAATACTCAAAAGATGATTTAATAATTTAAAGTTGTTTTTTAATAAACTTTTATTTGCATATTTAAAATATATATCTTTCGTAGGACGAAGGCCAATCGGCTTGAATAGCAAAAGATGGTAATGTAGATGCGAATTTTTCAGTTTGAGCATCACGTGTATGTCCAATATAATGTTTTGCCACTCCAAATTGAAACAACGGAACTTCAAAGAGTCCGTTGATTTTCTAACAAGTCAAAAAGATATTATTTAGCTTGAAACAAACAAAATAAGTTACTTACTGAAATGTCCAGGTAAAAGTATAAGGGAGAGCTGTCAATGCCGTAGTTTACGTTTATGTGATAATGTAACGGGTACGACGGAGGATTTCTAAGAGGACTTTTCAAAAATGACCAATCTGTTATTATGGCATCTTCATATGGTTGAAAGAATAGACTCATTTGAGGAGGTCCCGTCACATTGAATTCAAAGCGACAAGTCGTTGCATTAATAATGATTTTACTAAGCAACTGCAGTTTAGTCGATTCCGGTAGTATGATGGGATTTGGAAGTGGCAACACTTTGCTTTCCAGATCATACATTGGCAACCCGCACATCATATACTTTTCGCATCTCGATTTAATACTGACCAAGCCAGTCAAGTTTACATTTGTACCCTCAAGTACGGTTTCCTTACGGCGATCCTGATACAAAAAGAGGTAAAGAGACTCGTCTTTACTAAGAGACCCATCGTACTCGTAGAACTTATTTCGCACGTGCTGAAACGTCAAAAGAATAAAAATGTTAAGGAATTTTATGTATCGGTTGACTGAAATAATTACTCACCAAGTATGCAATCCGCTGACCATTAGTTCTTGGACGAAAAGGAAAGCCTAATTGTGTACTAGTGGCCAAGAATATAGACAAGACTGTGGTTGCTATCAGGGCGAATACCACATAGCTTGGTCGCCTGAAAGTGTTGATCAGTGGCACCTAAAAGTGGGAAAATTAATAAACCTATTTGGGTAAATATAATAAGTCTGTAAACACACTAAGAACCCAAATGATAAAACCGTTCCTAGAGCTGCCAACAATGCGATGTAGAAGTCTCTGTTAGATTCACTTCCTGCTCGACCTCCCATTGGTGTCAAAACGACAATAAATGTATAACATACATAGCTGCTATATAGGGCTGGAATAATTTGACTAATCTTCAATAGTCCAATCCAACCAAATCCATCATCATGCAAGGGAGTCATCAAGTTAAGAGCCAAGGAAGCCACATAAAATATGAGCGGAATTATGAAGATGTATGTAGATCGAATTCCCGTGGTCGTACAACCAATAGCAAGAATGAGCATGATTACAGCCTGAGCATGTAACGCCAATTGAAGATGGTATGGCGTGGACAGCTTATTCTGGGAAATAAATATGTGTTTGAAAACATTATTAGTAACAAATTATGAATAACTTACGTTGCGTTGAAAACTGTAGTATAACGTTGTGGGCAAACTAAGACCAATGAGTGAGGGACACACATACAACCCCACTACCAATAAAGGCGTGCTATAATAAGTCAGAGAATGGCCAAAGTAGTCCATTACGTATACGACTAATAATGGAAGAGCAATTCCGAGTACTAGGGATATCACTTGAACAACAAACACAAGAGAGAACCAACTAATCACACGACATATTGAAATTTGTGAAACAGATGCCATTCGCCACATTGATATTAAAACCAATACGATAGCAGCTCCAGCAACTCCAAAGTTTAAATACTCGCCAGTACTTTCAGAATAGTGAAAGAAGTAAAGACCCAGGAAATCGAAGAAGACAGCATGTCCTGCTATGTGAGCCTGTGAATGATTTTTATAATAAACATATGTGTTTTGTTTCAAGACCGCATCAAGTCCCTACCTCAGTATCATTCAACTCGGTAGCGTTGGCTAATCCTCGAACCAGGCTGAGAATATTATCACCAGTGTTTTGCAAGGATTCAAGAGGAATTACATCGATTGTGTCAAATTTGGTGTGGTATACAAATCCATTAATGCACTGAGCCAGATCCAAACCTTAAATAAATGTCTCATCTGAATAGAAATGGGTATATTCGTCAGACTAATATTAAATACCTGGAATTTTGCCGAATGTTTTAAACTGTCGAAAGTCTGTATCCGATGGTATAATTCCTGATTGAAAGATTTCCTCAGCCATGGTTGTAGCGAACGGATGTTTTACGTATTTTTTGTAGTACTAATGTATTTAATTAATAAAGCGAAATGTGATTTAATTAATTCTTCGTTACACTTACAGCTACAAGCCATGGGTGATTGGGACCAGTTTGAAATAGAACATCCCGTCCTCCACTACCTGCGGCATCAAGGTTAACGACGGCTCTATAGGTGAAATATTTTATTATAAGCACTGTTCTTCACTATTGTGTTTTATATATAGACTGACTTGCAGAATGGAGCCCATCTGTGCGATGTTATAAAACCATGCGAAGCTAGTAGTCCCCTTTCCTCAGCTCCATTAAATAGAAATACAATTGGATGTTCGATAGGTTGCTTCGATGTAGCAATTACTCGTAAAACTTCCATCATCGTGACAATCATGAATCCAGCATCTCCAGCAGAAGGTGTAAAAGGCTTCGAGTCAAAGTGACTATTCACAAGGAGGTAAGTCTCACTTGTACTATTCTTGGGACTCAGTTTGACGACAATATTTTGAACGCCTTGGTACAACAGAACCACATTTCCTATAACGTACTGACCAGAGGCCTGAGACAAATCAATTTCAATATCATAATAGTCCTTTAACGAATCCTCCTTTATTTGATTCAACTCCTTTAGAAGAAACTGCACTGCTTCAATCTCGTTCTCCTTACTGCCCACCATTTTGGTACCAATGTTAGACAGAGTATACAGATCTTTGTATGCACGCTCCGCAATAAACACATTTTTGCCAATATCGTCTAGAGTTGATGCCTTGGGAAGTCGATAGAACATTGGAATTACGACGGCAAAGAAAAGCAATCCCCAGAAGAGCAGACAACTAGTTGCTAAGTACCAAGACACTTTTTTATTGCCTTGGCTTCTGCTTCCATTTCCTTTCGAAGGACAGTCAACTATCTACACAAAAAGGATTTATGCAATATTTGGAAATAACTTTAAAGTTCATTAAAATGCCTTTCATACTTACAAGTTTTTCCGTATCGCCCATTGTTAATGTAATCAGGTAAAGCCACGGGTTTTCAAATGAAACTAATTAAAAACGGCAAGTGGTCGCCGCTTTTATAGATGTCAACAACTAAATCATAAAGATCACAAGTATAACAGTTTTGGATATAAATTGCGATAAAAATTCATAAAACTCTGACATTGGTGATATACTGGTAATTGAATGTTATTAATTCGAGGGTGGTTTGAAGTCTAACGATTTTAAAAACAATGTAAACAAATACTAACAAATAGTAAAACCAACATTAATGATTAATTTATATATATAAGATAGTACGTCATTTTAATTAATTGGGAACATAAATGAATAATAATAATAATTGAAAATTACTCAAATTCCATATATAATATATAAAATGTTATAGAATCATCCATGTATGTATATTATTCATCTGTATTATAAATCAATGTCTACAAGTTCGTCTGGTTGCCTGTGATAATTCGAGATCAAACTTTACAATATTTGCTAGTACTATATATATTAAAGTTTATATTTATCAAATAACTAATTTATAGATGAACATATAGCAATTTCATATTTAATTTCGGTCCGATGAGAAGCATATCATGGTTATTCGAGAATTAATTTTAGCCTAATCACATAATATATGTTTTCATCAGTATTAACCGTTTATGCATTTTAACAACTTTTATAAAATAATGTAAAAATGAATTGAATATTGAATATTATTATATCGCTTTATAATAAATATATGTATATATATATACATATATATATTTATACTATATGCATTATAGTACTCTGTTCAAAATACGGAATATCATATGTCACGAGTCAAATGATTGAATTTTAGCTGTATTTAGCGAATCATATCGAATTTAGTAAACTAACTCAGATATCAACGAATTTTCCCCATTATAAGAAAAATATTTAAAATTTGTTAAATCCAAGCACGAGCAATTTTTTTTTAATTTTGATAGATGTGCATTGTTTGTGTTTGTCCATAAGACTTATCGAAATGCCAATATAAATGAATTTCCGGTTAGTGAGATAATAATGTTGTACTTTTGAAAGCTATTTGATAATTAATATGGTTTTGTTTATCTCTCCGTGTCATTATTAAATACTCAAACGGTGATTCAATAATTTAAAGTTACTTTTAAATATGCTTTTATTTACATAATTAAAATATATATCTTTCGTAGGACGAAGGCCAATCGGCTTGAATAGCAAAAGATGGTAATGTAGATGCGAATTTTGCTGTTTGAGCATCACGTGCATGTCCAATATAATGTTTTGACAATCCAAATTTTAAAAGAGGAACGTTGAAGTTTCCATCGATTTTCTGATAAGTGAAAAAGATATTATTTAGTTTGAAACAAAGAGAAAAAGTTGCTTACTTTAATGTCCAGGAAAAAGTATAAGGGAGAGCTGTCAATGCCGTAGTTAAAGTAAATGTTAAAAGGAAACGGATATTCCGGAGGATTTATAAGATGATATCTCAAAAATGTCCAATCTGTTATTATGGCATCTTTATATGGTTGAAGGAATAGACTCATTTGAGGAGGTCCGGTCACATTGAATTCAAAGCGACAAGTCGTTGCATTAATAATTGTTTTCCTGAACGCCAGTTTAGTCGACTCTGGTAGTATGAGGGGATTTGAAAGTGGCAACATTTTGCTTTCCAGTCGCAGGTAAATGAAGCGTAGATCATACAATGGCAACCCGCACATCATATACTTTTCGCATCTCGATTTAATACTGACCAAGCCAGTTAAGTTTACATTTGTACCCTCAAGTACGCTTTCCTTACGGCGATCCTGATACAAAAAGAGGTAAAGAGACTCGTCTTTACTAAGAGACCCATCGTACTCGTAGAACTTATTTCGCACGTGCTGAAACGTCAAAAGAATAAAAATGTTAAGGAATTTTATGTATCGGTTGACTGAAATAATTACTCACCAAGTATGCAACCCGCTGACCATTAGTTCTTGGACGAAAAGGAAAGCCTAATTGTGTACTAGTGGCCAAGAATATAGAGAAGACTGTGGTTGCTATCAGGGCGAATACCACATAGCTTGGTCGCCTGAAAGTGTTGATCAGTGGCACCTAAAAGTGGGAAAATTAATAAACCTATTTGGGTAAATATAATAAGTCTGTAAACACACTAAGAACCCAAATGATAAAACCGTTCCTAGAGCTGCCAACAATGCGATGTAGAAGTCTCTGTTAGATTCACTTCCTGCTCGACCTCCCATTGGTGTCAAAACGACAATAAATGTATAGCATACATAGCTGCTATATAGGGCTGGAATAATTTGACTAATCTTCAATAGTCCAATCCAACCAAATCCATCATCATGCAAGGGAGTCATCAAGTTAAGAGCCAAGGAAGCCACATAAAATATGAGCGGAATTATGAAGATGTATGTAGATCGAATTCCCATGGTCGTACAACCAATAGCAAGAATGAGCATGATTACAGCCTGAGCATGTAACGCCAATTGAAGATGGTATGGCGTGGACAGCTTATTCTGGGAAATAAATATGTGTTTGAAAACATTATTAGTAACAAATTATGAATAACTTACGTTGCGTTGAAAACTGTAGTATAACGTTGTGGGCAAACTAAGACCAATGAGTGAGGGACACACATACAACCCCACTACCAATAAAGGCGTGCTATAATAAGTCAGAGAATGGCCGAAGTAGTCCATTACGTATACGACTAATAATGGAAGAGCAATTCCGAGTACTAGGGATATCACTTGAACAACAAACACAAGAGAGAACCAACTAATCACACGACATATTGAAATTTGTGAAACAGATGCAATTCGCCACATTGATATTAAAACCAATACGATAGCAGCTCCAGCAACTCCAAAGTTTAAATACTCGCCAGTACTCTCAGAATAGTGAAAGAAGTAAAGACCCAGGAAATCGAAGAAGACAGCATGTCCTGTTTTGTGGGCCTGCGAATGGATTTTTTAATATTATATTATATACGTAAGTGGTTTGTTTCAAGACCGCATCAAGTCCCTACCTCAGTATCATTCAACTCGGTAGCGTTGGCTAATCCTCGAACCAGGCTGAGAATATTATCACCAGTGTTTTGAAAGGATTCAAGAGGAATTACATCGATTGTGTCAAAATTGGTGTGGTATACAAATCCATTAATGCACTGAGCCAGATCCAAACCTTAAATAATTAACATACTTGAATAGTAATAGATACATTCGGTGGATTGTTATTAAATACCAGGGATTTTGCCAACTGTATTGAACTGTCGAAAGTCTGTATCCGATGGTATAATTCCTGATTGAAAGATTTCCTCAGCCATGGTTGTAGCGAACGGATGTTTTACGTATTTTTTGTAGTACTAATGTATTTAATAAATAAAGCGTAATGTGATTTAATTAATTCTTCGTTACACTTACAGCTACAAGCCATGGGTGATTGGGCCCAGTTTGAAATAGAACATCCCGCCCTCCACTACCTGCGGCGTCAAGGTTAACGAAGGCTCTACGGGTGAAATGTTGTATTATAATGACTGTTCTTCACTATTGTGTGTTATATATAGACTCACTTGCAGAATGGAGCCCATCTGTGCGATGTTACAAAACCATGGGAACCTTGTAGTCCAATTTCCTCAGCTCCATTAAATAGAAAAACAATTGGATGTTCGATAGGTTGTTTTGATGTAGCAATTACTCGTAAAACTTCCATCATCGTGACAATCATGAATCCAGCATCTCCAGCAGATGGTGTAAAAGGCTTCGAGTCGAAGTGACTATTCACAAGGAGGTAAGTCTCACTTGTACTATTCTTGGGACTCAGTTTGACGGCAATATTTTGAACGCCTTGGTACAACACAATCGTATTTCCGAAAGCATACTGTCCAGAGGCCTGAGACAAGTCAATTTCAATATCATAATAGTCCTTTAACGAATCCTCCTTTATTTGATTCAACTCCTTTAGAAGAAACTGCACTGCTTCAATCTCGTTCTCCTTACTGCCTACCATTTTTGTACCAATGTTAGATAGAGTATACAGATCTTTGTGTGCACGCTCCGCAACAAATACATTTTTGCCGATATCGTGTAGGGTTAATGCCTTGGGGAGTCGATAGAACAATGGAATTACTACTGCAAAGAAGAGCAGTCCCCAGAAGAGCAAATAACTAGTTGCTAAGAACCAAGACACTTTTTTAGTTTTTTCCATAGAATGGTTCACGATCTGCTCAAAACGATTTGGAATTAGATTGTGCGTTTTTCAAATTTTTTTTTCCTTACAAGTTTTTCCGTATCGCCCATGATTTTTAATGTGATGTGGAACCGACTGTTTTTAAATAGAAACTAATTGGATACGGCTATTAAAGTCTGCTTTTATAATCCCCACGCAAACAAATCATACAAAGAGTATAACAGTTTGGATGCAAATTATGATATCAATTAAATTAACGATTGCAATACAACAAACTTCGATAATGCTGCAGTGCCATATAATACGTCAGTCAATTAACAATTCGAGGGTAGTTCAAGAGGAATAACCCTCAATTCCTGACAACTTTTAAAAACATTGGGAAAGTTAATAAATTAAATAATTGAATAAATTTCCATAAAATAGAACAATATTTCCCAAAAGTGAAACTGTATTATTTCCATAATGTTAAATTTGCTGGAGGCACTGAATTTCAACTGTCATTAGAGACTTTTTTATATTTGTACAAAACTTGAAATGATATTAAGGTATTAATTGATTATTGATAATACTTATCAATTTGCCAGTATAAATTTATTTCCCACAATTGTGATAAATATTATGATTCAGATGTGGAATTTTTTTGGTAAAACAATATTGCATTACCAATCACTAAAAGTGCAATTCAATAAATATCAAGTTTATTAAATTAATAAATAATTTATATCTTTTATTTCTATAAGCTATATTAATATATATATCTATCATATGAGGAAGTCCAATCAATTGGAATGGCCCACTTAGGTAATGAGGATGCAAACTTTTCAGCTTTCTCGTCACGTTCGCAACCTATGTAGTGTCCTGATACTCCAATTTCTATGAGCGGATCGTTGAATTTGCCATTCCATTTCTAAACAAAAAATCGTTTACAGATAAGAAGGATACAATGTGAATTGGAGAGAAACCACTTACGTAAAGTTCGATAAAAAAGTTTAAAGGTGAGCTATCAACACCGTAGTTGAAACCGATATGATAATTTAGAGGATATAATGGAGGATTCTTCAGATATTCGCTTGAGAATGACCATTTGACTAACTCAACATTTTCATTGGGCTTAAAGAATAAGTTCATTTGTGGAGGACCTGTCAAATTAAACTCTAACCGCACTGTCGTAGTGTCTACAATGGTTTTCCTCAGCATCTCCAATATGGTTGATCCCGGTGGTACGATGGGCTCTGAAAGTGGCTTCCAATCGCTTTCCATTCGATTATCAACAAAGCGAAAATCATACAACGGCATTCCGCACATCATTTGTGCATAACATCTGTGTTGTATACTGACCAAGCCAGTCAAGTCAACATTTGAGCCCTTCAAAGCTTTTTCCTTTCGACGGTCTTGATAGTTGAACAAATAACCCGACTCTTCCTTACTAAGAGTGCCATCGTATTCATAAAATCTATTTCTAGTGCGCTGCAAAGAAACAAATAATTCCCAAATAATTAATTGCCGAATACTCCAATATTATATGTGACAAGAAACACACCAAATATGCCACTCGTAGACCACTTGTCTTTGGGCGATAGGGGAATCCCAGTTGTGTGCTGCTGGCCAGGTAGAGAGTGAGAGCTGTGGTGATCAATAGGGTGAATATCACAAGGCTTGGTCGGCGGAATGTGTTGATTAATGGTACCTGTAAATTAAAAATAGTTTGACCAAAGTTGTAACGGAACATTTTTGTAGACTTACCAAGAAACCGAATGACAGAATCGTTCCCAAAGCAGCCAAAACTGCAATAAAAATATCTGCATTGAAGGCGCTGCCTCCTCGACCACCCATTGGTGTTAGTGCCACAATGAATAGATACATAAGATAACTACTGTAGAGGAAGGGAACAACTTGGCTCAATTTTAGAAAACCTGTCCAGGCATAGCCGAGATCGTGTAATATGGTCATTAGATTAAGCATCAAAGAAATTACATAGAAAAGCAGTGGAATCATGAACATATACGAGGAACGGATACCAAGTCCTGTAAAGGTAATAGCTAGAACAGCCAAAATGACGGCCTGACTGTGCAAAGCCAATTGCAGATGATATGGAGTTGAGATCTTTTCCTGAAAACCAAACATAATTTAAGTGATCAGTAAAGAAATATAATCTATGACGATGGTGAAATACTTACATTGCGCTGAAGACTGAAGTAGATAGTTATGGGCAAACTAAGGCCTAACAAGGAGGGGCAAACATATAAGCCTACTATCAGCAAGGGTGTACTGTAGTAAGTTAGTGACAGATCATTGGAGTCCAAAATGTTAGTGATTAATACGGGGAGGGCTAGTGCGAGTACGAAAGATACAATTTGGATCACTTGCACCAGTATATACCATTTTATCACATGGCATATTGAGACTCCGGAAACAGCTGCCATTCGGCACATTGAAATGAAAACGAGAACGATGGCAGTAACAGCAATACCCATGTTCAATGATTCACCAGTGGCCACAGAATAATGGATAAAGTAGAGCCCTAGGAAATCAAAGTAGACAGAATGTCCTGTTTTATGGGCCTGTCAATAGATTGAAGAAATAAGTTTCTAAGTTACTAATATAAATTTTATAATTGCATGAAATGTTACCTCTGGGTCTCGCAATTCGGTCGCATTGGATAGACCACGAATTAAACTAAGAACATTATCTCCACTGTTCTGAAATGATTCACGGGGAATCACATCGATGGTGTCGTACTTGGTGTGATATATGTATCCATTAATAACCTGGCCCAAATCCAAACCTACAATATAAATAATCAATATGTTACTTTATCACGTCTGATAATTATGATTGTAAACAACAATTACCTGGCATATGTTCTTTGAAAATTCTGAAATCGGTATCAGATGGCAGCACACCAGACTGAAAAATTTCCTCAGCCAATGTGGTGCCAAATGGATATTTGGCATGCTTGTAATAGTACTGAGAAAATAGAATGTTTTCAATATAATTTGTTTATAATAATTTCATTATCTTACGTTCACAAGCCAAGGATGATTGGGACCACTTTGAAAGAGAATCTCTCGCCCTCCACTACCGGCAGCATCAAGGTTAACGCAGGCTCTATAATTGTTCGATTATTTAGCAGGCTTTCTAGATCTTAACATATGTATTTAGCTTACTTCATATTGGGTGCCCATCTGTGAGTAGTCATAAAGCCGTGTGAGGCTAACACAAAAGACTCCTCAGCTCCATTAAACAGGAATACAATGGGATGCTCAAAGGTTTGCTTCGTAGTTGCCATAACACGTAAGACTTCCATCATGACGACTATCATGAATCCAGAATCTCCAGCAGATGGCGTCTCTGGCTTTGAGTCGAAGTGACTATTAACCAGAAGATAGTTCTGACTCGTGCTGTTCTTGCAGCTCAGTTTGACGGCAATGTTTTGAACTCCCTGATACTTGTTGAGTAGACCTGAGTAAATAAATTCACCAGATGCTTGCGATAGATCAATTTCAATATCAAAATAGTCTTTTAGCGACTCTTCCTTAATTTGATTCAACTTCGCCAGAAGGAACTCAACCGCATCCTTCTCATTTTCCTTGCTGCCAAGCATTTTGGTACCAAGGTTGGATAGACCGTACAGATCCTTATAAGCCCGTTCAGCAATGAAAACATTTCTATCAGCGTCCTCCATTGTCAATGCCGTGGGTAACCGATAAAATAATGGTATTACCACCGCAAAAAAGAGAAGTATCCAGAAAAGTAGGAAACCACTCGCAAAATACCAGGGCAACTTTGCATTTTTAACATTTTTGGATTCTCTTCTAGTAGTTTCCCCTACTAGTGATCCATATTCTTGCGAAATCTGTTACGAATATTTAAATGATCATTAGATCACTAGATATATAGATGAGCTATTTCTACTATTTAGTCCTTACAAGTTTTTCCTTATCGCACATTTTGGAAGTTGAGTGTGTTTCCTTCTGTGGTGAGTCCGATGATTGTCAAATGTGAACTAACTGGTACTGCGAATATAAGGCTAATTTATAGCATTCGAGTATTATCGTAACATAAATTTAATGTATAGGACTATCGGAATTGGGTAATAATAACATCATATAATGTAGACTTTTGATTATACATTTTTCGAGGGCGGCTAACTTAAAAGTGAAGCCAGTCAAATGAAGTCACAATAACAATAAGATTGTTTATTTTCAATTTTGTTGAACTTATCGAGCAACCCCCTTGCTCAAAACAAAACATTTTATTGGTTTTATTTATCGGAAGCTCTCTTATTATAGGCGGCATTCTGTTTACGTGTAGACTTTAATATAATACTCCGATATAAATTGCCGATATCGGATAGTCGTCAGCAATTTATTATTGGGACGAGCCACTTAGATTGCAGTCTAATACGTAGGTCCCTTTTTTCCTGGGATATACCAAAACAAATTGTTATTATCAACGTTTACAATACTTTTATTATTTTATGAAATAGAAACACGCTTCTCGTATTTAGTACATATCAATAAATTAGTAAGCACTTGTTAATCAACTACTAATGAGTATAAGGTTTAATCGGAATTTCGCACACGAGTAGTGGTCGTCAAGGGATGATGTGTCTGTGTTCTTATCGCTCGATAAAGCAAAATAAATACACAGTCTTATCAATACTTTGAATTCTATTTCAATGCGTTTATCATTTATCAAAAATCGATTGTATATCTATATGCATAATCAATTAGCAAATCATCGTCTACAATAAGAAATACATTCGAAAAACCAATTCGTCAACTTTACGGCCAGGCTAATCGACCAACTGTGATTACAAAGTTAAATATTAATGATGACAAGCCCCCCGAAAGGGGGTGCATAGGGATTAAACTATCTTAAGATCAGTATCGAGAAGCAACTCTTTGAGTTAACTTCCAGCAATTCCGTTTGATTTAAGTTATGCAGTAGATTTGTTTGTGGATGGAAAAATATTATTTATCTTCAGATACAGTTTGATTAGTCTCCGACTCAGCTGTTGAAGCTGATTAATTTGATTTGCAGATATCTACTTTTACCTGTTATTCACATTTGGACACACAATAGTCCACAGATTTGTAAAATGCCAATGTCTAAAAATGTATTTCCCCGCATCAATGGACTGAGTCTTAACTGAACTGATAGCTCAGAATCGTACGAAAAAATTTATACTCATAATATATAAACAATACCAAAACAACTAATTAGATTTATTTATCAGATTCTTTAAAAGTATATTACAGTTAATAAGGAAATGGTATAGTCGTATAACATAGTAGGTGCTACAATTAGTATACAAATATCATATAACTAGCCTAACTTCTACTGCTCCTTATTTAGAAATACCAACTCTCGTAAGTGGCGACCCAGGCCTGTACATATGCATAAGAAGGAAAGTTGTCGATGTGATCACTTAAGCTCGATGATCTCATAGATTCATGATGTACCCAATGGCCGGCTATGCCGATTTCCAAAGTGGGTGTATCATATGGTGACGTTGTCTTCTGCAATGCATTGTATCGATTAATGAAAAAGTCAAAGTTTAGCTATGATATGCGTACCTCAACATCAATGGTAAACTCAAGCGCACTGCTGTCAAGACCGTAGGAGAAATATACAAAGTATGGCGGCTCATTGTCCTTTATGAGAGTCTCATTGAAGGACCAATCCAGCAGCTTGGCATCGTTCTTGACATTCACAAAAATTGTCATGTGATCGGGTCCACTTAGTGAAAAATTAAAACGTTTCCGAGTTACGTCATCTAATTCTTCGATTTCCTGTAATGTTAGAATGGGATTGGTTGTCGGTATCTGTGGCTTCTCACTAATGGGGATCCATAGGCTATGTTCGCGCGCCTTGTGCCAACGATGGTTGTAAAGTGGCATGCCACAAAACATTTCCTCTTCGCAGAATTCGCTGACCATATGTGCTTGGCCAAATGCCTTGATCTCATCTATGGGAAGAGTAATTTATTTTGGATGACCAAAACAACCGGTTTATTTTTTTTTTTTTACAAACCTTCAGCTATATTGATGTGTCTATCCTGAGGGTAAATATAAATTCCGCTCTCATCTGTTCTAGCAGTGCCATCAGCATTATGAAGTACCCTATGGGCATGCTGCGCAGGAGATATTACAAAATGTTAAATAGAATACGTATGCCATAATAATTCAACTTACTAAGAGGGAGTAGCGTTGTGCTGAAATCTTCGGCTGGTAAGGAAAGCCCACATTTGTAACCCCAATGATGATGAACAAAATTGTTCCCGCTAAGAAGCACAGGACTATTGTTCTGGTCTTGCGGAAAAACAAGATGAGAGGCACCTGCGATATAAGGCAAAATATTAAATAAATAATATTTAAATGTACACAAATGTACTCACAATAAAGCCTGAAAACAACAAGGCAAACAACCAGGTTATCAGAGCTATGGCCATATCTGGATTCGATGAGGCACCCGAACGTCCTGTCATGGGAATAATTGTCATGAATAGCGCTGTGAGAATGTAGGTGAAGTAGGTAAAGGGAAGTATCTGACAGATCATGACGACAATGGCAAACCAATAAGCTATGAAAAATAATTACAATTAGACTGCTGTTTAAAACTTATTGTAATAGGTAAAAACCTTTGCGATGCCATTTGGTTACCAAATTGACAATCAAAGCTATGATATCAAAGAAGACACATAGCATCAAAAAACATGCTGATCGAATGCCCATGGCCGTGAATGTGATTAGAAGGATGATCAGGCAAACACAATGGGAATGCATAAAGAGCTGCACTCGAAATCCCAGGCTAAGCACATCTTTTTTGATCTTCTCCATATAAAGTGCAGGCAGTATGCTCATGCCAAAGATGATGGGGAACAAATACAGACCAATTATAAGCCACATTTCTGTATACCAGCTCATTGAATGATTCACACCATCCATAAAGAGAGCCACAAGAAGAGCCAGTCCTAAGCCCAATGCCAAAGAGACCAACTGTATGCCCAATATAATGCCGAAGCGAGTAAGGACACCTCCAAGGCTGCAGCCCGATCGAACCGACATAAAGTAGACGGAGATGCCAACGGCCAGCAGAGCAATCACACTGATGACCACGTTGATTATAATACTTGTAGTTGCAGTGTAAAATATGATGAACCAACCCAGAAAGTCGTAGAACACATTGTGGCCCTCAGCGTGAGCCTAAAACCAGATTACAATAGAGAACATTCCTCATTCTCGTTTCGCCTACTTACCGCAGTGTCATCAAGTTCAGGAGCATTGGCCAGAGATTTGGCCAAGGACAGCACATTGTCACCGGTGTGTTGGAGGGACGATCGTGGAAAGACATTCACTCGATCGTACTTAGTGTGATAGACATAGCCATTGAATATGTAGGCCATGTCTAGGCCAGGAACGCCGCCATAATCGCGAAAGATGCGAAAGTCGGTGTCGGATGGAATATAACCAGCTTGAAAGACTTCTTCGCCCAATGTATTCGCAAATGGATGAGGCACTTTCCGGTAGTACTTCATAAGCCAGGGATGGTTGGGTCCCGATTGAAACAATACTTCACGTCCACCGCTACCGGCAGAGTCGAGATTGATCAGAGCTCTGTGAGGGATATAGAAAAAAGCGTGTAATGCAGTACGAATTAGCTGAAATCATTGACTACCCACTTGCAGTTCTTGGCCCATTTATGCTGAGTGATAAAGGCGTGCGATGCTTGCAATGGATTCTCCTCAGCGCCATTGAACAAAAAGACAATGGGATGGGCCAGTGGTTCGTCCGATTTGGCTATAACACGCATCACTTCCAGCATGGTTGCAACCATGGATCCATCGTCGCCAGCACCCGGGCTGCCAGGCACTGAATCGTAGTGACTATTGATCAGCAAGTAGTTCTCATTCGTGTTGCCCTTCTCGCTCAACTTGACGACCACATTTTGTATGCCCTGGTACATGTTCACCATGGTCCAGTGCACGTATGCGCCGGATGCCTGCTGCACATCGACTTCCAACTCGTAGCGTTCGCTTGCCTCGGCCTGCACTTTGGCCACTTCATCTTTGAGGAACTGAACAGTGGTCACCTCGTTGGCCACGCTGCCCACCACACGTGGTCCAATGCGAGTCAGCTCAATGAGCGTATCCTCGGCACGTTGGGCTATGAAGGCGCCAGGATTAGCAGACTCCTCGCTGCGAGTCAATCCTCTGGGTATGTGATTGACTTGGGTGTTGACCAGCGACAAGTAGATGACGAACCAGAAACCAAAGAAGGCAGGGGCATAGTACCATTGCAGCTTTTTAGGCACCTCAAAGTCAACATCAATGTGGTACTTGGAGTTGAACTGTGCGAAAGTGAAAGAAACATTGTCATTGTCAGGGAGAATATTTTAACGATTATTGCTTATTACTAAATTAGAAGTGGCTAATTAACTACAATTATAGCACAGTTTATGGCCGAGCAACGATTGCCGACAGTCAGTTGATAACTAATCAGAAGTCGAGTTGAAAGGGGGACATCGCACACTGATTGCTTGCAATGAAGCAATGTCGAGGCTAATCAGAGAAATGGCCGAGTTAATTACGTTTACTTAGGTTACATTGCCGAACATTGTCCAACCATTGGATTACGATATATGCACTCATACCACTTTGCACACAAAGGTAAAAAAGGTACTAATTATTCCCGTGACGATAAACAGCAGTTATCGGCCCCCCGGGAAGAGACTTGGGCTCTTATTGCTATATTGCCTGTACGATAAGAGTAAAATAAATTTACTCAATTTAACTAGATGATTTCGAGTAGTGAGAACACTGCCTGACATTGAAATCCAAATTGAGCTTTCTTGTCGCGTGTACTCTTTGTGATTCACTGGCGTGTGGACTAAGTTCGTGGATAAGTGTGATGGCTTATGTATGTGAAAGCTATTGCAATAAATCGATAAAGAGCTAGGAATTCAATCAGTCACCAAATATCAGCAATAGCCGAAGCAAAAAAGTAAAAGAAAAATATTAGGAAATCGATCGACAATCGGCACCTTTGATATATTCGCCGTAGCTCAATTATTCGCATTGTTTCACGTTATCTAATGCAATGATTATCTTTGTTTTCGATTAGACGATGGTTGATTTTAACACAAGTGATAAGTCTATTAGGATCGTGCACACATGGCAAACGTGCTGAGCACTCAAGTGCCACCTCAGTAAACCAAATTAAATTCAATTGATATGAAAGCATAGATTAATCGTTTAATGACTTTAAAATAAAGTTTTGTTGCCAGGAGCATCGCAGGCGAATTTCGCTCACATTTGTTTTATTTAACAGCTCTTTGCTAATACTGGATTGATGTTACGCAATGTTACTCTCAATTTAAAGAGAAATCTATCTTGAATATATAACTGTCGCTGTAAAGTCATCAACTCTAAATATGATAGTATCCTTATGCCTGGCTTTTCACTCCTTTTAGTCAATATATACATCCTACAAATGTTAAGATTTGTGTAAAATATTACGATGTTTGCATTATTTTTTTTTTAAATCATAAATAGTATTCTTAGGTTACAAACAATTTATTCAGATTTATGAATGCGTGCAACAGGCAAAAGAATGCTTTTTCCACAAATTTTTGTTTTGAATTCAGTCACGCAAAATTTTGAATGGAAATTGGAAAATTCGGAATTACAAGCTATTATGAAACATTTTAGGTTTATGGTATATATAATAATAACCAAAAGCTGCACGTTTCTCACGATCACATAAAAAGTTTCTAGTTGTTGATTAAACTATTTTACAGGGTTAATTTCAATTTTAATTTTTTGTTTATTTTATTTTCCTATTCCCTTAAAATAGGTGGAACGCAGTCGATCATGCCCGACTTTAACTTTCTTCATTGTTTTTTTTTAATTTTTTCCATTTAATTTAATTTTATTATATTCATCACATTTAATGTTTCTCAAGCCTTTTTTGCTTATAAAACACTTTTTTTTAGAACAAATTTGTTGAACAAAATTGCATTTAATACGTACACCCATTTTTATAATTTCTCCTGCACGAACTACACTTCTTTGTCACTTCACACCAGCACTTTAGGTTCACTTCGGCTTGCCTAATTTGAGACCCAACCGCGAAGATCGAACACGTCTTCCAACCGCCACTTAAACCATACAATTGGGGACTCAATCGCGTTGGATCGTTGCTAGAATATAAATACACAGGTCCCGATACTAATGAATGTTGCGAACGAAAGTGTTATCGGAGGAATTCAATATCGAATAGTGATGATGCGATAAACTTGGCCAATTATTGTGCACCTCGAATAGCGAAGGCTGCTTGATTTTTGTCTTATTGGATGTTGTTATCGCACTTTGTTGATACGGTAGTTTTCAAACACCTGTGTAGTAGTCGCTCTCATAATGTACGAGCGCTATAGTTGCAGTTATATCACTTTTAATTGTTTCTTAACTAGTTTTATCTTTATGGTGAAGAAATATGATATTCTCTATGTCAAAAACAATTTTGCGCCCGTATAATGTCGGCATTGCGCCTCAGTAGATGTCGCACTTTAACCGTAGTATATTTATCTAGTCACTGAAATGCGATTCGCGAATAACAACGTCATTGGGTTATAAATATAAGTATGTTAATGTCTCTAGGTATTTCTAGGTTCATGCGACGTTCCGATGCCTCTCCCACTTACAGACTGACTGACTAAGTGTCTGCGGCATCCACTTGTATCCAGACCCAAACCCAAGCCCCAACCCAGAGAGATACTGCTGGCACAGCCCCTCATAGGCAGTTGTTGTGCCTGGCTGCCTATGTCACTTGTCTGCTGTCTGCTTTTCTTTTTTGTTTTTTCTCTGGTTTTGTAATGCATGTTCCTCCACAGAGTTAACTAATTAATTTCGCGTCGTTTTGTTGATTCCATTTCAGTTTGTGTGTCATTGCATTCTTTTGTTTATCATCTCTTGTCTCTGTTGCTCTTTTTTGCACAAATTCTCGATTGGGTTGAGCATCAGGCATCGAGTTACTTTGATTTTGCTTGATTAACAAATTGTTTGCATTTAAACAACATTTTGTTAGTATTTCAATCTGTGTGAGTGTGCGTTGTGTTTGCATACACTTGTTCATTTTCTCTTTTATTTTATTTCATTTTTTTTTTTTGTTACCGCTTGAATGCACTCTGTGCTGGGAAATTGACTCGTTGGCTGATGCCCATTCGAAAAATTATGTCAACTATTACTCGTATTTTCGCGCTCGACTGCGCGGCAGATGAAACTGAACGAAACTATGTTGAGATTGACCAAAATTTGTCTACGTTTTAAAAAGTAATAAAAAGAGTGTCACGTCACAATAGTTTAGTTTTTTAAATAAAATACGTCGACATATCCTTAAGGGCTTTTTTGCAATTAACAATTTAACACATCTACTTAACAGCTTGAATTGGTCAATAAATATGAAGCACATTCGTGTTGGCTTGTTGAACACGTTAATTGTATCCCATTTCGCTACTGTAAGATAATTTTGTTCCTAAAATATCAACAATCTTTTCGAAAAATTGCACTTGTCAGCAAATTTTTCAGCGCTCCGAGTTAGCCACAATCTCAATGGCTCTTGAGTGCAGTACTATAACTCTATTATACGTAGTATATACAAGTACAGATATATGCATTACACTTAGACAAATGATGCAGGAACGCTGTGGAAAATTGTATAGATCAAAAGGCTACCGTGTAGAAAAGTTTTTATACGAGTACATTTTAAGAAAATAATTGTATTATTATTATACACCGACACATTCGAGGAACTTTATACATTTGTAAGCTAATAAAAAATTTATAGAGCCATTAGTCATAGACTAGTGGTAGTTGCGAGAACCACACAACAAAATTAACAACAGCAAGTGCAATAAAACTTTACCATTATAGAGTAATGTGCCCATTGCTGGTCATAGCCCGTTTTAACATTTTTATAAATGCAGGGTATCATGGGATTATGTGCGGTACTCGTAAACAAAAGTAAACATCTGAAAATTCAAAATTCGTGGCCAACAAGCAAACAAAATTAGAATAGAATTTTAATTTTAATATGGTAAAATTGTTTATTCTACCACACATCAATTGCACACTATCCGTGTTGCCACGATTTTACTCTATATTTTTATTGCTGTTGAATTGTTGGACATAATTGAGGAATGACCGCATATTTATGTGGGTCAGTGTAGTTTTGGCATTCGAAATCAGTACGGCACATTGAGCATAGGGACAAGAGCACTAGAAATCAAAGACAATTGAGACTTGCACCTTAATCCAAAACATTTGAGAATTAATCTAAGCACTTATCAATTATAAAAGCAATTACGGCTAATTACTGGTTAAGTCATACGCTTATCGGCCAGTATCTATATAATTTTTGCTACTCAAATTGATAAGGATTTGCACGACCCTTCCTGCGGATAGATAAACCACAATCCGTACCTTTGAGCCAAGCCCCAAATTGTATTATGGGACGAGGGGTGTGAAGGCAAAGATTATTTTGCATTATTTTTTAATCAAATGTTTACCAAGCAATCAATTATTTGACAAATTTGAAACAACATAGACAACACCTTGGTTTATAGCTGAGTTAAATAAAAATCTTTTAGTTGAAAATAAATAATGCTGGCATTTATCGATTTGTTCAGTTCTTAAATAGTTATTAGTAAGAATCGGTGTAAATTTCCACAAGCGATTAAGATATGGTAAATTGATTCGATAGCCCTCGTATCATTGCGTCGGTTCTGTTTGCTGTTTATACTGCCGCTTATTCGATAGTGGGTCCACTTCTGTGGGCGAGTGATAAGCTCGCAGCCTGGCAATTGTGGCTTAACCGTTGTAAATCCATTAATGCTGTAGTTTAGTATAAAATTAGTACTGCTAGTTTGCCAATAATTTAGTAGAACTACGGCCGGTTCACGTTGAGGACGCCTTCATAAGTGGCAGCCAACTGAGTGGTTTATCCAGTGGATTAACAGGATTGGGATTAGGCGTTGTCGACATTTCCGTAATTCTTGGGTGTATCATGTGCAGTTGCAACAACGACAACAACATGCAGCACAGTGGCAAGTGAGTTGGATGGACGCAGCAAGTTCTCATTTACTCGTATGTTGATCGTGTTGATCTCTTGCTTTTGCTCTTGTTCTTGCTCTTTGCTGGCTGCTCTTGCTTCTGCTCTTGCTCTCACACTTCCTGCTGTGTGTCGCTCTGTGCCCGGCCAGACGTGCGCCAACCGTCGAAGGCGTCAGTTGTGGTTGTTGTTCGTTTCGTGTCTCGATCGTCTCGGTGTCTCGTTGTCTCGTTGTCAGGTTGCTTGGTGTCAGCTGATGGCACATGTTGCTGCTGTTGACCGCGTTCGATCATTTTGTCATCGCATTTTTGTATAAGCAAGGAACCAAAAAAAAAAAACAAATAGCAACTTTATTCGCGTTTATTTTCGGCAACTTTTGTGCTCGAAAAAACTGCGCCAACAGTGCTCAAATATTGTGCCAAAAACTTAAATTGTGAGTGCATATTGCAAAAGAACTTACTTCTATTAGATATTTGTCGAGTGAACTCGTATTTATAACATTTTGTTTGGCTTCTTGCGGCGCCCTCCAGTCGAGGCCGCGGGGCAAGTTCTTGGCCTTCTTTCAACAACAAAACAACGGCAACCACAACGGCAACCGCAACTTCCTTTGCCTCGTCTGTTTCTTCTGCTGTTGCCGCTGTTGCACTGTGTGGTAAGTTGCTGCGTCAAGAGGCAGGTTATTGACTTTCTATTGTGCGCGACCCCTTGCAGCATGTCGCACATGTATCTGCTAATGTTGTAGTCGTTGCTGCAGCTGTATCTGACAGATACTTTGATTGGGCTGCTCTTTCCGCTTTACAACAACTTCCAAACCGAAACCAAAACAAATGCCGACTGTTGCTTTGCCTGTTGCTGTTGCTGTTGATGTTGCTGTTGCTGCTGTTTGTCACACTTGATTGCCGACGCCTCGTCGGCTGTTTGGATTTTCTTCCCATTTAGATACTCTTTAAATAGCATTTTCTTTTGCTCTCCCCACACAAGTTGGAGAGATTTCAGTTCGCTTTTGTTTATTTTAACTTGGTGGCGTAGGCGTGGCCACAGATGAATGCACACAGACACACACACACACACACACGTACACAAACGAACTTTGTTATTCATGAATAAATAAGAATAATAACTGCTGGAGCGCCAACTGATTAAGGCACTTTGCATGCTAAATCGATTAACAACACGTCGCATCGTCCCTACACAACTGTGAATAATTATGAATACACGAGTATGCTCGATAATAGCAACTGGTGTGCCACTTACACTCACACAGCTGTCTCTCCGAAATGCGAATTTGTTTTTTTCGCGTCTCTGTCTGAGGGACACTTTTAATCGCCCCATCGTCGAAGCTGGCCCCTGGGGGTCATGCGAAGCATTGCTGGAAATGGGTCGATGTCGAAGAGACCCCAATTGCATTCTGCATGCACTTTAATCATTAAATTCCATTTTACTTTCTACACTTCGTTCTCAGTTTGTACTCAACGTACTCGTTGGCGAAACCGTTGTGTATTTTTTTTAGCGTTGCGTCTCATTAAAATGTTAGCGTAAACATTGTTCTTACTATATTTGTATAATATTTCACCCTGCAAACCCAATTTGCACTTGAGGGGCTTTTTTTTTGCACACTTTACACACATACATGCTTGGACGTTTGTATGTGTTTTGTAACATGTTCCTTTATTAGTGTGCATTATGGTCTCTCTTTTGCACAGTGCTTTAAGCTTTCTATTTATTAAGATCAATGCGAAATGTTGCTAAAGCACTTTACAGGGTATCAGACTCGAGCATATGCCAGCACACCAATTTGTAATCTTTCTCAAATACACACATAAGTCATATAAACGGCAGATCATTAAACTAAAATCTTATGGGGCAAGCTGCTATAAATAAAAACAGAAATATTGCATTCAAATGTACAAATGTGTCCCGTTTTATTTACGGTTGTTTCTTATTGCTTAGATCGAGAATTATTTCGGAAATTAATGAATAAATATTCTTTACATTACATTTAATTTGTTATTCTGCATTGTTTGCATTGTTTTTTTTTTTTGTTTTGAATATTTTCTTTATGAGCTAATCGGCAGCTATCCGTTTGAAGAACGAAATTTCCTTGACGTTTTTGGTCCAACACATGTTTTTCTGAGATCAGCAGTTCACACTAGTGACGAAACTTAAATAAACTATGACAAAATATGAACAAATGAGTTCACCCAAATAAAAATACGTGCAATCTCTGCTGATTTTTCTAATAACTGTCTAAACGGTCTATCAAGGAAGTAGCTTTTCTTATCTCCTCCAATTATGTTGTTACTGATGATTGATATTAAAATATTCTGGGAAATGAATGAATTGATTGAACTTGAAAAGATAATCCATGTATGGTTTTTCTGACTCTAGATGGCATATTCAAGCGAACACTTGAAGACCACTTGTGATTGATTCACAGAATAACATTAATCTATCATTGAGCACTGACTTGGAGGGTGGCGCTGAGACCCTTGATTATAATGTTCACACATGTTTTGCGGCGAGGGAGTTTTTGTTTCACTTATCTCTTATCAGACTGCTCAATTATTTGGGCAATGTGTGCGGCTGAGTTCGCTTCCGCCTCCAACTGATGATACTCACATTCACTTCAGAGTTAACTCTATCTCTTAATGACGTTGATGATGTGATAATGACTAACAATTCAATTAGGCTTGGTTCAGTGATTAGTTGAAGGGGGAGACTGCATTGCATTCGTTTTATTCAACATTCCATATTCGTTATTCATTGCATTTCAGCGACAAAATGAACTCCAAATATGAGAACATGAAGATCATATACAATCGCAGCAAAATCGGCTGGTACTGGGCACCTCTCTTCATTGCCTTCTGGTTTCTGCTGTACTATTTGGTCGTGGTACCCAGCTTCCATAGCATGCCACCGCTAAAGACGCTGGTGGATGAACAACATGAGCCAGGCGAATTTATTGGAGAACGGGCAGAGAAGTCGCTGCTAAAACTGTCGCAGCTTGGACCCAAAGTGGTGGGCAGTCCGGCTAATGATCAAGGTGCTGTCCAGTACCTGCTTGATGAGATCAACGGTATCATTGGCGGTGCTCGCACAGATCTCTATGACATTGAAAAGGATGTGCAAATCGCCTCTGGCAATTATTTGCTCTGGTCCATGGTGAATGTGTATCAGAGTGTGCAGAATGTGATTGTTAAGCTCTCGCCAAAAAATGCCACCAGTGAGGCAGCTCTGCTAATCAACAGCCACTTTGACACTGTGCCAAGCAGCTCAGGAGCCGGTGACTCTGGCATGATGTGTGCCATTATGCTGGAAGTGTTGCGTGTGATTACCAAGTATGAGACACCTCTCACATATAAACTCATCTTTCTTTTCAATGGCGCGGAGGAGAATCCTTTGCAGGGCTCTCATGCGTTCATAACTCAACATCCCTGGGCACAGAATGTGCGGTAAGTTGCCTGAACAAGAACTTATTGCAACTGCAATGTATAAATGATTTGCCCTTCACAGTGCTGTGGTTAATCTGGATTCAGCTGGCAGCGGTGGGCGAGAGATCCTCTTTCAGTCTGGACCCGATCATCCCTGGCTAATTAAGGTTAGTTAGATTCTTTATATTTATTTGCTTTACTAAATGCCATCTCTCTCTAGTACTATGGAAATCACGTAGCACATCCGTTTGCCTCAACAATTGGCGAGGAACTCTTTCAAAATGGTTTTATTCCCTCAGAAACCGATTATCGTATATTCCGCGACTTTGGCAACATACCTGGTAAATTGCAAATTAATTGTAAACTCTAACGGAAATAAAACTTTTTCACCCAGGTCTCGACATGGCTCACGTGTACAATGGATATGTGTATCACACAAAATACGATAACTTTAATATTATACCCAGGCGCACGTACCAAATGACTGGCGGTAATCTACTATCTTTGATCAAGGCATTGGCAAACGCGCCTGAATTGGAAGACCCTGCAGTGAGTATATTCTATTCTTTAAAACCAGAAAATTTATTTCTCTAACAATGTGAAACACTTTTGCAGAAACATGCCGAGGGTCATATGATATTCTTCGATGTGCTGGGCTGGTTTTTCATATATTATCCAGAAAATGTGGGCGTCATTATCAACATATGTGTCTGTGTCTTGGTGCTAATCACAATTGTTGCCTACATCTGGAGCATGGCCAGCAACACGGGCATGTTCAGGCGTCGCATCTTTGCAAAGTTTGGCATCTTGGCCGCCATTCAATTGTGTGGCGTAATTCTAAGCTTTGGCTTGGTTATTGCCATTGCCTTCTTCCTGGATGCTGTCGACTTGTCCATGTCATGGTTCTCAGAGACTTGGATGATCTTTGGCTTGTACTTCTGTCCCATGTTCTTTGGCCTAGGCATTTTGCCTGCCATATACTTTAGTCGCACCAAAGAGGTCAGTTCTAGAACTCTCCAATATACATATTAAATATTAATTAAACCAACTCTCTTTACAGCATGGTCTACCACTTGGATATGGCATTCAGTTGCTCATGCATTCGCATTGCTTGATTCTGACTGTGATCACCATTGTGATGATTTGCTACAACATTCGTTCCGCCTTCATTCTGCTCATCTGCATTGGCTTCTACACGATTTCCGTGCTCATCAACATGGCCACATGTGCTCACAAAACCAGTAAGTACTTGCTTCTGCTTTCTCATTAATATATTTATTTAAAATGGCATTTGTTTTTGTAGATTTCCGCTGGCTGATTCCCCATTGTATTTGCCAAATCCTGCCCTTCGTATTCTACGCATACTGTTGCTATGCCTTCTACATTGTGTTTGCCCCGATGCAGGGACGAGAGAGTAGCTCGAATCCAGAATTATTGATTGGAGGTTACACAGCGTTCTTTTGCCTGCTTATGTCGCCATTCCTGGTGCCCTTGCTCTGTCTGTTCCGCAAATCAAAGACCATCATTTCGCTCTTTGGCATTTGCTCATTGGTGTTCATCATTCTGGCTGCCACGCCTGTTGGCTTCCCCTATGTGGAGAAGACAGCAGTGCAGCGTTTCTTCACAGTGGTATGTATCTATATCTGTCTATGCATTATTTAAAATAATTGCATGTTAAACCAATCGCTAAGTTGAAATTTGCATAATTAGCTTAATGCATTTAATTTAATGTATTTCTTATCAGTTAAAATGCAAATCATTTGTAAATTAGTTGCATTAAAATGTAATATTTTTTATTTTACATAAATTTCGCCCAATCGAGTTAGTGAAAATGCTAATTGTAATTGGCTCAATTTCCAATTTATTCCATTCTTTTTTGCCTATAGCATACGGAACGCACCTTCCACAATGGCGATGCTGCCAGCTCGGTGAACCACACGGACTCAGGCTACTATGTAATGCCAGTAGATCGGCATCCAAAGTCTCTGGACAACATACTCTTTGAGGACACGGAGTACTCCAAAGCGAATCGCAGTGAATGCGATACGGAAATCATGTGCGGATTTCCCATTTACAGCACACGCTGGGTCAAGGCAATGTAAGTAGACTGATTGCCAAAAAGTAAACTTCTGTTCAACTGTTTTTTTTAATTGCAGGCCTAATGGTTATTGGATACCTGGTCCGGAGCCAAATAAAGACTTTCTGCCCACTTTGAAGATCATTAATAAGGAAAGCACCTCGAATACCAATATAATATTCACCTTGGAGGCTACTGGACCGGATCACACAAGCATATTTATCGACCCACTGGATGATGCCAAGCTGGTGGACTGGTCATTCGTCAGAAAGCCGCTAGAGCTGGGCTTGCCGCCGCCACACTATATATATTGGTCATATTCATTGGATCCCACACCATTGCGATTCAATTTGGAATTTAAAGTAAGGCCTTGAGGACATTCTCCTAATCTTGTATATTCATTTACTTAAATTTTAGCGAGAGAGTCCGGATTGGTCAGGGGCTACCTTCAGAATTGCCCTAATGGGACACAGAATACACGACGACATGTATATAGATGAGGACTACAGAGAATTCCTAGCCAAGTTTCCTCCCTGGGCGCATGTGAACGCCTGGATTGGTTCCTACACCAGCTGGCAGTTCTAGGCGCAGTCCAAATGTTTGACATTTGTTATTACTACTCACTTCCCAGTATCCCAGTATCCACTACTACTCACTACTCACTCAGTACTCATATTTCATATTCGAGTGTTTGCCATGATGTCTGAACTGTTGTTAAGTTTTTGTATTCATCATACTCAGTGCAGAAATTCATATTCAACGAACAAAGAGTTATGATATCGCATTGTACTCGTATTTAAATTAAAGAGCTAGATTTTAAATTGAACTATTGCGCAAATATCCAAAACAAAACAATTACAGCTAATTAATTTGTTTTAAAATATAATTTAAATAATTTATTAAGTCATAGCAACTGTTTTATTCCACCCTAAAATACCCAACTTTCATAAGAGGCAAACCAATCGGTCGTATACGTCCAATCCGGGAAAGTGTTAAGGAAGTCCTTAAAGTCCGCCGTATAGTACTCTGGATGATAAAGAAAATGGACGCTGACCGACAATTTGAAGTAAGGACCATTGGTATTGTTCACATCATGTTCGAACTCCACCCAGAAGGTGAAGGGTGTGGTGACCATGGAGGTAACATGGTATATAAAGTATGGTGGCTTATGTCCATCCTCCAACAGGGTTTTGTCGACCGACCAATTGGTAATCTTCACATTATCCTTGGGATCAATAAACATGACAATGCGATCGCCCGCCTTCAAACTGTACTCGTAACGCGTTGTGTTGGCATTTTTCGATTGCTTGGATATCAGAGTTAGCTCTGTGGGCACTGGAATTACTGGCTCCGTATCATAAATCCAGCGTGCAGAATCCCTAATAAAAATGGAAATGGGAATCTCAGCATATACTCTGTATAGAAATCAAAATGTCTTACTTCCAATCCAGCCAGCGTCCACTGTAGAGTGGCAGACCGCAGTAGGGTTCGGCAGCACAGTTATCCCGGAGCCAGCTCTCGGGTTCCACATTCTTGAGAGTCGTGTCATAGAGCTCGGAGTACCGAGTATCCACGGGTTGTATATAGAAGCCACTCTCTCTTGTCGTTGTGCTATCCTCATTGTGCAGCACGCGTTGAGTATGCTAAAAGCATAAATCATATCGAATAAGAGTCTCTGAACCATAAGGATGATGCAACCTACCAGAACATAATAGCGCTGAGAGGCCACATCCGCCTTGAAGGGGAAACCAGCTGGCGTGGCGGCCAATATAATAAATATGATGGTAATAACGCCAAACATGGAGATAAAGGTCTTTGATTTGCGGAACTTGAACAGAATTGGTATCTGAGAGAAACAAGAATTAATTCTTTAAAATATTACACAGAAAAAAATAATAAGCAATTTCAATACACTCACAATACAATTTTAATGTAATAAATAAATAATAATACATTAAGGTTAATACTTACTATGAAACCAGCAAAGTGCATAGTCATGAGGGCAATAAACAGGGCCAGGAGCATATCTGGCTTGCTCTCGGGACCATCGCGTCCTTGCATGGGCACAAAGACCAGCAGGAACTCGTAGTTCAAGAATGTGTAGAAGAGGAAAGGCGCCAGTTGACATATCAAATGAACGTATATGAACAAACTATCTGTAAAGAATAAGAATAAAGTAAAAAGCTAAAAACTAACAGCAAGTGACTTACTCTTGAAGATCACCTTAAAGATCAGTTGCAGTATCACAGAGATGGAGTAGAAGAACAAGCCAAACATGGGAAAGAATGCAGAACGTACGCCCATGCCCATGAGGATCACACAAATTAGGACAATCAATATGCAATGGGCATGCATAAAGCAGGCAATGGTGTCGTCCAGCTTCATGTTCGTTTTCTGTTTCGTCCTGCTAATGTAGAAGGCTGGCAACAGACCCAGGCCAAAGAAAAAGGTGCTGAAGTACAAGCCGAAGGTCATCCAAATGCCATAGTACCAGGATTCGCTTAGGCCAACGGCATGCATAAAGACCGCCACAAGTATGGTCAGAGCCCATGCAATGACCACAGCAGCCAACTGCACCAGGAAGATTACACAGAAGCGCAATACAATGGCCTTGGGTGCATCGGCGTCCTCATCCTTGGTCATGAAGTAGATGGAGATTGCAATTGCGACGAGAGCAGCCACAGAGACAACAGTGTTGATGGCAATGCTCGCCGATTCGGTGTAGACAATGAGGAACCAGCCCAGATAGTCAAAGAAGACAGCATGTCCCTCCTCGTGTGCATCAGTGTCGTCCAGTTCGGGTGCATTGGCCAATCCCCAGGTCAGGGCCAAGACATTTTCACCCGTCGATTGATATGTGCCTCGTGCTAGATTCTTAAAGTTATCGTACTTTGTGTGATACACATAGCCATTGAGGGCATGCGCCATATCCAAGCCGGGCACATTGCCAAAGTCGCGAAAGATGCGAAAGTCTGTGTCAGAGGGTATAAAATTGTTCTGGAACAGCTCCTCGGCGAGTGTGACCGACCAGGGATGTGGTGCATGCTTCTGATAGTAGTTCATTAGCCACGGATGATTGGGTCCCGTCTGGAAGAGCACCTCCCTGCCGCCTGATCCCGTCGAGTCCAGATTGATAAGTGCTCTATTTTAAAATAAAATAATAAATCAGAGTTGAAATAAAGACATTTAAATAGTTTCCCGAGCAACCTTCATGATTACTGTACGATAATAACAAAACATAAATCAAAGTACGTCAAGTGCGCTGTTTTAATCAGACATACCAAAATTCGTTATCAAATCTTTAAAATGATGCCTGCAATTCGGCTTTTTTTTAGTAGGGCGGAAAGGGGAGGGGCCAAATTTCTCTCTTATAATATCTGAGATCTAAGTGTACATACATACGGACAAAAGATTATCAGACAGACGGACTGGCATATACGGCTATATTTGCAAAATCTATTCTTAATAAAGGTTGTAATAATAATAATTCAATTGTCACGATTATATTTCTCTTGTTTATAAGTATTGATCTTTTTCAATCATTTTAATTACTAATTAAAAATAATACTATAATTGTTACGGTTCTAGACCAAATCAATTTAAACCTTAAATTTATTAAGTAGGTTTCGAACTTTACTTACTTGCAATTGGGTGCCCATCTGTGCTTCGTGATAAAGCCATGGGAGCCCAACATGTTGGCCTCTTCGGCTCCATTGAAGAGGAACACCACAGGATGATCCAGTGGTCGATCCGAGCGCGAAATGACTCGCAGAGTTTCCAGCATAATGACTACCATGACTCCATCATCGCCAGCCGCGGTAGTCTTCACCTCCGAATCATAGTGCGAGTTAACCAGCAAATATTTGTCGCTGGGTGAATCCTTCCTTGTGATCTTGGCCACAATATTGGATATGTTGTCGTAGCTTGTAGCTGCACTCCATAGAAAGAAGCTGCCAGATGGATACTGCATCTCCCACTCGATGTCGTAGAGATCGGTGCGCGATTGTTCCACAATATATTTCAATTCCCTCTTGATAAAGTTAACGGTGTGCTCTTCATTGTTTATGGACCCCACCATTTTGGTACCAATCGCCGAGTACTCAGCAAGCAATGTCATGGCTCGTTCACCGATAAACTCGTCAGGGTGATTGGCCTCATCACGAACATACAACATTTTGGGATACGAAAAAAAACTCGGTATAACCGCCACATAGTAGATTGTGAACCAAGCCGCACAAAAAATCAACGCTCCATACCAAGGCCACTTTTGGCTACCCCTGGGCGGCTTCTCATCTTCAGAAGTCACGTCGAAGCTGGCGAAGGTCATCTGTGAAAGGATAGTAGTCGAAAAGAAACGCAAATCTTTTTGGTAAATTACAACACAATTTTCTAATCGAGGAATGCTTTAGTAGAAACAACAGCTTCAAGGCCATTATAACTGATAACAAAAAATGCCAACAACTTCACTAGTTTGTTATAAACAAATTTATTACTTTATTTACACCTGTCTTGAAGTGAATATTTGGGAAATATTCATTTATAAAAGTTCAAGCTCTCACAAGTCTCGCGTTTTATTTAACAAGAAACTGCTGCTTACATAATTGAAGGTTGTATTCGAATATTACCTTTCGACAATGTCACATTCACTTTTGGGAGTCTCACGATGGAAATTCGACCGATCCACGACACGTTCACTGGGAAACTAACACAAAAACTAACTAAATTTCAGTTCAATAATCAATGGAGCATTACTAAGTAGTTTATCACTTAGTTAGAGGGGCTTATCACCAATAATAATCGTTCAAACTTCTTAGAGATTACGATTTAGCGATAGAGCGCGGTAACTTGGGTCAGTTTGTTTATGGCTTGATGATGGTAAGATTAAGCTTTATGTCGGCATATGTGTATCTTAATGCCAAGCAAAAGGAACTGAAATTAATATTTATAAAACTTATCGATGCTCATTAAACTGACTGCATCAACTGGAGAAAGCAATCGACAAAAAATTAACGCAAAACAGACTAAGCAGGAATTTATATAGGAGTATCATAAAGATATTATTGCTAAAAATATCAATTCTTAAAGGGGTAAGTTTTAAGTCCAATTGAATAGAAAATAATTAATGAGCTGAGGTGTCCTCTGTTGTTTATTGTTTGAGATTAATGCTATATATATATAAATGTCCAATATTGTCTTTGCAAAACGAATAAAAAAGGCACCTAAATTTTATGTATTCAAAGAAATTGAATAAGTAGCTCAACGGCAAAAATGTGGTGGAATTGTTAGGTTGAAACCAATCAGATAGTATACAACATTTAAGCAGTAAAGTGATATCTATAAAAATTATGTGTTTTTTTAGATTTAGCAAACTTTTTCTATCGATTTATTCATAGTAATGATAATTTAAAAAAACTGTCAAAATCCCAAATATAAATCCGATTCTCTCAAGTGTTTTGAACAAGCATCCGAATATAATTGATATTATCAAAATTATAGCTGATTTACTTGTCAACTAAAACTAATCGACGCCAATATGATTAAAAGTGCTATTTGTTTCATTTCATTATCTTTTCATATTTTAATCTAAGCATTGTGCACTTGACCAGATACTTATGAATGGAACTTTCAGTGTAGCGGATAATATAAATAAATCTATCTGGTTTGGTGTAATCGGAGGTTTAGTTAGCAACTAATCAAACAAAACACGCCATGTTTGGTCTGTGCCTTCCAATATTGAAATGTTAAATATTACACATATCGTAAAAAAAGATGCGATTATTTATTCATGATTAATATTATTTGTGAATTATTATATAGTAAGTATACTGGTATTCTTAATACAACCAAGTTTCATAGGACGCCGGCCAGGGCACAACATCCGCATATTTAGGGAAACTTTTAATGAACTGTCTAAATTCTGAGGTAAGCAGTTCTTTGTGATGAATCCAAAAGCCGCTGACACCCAGTTCCAGCGTGGACGTGCTCCAATCTCCATTGGGTTTCTATAGAGATTCAATATTATTTTAGAACAAAAGTGGCAATTTTTAAGGAAAATTTAAACTACCTCAATCTCTAGCCAGAAGTTCAACGGGGCACCATTAACGCCATAGGAGAAGTAAATATAGTAAGGTGGCTTAAAGCCGAGACGCAAGGGTGACTTATGGAAAGACCAATCGACAATCCGACCACCATTTAGAGGCTGGAAGTAGAGTCCCATGTGATCTGGACCAGTCAGCTGCATTTCGTAGCGCATCCTCGTATTTGTCAGCTGCTTCTTGGATATCAATTTAACCACAGGCACTGTGCCCATAACCGGCTCCGATGCATTAATCCACAAGCCTCTAGCTCTACAGTGGTAAATATTGCAATGTTAGTAAACCAAGTGAGCCAAAGCGTAGATAATGATTACCTAGTCTTGTGCCAGCGCATATTATAGAGCGGAAGGCCACAGAGCATTTCCTTTTGACAATCATCCTTGACACTTCTAGCCATAGTCATGTTCTTAACGTCATCTGACAGATGAAATGTTTTTATGTAGTATGAGAATTAAAAATAAGGTGGACAACATACGTTTTACAGAATAAGTGCGTCTATCCTGTGGCATTATAAAGTATCCCGAATCCGATCGGCGCACATTGTTCTGGGCATCGTGGAAGGTGCGCTTGGCATGCTGTAAAATATAACGAAAGATCAGTGGCAGCATTTCTTGAGTGGCCGTTGAGGCAACTTACCAACACAGAGAAACGCTGGACACTCGTCTCGGGTCTGTAGGGGAAGCCTAGCGGAGTTGCCGCAAGAATGATGCAGAGCAAGGTGATGGCCATAAGTGAGCAGATGATAGTCTTGGACTTGCGGAACATGTGCAGCATTGGCACCACAAATCCACAAGTCAGCAGGCCAACAGCCACGCTGAAGAAGGCCAAAATCAATTCAGGATTGGCAGTATCGCCAAAGCGACCAAGCATTGGTATAAAGGTGACCAGGAATCCATGCGAGAAGTAAGCAAAGAACACAAAAGGTGGCACATAGCACACAATGTGTGGAATGATCCAAGCCACATCTGCGAAGGAAGTCAAGTGAGTGGAAGTAAACACAAGTAGAAGTTATTACTTACTGCGACTATGCAGACCGGTGGATATGTTGAAGACAACACCCACTGTATAGAAAAGGCAGGTGAGCATGAGAACAAAGGCAGAGCGAACACTGCACATGGTCAGCACGAGAGTGAGTACTGCCAGGAAGAGGCAGTGGCAATGCATCAGCAGCTGCACGCGTTGTCCAATGGGAAAACGATCCTGCAAAATAGCCGAGAGTTTGAATCTCCTTAATACAATTCGATTTGGATATATAAAGTCTTACATTCTTTGTGTAGTGGAAGTACATGGCTGGCACTATGGCCAGACCAAAGAAGAAGGGGCAGAAGTAGAGGCCAAGCATCAGCCAGTTGTGTGTGAACCAAGAAAGCGGCATATGCATCACGTCCATGAGGACAGCTATGATCAGAGCAAGTCCGCCACCCGCAACCAAGGCAAGGATCAGCGCCGTGAAGGTGTGTAAAGTGTGCTTGAGCAGTTTCTCCAGTTTGATGTCCGTATTGACAGACATTAGCTTAATGGCCAATCCACAGGCAACAATCGCTGCAATGGAGACCACCACATTGAGAATGATGCCCTCTGTTTCGGTGTAGAAGACTAAGAACCAGCCCATCACATCATAATACACGGTGTGTCCTTCGGCATGTTTCTGTAAAAAGTACAACATTTATCACATCCTTATATCCTTCGTGATTTTGCTTACAGCAGTGTCCTCCAGTTCAGGTGCGCTGGAGATCTCGCGAATAAGCGCCAAGAGATTGTCGCCAGTATTTTGGAAGCTGCCGCGTGGAAAGATTTCCGCACGATCGAAGCTGGTGTGATAGACATATCCGTTGTATTGGTAGGCCATATCCAGGCCGGGCACAGGCCCATGATCGCGGAAGATGCGAAAGTCCGTGTCGGAGGGTATAAAGTTGTGCTGGAACATCTCCTCGGCCATGGTCGAGGCATAGGGATGCTTGATGGCACGGCGATAGCTCTTCATTAGCCAGGGATGATTTGGGCCGGACTGGAAGAGAATCTCGCGACCGCCATTGCCAGCCGAGTCCAAATTGATCAGTGCTCTGTCAAAAGATTACTTTCTAAAGATCGGCTTATCAAAAAAAAAACTATCTTCTTCACTTACTTGCAGTTCTTCGCCCACTTGTGCTGTGTGATGAAGGCGTGCGATGCCTGTAAAGGATTTTCCTCGGCGCCGTTGAATAGAAATACAACTGGATGTTTGAGTGCTTGCTTGGATTTCATAAGCACGCGAATGGTTTCCATCATAATGGCCACCATAGAGCCATCGTCGCCAGCACCGGGACCCGCCGGCACCGTATCGTAGTGACTATTGACCAGCACATAGGTCTTGCTTGTGGATCCCTTGGGACTGAGCTTGACTACAATGTTCTGTATGCTCTGGTACATGTTGACAGCCTCCCAATGGACGTAGCTGCCAGAGGCGACCTGCACATCAATCTCAATGTCATGCACAGAGCCGAGTTCTGCGCGTAGAGTGCGCATTCTGGAGCTGATCAGAGTGACCGTTTCCAGCTCGTTCTCTCGACTGCCGACCACACGTGGTCCGACTGCCACCAAATTCTGCAGATTTGTCTCGGCGCGCTCGGCAATAAAACGTTCGGGATATTTGGCCTCATCCTTGATGGTCAGCGGGCGTGGCAAGTGATTCGAGGCGGGTATGGATATAACACAATAGATAAGCAGCCAGAAGCCAATAAAGGCGGGCGCCCAATACCACTTTATCTTCTCGCGACTGATAAAGACCCGTTCACAGCCAGAAGGTTGCTTTAGGAAAAAGAAAAACGGCTACAGTGGGTTAGTATTTCAAGTGGTTGCAGATATTTTGGTAGTTTGGGGGTTTGGTGAATCATTGATTAATTAAAACACCATCGCGCAAGTTGTGCAAGTTGTGCTAACAAATATGCCGAGCACTAGTTAGATTTAATCCATCACGACATTATCTTATCGCCTGTCCGATTGAGCCAGGTGCCAAATGGCAAGTGTGCAATTGTTGCCACAGTCTATGTTGCCACGATAAGCGATGAAGGTGATGTGTTTGTGTGCAGCTGCCACAAAGCAATATTCTACCAACGAGAATTGGCAACTTCGAACTCAACACACTCGATTACTCAGCAATCTGGCCCCGACATTGGCACCGCCAGAATTGGTTAATCTTATCAATTTAGTTATAGAACACTCATTCCACTTGTCACTTGTTCTACATAGTTGTAGGTGCCTCTTCGCCGATAACTAATTGATTGCCCTTGATGTTGGCTATGGGATTACCTTATCATCCAGATGCAGGTCGCCATGTCGCAGCAACGGATCTGTATTACAAGCATCCGTTGTAGGCGGTATAACCCGACGCCGCACTTTGTCAGCGCTCATTGAGTCTTTGTTGTCTTCTATTGTAACCGGTTCCAGCGTGACGGTTTCTTATGTATACGATATACGATAAATTCTCTCTCTCCTCTCTCGCTATCGCGCTCTCGCGATCTCTTGCTCTTTGAACTATTTGTGAGCGAACTACAATGCACCGTTCGACTGCTGTGAACGCTCTCGACTAATCGAATCGGAATCGTTCGATGGTTGGAGAGTATCGCGGTCTTCAGTTCGCAACGTTTGGACTTCGACTGATCCGCTCCGCTAGCTGAAGGTTTGGCAACGTAACAGACCGTCGATATCGATATGTGCGTATCTTATCAGACTGGCTTCCTCATCTTTGAAGTTGCTCTACAATGGAAGGCATATTGCCTGCCCAAGTTAAGCTAACAATTGCAGTCACAAAAGTTCCGTTGCCGTATGAATTTCATTGGAATTTTAATTTTATTACTTACTTGTGTTTGCTTTAAATATTGACTACACACTCAAACTAACACACCGGCTTAAAGTTCGTCTTTTCTAATGCAATAGACTTACACGCTTGTGCAAAGTTGTTTGTCGAACGTATCGTAAACAATTTTGTCGTAAAGTTGACCCTTCTTAAACATTAACTAAAACACAAGTGCGTTTCTCATAAATCCTTGCTGTGTATCAAAGTTGAATAAAGTTTTGTAACTGCATTCGTACGACCTATGATGCGACATGTCCTCAAAGAACACTGGATAATCCTAGCAAAAGTTTTCATTGTTTATAATTTGTACCTTGGCAACTTTTTCCTGTGCTTCGCTGCACATTGTAGCTCCCTCGAATCGTAGCTGTTGCTGCTTGTTTAACTGCTGCCGTCGAAACCAGAAATGCCGTCGACGCACTTGTTTCGATTCCATGTTAAAGCCGCTGTTTGAGCGACAAGACAAACATTAGTTAATGGCAAAGATGACTAGGCGGCTTTTTAATAATATTCACTTTACTTTTTGGATAATAGTCCGCTTGGTATGCTTACTTCAAAAATGAGTGCCTAAATAAATAATAAGATGTGTCAAATATTTGATATATGAGTCAATGAAAACATCCCATTATAAGTAAAATTTAGTAGAGGTTTAGTGTGTATATTAATATCTATTATAAGACATTCAAAAATGCTGCATACTTTCGCGCTTTGCTTTAATAAGCATCCCGTCACTTAAATAATATTGCATACTTTGCGGCATCACTTATAATGTAAGAGATATGCTTACTTTCAGGCGGGACTTTCAATTAAAATCTGATGCATACTTGCAATTTTAAATATCACACATACGGGCGCACATCAATGAGTCCCCCATAAACATTGCTCCAATTTGCTTGCATTCCACAGAACTGTGTCACGCCCTTCCAACTCCCAGTGCAAACACGAACTAAAGTTGTCAGTGCGCCCACTCTTCCTGGAGGCCTAGGACGCACACATAGACGTACTCATACTTACATACATGAACAAGGGGCCCCACTTTGAATTGAGGACATAGAGCGGCAAATAATCAACGTACAACTTAAGGGGCGGCGGGCGCCCATCCACTTGCCAGTGTCATTCAACCTGGGCAAGAAGGGGGCACTACACACACACACACACACACATAAACATATTCTCACATACATAGTTAGTTGTAGCCATACTATTTCATTCTTTGTCTGTTCGTGTGTGCGCATATTTCATGTATTCATTCATGGCTTGTACTACACCAATTCGTAAACAAATCGTTCATCGGAATATTGGTCAAAATGAAATCGATAAAATGAACGCATGAGAGAGAGAATTTGTAAATAACTTCCACTTCGCAGAATCAAGTGTAAATTTTAGTCTCTATATTATTGATTAAATAGTTTATTTTGATTTGAAAAGAATCACATAATTAACGGCTTTAGTTAATAAAATGGGTATTAATGCAAAACATTTGTTTAAGATGGTAAAAAACAAAACACGCAGACTGTTTACGCAGGCGCTGCTTCTCACCAAGAGAAACAGACAGAAAGAGAAATTGAGAGCGAGAAGCATTTGCAAAAACGCCGGCAAGCCGCCGCAGCAGCGTGCTATTCGTACTCCTCGTACTTCTCACAGCACAGGAATTGCTCCCCCTGCGACGTCGCATGTGCACAACCAAAACAAAGCCAAAATATATGTCAGCTGCTTTGCTTGTGCTTTCCTATCCTGCTGGGCTTTCCACTCAAATTCGCGCTGTTTTTGCGCTGCCTGCTGTGTGTCGCATGCTTCGCCATCGCTCGTTGTGGCACACACACATACACACACAGAGCCACACATACATACAATATAGAATAGGCGTCGCTTGGCTCAGCATTTCCATTTAATTTTCAGTTCAGCTTTAGTTAGTCGTAGTTGAACGGTCGTTGCTTATGGTCGTCTCGCCTGGGCAGCTCAGCAAGTTCTAATACAACGCATGATATAAAAATGTGCTACTGAAACGCAAACCTCATACCAAAGCAAGTAAGGCAAATTCGAGCGCGAGTGTTGTGCTCTGAGTGTGTGTGCTCGTTCTTGTGCTAGTTTCTGTTTATTGCCAAAGCATGGGCATAGAATATTGCTGCCTAGCTCAAAAATTATATAATTTTATAAACCAAATGTGATTGTAGTCTAACAAGAATAGTGAGTGCCGTAATCGAATTTAGATCGCTACCTGAAACGAATCAAATTAAAAGAGAACTGAATAAATCAAAGCACTTTCGCTCGTATAGCAAAATCGTAGCATACTTTTTTGCGCCAGCTAAAGCATGTGAGTTTCGGTTGTTGTCTTTGCTAAATATTGCTAACCCAACGTTTGTTGTTTTTATTTTTTTTTTTCTTGATTTTTACGTTTTTGTGCGTATTAGAAGCGCTTCCGTCAGTGTCGCCCTTCTATTTGTTTGTAGTTTACTTTTCGAATCCAATACAATGTAACCTAATCAAACATTCTGCAGCACATTTGAGTAGGCAATCGTGTAAAAAACCTACACTTGAACCAAAAATACATACGTGGGCTTGGACATATTTACCGTTCTAGTGTATGGTTTTATTTTTAACTGAAATACTATACCATGGCGCTCTGTACACTGTGCGCAGTACATTAATATAGAATTTATTTTAAAGTGAATTTAGAAATTCGGCTGAAAAAATGCAAATAGAAAACCTCAAATCGTAATTTCATTGCGCATTGGAAAGTGTGTGCAAGGGTCGCAGTATCCTTTTGATATTTCACACATTTGTTTTAATATCCAATCGCTTGCTGTGCATTCTACGATGATATCATTGGCATTCCAATACTGCGGGACAGCTGTATCCGCTGTTTGTTCAATTCAAGCCGGCGAGAAGCAGGTCGTTGACCAAGCTCATTATCATCATGATACGGAATTTACGAGTATTAGATGTACTTAAGTCCATATGTCATATATGTATGTATGTATGGCACATATATGCTCTTGTATGCGTAAGACGAAATACGCTGACAAACGCTATTGTCAAGGACCACAACAAAAGCACGGAAATTCTTACAAAACCTCGTTAAAAGCAAACAAGCTCCCAAATACAAGATTTCTAAACAAAATAACGAAATAAAAGCAAGACGTAGAAATAGGAAATCGGAACAAAACAAAAAAAAAAGAACAAAATAATTGTGTGAAATTTGAAATGCTTTTTGAGAAATATTCGTTTAAGACGAATATGTAACCTTTTCCTGAAAATACTGTTTGTTTCACTACTGACAAAACAAACTTGAGCTGAAGAGAGTTAATTGCAATGTCTTTTGTTTATTTTGGCATTCATTAGGAGCGTGAAAGGACTAGAAAGTTTACAATCAACTGGGGCATGTGCAACAGAAGACACAATTTGAATGTTGCCACTAGAAACGACTACATGAAAAGTTACTTTAAAATATTAAAGCATACAAATAAGAAAAGGACAGACACAATTGTATTACAAAGAATTTACTTTGCAATAAAAAACCCAGGCAAAGACAGACATGCCGAGTCTCTGCGGAAGTCATGTGAACGTAAGGGTATTAGGCGCGTCAGCAGACATCGTGAATGGCAAAATCGTAACGCAGCTGTCGATTTCGAGTGTCAGCCATTGTTGTCCCCATATTGGCATCACGCATACGCACTGTAACATAGACTCTTTGGTGCGTGCTGTATGGTGTATGGGTGTGTGGTGCGTATGAACTCTGAGGGTTGGAGGTGTTGAGGGATTTGAGAAGTGGACGGATTTCTGCTTTTTAATGAAGTCATGTCAAGCATTTGCTGATTTGCCTGTGATTTATGAGCAGCTGCTCGTCGCCATTCATTCAGGTGTACACTCGTGTCTAGCTGACAACGACATGGAGAACGACAACATCAATCAGATGCTTCTGCCATGCATCACTTGCTACGGTAATTGCTGAAAAATTTAACCATATATGAGTTAATTGGATTAGTCTGATTGGCTGAATGTTTCAAGTAGCAGCCTGGCGATACAATAATTATTTTAAATATCCCCAGGCTTTTTTTTTGTGTACGTTGGGAAGTATTTTTAATTAAAAGTCTGTAATGTGTAATAAGCCGTCATTTTAAATGCAACGCATAACAGGACCTTTTGTTGGCAATCCTTGCACGGTCCCTCGCCCAGTTTCTCAATTTAAATGCTATTTTTTCAGTTGACCACCAAAGAAGAAACGACGCAAAGCTTGCCATCACACCATCATGCACTTACGGTTACGCTTTACTTTCTTTCCATGCCTTTCTTTTCACTTGCTTTCGTTCCATTTCACATCCCATCTCTTCCTTTCTTCGAGTCCACTGCAATGTGGCATTTAATTAATTATTGGTCCACAACTGTGTGTTCGTAAGTTAATCAGGCATATAAGAGGCTGCCTTACAAAGTTTCACCGACTGGAGCTCATTTAAAATTCCATTAGCATTCAAAAAATTCACTCACCTCCCCTTCGTTCAGCAGACCTTTGCTTGTCGATAGTGAAATCAGAAAACCAAATTTATAAGACAAGGACTTAATAAGATTAAACGAACTAGTTTGGCCAGCCAAAGACAATGGATGGAGCAGGGTTATAGGAGGAAGTCCTGAAGTCATTGACCTTAACTTGGCTAACTAAATATTTGACAGTGCAATTGCATAGTTTGTCACACAGCACGAAGCCAAAAATATGCATTGCCAAGTTTATTTGATTTGGAGGTCGAGAGAGCATTGTTCCCAATGAAATGAGTCTGTGAAATTGAACTCTTGCAGTTTATACTCGTAATGCAATAAACGAACATTTCGCAATGAGGATAAACGCTGATCCATTCTCAGTGCCATAGTATCCTTGTTTACGCTTGTTGGGGCAACTCGATTCATGTGGCTGCTGCCATAAACTGCGCATCTATGTTGCTTAATGGCGCAGCTTAATCCATAAACTGACCTCCAATGGACTGTCTGCATTGCCCAGTCGTTTGCTATTGAGTCGTCAGGAGAGCTCTGGCCACAGACTCGACTCCTTGGATGCCATTAAACCTCGGCTGACTCGACTCGTATGCCGTAAGGTAGAAATGCTTTTATCTATCCATGAAAGGCCAACAACCACATTGATTGACAGCCTCATTCAATTTGTGGCTCGTTGCTTTTTTCTGCTTTTCACACAGTGGCTTATTGGAATTGTTTGGATCCCCTTTTCTTTTAGCCAACTTTTAGAAAGTAAGCAAGAAGGCAAGTTAGTCAGCAAGTCAGTCGATGTAGCGTTTATAAAATGGGGAATAGAACAATGGAAGTCGACACAAGAGGTATTTATGCAACGTGTGCTCATCTCCAGTGGATATCTCGAATCCTTGGTGGCAAATTGAGTGATGTCTCGACTCGATTTTACCTGAAACACATTGCTGATTGTTATAAGGCTTATCTCAGACAGCCCCTTTGCACCGCTTTTAGAGGGTATGTCCCCCCAATGAGAGAGGAAGGAACTGCTTTTGCAACAATTTATTGTGGCTGGCAGTTCAGCTGTCGTTTGCAGTGCCAATGACATTGTGAATTCAGTTATTGATATGACCTACTCATTGAACTGGAAACGCAACAACAAAGCAATGAATTTCAACTACAGAGATCTGTTTTTGTATTGTGGTAGAGACTTGTGGTCGGATTCCGTAATAGCTGCATTCAGAGACTTCAAAAACCTTGAGGCCATAAGACCGCATTGACCACAAGACCCTTAGCTAACCTATGTTAGTCCAGTGCTATCAAATAGGCCACGAAAATTAACATCTACGGCTAAGTCAGGGTTCGCTTAAAGGCCACAGGATGTGCGTTCGAGTTTAGGTGTGTGTTTGTGAGAAGTCAGCTGCGTAATATTCTCTTAATTAAGTGTCTATTAGAAGTCCGTGAGGTAAAACAAGCTGTGCAGACATGTGTAAGTGCCTCTCTGCTGTGTCCGTGCCCATCTGTACATCACAAAGTTTATTTTCGGGGGAAGAGACAAGGACTATAATACGGTTCGCTTGAAAATTTCGTCGTTGGTGTCGACCAAATCTCCGCTTCCGAATAGACCCCAAACAGCGTAAGCACTTAGGCTTTCGCTTTGTGTGTATGTGTGTGTGTGTGTGTGTGTGTGTGTGTGTGTGGGGAGAGTGTGTGCAGTGAGGCTTGGGCGTCGTCTATCTGAAATTGTATTGAAATCCTTTTAACGCCATATCTAAAATTTATGTGCTTGCCAAATTGAATTATTGTGCAAACTCAATTTTGCACAAAATGCGCCCAAGCGGTTTGCCTACAATGTTTCCAATGTGCCACGCCCACTAACTTTATGGCCTTGCGCCATATAGCATATGCAGCTCTGGGTGTGCCGACGAACTTCAATTCATTCGATTACATTAAAAGTGTGTCACAAAAGCATTCAAATATTGTACTTGGTATACATGTAAAGGCCGACTTTAACTCTACTCTACTCGAAGACAAAACTCAATGGTTCAAACTTTAACAGCCTTAATTAAAATTATAAAATTAATGTAAATACTAATACCCATAGTAAGCATTTCAAAATAATTTTCAGTTTATCGGAGCGTAGAGAATGTTGTTTTAATTAATTTCCTATTTATTTTAAAACTACAATTTAAACGGAAATTTCTATTTTGTGTTTACGCCGAGTTAAGCTCCACTAATTGGCAGTCGATAGATGGCTCTCTAATGAAGCTTTAGCTTATCCAATCGAATTCATTAAAATTGCATTTATTTCTGTAATTAAATTTAGTCGTAAATGTGTGACGGCTATAGGGGATAAGGGTATTGGGTGTGCTCGTGGCTTGAATTCCTAACCAGCTTTTCCACTCGGCCGAATCGCCATCAGCAATGACGGGCCAGGTGATGCATACACGAAGCAGGTAAAAAAAAGGAAATAACTTTTATGTATCCGTACTCGTTTAGCTTCTTTGCTGTCGTAACTTAATTTTTGATTTATGAGCCCAAATGTTACGATGAGGCGCACCTTGCTGGCCCACTTTGCAATCAGCATTTTAATTTCGGTTGGTAGAACACATTTGTTTATCAACGTACATATGTAGCCCATAATGGATTCAGTAATGAGCCAAACATCAATCAAATCTGCATTGTCGAAAGCTGTAAATAATAATAATAATAATCATAATAATAATCGATGCTCTACCCAATTCTATGAAATGAATATAAATTTATTGATGACGATTATTGTTATTATAACTCATATATGGCATCTGGCTGTCCTGGTGAATGTGTTATTAAAGTATCTCGGCAATGGCAACGTTGCGTATGTATTATGCTTGTGTTGACGACCATAAGAGGTAAATCATATTTGATTAAATATTGTTTAATATTTTTTGCTAAATTCTGTAAATATTGTTTAGCAATTGTTAAGCAATTGCTATGGGTGGTGTGACATTAAAGTTGCTTTATCTGTATTCACGTCTTGCTAAAAATGAGAAATTATGCATAATCAAGAAAGCGGAAGGAGGCGTCGCCTGCCTTTAGGCGATGTCAATAGCAATGGCAGTGGCAAAAGTAGATGAAGAGGATGGCAAGTGAGGCGTTACAAATTTGCCATCATTTCACTTGGGAGTCTGGCTTCAGAGTTGACTTCCAAGTTAATTTGACGCACAGTTTGTTGCAGCAACAAAATTATTAGGTTTTTTGCCCAAAAAATAATGATAATATTGCTGGTCGAGCACTTGAGAGTCGCACGCAAATTGTGGCCAACAATTTAAGGCTCTGTTTTGGCTTCTTTGGCTTATAGTAGATACGAAAAGTCATTCACAACAGCTACAACAATAACAAGGGCAGAATTGTAATAGAAAATTGTGTATGGTGGGCAGGAAGAGTCGTAAATCTGTAAACAGCGAATTGGGCACGCGCTGCGTATACGTAATATGAGAAAATAATTGCTGCGTGGCCAACAGCGACAACAATGCGAGTAAATTGCTTTTGAAACGAGCTAGCACACACCCGTATATACAGTATACACACACACACACACACAGACACACAATAGCCATGATGAATTTGCAAAAAGATTTTAGAAAATAACCGCAAAATGATTTAATTTAACGTTGTTTCTTTCGTCCTACACTTTTTGTTGTGTTGCCCAAATGGCCAAATTGCTTAGCCGACGGCTTCTTTGCTCATTTGATAAATAATTTGACGTTAACCTGCAAGTTGGCTTAAGTCATTGCCAAACAACTAACGGAAGCCAGGCCAAGACTCGATCAGATTCTATGCGCAACTTAAATCATTTACCATGGAAATAAATCATGTTCAAACAGTTGAAAATAAGCTGACACTGGCATATTGCAAATGTAATTCCCCAAATTTAAAGTTTGAGCATACATTTCATAGTTATTGTCCGGGCATGCTCATGCTCATGAGCTCCCTTTAAATAGGCGGTAATAAGAGCATCCTTTTGGCAGTCAAAACGTGCAACTGTTTTTATAGCTTTCCACAGCCGCAAGGCATACAAAAAGTGTCATAAAAAACCTACAGCAATGTGTGTACGACAGTTGGGCGAGTGTATGGGTGTGAGACAGGTGTACCTTGTATGCATACACATATCAGACATTTGTCAAGCTTGTTTGTGCCCGCCCCTTTGCCCCTTTGCCAGTTGCCGTCCTTCCCATCCGCTTGTCTGTCTGTCCGCCTGTCCATCTAGTTGCTTGCCTGCGGCTGCATATAGACAACAGCTGTCGCTTTGCATATTTCATGTCCTTAGATACCTGGCGCACCAGACCTGCCGAAGCCAATTCTCAGTTGTCTCATTCGGCATACAAATTAGTTTAAATAGTTTTTCACTGTACAAAATGTAAACTCGTTGTAGTTCCATTTCGCAAAAGGGTATTTCCTCGTCACGTTTTGTCCGCTTACACAAAACCATTTTGTCACATTGCACAAATCCTTGAGTGCCAACTAAAATAGCAATGGCAGCAGCCTGTGGGAACCACAATGATGTCTGGCAGGCATACTTTTAATTGCTACTTGCCAACTACATTCTACTTTCCACCCATCCACGAACATATGTTTTCTTTTTTGTATTCTTTGTAACCATTGTAACTAGATGTAGACATTACTTAACCTAAAACAAGAGCACAACTTTTGATACTCACAGTCTCTGGCAACCACAAAATTAATTGGAGTTTTGCAGGCTTTGAAACAATTGTCTGCATTTCAAAATTGGGTGTAAGTGGCCATAGAACCATCTGGCTGTATTTGGCATTCATTTCATGGCCAAAAACTTTATGTACTGCAACAAGTACATACTTACTTTACTTCCACAAAAGCTGTACTTTAAATAGCAGTAATAATAATAATCTTATTTTTCTTTTCATTTCAGAAATTTGACTATAACTAATGGCATACAAATGTTATAAAAGAGGCATATAAATGCTAGTGAAATCAAAAATAACTTTGCATTTAGTTAATTGTTTTTGTTTAGGCATAATTATGGACTTTAGTGAATATTATTAACATTATTCGATTTGTAAACAGTTAATAGCATATATTATAGGGTATAAACTATAACCTATAACTATAAAGCGTGCACTCGTCTAGTTCACCGCGAGAGCAGTTGGACGACGCTGCATTGTAAGGATCGCATCTCAAAGTGCTCTGCGGATGCATTTCATTTGGAAAGGGGCCCGACAAAGACAATACGGAGGGCTTACGGAGTGCATTGGCCCGTTTACGCAACAGAACGGGCCCCTCAATTCCACAACCGCAACCCACTCCGCCCGCCTCACCGTCGCCCTCCAACGCTAGCGGGGGTGGCAAATATACGACTAGCACCGCCTCCCACCAGCCCCCACCTACTAGCCCTCTCATTGGCTCACATCCCCAACCACAACAGCACCCGCAGCCACGCACAAAGCCTGTAGAAGGAGGATCTGGTGCTAGAGAAGATAAAGCGAGAACACGGGGCAGAGGCGATAGAGCTTCTGATGTCAACCACATCAATGGCCTTTTCCACAATGTGAGTACAATATATAATCATTCTTACTTTGTTGCTCTTGTGGCATGTATCTCAGCTAAAAGCTTAATACCTACAATCGGCTTCATATTTATGTCTTGCCTCCACCCACTTTTGAGCTGGATAGTGGCTCACAAGTACTTGTACAACTGAACTTTTAATCGAGCACAGGACGCACAGCACGCTTGCTACAATATAGTACATGCCAGCAGCTAAAGCAATGCAAACTTTAAAACGAGCGATCGCACATAATGCAACTAACTGCAACATGAAATATTGGCTCATCATGATTTTTATCCATAAATACTCACTCATCATTTCAATAATCACTTCACAAACACTCATTGCAAAAGAATCAAAAGATCTTTATTGTGCGCTTAAAAGTATGCTACAAAAAATAGTTGTAGAACATATTGCTCCGAAAGTTTCCAATACACGTACGTCATCCAATTAGAATAAGTTCCACAACTGTTAAGCAGAACTTTCAAAAATATTAAACTGTTAAATGGATAATTGAAATCATCTGAATTTATTTCTTTACTAAGAACTTCTATTGAATTTCAAGAATTTTTATAATTTTACAGAGGGTATAATTGTGAGTGTGGGGTCCAATTAAGGAAAGCATAGTTAACCCCATACATATGTACACACATATATTTTATTAAATAAGATGATGAACTAAGCGGGAAATTCTATGCAAAAAATTCTACCAAAACTTTAAGATTATAAATTAACATCATCGAGTCGAAAAGAGGTTTTTTTTTGGTTTACACCAATTAAAGTTTATAGTGTAATTCACTACAAGGATTTTACGTGCTGCTGTAATTTGATTTGCATTGAGTTTCATACTAATGGGTGGAGATATTGCGTACTACAGTTTTGAGGCAAAAGCGGCAGAAACAAAAGCAATTTAATTGCTTAACAGCATTTTACCATTAGACTTAATTGAATCGCTGAGCCAAATAATAACGATAAGTGGCAGAAGGACCGGGGAGGACGTTAACACTTCACTTAAACAGTTCACCAGGAGAACTGTTGGCCCAGTGTACACTGTACAGGTGAATATTAAACGCCAGAAATAACATTTTAATGAATTTTAATGAGAAGCAATAAGGATTACACTCTTAAGCCAAGAAACTCATGCATTGTAATAGAGAGACCACGTCAAAAAGGAAGTCACAGAAGTGAGAGCTTACAGTGACAGCTTGAATTTGCGCCTTAATTAAGATGTTGTGCTGCCTCCGACAGTCGTCGCAAAACTTACCATCAATAGCAGTCAAACAAATGCTGACAATGAAGAGAAACTCTCAAGTTCCCATAGAGGGTGTGCCATATGCAGAGTTGCCGAGTTGCCAAGTTGCCAGCACAATGGGGAGCTAAGAAATGTGTTTGCCCAATGTCCATGTATTAAAAGTACCAAAATTCACACACACAGACATTTACATGCATATGGAATCATCTTATTTCTCTTCAGGTAGTCCACAAAAGCATGATGCAATTTCTGCCAAGAGTGTGTTTGAGCGCTTGGCTTGAGTTTAGTAAATAAAAGTTAAAACTCTAACAAAATATAACTACAGTTTGAGACTTTGGTTGCCAGTAATTAGAAGCTGAGCATTTAGTTCCTGTTGTAAAACTCTGATTGGTTGTATTCCCATTTAACCAGGTTTGTCCATTATTTTTTTCAAATTACTTATTCAACAATAAAAGGCAATAATTTAGGGACTCTGACTTCTTACACGCCTCTAATTAAACGCAAACAGTACTCATAAATTATTTCCAAGTATTCTAACAAGTTTAGAAAGTATAGAAAGCTGCTACTAGAAAGGGAAAGGATACAAAATTTCAAATGTAAAGCAATTAAAATTAAATTCGCAACTGCAATCGATTTAAGAATTTAATTTTAGAATATATAGCTATTTGTATAAATCAACGAAGAGACCCTTAAAGTTATTTGCAATCAAAATAAAATTATGGACTAATAAAAAAGAATATCATGAATATTTTGCTATACAATTGATTATTCTTCGTGTCACGTCTCCTCTGCAACGAGACTTGTCGTCAGGCGTTGCCAAGTGCGGCAAATGGAATTGGATTTTGGAATTTGGCATTTTGTACTTCATGATGAGAATGGAATTTGCTAGGGGCTGGTCTAGAAATAGGAGGGAGTGAGAGCTCTGCCTGGATTGTAATTACTAGTGCAATGATACCTGCTGAAGTAGAAATTCCACATCTTTGCAACGAGAAGGAATCGAGAAATCGTAATCTGATTAGCTATCCATTTGAAGTGATTTAATTGATCAGGGCTGATTTTAATTAGGCTAATTGAAGACGATGATAATATTCCAATATGTCAAGAGCTGTAGCTAAACTGCCAATCGATTGCCACATAAATCTGTCTGTCTGTCTGTGCATAATTTACGATAGGGCGACAACGACAACGACAATCAACTTTGACAGCTGCCTTAAATAAGTACCAATAACTGTTGTATTACTCATCTCTTAAATGTACTCACAAACTCCCCCAGGCGCTCTTTGAACTCGACTCCTTGGGTGCTGCAACACAAGCACAAGTTGTTGGTGCTCATATGATGTCGCGTGTCAGCGATGGAGGCAAGGCAAAAGAAGTGCTGTTCACCTTCACACTAAATCAAAGCAATGGCAGGATAGAGAAACTGATCAAATAACATAAACAAGTTATCTGCCGTAATGCACTGTCAGGCAGGACGTAAACTTAAATTGTCCTCTTTACCAAGGGTAAACAGAGGCCTCAGACAGCGTTCTACGTTCAGCGTTGACAGCTTGCTTTGATCCAACTCCTTATCATCGCCTTGCTTTCTTAAAAACGCACATTTTGAGCTGAAGCTCAAGTTCCTAAAGCGTCACCGACAATTGTGGACCTCTTTGATTTATTTGATTGACGGTTGCAATACAAACTGCCGACATCTTTCATCACAACCCACTTTCCTTATACAGTGAGTGAGAACAAACTTTACAGGTAAACAGTGTGGTTGCCTCTTTGGCTGTTTTCTTAAGAGGTAGAAACTCGCTCAACTCAAAGGTCTTTCAATAAACAAGAGGGTGTAGCTATTACATGGAATGTGCTTATATACTCGTATGTGACACTCAGAATGTCAGTGCGCAGATTGGCAGACAAGGTGATATAATATTAAACACATATCACGCCTCAGCACATACAACCTAGAATAACTAAAATGCAATAAGTATCTTTCAGAAAAAGTGAGGAAAACAGTCAAATATGTGCTAAATGTCGTCAACAATTTTGGGCATAGAGTTTATCATTATTTGCGACTTCTATTAAGAAGAGTCTACTGAGTTATTCAACTCGGAAATCAAATTGAATGATGACCATTGTCCGTTGCCTTGGCATGCAAATGGACTTGTCTCGTGTTTTATAGTCATGAATTAAAATTGAATGAAATGTGTCTGGTGTAGAATAATCGAAGCAGAGTTAAGATAATTGATAGCACATTAAATTGTAATGCATAAATTGATTTCAGGCCCAAGCCGCGTAATTTGTTTTTGTACAGTGACTTAAAACGGAAATTGAATTCCATAAACTTTGGCCGGGCCCTTAAGAAGAGCAATTAGTGGGCTCCCTGGGCGGCGGCAAGCTAGCATGGCCCTAAAGGCTTGTCCTGTTTTCCAGCAACGTAGATTGCTTACCCAAGTTGACTAAAGTCGGCTAAAGTTAGACGGAAAAGGGGTCGATATCGATGCGTCAGCTGGGAAACCCAAAACCATAAACTTTTGTGCATAGTTTGGAGAATGGAGATCGAAGGTACCGAGGGTGGAGTGGAAGCTTGTCAAAGCCGCTGTCGTTGTTGTTTGAGTTGCTTTTGCTGTCGCTGCTGCTGCTGATGTTTCTTTTCGTTGTCATTGAAGTGTTTTAATCAATTCTGATTTAATTTTATGCCCAATTAAGTGTGAAAAGCGTTTGATGTTGAACACAGGCTTGGGAGTCACGTCCTGGCCTCGAATCCTATTGCACCTCTGGCTCCTGGCTCCCCTATCCTTTGTCACAATGTGTAACAAGAGGCACGCAAGCGTGAGCATTGAATATTCCGCATATACTCGTAAAGCATATAAACTTAACGAGATGTGGTAAAACGATATGGAAGCCAACTGGGTCTACTTGGAGTAGATGCAATTCGATTTGGTTGACTGCCCTGGAACTGCCTTTATTATGAAAACACACACTACGCCGCATACACACACACATAAACAAAACATTCATCTATGAAACCACAAATATGTCACAATTAAATAGCATTAAGGTATTCTTTGTACTCGCATTGTTGTTGCTAACAATTCCATAAATGCTGTCGCACCTTTCACGCCTGCTATTGCTTCAATAGATGTTCTAGCCAAGTCTCGTAGTTGGTAATGACTTACTCGACTTATTGTTGTTGTTGTTGTTGGTCTTCGTTGACTACTTAACTTTGGTTCCACTCTCTTCTTATGACAGAACCGAGCATTACTGGCAAAGCGTTATCCAATAAACTTTATCAACAGCATCAACATCAGCCTCTACCTAACTCAACCCCCACGCAAAGCATATCAGCAGCATTAGTCTATATGACAGCCGATCCCATCTCTTTATGTTTTTGGATTTGTCTACAGGTAAACAAAGCTATAACAAAGCTAATAACTATTAAGCAACATTATCGAGATGTACTTCGATAATGCATAACTTAAGAATTTAACTGGTTTACTTAAAAAGCTTTAACCCGAATGCGGCTTTGTTGATAGTGTGTTCTTTAAGACACAATAGTAATTACACCCATAATGGTTGCAAAGTGACCCAAGCATATAAAAACATCTTCAGTCTTATTGCTTTTTTTGTGGCGGACAAACTTTCGTAATATGCGCTGGGAGGCTTTGGTCCTAAGGGCGTGGTTCCCGGTGTATGTTTGTGTATATCATCAAGCAATTTCCTTGAAAATTTACGAGCCTCTGTCCTGGCTACTCGCATGATGGTTACGGCTTACAGGTGGGGTCCAAAGGAAGCCCTTAGAAATTATGGCTTTCATCTTGAAAGTTTCTGACCATAAAAGAAATATAAAATTCTTGACCAGTTCAATCAAAGCCAACGCCAACCCAAACTCATCCATCATGGCTATTTTTAAAAAAAATTATTTTTATTGATTTACTTGTTACACTATATCATTTATATTTACATGCTTTTTTTGTCCTTGAAGAGACATTTTGTATTTACTTTTACTTTATACTTATGTATGTATATTTATTGTTGAGAATGTCATGTTTAACTTTGGTATTATTGAATCAATCAGTTTTCGCAATTATCTATCCTTAAATGATTACTATATATATTATATTTATATATCAATATGACGTAGTATATTTAAATTAATTAATATAAGCATTGGCATTGGTATTAATTATTTTCAACACATATTCGCTAATGTGCATGTGACATTTCTAGTTTAAAATTGATCTACAGTTTACCATATTTTAATACTTGCCCTAATGTGCCGTAAAAGAGCAATTAATAAGTCTCTTTATCTAAGTGTTTAAAAGGTCTGCGCCAGAGTTAAAAGACCGTTTCAAGTTAATAGACAATCAGCAGGTTGTTTTCATTAAATCCAGCTGAATTACCGGCATTGCGTACCATGAAATTAGAACCATCAAAGTGCACGCGCTTCTCATTGCGACTGCAAAGGAGTAGGTAACCACAATAAATGACACATAAGCAATTTACTCATAGTAAGTAAATTTGCTTACCGTAAAAAGAGATGAGACGTCCTGCCCAATGAGGCGGTGCAATGTATACCAACGGTGTCGAGAGCAACTGAACCGGCATTGGGGCTGGTGCGAATGAGAGCCTTCTTATACTGACGAGTAACCTTTACCATGCCGTCAGCTGCCTGAACGATGCGAAACCCGTTTATATCGTACAGCACAGTGCCATCATCAGCATAACTATATGTCGATTTGGACACCACCTTCTGTGCGTCCGCCATAAATGAAGGACCACGACACGATTCACTAGTGATAATAATATTATGAATTATGAATAGCAAAGGAAAACCAAAGCAACTACTCACTTATAAAATACTCCAAGAGTATGGTCTCTTGTTAGATCAGTAAAAGTTTCTGTTGTTGTGCGTGTTCCAACGGTGTCTACCAGATAAACCAAAGCGGAGGAGTCGCTAGAAAAGCTCACTCCCTTGTACCACATCTTGGCGTATCGCCTAAATTATATTCAATGAAACTTAAATATTTAAGTACTTTGTCCCATATTTTTCTAGTTACACAAAATTGTTGGTCTTCATGCCATCATAGGTGACGATTTCCACCTTCGAACCGCTCTGTAGAATGCGGCCATTGGGATGTATCAAAGCCGAATTAGAGCCATTCCGCGACAATGAGACAGCTACCATGCTGCGCTGATTCAAGACGCGCACGGCCTTATCCAGAGTCATATCAATGCTAATGGAAAGATGGTTATTTACGAACTAAGTATTATTCAAGTTATACTACGCTAATTACCGAATACCATCGCGTAGGCACAATTGAATTGTGCCGTTGCATATGGCGAATGGACCCCTTCCGGGAGTGGGTGGCAGTGGCGGTCCACAGCTCACAAATTCAAACGCTGGAGAGCCAGCACGACTCAAATTATGTGTTGGGAACTGCCGAGTCTAGTGCACTTGTGATTTCAGTGGCTAATTTTAATAAACAGTTTTATAAAGACTTTACCGAACACGATGAATTCCCAGTCTTATTTACGTAGCAAGCAGTCTGCGACTTGGCTTCACTGACAATGTCTGGTAGCAATGGTTGAGATTGGTGCATGCAAATTGCACTATACGACCCAGCACAACACCGAGCATTGGTTTGGCTGGAACACTCCTTGGTCAACACTGCAGTGTTTAGCGACATGCTGCTCATGCGCGATGACAGCGAACAAGCCAATCCAAACAAGCGCATCGAAGTTTGCTGCAAATTAAACATCATTTATTAAGTCGATATCGTTCAACATTTTTCAAACTAAATGAAAACCCATAAATGAATTGAGGGTCCTTCGATGACGCAATACTTTCACTGCAGGTGACGCAACTAAAGTTGAGCTGTCACATACAACGCTAGAAACTGCACTTACCGGCAAGAGCCTGTTGGCGTAAACAAAGCTCTGACGTACACCATTTAAGATGTTATTGAGCTTGTCGCTCAGCTGGACAGGTGACAAAAGTGCTCTAGTGGCGAGCTGGCACTGCATCTCACTCAAGTTGGGCATTGTTATTGGAACCATTTTTACGTTTATTGATTTAATTTCTTCAGTTAGGGATAGACTAGTAATTGAATGAGATTGAATTGCAAAAGAGTGGAATTTGATTCGAACTTTTTTTCTACTTTGGGCGCCTCACTGCGAACTTAATTAAATGACACAACTGGCCAGTAGGCAATTGGTTGATTGACAATGACACGATGACACTTCGCCTACTTGGCTTAGTAGTGCTAGAAAATGCATTAAGTTTAATTTATGATTGAAATGGGAGTTTGTAAACTATTATAAATAGCTTACTATATATTATTAATAGCTTTGCTTTCTCACTGTTATTTAGGTGCCGTTTTCACTTATTGGTATCGAAATATCAGTAGGGTTGTTAAATAATATATCAATCTGATAATTCGATATTTAAGAAACACGATATTAATATTTATTTAAAAAAATATTTATATATCGCTCTCTATTATTAAGCGGTCTCAATACATTTCTCTGCTGCTTCTTAAGTTGTTGAAATTCCTCTTGTTTCTACATCCATACACACAAATTAAGGAATTTGATTAATAATCCGTTTAATCTAAAAAGTCAATAACATGTATTTGGTTCCATCAAATATATCAATATACGCTAATATAATCTAAAATATTTGAACGATTAAATCATTTTTAAATAAAACACACTTTTACTTTTCGTTAATATTCATAAAATACTTTTTTTTATAGATTTAGATACATAAATTTCGTTATACATGCTTGTGAAATTTTGGGAGTAGGAGATTGTTGTAAGGCTATTACAACAAGAGACTTGGGCATAACTGAGACTCAAGCCTAAGTTAAATATGTTGGAGAATGTTTGTGTTGCGTGTTTCAACGTGTCAATTATATATTTAACTATGGTGTGTGTACTTTTGTGCATGCAGTTCACGATATGTATTTAAGCTTTTAAATAATAGAATGATGTACTTTAACTGTTTTAAATACTTAAGGTATTTTTCACTTTTCTTGTGTTTTACAACTATACAGTTCACTTTGTCTACACTTTGAATTTTCCATTCAGAATGTAACAATACACAAGTACTTTGGTTTTAGTGTGGATGAGCAGTTTGGATTGCATAAACTACAAACTAATCTTAACATTTAAACTGTTAACGATAATTATCACTGGCACTGTCACTGTGCCACATCATCAGTGCAGAGCTCAAAGGGAGAGCCACCTCTTAAGACCACTGCCTACTAATTGTTGCACACACAGATTTTATTTTTTTGTGCTTTGCACATCGCATGTGTTTTAAATTTTGTTTGCATGTGAAAAGTTTTTTAAGGCTTTTCGTTAAGTAGAATTTTTTACAATAAATTAAAAGTTTTAGTGATTTTTCAAATAATTTAAATGAGCCTTAAAAATTAAAACGCTAGCACTTTTATATCAGCCAAATTGGCCAGCGTTTTCAATTAGTAGGCAGGGCAGTGGACACGCGTCCCAATGTTATTTACTATTTTTTCACGGATATCAAAAAGTTTGAGTATGAAAATTTAACTAAAAACGAATTCCTTTTTAGTTGCGTTGCGCTTACGTCGAGTAACGAAAAAACATCCGATTTGAATCCACCCATTATTGTATTTTGGGCACGATTAGTAGTGAGGCTTTCCAACACGTATTGGCCAATTTGCATTTGACAATACCTATTGTGTGTTCGGGTTGTCTTGTGCGTTGTTCGCGCCTTTTTGCGAGCCTTTTTATTTAGTTTCATGTTTTTTTTTCTATGGTTTATCCAATTTTTCATTATTATCCCTCTCAAAGCTGGGCTAGCGTAACGGTCCCTAATAACTGCAATGGATCTGTCTGTTTATGTATGTGTCCAGAAGGTGTGCGATTACGTTTGGGAAATTTCCAAGTTAATAGACGATCAAAAGGTTGTTCTCGTTAAATCCAGCCGAATGCCCAGCATTACGCACAATAAAATTAGATCCATCAAAGTGCATGCGTTTCTCATTGCGACTAAAGAGGAACAAAAATCAAAACAATTGACAAATCGACTCAGTACTCTTTACTTACCGCAAAAACAGATGCGATGTCTTGCCCAATGAGGCGGTGCAATGGATGCCAAGCGTTGTTAAAGTGACGGATCCATTGCCGGGGCTCGTGCGAATGAGGCCCTTGTTATGCTGACGAGTAACCTTTACTAGTCCATCGGCCGCCTGAATGATACGAAAACCATTGATATCGTACATCTCAGTGCCATCATCGGCGCAGCTGTACGACGATTTGGCAATCACTTCCTGTGCGTCCGGCACAAAGGAGGGACCGTGACGTGAGTCGCTAATTAAACAGGGCAACAAATGTAAATGGGGAATAGGAATGATAATGATCCAACTACTTACTCATAAAACACTGCCAGAGTGTAGTCCTTGGTCAGGTCAGTAAAAGTGTCGGTTGTTGTGCGTGTTCCAGCGGTATCTACCAGATAAATCAAAGCGCAAGACTCGCTTGTGAAGCTCACGCCCTTGTACCACATTTTGGCGTACCGCCTACAAGAAATCCAACAAATGCATTAAACTAAATAACTCTTGTGATTTTAGATTTTTATAGTTACACAAAATTGTTGGTCTTCATGCCATCATAGGTGACGATTTCCACCTTCGAACCGCTCTGTAGAATGCGGCCATTGGGATGTATCAAAGCCGAATTAGTGCCATTCCGCGACAATGAGACAGCTACCATGCTGCGCTGATTCAAGACGCGCACGGCCTTATCCAGAGTCATATCAATGCTAAGGTAGAACTTGACAATTAAACGCTTGATTTTGTATACTTCTACTACTCAGGTTATTACCGTACACCCTCGCGTAGGCGGAGCTGAATAGTGCCATTCGACATGGCAATCGGACCTGATCCTGGACATGGTGGTGGTGGTGGTGGGCTATTCTCAAATTCAAAGGTGCGTGAACTGACGCGTCCCAAAGCATGTGGTGGTGGTGGCATTGGCGATGGGAACTGTTGTGTGTGATGAATTTGTGGCTGCAGAAGCAAAAGTAGGGTATTCGATCACTTTATCGATTTGTTAACAAAACATTTACCGGGCAATATGCGTTTCCACTCTCATACATGAAAGGAGTGGCATAGCGAGCAGTCAGCGACTTAGCTCCATGGACAGTGGCCTCCATGTCGGGTGCAATGGCTGTTAGCAATGGTTGAGACTGATGCATGGGAATAGGCATTCCAATTGCACGATACGACCCAGCGCCACAGCTAGCATTGGTTTGGCTGGAACACTCCTTGGCCAACACTGCAGTGTTGGTGCCCACACTTGCACTGCCGCTGTTCAGCGACATGCTGCTCATGCGCGATGACAGCGAAGAAGCCGTTCCAGACAAGCGCATCGAAGTTTGCTGTAATTTAAATATTGTTTATTAATTTGTTTATGATTTATTTATTATTATAATCTATTGTTTTATTAAAAAAATTCATAATAAATTGAAAAAAACAACTTCTCCATGCCGATGATACACCATTTTCGTTGCGGTCCATAGAGAAAACATTGTTAGGTTCACTTACCGGCGATGGGTTGTTATTGGTGTAAACGGAGCGCTGGCGCACACCGTTTGGAGCCTTAGTAGGTGAGCGCAAGATGTTGTTGATCTTATCGTTCATCTGGGCACGCGACAAAAAATCCTCAGCATTGAAAATGCCGACGCGTCCGCTTTTCGGGGTCAAAATGACGTCCTGCTGCTGCTTTGATTCTTCAGTTGTGGCGAGCTGGCACTGCACCTCCTTGGTGTTTGGCTTCGTAACTGGAACCATGTTAACGTATCTTTGTGTCTTTTTGTGGCTTGCAGTTACTATTAGAAATCTGTTGGAACAACTTGCGCGAAGATGGGAATGCGAAAAACCAAAGATTGCTCGACACAACGACTCAAAGAGAGGAATTTAATTTTTACTTTTTTTTATTTTCTACTTTCAAGTGCTCTGCTCACTGCGAAAATTTGTGAAAGAATAAAATGTCACATCAGCTGTCTTTTAACATGTCATCATTTTTGGCATGGCTCCAGGCCTACTCTTATTGTAAATATCATTATAGAGATAGTGTTGGAAAATGCACAATAATCGTTCATGTCAACTTTCAACAATTATAATAGTTTTAAAGTACAATATTTGAATGTAAAGATATTAAATGCAATACTTTCATTCATACTAACATATAAATTAAATAATTAATTGTCTTTTGTTAGAAAATCCTGGAATTATTGAATACAATTATGCATATTGTGACATTCAGCGATGGCAGTTTAAAAGAGTTGCGTTGCCAAGCAGCATGAGAATAATGTAAAGTGAATCAGCATAGAGTTGCCAACCTAATTGAATTGGAGAGGACTTAAATGCATAAAAGAACAAGTAAATTGGCAGAGCATTGGAAATTGTGTTTGGCTCGCGCTCCACTCCATAAATTTACTGGCAATAAATCAGCTCAGAAATAAAGCTCTTTCAAATTTGCATTTGTTGGAGCAAAGCACTTTCCTTTACTTTAATGCCCAACATTATTATCTTTTAGTTATCAGAAAGTGCTATTTAAGCTTTGGCATTAACAGGGGACAGCGTCACCCACAGTTGCAGATGTTTTTGAGTTTAATGGACTTGGTCATAAAGTGTCCTTGCCCGTGGCAAAATCCGCAACGATTGCGAATGCGTTGCCAAAGTTGACAAATTGCTTCAATTGGCCATATTCAGGGTTGCGCGACATTAGTCTCTGGGTGAGAGCAGGGCCTCCTTGTGTTCTGTGTTGTGTGTTGTTGTGCTTGGACCACTTCCGTGACAAGTGAAAGTGTTCAATGGAAATTAGCCAAGACAGAGACGTCAATTAGTCACAGATGATTCGTAGTCTCCTTCATGTTGTTTATTTAACTAAGTGTGAGGTTAGACACCCCTTGAACTTTTACGACAACAGCAAATGTTGCGACAATTGTCATTATAATGTTGGCCAATTGCAATTGTCATCGAATCGAGTATCTGCTTTTGGCTCTGACAGGCTTCTATTGCCGTTGATATATCGTGCTATGGCCTGGCTAATGAGCGCATTGACTCCTTGCAACATTTGGCCATCGGCCCACGCTAAAACTGACCATAGAGAATTAATTTATTTTTGCAAAGATTTTCATTTTCATTTCCATATCTTTTCACTTGTCAGCAACATAGAAAATAGACAAATATTCTTGTATGTACGAAAATACACACATACATACATATATATAATTGTGCGTATTTACGGGTATGTAAAATATTTATATTTTTAGTTGTGCCGCTCATTAAAATGCTGTTGCAATTTATGTTTTTGCCTCCCACGCGTTGCATTGACTCAGTTTAAAGTATCTTAAAATAAATACAACAAGCAGTGCATGAAATTGTGATTCTTATTTAGCAATCCACAGACAAACATATGTTTATATGTATATGTATGTATATAGTAAGGGGCATACAGTCGTGTCTATCCACAGTGAGTGCCATTCAAATACGGAAATTCACTTGAATACAAACAGCAACGTTTTAATTTTCCCGAAACAAATTGGATAGCCTCCTTTTCATATACCCCGATACAATTTGTTGACAGTCTTTGGGTTATGGGTTAGGGGTTTTGGTTTTCGTTTTAGCTTTAACTACGACAGCACATTGTTATTGTCACAACTGTGTGCGCATTTTAATTAACGCTGGCCACAATGTGCAGAGAGTGCACTTTGTTGTATAGTATTCCATAAACAAAGTATTACAATATTCCTCAGTGTCATAAATAGGTTGCCACGGTTTATGTCACATATGAACCAACTGAGAGAGAGATGAAAGCTATTATGGCAAAAGTAAAGGTTATCAAAATGTGTTTTATAAATTCCAAATGCCAAAGGCTGAATGCATTTAAGGTCATATTAAGATAAAAAGTCGATTAATTAACCACAATAAATATTCAGACGGATTTGCTGGACTGTGAGGTAAATATTATAAAATAAATTTGCTTTCTTAGGATAGAAGTTAAGAAGAAAACTTCCCATAGAATAGTTGTATTGCTCTTACTAGTTACAGCGTATCTGTCTGTCGAGCTTACTGACCTGTGCTCTAAGTTAGATTTGCTTGTTTGTAATAAGGCAAATGTAAAGAAAACCACAGAATTGTGCAACAGCTCGGAAAATAGCGCATTTGGAAAGTGAGAAAAAGCAGAAGAACTATTTTCGTGGCGACAAAATTTATAGCCATGTCAATGAACTGTGCACTGCATTGCTTCACCACAGCACAACACAGCGAAGAGCGAATGAAGATGCTAAGCAAACAGACTCATGATACAATATTGGAATCCATAGAAAATAGCATATACATATGTACATACAAACATATATGCAGACAAAATGTATGCTGACGTCAGAGACCGAGGGAGGCAAAGATGGCCAAGTTGTGGCATAATTGAAACTGAAATGACTAGGACTACTTTAAGCCATTTTTAATGTATCGCATTTTATTTATTTTTTGTGCAATATACATTAAAAACAATTAACACAGACGCCACCCAAGTCCGACACATGCTTTTGTTGTGGGCAATCTGAAATTAATTGGTTGTCAACATCATCAGCAGCGAATAAATACATATGTATCTTCGAGTCATATACATATGTAGATTCATTCATATAGGGTTCGTAGACAAATATAAATACTTGAATAAATAATAATGTGTTTATACATATCGGATAGGTCCCTTCATTGGCACCTTTGTTGACAATCAATGCATTAAACTCACACTCACATCCGCAATACACTTAAATATATATTCACCGAGTGTATTCATCTACTTTTTATGTATGTACATATGAATTAAAGTCTATTGTATTCGCATCTTTCTCATCAATTCAAAATTGTATTTACACTTATTCAGTTTTGCAGCTGTTCTTGATTGCATGTAAATCAAGAAGTCGCTTCTGAAATTTTATCGACTTTTTGGAATTCCTCGGATATCTTGCCGTCATACAATTGTCACTCCAGCTTCAGTTATCAGGCATTATAAATCGCATAATGCCCATGAAATTTGAGTGACTTTTGTTTACCCAGCCATCCCTGTGGGCGAGCCGAACAAATCCCCCAACTTTAGGCTTGTCGGTTTGTCAAGTGATTCATTGGGATTTCCTGGAAGTGCCCCACAAACGATGGCGCCCAGACCAACGGACTGCGTCTGGGGCGAGCGAGTGTTGAATCTGAATTTGAATCTGAATCCACGGCCAGTTCATTAAAATAGCGCAAAAGTGTGCCCAAGTGCGATGAATGTATATACAAAACATAAATAGGTGGACGCCGATATATCTTTTGTAGGTTTGACGTCATCAACTCGTAACGTTTGCCAAATGTTCACAGTGGCGCCCTCGTGCGTACGATGGCACTCATGCTCCCCATGGGTGCCGCTTGACGGCGCCTCTGCAATTATCGAAAGGTGTGCTAAGAGTTGGAGGAGAAGCTGATCTTTCGTAAGATTTAATGTCTGCTGGCGCATTGCCCGTTTGTCAAACAAAATTTTACGCTTAATTTAAGCGGCAAACATCTGAAGTGACGTTGTCGATTCAACTTTGATTTTTTATTTTATTTTTAATAAAATAGGCCAAAGTATTCATCAATAATTATTACACAAAACGAGAAATGAAAAGTGAAATATATTTGGCACCTACATACTAGATACTACTCGCCCAAAAATTTCAAATAGACTGTTCTGCGAGCCGTCCAATTATCTTACAAAGGTCGAAAACGATGGATGTGTCTATAAATAAATAGGCAGAGCAATCAATTAAAACATTATCCTTCAGACTTCACTAAAATACGATTTACAAAACAGTACTCTCAAGGGTATTTTAATATGTAAATATATACCGACTATTTGTATTTTACTAAAACTGCATAATTTTAGATTTCCTCAGATTTAATATGAAATGAATTGAATTTGTTTATGGCATTTAAAGTACTTTGATATTTATTGGTTTCATTTCACCTTTCTTAAGCTTTTTGGAGCAAATTTGCAGACGTGCCTCTTGGGTGTAAGATCCACGCCCACCATTTCTGTGTGTTCCAGTTCCCCAGGAGAAGTGCAGAGTAGGGGGAGAGGGCGGCACTCTGTCTGTTCAGTTTTGTTCAGGTCTCTTCGTTTCTCTTCTGTGTGCTGGCTGGTTGCAAAGGCATAAATCACGCGACTTTTAGTCGAATGTTCCGCCTTCTTTGACTTTGCCTTTATCTTTTGTTGTTGTTGTTGTAGTTGTTGTTGCTGTCTCTGACATGCTCGATTTTTAATTTTTGTTCATATTATAATGCTATTTTATTTTTATTTTCTTAAAATTTATAACACATGCACTGCGATTGTGCAATTTGTGACTTGTCTTCCCCTTTTTTCCTGTTTTTTTTTTGCGATTTCTTCTTTTTCATTTTCGGCAAATGGGCAACAATAAATTGCATTTATTTTTAACGCGGCTGAAACAGAGGTGGAAAGAGATGCAGACATGAACGTGGACATGGATGCATTCAATATCCAGACAAGGTGATCGGCATTTGTGTTTATTAACAACGACTTTGGGTGTGTGCCATAATGACTATGACTTCATATTGCCCAAAGGGGGGTTGGGCAAGTCGCAGGGGGAGCAACAAAATAGCTCGCAAAATGGCTGCATAGTTTCCGGTTGCGACAACGCTTTGTGTCCCAACCACAAGGCAGTCTAGAGACGGTAGACGGGAGACGTGAGTAGACAACTGAGTCGCAGAGGAATTCGAATTGCGCTCTGGACGTGCAAGTTCAATGCACTTCCAGCAGCAAATTCCATTGCTGCGGGAGCAGCCATTGTAATGCCAATTGAGCATTAAATAGAGCCAACTATTGTCAGTCTGGTCTGCCCTTTTGCCTCCCTGCATGCCGCAGGACCACAATTTGCGGTCGTCAATGGATAAGTTTAGTGCACGCAGCGACAACTAAATGGAAATAATGTCGACGCCTTCCTTCTCTCGTGCCCACTGCTGTCGCCTGCTGTTGGTTAATGTCTCGGCATACAGAACTGTCAGTCTCAGTCATTTAAATAGTATGAGTATGGGTGTAGAAGACAAACCAAAGTAAATTTATAATGTGGCACACACACACACCTTACACCTTACAAGCTGTCAGCGAAAGTCTTCGACTGCGACTTGCCCCATCTGCCTTCCAATAAAGAGGGCTGGGCAACACCGCTAAATAAATAACTCGTACATCAATCGAACAATTGCTGTCCCATATTTTTGTATACTTTACTTTATATACTCGCACTCAACTTGTACAAGGGGTATATTACCTTTCCGATCTACAGTTGGTCAGTAAATCTAATAGGAAATGCCTGTGGTTTTCTTAATCCAGTCCAGATAACTGGTTACCCGTGCGAAACCAACTGGCTCGCCGTACTCGCAGCCATTAATTGATGTGAAGGAGCTGATGCCGACTAGTTTGGCCGTGCTCTGCAGCACCAGTGGACCGCCTGAGTCGCCGCTACAGGTGGTTCTCTTGTTGGAAGTGGCCGCACAGATTACCTTGTCGGAGGCAACCACATCACCATAAATACTTCTACAGGCTGCCTCTGAGATGATGTCCAAGACGATGTACTGCAGCGAATCCGTATAATCAAAATTCCATTGCGAGTTATAGCCCCAGCCAGAGGCGATAGCCTGCTGACCAGCATAGCTGGAATAACTGCTGGCCATAGGGGGCAGTTCAATCTTGTCAATGTACTCATCAAATTGAAACTTTCCCGTTTTGATAAGCGCAATGTCATTGGTTAGTGGCTGTTTTGTATAATCCGGATGCTCGATAAAATTAGACTTGGTAACGTACTGCTTGGCGCTGGCCGTTGTGCAGGTTGTGGCACCAAAGAAGATCAGCACATCGACGGCACTGCAGCAAACTGGTTTAATTAGTAAATTGTGGATTGAAGTCAGCTCCAGGTTACTTACTCAGCCGTACAATGGGCGGCAGTTAGCAGCCACTTGGTGCCAATTATGACACCACCACAAAAGTAGCCATCGTTGTAGCCCCTGGCAAAGCTCAGTCCCACCTGGTACGGAAATTGTCCCTCTGCAGCTGGCAGCCCATCGAAGATGCGTCCCTCCACAGTGCGTACAGCTGCGACTTGTGGTTGGCCCAACATTGTCGAGCCCGTTACCATAGCAATGGTCAATGACAATAACACAAGCACTTTCATATTGATTACTGATCGATCGAATAGTGAATGGCGAATGGATCAACAACTCTTTGTTCAAGACTTTTTAATTGTAAAAAAGTCGGTTATCAGTCAAGTTTATATTTGAGCTCTTCAGCTGTTATCAGCCTTAGCTGTTCGATGAAGTGGACATTACTATCCCATCTATCTAATGATAGTTGGCAGACCCGCGGACTTGATCAAAACAAAGATATTACATCCAGCACACATTTAATTAAAAGCACCCAATTTAGAGATATCAACTGGCTGATCATTAGAGGTCAGGTAATTCTAATAGACAATGCCTGTAGTTTTCTTAATCCAGTCAAGATAACTGGTTACCCGTGCGAAACCAGCTGGCTCGCCGTATTCACAGCCATAAATAGATGTGAAGGAGGTGATGCCGACTAGTTTTCCGGTGCTCTGCAGCACCAGTGGACCGCCTGAGTCGCCGCTGCAGGTGGTTCTCTTGTTGGAAGTGGCCACGCAGATTACCTTGTCGGAGGCAACCACATCACCATAAATACTACTACAGGCTGCCTCTGAGATGATGGTCAAGACGATGTACTGCAGCGTATCCGAAATATCGTAAACCCATTGAGAGGTGTAGCCCCAGCCAGAGGCGATAGCCTGCTGACCAGCATAGCTGGAATAAGTGCTGGCCATAGGGGGCAGTTCAATCTTGTTAAAGTATGCATTGAAGGTCAATACGGGTGTATTAATGAGTGCAATATCATTGGTTAGTGGCCGATATGAATAATCCGGATGCTCAATAAATTTCGACTTGGTCACATACTGGTAGAGTTTGGCTGATGTGCGTATCGTGGCGCCATAGAAGACCAGCACATCGGCGGCACTGCAGCAAACAGGTTTAATTAGTAAATTGTGAATTGAAGTCAGCTCCAGGTTACTTACTCAGCCGTACAATGGGCAGCAGTTAGCAGCCACTGGGTGCCAATTATGACACCGCCACAAAAGTAGCCTTCATCGCCGTTGGCGCTGGCAAAACTGAGTCCCACCTGGTACGGGAATTGTCCCTCTGCAGCTGGCTGCCCATTGATGATGCGTCCTTCCACAGTGCGTACAGCTGCGACTTGTGGTTGGCCCAACATTGTCGAGCCCGTTACCATAGCAATGGTCAATGACAAAAACACAAGCACAATCATATCGATTCCTGATCGATCGAATAGCGAATGGATGGACCATGCTATGTTCGGCCCTTTTTAATTGTATCGCAAAGTCGGTTATCAGTCAAGTTTCAATTTAAGTTCTTCAGCTGTTATCAGCCTTAGCTGTTCGATGAAGTGGACATTACTATCCCTTCTATCTAATGATACTTGCTGGCTTATCAACACCGGATACAATTAGACAAACCCGTGGACTTGATCAAAACAAAGATTACACCCAGCAAACATTTAATTAATCCTTAAAGCACTTCACAAGTCTTGCTCTTGCCATTTCAATGGCCGGGTATTTCGTAGTCGACTATGGCTAATGCGTTTTATTTGTATGTCGAACGATTTGTTTATTGTCATCGTCGCATGTGGATTGCTGTGGCTACTGTCAAGTGAATGTGGCTATAAGTATGTACATATTTCAGGCATCTGAAATTTCAACAGCACATCTCTCCTAGAAACCCCACGCACTGATGTATTCCATTTATCGCGCCGAACCTCAATTGAGAACAACAAAATATTTGTTAAACTTAAATGCGAATTGTTTCCGCAATGAAATTAAGTAGATTTTTCTTGCCAGGCACTTGTAAGTCATTTACCATTTAAAATTAATTGTTTGTCTACTTTGTGGGTGCTCAAATTCATTGTAATCATTGAGGTGTACCTTAATCAGGTAATGAGGCCACAAAACACAAATATGTATAAAAGCTAAATTTTTCATTCGATTTTTTGATTGTTGAGCAAAGTTTTTAAAGAGTCTTTCTGCTGGACAATAAGAAAAAAAGAAGAAACTAGCTTAAATATAAATTTGTAGCCGTGGGGTTGCATTTGCTTAAAGAACTATTGGCTGACTTTTAACATCACTTTCTTGTATCGCATTCCACCCTGAGGGGTTGGACGTCAAGTCGACGTTGATGGCCAATAACTCAGTCAGTCAGCACAAACTTATTTCATCAGACGATCTAATATTTAATGTATTTGGAATTGATAAAAGTTTAGCCAGTTGTTGTTGCTTTGCTGGGCATCATAACGGAACTGTATATATGCGATTATGTGATAGATATCGATGATTAAAATTCGCCAAATGTTACATGACGTGTTGCTGAGGCGATTTTCAATCCCAACAGACATTGCCTTGTCTGACCCATGCAAAATGCAAGAAACATCGTAAAATAGAAACAGGAATGGGGCGTGTCGCGATTGCTGTTTTTTTTGCTTTTTTCATGTTTCTTGATGTTGACGTGATTGGAGAGAGAGAGAGAGAGAGCCAGCGAGAGAGAGACCGGGGCATGACGGTTGACAGCGAGTTGTTTGCCATGCAAACATTTTTCGTGTTTTTCCAAAGTGCCAAAAAGCATGTCAAGGGAGCGAAAGCAACAACAACAACAACAGCAACAGCAACATCAAAATGTCAGCGACAACGGCAACTGTCAAACGTGTTGCCGTTGTTAGTTTAATGCGTGAAGCCAACAAGCTCAAACTTGCACACACATACACTCATGCACACACACATATACGCAACTGGGTGTTGTGCCGCTAGCAAAAAGCTGTGATTTATTTCGAAAATATTCTAGATATTCAAATTAGTGAACCACCCTATGCAGCTCAGTTTAAATGGCCGAGAAAGTGAGGCACCCTAACGCACAATCGATTCCAGCTTTCCTAGTGTATTTAGTTGGAGAATTAAGGAAAATACACGTCAAGCTCTATTAACAGACACTCGGACTATTAGTGGGGCCCATAATGAGGCATGACTAACTGCAATTGCCGTACTTAAGTACTTACCCCTTGGCATTGGGGGGAAAGGGGCGACTGACAAGGTATTTGTTTAGCCTAAGTAGTCTCGAGTCCTTGGCCTGAAGTCGTAGTTTATTTCTCTCTCTCTCCCTTACTATCTTGTTGCCATTGTCAGCAACTTGAATAAATAAAATAACAGAGTCTCGAGTTTGTTTTTATCTTAATCAAAAAAGAGTTGGGGTAGGGTAGAGTTTGTATGCGGATGTTAAGGGGGATTAAAACAATTAAAAGGACATACACCTGCAGTTGAGGCTATGCGTATTTGTTCTACGTCAATTCGAGTTTATATTAAGCACTTTTTACGACAGTTTCGTTCATGACTTCATTGCAGACATCCAATGCTCTTGCTTTTTTGCTTTTGACATGCCAGAAATTTACATACATAAAAATGTCATCAAATCATTAGACAGACGAGAGCGAAATGTGCCATTCGCTGGAATTTATGTGTGCTTTTAACGCGTATTTAATTTGTTTTAATTAGCTGGCAATTGAAGGCCCCGTCACCCCCGTCATAATAATGTGGGCGTTAACGGAAGTTCTCGTACCGAGATGAAGGCTGACCTCGATGAACTCCTTAGCTTATCGCATGTGTTACAATGGCAAAATGTAAAAATAAAAAAAGAATACAAACAATATCTTGAAGCGGATCGGGGTCAGCTTTCAACATTCAACTAGCTGCCTAGCACCTGGTATGGTATGCAGTAGGTCCTCTTACATTTTCGACAAGCTTTGGCTAAAAGCGTTTTAATTGGATGCTGGCGGCATTTTATTTTCAGCTGGCATGTATTACGAGTGGGAATGAAAGTGTTGTCCTTTTGCCCATATCTCGACATAGCATGCATAAAACGCTAATTACATATCGTTACCAAAGAGTGGCAACGCCAAACAACATTAGAAGCATCCAAAGGCTGCTTGTCCTTGCCTCAAGGCATCCGTTTTTGCCAGGTATAATGGCATTGTGATTGCCACTTGCAGCTCCCGCCGCACCACCACCAACTCCTCCTACTACTCCTCCTGCTCCGCTGTTATTGTAGACGCGCCCGTTGTGCCCATTGCACAGATTCTGCTGGCAGGAGCGATAGTAAGTGCGGAAGGAGGCATCCGTTTTGACTCCGTTCAGCTGCTGTAAAGTGAGAGTGTTAGACATTTTTGATATATGAGCAATCTGTCTAGCAGTTGATCTCTCCATCGAATCTCATACTCACAGTCGGCTTATCCTGGCAGTCACGTAGAAAGGAATTGACTTTGTTCCCATTGTGCTGCAGGCAACGGAAGATGGCATAAGGAAGTGAAGAGACGAACATGCAAGAGATACATGAGGAAATTTCAAAACTTTTTTTTCCTACTACACATATTGAAATTGTTCACAATTTTCTACTGATTGCTTTTGGATTTGCAACTGACATACACGTATGCTTTAAATGGCAAATGGCATATGCTTTAAGTGTAAAAGCTGAACATTTCCTATGTACTATATAGTAAGTCGTTTTGCTGTTTATGATCCAATTTAATTGGATTTTAATTACTGCTGCAAGTTCATTTACTTATGTACTCATACTTGTTGCTGCTGTTGATATTATGGATTCAGCCCGATGCCTGGACTTAGTCGAGTTTCTTCCCAATGTTCACAGCAGCCGAAGAGAAGATAAAGTTTTAATTGCATTATGTCGAGCAGCAAATGCTGTAGCTTTTTATGCCTAGAAGAGTCTGGGATACAGACGGGTTTTTTTTTTTGTTATTGCTCATTTCCATGCAGGCTTAAAGCTTCTTTGATCTGACAAATTCAATAACAAAGAGTTCAAGGCTTCATGACTAATGAAGCGCTGGCAAATGTTTACCCAACTCGTATAAAAAAGTAGAAACCAAGTTCGGAGGAGTGTGACGATAGCAGACTACGATAAAGTTAACGTTGAGTTGACTTTGGCCTAGCAAAAAGCCAGGCAGAAAGCGTTGACAGAAGACATGGGGGTAATGGTAAAATGGACTCCAATGTGTATGCTGTAAGCAGGCGGCTTTTGTGGTTTTATACGCCTTTCTGGCTTTCCATTAAATTATGGTAATGGATTTTATGTGCACTCCACATTTTGAGCAGCGAATCTGTTTCCAAATTAAAGCAGGCAAAGCTTCAATGTCAACAGACGTGGTTTCATTCTTTTTCGTTTCATTCTGCTTATTTACATTCCTGCATAAAAACAATCGACTGATTACAATCAAAGACTAGAGAGTGCTTGTGACTTGTGAATGCTGGCGCACTGGATGAAATGTGCAAAAGATTGCTAGATTTTGGACCTTTTCTCCTGCCTGCCAAGTGCTTGTGCTTGTCGTTGCCATTTGCATTCCAAGTTTTTATTACAAATTGCAGCTTTGAGCCCTTGGCGCAAACTAAAAGCTGCTACTCCACAATTTCCGTGGCACTTGCTGCATAAGTTTGCAATTTAAGAGTTTCTAAAATGCTGCAAAGCATACTCGACATGTGGGTACCCTTTCGAGCGCAGTTCTGTCAACGATGGAGACACACATAATACTTAGGGTGTCATTCGAGCTTAGTTTATTTTTGTGCTACAAAGAAATATGGTAGAAATGTGAGCAGCTTTAGGGACGAATGCACATGAATGTAATTTAAAATGGCACTCTAGTAGATACCGAGCTTCAGCCACTCATTACTCATACGCCACATGTGGCAGCCACACACATAATATATTCAATTACTGGCTCTTAGCTTAACAGCCTCGTTGGCTACGTGCGACTCGCTAATTTGCTGGCAATAACCAAAGTTTTAGCTACAAAGTTGTTGGCCCATTCATTGATGGAAACGCAAACAAAAAAAGGATACAGGATAAAACTTGTGTTGAGGTGCTACTTTGTTGTGGCAGCTGGCAACTGGCAGCTGGGACTGGGAATATGTTCTGTTCGTGCTCGGATTATGATTGTGAGGTTGTGTGGGTTGCAACATTTGATGTGAATGTGGATGGACTTGAGAGTAGTACAATACTTAAAGTAGCACTCACAAGCATTTCTTCACGCACCGTCAAGCAGTACTTCTTGCTGCAGTTGATGGCCCGCACAGCGCTGGCATTCGTGAGGCAGGTGGCATCGCTCTGGTTCAACGTGTAGCTGCAGACGTAGCACTCAAGTGCTGCAAGTCCAGAAAGAATATAATACATACTCGAACTCGTACATCTATAGAAACTACAACAATATGTGGACCGAAAATACGTAAATACATAAATACGAAAATAACAATATCACAATAATTGAACGAGGTCATGACGTTGCCTTTCGTTTTCGGTTGTTCATAATAATGATGATAATAATAGCGTTGATGATGATGATGTGCTTTTCTTAGATTTTATTTATAGCCAAGCGCAACAGTGCGACAACAACATGAAAATCTATAAAAACACAATTTCGTTGATTTTTTTCTTAAATGTTTTTTTTATTCAAATTAATTGCATTAAAGTGAGAATTTTGGCAACAGACTTTCTGTCTATTTGCCAAGTGGCACGACAGCGTCCTCGACATGTATCTATCTATTTTCTATATGCGTTTTGTGTAATAACAATGACGTCAATAGACAGCAACAAGAATAGCAACAGGCACAAGAGCCGATGGCTAAAGATTGCTGTAAGCAGATTCATGACACGAGACTTGGGGGCCTCATAAAACTAGCTAGATATATAGCCGAAGATACAATGGCCTATCTGTCTGGAAACAAAGTGTAAGAGTAGATGAAAGAATACTTGAGACTGAGAAACACGTTCTTTATTTTATTGGTTATCAAGTATATCCCTTGTCAGGGTATACAGAACATGATCTTTTGCTTCAGTTCTCTTACCCCAAACGACCCTGTACTCAGCCGATTGTTCAACAGCTGGCCCAGCTGAGACAGCTCCCTCCCTAGGCGGCTATATTTGCAATCAAAATAATGAACTGTGCTTTTTTAATCGGTCATTTACAGCTCTACAATTTCATCGTAATTTCACTGGATACAAATTACGCGTAGAGCTCTAATGTGTGTTTATTTTTAAACAATTTACACTGCAATTTCTGCATAAAAAGCTAAACGAGTAGACAAACCCATTGGCACTGGCACGCTTCTTTTCGCCGTATTCGAGTATCAGTCAGAGAACAAACACTCAGTCATTCTTTCGTCCGAAATTATGGCACAAAAAATACACCAAAAATATTAAAATTAAATTCACGCACAGTGGTCGTATGGTTATAAACTATTCTGCATTTTGTAATGGATTTGACATTATTTGATGTGATCTAAAGGGAGGTCTAAAGTTGTTAACAAATATTATATCTTTGAAAAGAAGTATGAAAATACTTGAGTTTTAATTTTAAAATCTCTTCACCTTATTTAAAATATTTATTCTCAAAAGTATTTAACTTTAGAAAGAATTATAAAGACCAATCATATTGAAAAAATCAATTTAATAAGATTTAATGGAAAATGAGAAATAAGTAGAGTTTTAATTTAATCTGAATTCTTAAAATGACATTCGTCAGCTCACCTATTACAAATTCATTCCTGCTCTTTCCACTACTTTACTTAGCTGACCCTTTCATTTTTTAAGGTTATCATTGATCTTTTCCGCTAAACCAACTGGTTATTTTGGTCTCACGGTTTCTGTGAAATCTAAAAATATGCCATTATGCAGTGAAATCTTTGAGAAATGATTTGTATCATCTTTTGTGTAGCAATCAATAAATTAAATGCGGTCATTATGAGACTGGCACCAGCAGCTGAACTGCGAACTGAGAACTGAGAAGTCAGAGAGATATGGGTTATTATATGGTTAATAGACTCATCAGATATGTATATCTCATCTACATAGTACATTCGAAATACGTAAGCAGAGCAAAGTTCTTGGAATCGCTTGGAGGTCTCATGTGGATGTAGCCAAATGAGCGTGCCAAATTAAACACACAAAAACAAGCGATATTCAAAAAGTCGAATAGGTTTCAAATGTTACCTGTTGTTTCGATGTTTTTCTTTATTTTGTGTCACAAATGCGAATCACGAAGATGACAAGTTTCGCAATGAAACAGCTAATTTAGTTAAGTGGAAATTGAATACACTTGAATTAGATGAAGTATACTTAGTATATATCCTAATAGATTTGCTTAGGACAGGCACACGTATTTGTAGATATAAATAATATATACTGTAGTACTTAGTAAATGGCAAACACATACCAATTGTGTGAACTGCAGATGCTAAGACGATGGCCAAAGTGATATTAAATCCCAAAGTGTGCAAGGCTTTTGACAGTCTTCGCATCTTAAGATACAACTTGATGTCTTGCGCTGAAATTTGTATTTGGTATTGTCAGTTAGAGCCATGTTGAAGCCCCCCATGTATTGATTGAAGCACCTCAGGCAGTGATATCTTATCGGGCCACATTGATAAGGTCTCCTCACTATTTACATAAAACGCAACTTTATTTGCACTGTAATTAATGTTTGGTTTTTTATTTATTACTCCCTTTAATTGCAGCCTGAGCGCTATGTACCTGGTTCGCCCATCTTTCGCGATAGAAGCCCAACTCCCAATGCCACGCCCACAGCACCTATAACAGTTCCGCCCTCCGCAGTAGCAGCAGCAGCAGCGTCGACAACAACGACGGGCGTTTCTCCAACATCCAGGAGTCGTGGTCAAGGTAAGAGCGGCATAATATTATATGTTATAGTACATTTTCATACAGCCCTCGCACTCGAACTGCTATCACCCATCCCTGGAGCAGCACATGTTCTGCCATATTTCTCCCTAGCCCCAAAAGCTGACATAGTTTCTGCGACATTTGTGTAAATAAAGCTGGAAACATGTTACAAAGTTGGCTCGTAATGCTTTGGCGCCACGGGGCGTATACGCGATGTATGGAAATATTCATCATGTTGCGAATATTTTGGGTCAAAGATTTTTCGAATTTCTGCATTAGTGGAGTGGGAAATTGGATGGGGAGTGTGGGAAGGCTGTTGGCCTCTGATTAAATGAATCTTGTTGTTTTCCATCAGCTATTTTGGCTCTGGCAAATAAAACTTATTTAGAACTTTTTGGGAAATTTCATTGAGCAGAGTCTGCTGCTATTCAACAGGTAAACAACAACAAACCAATTTTGTCGAGCATTCGAGTGGATGCCAGACATACGTTAGACGTATCTTTAGCTCAACTACGAGTATTTGTGGAATTCCGATAATACGTTATTATTATTATTTTTATTATCTCTAGCTCAATGCTGAACGGACTATGCAGTGTTTTGGTTTGTTTTCATTTGCCTTCTTTGTTTTCCTCGAAATCTCAATTCTGTTTACGTGCTAAATTCAGCGTGGCCGGCGCTTCCGTGCACGAATCGGTAAAGTACCCAGCAAGGAAAGCGTCCCCAATCACCAGCCCCACCAGGCCCCCAGCCCCCAATACCAATTCAAATAGCAATCCTAACCACAAATTCCCCATAGTGCTTGACTCATTTAATGCGTATGTGTGGGCTTCTTTCACTCTGTTTGTGGATGAATGAGCTGCGTGTGTCACGCTAGAATTTATCGATTTTATTTGCTGATTTAGAACGTGCGATTTGCCCAACCCGATTCAGGTGAAGTCGTTGATCAGGCTGATAGCTAATGTCCCGGCGTAGTTCCACAGCTAATAGCACCAGCTTAATGCACTTCCAAAGCTCTTTAATGTACGCTTATTTGACTAATTAACCAGTTTCGCCTGATTTATCAAACATGAAGTGAGAAAGCAACTATCGACTCTGATATTCCTTGTACCAAGGGACCGCAAATTGATTTTAAAATATACATTCGTTTTTTTTCTATTTTCGTTAAACCTTATTAATATATTATATATAGAATACACTTAATTCTCACATTGAATAGAAATTTGTATTTATTTGTTTCAACTATGCTTTTATTATGAATAGTTCTTAGATTCAACTTTAAATTTAAATGATCAAGCTCATGCTCTTATGCTACATCATGCCCTACTGCAGCTTCACCTTTGTTTCACTCTTGTTCATTCTCCTTCTCACCAGCCATGACAATTTCCGTTTCACATGCAGCACCTGGCAATGCAACGGCTTCCAACAGCACCAACAGCAGCAACAATAACAACAACATTGGCAAGTCCAAGCAGCTGCCCACGGGCTACATGAGCACTCGCTCCGCGGCGATGATGGCACTCGCTTTGGGTCAGCAATCCAGCGAGAAGACATCATCGAAGCAATCCACGTCCAGTTCCAGTTCTAATGCCTCGCCACGCACTCACATTAGAACCGTTTCTACAGCAGCGCGACCAGTTAACCGAGCCACGCCCACTCCTACGTCTACGTCCACGTCCACGTCCACGCCTACGAGCACAGCAGTAAGCACTTCCAAGTCAGCCTCTAATACGACTACGTCCACTCCAAAGCCAACCACGCCCACAGCAGCACGTGCGGCAGCCCAGCTCAACGGCATGGGCATCCTCTCGGGCGGCAGCAATTCAAGTGGCTCGGACAATGATGGCTTTAGCACTTCCGGTTCCTCGACAGCGACGGCGCTGCGTCGTCTCTACTTCAAGAGCGGGCGCAGCATCAAGAACAAGATCAATTCATCCACAACGGCTGCACCACTCAACAACTTGCCCCTCAATGCCGTGTCCAATGCCTATCACAACTCGGTGAGTGGTGCGACTCCACTGCATTCCATGGGTGTCGGCGGCGTGCCCAAGGTGAGTATCGAGTCCTACTCAGAAATACGCTATACTCTTCACTTTACACTGTCTTCTTCTGTCGGCAGCTGGTGGTCATGGGCGCCTCGTCGGCCTCCATACCGGATACGAACATCAACACATCCACGGACTCGGCCTGCACGCTCATCACGAATGTGACGCACACCGACACCTCGGAGACCTGCGATTCCCTCGATCTGGGTAAGCAGTCTGTTAATTGATTGATTGATTGTCATTTAATTTAGTGAGTATAATGGGCAGGTTTCTGATAGACATAAACCAAAAAGACGACTACATGCCAGACTGTCTATTTATCTGCTGTCCGTCTATTTGAACAAACTCTCTAATAAGTAGAGCCGTCATATTTTCGAATCTTCTTTCAGTCTATCAAATAAAAAAGCTTATTTTAAAATAATAATTTTGGCAAACATAATATTAAATGCCAATTTGATTGATGTAACAGTGTCAAATGTTTAACATCGACAGCGAGTAACTCACAGTCGAGCATGCTCTTGTGTAGATTTTCCGCTTTGCTTAATTAATCAACTAATCAATCTGGCTTGCATTTGGCTTATCCTTTTGTCAACAGGCGACAACTCGGGTCCCAGCGAGCCGCTGTTCAGTTCGCTGGAGGAGCCGCTGCTCACGGCCATACAAATCGATTCGGAGCACGAGTCTGGCGGCATGGGCACTGAGATGGAACTAACGAGCTGCTCGCGCTATCCCCCGCGTCACGACATGAATCTGCAGGACAGCACCGAGGTGAGCTTGTGTGTTCTACTTGGTCTCCTCTGCTCTCATTTGCATATGTTTCTTCTTTTGTGTACACATGCCAGAGCCAGGAGTCATGTTTGTCCATATTGACGGGCGAGCCGTCATCCACAACGCCATTGTTGTCGTCACGGCAGCCCAGCACGGCGCCACCGCCCACGCGAGTACGTGAGCACTTCACCTTCGATCCGCCGCAGTCACCAAAATCGGCGCGCAGCAGCGAAAAGGCACGCAGTCATTTTACCTTCAAGGAGGACACACAGCAGGCGCCAGGACGGCGAGCAAGCAGCGCCCACTACAATGGTGGCAATGTGGGCAACAACGATGGTGCTGCTGCTGGCGACGATGAGACGGTGGCGGAAGCGGAGCGCCTGCCGGGCAATCGCAGCAAGAAGCTGCGATCCAGGGAGCGCGACTCGATGAATGTGAATGGCACACGCAATCGCATCTCGCCCAGCGTCTCGCCGTCGTCCAGCAGTCGCACCAGTCCCAAGCGAGAGCGTAAGCGCACCACGCCCTCCGTCTCCACGGGCGCCATAGCCAAGATCAACTCGGCGCCGCCCACCATGAAAGATGGCAATTTCTTTGGCAGCTGCCAGAACCAAAAACAGCGCCAATCTCAGCAGCAGCAACTGTCTCCTTCGGCCTCCTCCTGTGCCCAGCAGCGTAAGTATTCCTCCAGCTCGTCCAGCGGCAGCAGCGAGCGCTGTCTGCGGGATGCAGCCGCCACCGGCACCATGTTTCCCTTTGATCGCGAGGCGTTGGACTATGAGCGCATACAGCGGGAATGCTTTGCACCCAGCTCGGCAACGGCGAGCACCAGCAGCGATTCAGATGAGGCGGAACACTGCTCGGTGTATGAGCGCAAGCTGAGCACGGACATCTTTCAGCAGTACTCACGTCTCTCGCAGCAGGAGCAGCAGCAGCATCATGATCGAGAGCGACCACCTTCCCGCAAGAACTCAAAGCGCATACGACCCGATTCCGTGATACACACGACCATACGGGAGAATCAACAATATGTGCCGCAATCGGACGCATTCTATCCACAAGCCAAGTCTTCCTCCTCGCCCAGCGATCACTCCTATGCCGAGCTCAACAAATTCGAGGACATTGCCAACAAGTTCGAGCAGATACCACCCAAGCATGGCTCGAATTCCACACTCAATCTGCAGCTGCTGCATATGCATAGTCCAGGCAGCGAGTCGATGGCATCCACAAGCCTCAGTCCCACAGATGCCACACGCAAGCGATCCTTTAAAAGCAAGGCCAAGTCCAAGGCACAGCAGCTGGAGGAGACAGTGGCGGGTGCGGGTGCGGGTGGCAGCTCCATCAATGTGACGGCAAATCCCTTGGAGGCAGCTGCCGTTTGCAAGCAGCCGCGTGCCACCATCGTTGTCCAACAAGTAAGTGCTATCCCTCTGTCTGATTGTCTCTCTGTCTGTCTGTCTGTCTGTCCGCCACTCTCTTTGTGCCTCATTTCCGCTTTTTAGCTGCGCGCGCGCCTTCTCTCTTTCACTTTCTCTCTCTCTCTCTGTGTCTTTCGCATTGTCTCTCGCTTTGTTCTGCTCTGTGGCAGCTCATAAAAGACTCGCGTCTCTGGCGGATCGAGTCATTCGAATGTTTACGATCCGCCAGAGCACAACACGCCAAATAAAAGCACTTGGCACAGCATCAGAATAAACCACTGCGTAAAACTGAAGAACACCAATTAGTTGCAAAAAATTAAAAAACGATAAACAATTAACTGTGTGCTTAAGTATCCATTTCAAAAGTATCTTTTCCAAAAAAAATATACGAGTGTTTTTGTGCCGTGTTTTATGCTAAAAAGTCGGCCCGACATGTAAACTGTACAATTGACTTTGCGATCATAAACATTTAAGCAAACATTAAGTCAAAGTTCGAACAACAATTGCAAGTGAAATTTAATTGCAATGGCACCCTTCTACAAACGCATCTGCCGCAGCTTGTCCAAGCGCTACAAAGAGGTAGGTGAATCCCCCCCAAAGAAAAAAAAACTAATTGCATTGCGATAAGATAGCAATGAATCGAACGATTCATTGTTTGGCAATGAGTGTTGCCAGTTTATGGCCTTTCACAACCATATCTATACCGTTATGCCGATTTATTGTCTGACGTCAATTTGACAATCTGGCGCCCCATCGAAGGGCATCCATTGGGCCGCTTGAACCGATTGTAATCGTATAGTAAATGGCCGTGAAACTGAAACTGAAGTCGAGAGTTCGTAGAGTTCTTTCAATTAATCGAATTGGTTTTTGATCATTTAAAGATTATCAAGTTAATGTATTTTAACTTTCAAGCAAATAAATTTTTCAATGCCTGCAAATAAGTTGCACTCGAAACAAACAAACCTTCCAAACCAGGTCCGTTGTCAAATATCATATATCATTTGTATCTTTCTTCTTAATTGAAATGTTGCAATTGTGAGTTGTCAGAGCATGTAACTGTATATAAATATATCTGTATATTGCATATATACGCATGGCTTTTTCCACATCTCATGCCGGGTGATGACAGCTGTCAAAATAAACTAGCAGCAACAACAAATGAAAACGAAATCATGCCAAGGCACAGTCCCAGTCCCAGGCATACTCACAGGTTGCCAGGTTGCAATACTATTACAATATTTCATATACATTGTGTGTATGTATTTATTTACTTGTGAAATGAAAACATAAAACATATGTAATCCATTCCCCCGGAGACTATGCAAATACAGCAGCAACAACAATGTGTCCAAGCTGGTCGATTGCCTGCTCCTCTTCCCTGACTCACGGCGCGTTGATTTGATTTATGTATTTTTTACGATTTCATTGTAAGGCGCAATGAGTATAGTTCATTCTTAAATACAAGGAATAGGTATATATTATTATTTCACTTAATATCAAGAGAGATGAGAGATCTTATACATAAGTATTATATATAGAGTGCCGCATTTCCTTGTAACAATAACAAAAACGGGTCATAAGTAGCTATACTTTAATAAACCAACCTACTCATACTTCTGCCCTCTGTCTACTGTTAATTTATTGAGCATTATCGTTTCCTTAATATGAAGAACATTTCCAAAACAACGCAAAAAAGCATTCATTATATCCGGCGGGAATATTTCCCAGAATTGGCCATATAAATGTTGTCGTCGGAATTGCGATCATTCCCATAGCGGCTGATCAGCACTGCGGCTTTTTGATCATAATATTTCAGTGCAATTTGTACCTTGTAGTTCCCCAGGTATTAGTTACTTTTCTCTGTATATATACAAGCTCATCAAATGCTGTCGAATGCGAATCATTAGCCCAGGAGCAGCTGCAACTGCTATATTTGCAACCTTGGTGGTCACTAACTGCCAGCCCCAACCCCCCACATGAATGTAAACAACAAATGCCAAGTTTCCTGTTGCCTTCCCCCCCACTTCCCCCTTGGCTCGTCGCCTTGGAAAACACACGTTGGAAATATCAAAAACAGGCATGCAAATAACATTTTTGCTTGGCTGCATTTCTAATTGTTGTTGTTGTTGGTTTTGTCTATTGATTTTACATTGAAACCAACTTGGAGAGGAGATGAAGTGGGGCGGCCGCTCTACAAAGTGTTAACGTGCAAATGCATTCGTTTAGGCCTTGGTGTCAAAAGCAGGCACCATTTAAGGCCATTATGAATGCAACTCAACTTTTGTGGAAGCCCCCTTTCCTTCCCTCCAACCATTCCCTTGGTGCTGCTTGAGACTGCTCTAATGGATGCAAAATTTGATTCAAGTTGGAAACGTTTTAGATCTCAAGAGCGTTGAAAAAGACAACGCAAACCTCGCGCTATCTGTTAATTGAATATTTAATGAGGATATTTAAATTTAGGACCCTCCAAAGAGGCACACTCAACAAGGTATGCTCAATTATTCACAGCGTAAAATGGAATTGTGAGTGAAATTTGCAATTGTTGGGTTCATTATTCGCATACATTTCAAATGAATGCCGACGAAGGTCAATTTAATAATCAAAGGGTCACACTTTCGTTTCACGGGTTCAAATTATATAATTGAAAGCCATTAATATTAGCAAATGGCAGCATATTTTTCATTTATTCGCTAAATGCGGTTATTGACTTGATCAAACCACAATTTCTTCTTCCTTTAGCTTCTTTTGTGCGCTTTTTATGTTAGGCGTTTGTCAAGGCCGCGCACGAATTACCGCTAATTATAGAACTAGACATTGCCAAAAAAAAAAAAATTAAAGGAAAAACTATAGAAGAAACAAGAAAAACAAAAGTTCAGAGGCCTCACTCAAACGCTGCGTATACTTAATGTCGTTGCGTATACGTGTCAGCAGCCAGCAGTTCGCAGCTGGCGTCTAGTTTGAGTTTGCGAACTGTGAATCAATTATACCACTACACATTTAATGCCTGCTCATCAGTTCTTTATGTTTCTCTCTGTGGTCAGTGTGTTACCGTGTTTTGCGTGCCATTTAATTGCAATTAATTAACTGATTTATGTGGCCCCTTGTGAATAGGTACACCTGAGTGTGTATCGCTTTGATTCCATTGACCCCATTGGCAATGCATTGCTGCATTAGCTGCACTTTTTGCAGCTTCTTAAATAAACCAAAGCTATAAATAAAGACACAAGATACATATGAAACTGGGATGCCTGTGCAACATCTGTAAATAGCCAAAAGACACGGAAATGTTCGAACAACGCGAATTCCAAATAGTTCAGTTGCATCAACTGGAGATGATTCAAAAGAGGTAAAGAGTAAAGAGAGAAGGCACCAGATAGACACGCGATGAGATGAGATGAGTTTGTTGCAACCCACACCTTATTTTTGCACGGACTTTGCACCCTTAGACTTAGACAGGCATCTGGCGCGTGGCCAGCCAAATTACTGCCTGGCAAGGCAGTCACTAAGGAGTATCCCCCACAGTGTTCTTAATGATCCAATGTAACCGCATGTAATCAACTGGAAGAGATACAGCACAGCAGGGCATAGCAATGTAATGATAGTTTGTGTTCTTGCGGCAGACAAGGAAAACCAATAACAATTAAGCTAATTACTACACAGAGCATAAGAATATGCTGTTGATTCAATAATTAGTTGATATATTGTTGTGTACGTTTTCATATATATAGTTCTAGAGGTATTTTGAACAACTGCGATAGACAAATAGCAAATGGAATTGCCCTCACACACATCTAAAGTAGTTTTCAAGCAGGTTTCCATCAAATCCAACGTAAATTAATTGCATTACTGCAATTGCCATGGCAGTAACAAATACATGCTCGTAAAGTTAACTTTAAGTTCCCAATTAATTATAACACCTTGCCAAGTCAAACTGCAACTACAAATATCGATTCATATGGCAGCAAATTTACAATGCTCCCTCCCCCCTCTTCGATTCAATGTTTAGCTAAACAATTTTGTATTTTTAATGGAGCCGCCATTAACATCGAATTTTACAAGCGATTGAGCACAGAAAAGCGCTATTTAATGAAAAACAAGTGATTTTCATCACACGGTCTATGCCTCCAAAGAGAGCATATTTTTACACACACTGAAAGCAAACTAAATGTATTTTTAAACATCGTTACGCTAATGCATGCAAAAAATATACAACACGAGTAAATGGTGGGGCGGGGGAGGTGGAGGGGAGGGGCGTCTGGTGTATGGGCGGGCAGGACACGAACACGCTGAGGTGTGAAATGAGCGCTGGCAGATGCAACCAAATCAGCCGCCTTCCTTCCTCCTCTAGCATGCGAGTCAAAATTTATGCACATATTCGGCATAGTTAACGTTTAACAAATTAATATTTATTATTGGGCTGGTCGAGTGCAAGTATTTGCATATTGTAGTTGAAAAAAGTGCATAGACATTAACCAAATGCAATTCCCAATTCCATAAACATATCTACATAATCATATGCTGGCATTTCATACGCCCCGTTGTGCCAACTAATTGACAATACAAATTCAAAGATAAAACGGTTTCTCACACCTTCTTAGCGTAATTCCCCATTTTATTAGTTCATTTTTGGTTTCGTTTTTTCCCTTAATTTGTCTATTTAAAAATCACTACACATTTTCTCGCACTCTGCATCCCGTTTGGTTAATGGCCAATTGGAAATGATGGAAAACAGACGAAACCAAATCAAAAAGCGGGCAAAAAGCTACAAAAATTTAATATGCTCAACTAGCACATACCCTGCCCTTTAGTACCCATTAAATCGCTTTGCAGCAGAGCAAGTGGATTATGTCGTTGACAAATCTGTAAAAGAAGATGTATTGAATAAGTAATCTACTCCACATATTGAGTATTCCATGGCTTATACCCAACGGTCTTTATCTGCAGGTCATGGCAAAGAAAATTTTCCGTTTTTTTAGGCATTGCAACTACGTGTCTGCCATGGCATAAACATTTGCCGTACCACGGGGCGTATGAAAAAAAATTGGCAAAATAAAATTTGGAGGCAAAAAAAAGGGGCAGAAAAACTCATAGACCGGCACAGCTGGTGCTTGTTATCAGTGGTTAACAGCTATCTCTTTCGTTTCTGCACAATACTGGCAATTACTCATACGCCACATTGTCATCATAAAACTTGATGTCTTCATCAACATTGCCACAACACTGCGGGCGATCGCATTCCCCTAGCCAAATGGCTCCCTCGTGTGCGTTTGTCCAAAAGTTTCATTGGCGGCGGCTACTTTGAATCATTTGGATAACTTTCATACTTTCATGCCACACAACTCATGTGGCAACTCATCAAAGGTGTAACACGCAGACAACAACAACAGCATACCAACCCCTCATAGACTCGTACGTGCGAGCACAAGATGTATGTGTTATTAATTAGGCTGGATAAAGTTGTGGCATTTTTTTTTTTGTCATTCCAGCCAATAAAATACACAAATTAATTTCACCATTTGCTGAATAAATTCCAAGATATTTACGGTGTGTAGCTAATGTTTGTATATATGTATGTGTGTGTGTAAGACTGTCAGTGTTTCGTTTTTACAGGTAGAGAGGCTATGCCTAAAGTAGCATGTAATTTATGGCAAAACTTTTGCTGTTTGCGTAAATTCGTTGAAAAATTTCAATTTGCTGCAATTTATGCGATTCTCTTTGTTTATTCGAGCTCTTTCGCAAGTTTAGTGTTACATTTCTTGTTATTAAATCCGAAAACAGCTCAACCTTAGCTTGAGATACATTTCAAAGGCTTCGGACACTTTGATTATTAGATTTGTAATTTGCCAGCAGTTAGCCTAGGTTGGTAGTTAAAGTTTTCAAAAGTATTTTGCCTCGACACCAATTTGCAAATAACGCTCGGCCTTAGAATTTGCTACCAGTCAGCACGCGATGTTGCAACTGCCGTGACAGCAGCATTCAAGGTGTAGATAAGGCTGCAAGTTATTGTGTACAGCTCAATGCTGGGGCTAATCCACTCCAGTTAAGTGGAGCACAGCCTTGAGCCACTCAAAAACTGCAATAGGCGAAGGTTTGAATAGTAAGTACTGGCGGGTCCAATAGATTTTCAAAAATAAATCTCAATGCAAATGAAAGATGGGCAGAAGCAAGAGAAAGAAAGGAGGCTGTGACAATCCGCTTAAATCAAACCATCTGCTTACCTTTTGTGCAGCCCTCACTCAGCATGGACAGCACGGTGGAAACGCTGCTCATCAAAAATGAAGGGGACTTCATCAGCGTCGAGCAGGGCAAGGAGCTGAATGCACGAAAGCGACACTCACAGCAGCTGGCACATCCGCCACATGCCTCTCAACTGCATCATCATCATCATCACCAGGGGCAGGGACAACACGGCTACTCGCCACAACAGCAACAGCAGCAGCAACAACAACAACAGCAGCAACACAAACGGGACGAGAACATGCGACAGCTGCTGGACGTAACCAATACACTTACCATCGAGGAGCTGCGCGATTTTGAAATGCGGTAAGTCATAAATTGTAGATCTTATTATTTGATACAAACAGCCATTACGGACTTCATTTATGCGATTGATAGAAGCCATACTGCCCCAAAGCCTCATAAAAACCCAATGAACGAATGAGAGACTTGCTCGAATTGCTAAAAGTCCTATATGACAAAATAAAATAAAATACGACTTCAATTGCAATTGATTTCCTGGTTCTTTCGTATTTCAGTTAGGCCATAATATATTGCAAACTGCAATTCGAAATCAATTTAACATTCGAGTACATTCAGACAAAGCTTTGACAAAGCTGCTTTCACAGCATTTTTGCTTCAATCTCGATTTAAATAGCTTTTCTGTACATTTTAAATATGAAATTGCGCAAAATCGAAAAGTAAATGCAGCATTCGTTGTTTGAAACTCTTGTGCCTAAATAATTGAAATTTGGCTATTGCATATTGCAACGTTGTTGAACAACTTGTTGGACACAGTGTGTGCCAACTTGTGGTCAACTAGACACACACATGCACACACACACTTACAAGCAAGATGATGCCAAGGCCAAGCTTTGTTGCATACCATATTATTCAAAACCGTTGAGGTAGATGCTGTCAACTACAGCAGATCTCGTTAGATGCATCCTTTTGAGTAAAGTTTTCAGTCGCATACATTCGGAATTTCAAATGTCACAGCAAGGTTATTTGGCAAATTGAGTTAGAACAGTTTGCTGAAAGGCAACTTTACAATGTTACAGCTCGTAGAAAAGTGTACAAATTATATTACAATTTTGCAGTTATGGCTCCCCACACCATAGCCGCTCACAGTCGGTGAAAATGCCCGGCAGTCGTGCCTCGGGGCGCCCCAATCAACTATGTCTGCCCCAGCAACGATCTCGGTGAGTACGAAAGTTGTAGCTACAGCTGCAGCTTTAACAAGCAATTACATAACTAACTTACTACTCCTTTGTGTCGGATACATAGTGTGGCTTCTATGCCGAACACTGGCGTAGAAGAGGAGTACTACAGACTGCGACACTTCTCCATCACGGGCAAAGGCGTTGTCAATCGCGGTGATTCGCTGAAGAGTCGACGCAGTCGCTCCAACAACAGCGTTGCCAGCTCCAACTCCAGCACCGAACACTTGACTGCCCAGCAACAGCAGCAACAACAACAGCAACAGCAACATGGACAGCAGCAGTTGCCAGCGCCGAGCTCAGCCTCGGCCCGCACATCGCTGGCCTCCAGTCGAGAGAGCAGCACATCAAATCCGGGCAATGGACCCTACAGGTAAGCCACAGCCGCCACAGTGGCGCCAAACAACGTAAAGCTTCTGAGCTCGGGAATTAATTGCGCTAATCCTTTGCAGAGTTTTGATGCTTGGCGGTCCGGCAGTGGGCAAGAGTTCGCTGGTCTCGCAGTTCATGACCTCAGAGTATTTGCATGCATATGACACGAGCATCGGTGAGTATCCACAGACACTTTCCATTACCACAACACCCCACTCCACCCCCATCTCTCACTCCCTCTGTATTTGTTGCCACTTGCCACGTCAAACTCCTCCAGCGAATGCTGCTTAAAGTTCGCTTTAGTGTTTGGGTATGGGCACTAGTGCTTTGTCATTGTGTATGTGTGTGTGAACGTGTTCTGGTCCTGTTCTTGTGTCAGTCTGGTCCTCAACCCTTGACCCTTAAATGTGTGTGTCTAGTTTTGTTGTGTGCCCTTTGTTTTTGTTTCTGTTTGCTGCCTTGGCATTTGCCTTCACAATTTATATATTTTCATCTCTATTTTTTCCATTTCTTAAATATTCTTTTGCTTTTGTTATTGTTTTTGTTGATCCTGAATCTGTTTGTTTATCTGTTGAATTTGTGTGTCGTTTGTGCTTTGCCCTTGACTACAAAAAAATTTACGACCATCTCACAAAACATATTTATATTTATATATATATATATATATATATATATATATATTCTTTTTATGTTGGTTGACTTTTACGACCCGCCTTGTACATATGGTCACTGAGATTTGATAGCACAATTGGCATAAACGAACATCAACAATATTTTGCTGGAAAATTTTTACAAATCGCATTGGAGGAATGCGCGGAAAATAAATAAAAAGTGGCTTGCAGATGTACAGTGCGGAAAAAGTGCTTTTTACATGCGGGAATTTGGAGCCATAAAATAAAACAGCGCCATTAAAATATCGCAAATAGAGTTATTGACCTACAGAGTCCCTGTACCCATATCACGTATACGCACACACAGTATAAACAATTGAACTGTTCTAAATTCAATAACATCCACTACTACACATTTCCGCAATGGGTACAGGGTATCAGAATGTTACAGTGCAAATATGTCATGCGCCAAAATTACTGCTCCAATTTCCCTTAATTACATTTGCTGTAAATTAAATGTCAGCACTTAAAATAATTTGTGAAATGCATTTGCCAATATTTTAACACCATACAAATGATATTTTGTTCTGTTCTCTCTCGTCTTTCGGCCATAAACCAATCGTATAAAAAACGTTTCATTCAACATATAACTACAACAACAACAAAACTAATTAACTAAACGAAAACCAAACCAACAATCAACCAAATGAAAACAACAACAACAAATGATCACAAATTGTTTATAACTTTAACCCCTTAACTCAGATCTAGGCAACTGTGATATCCGCATACATATTGAAAAAGCCGCCGACGGTAATAGCAACAACATCAACAAAACAATTAAAAATCTATCGCAAATAATTATTATTATTAATAATATTTATTCCAATACATTATCTAACCTACAATTACTAAAACGCTTTCCAAATTTTTATTCAACTTTGCCGACAAAACACAAAACTAGTTTTTATCAAATTTATTTTTCACTTGTTTAACGTTTGAGCTGCATTTGCGTTCAGTTTCCAATTGAATTCCAATTAACTAACTTAACTAGCTCCTAGGCTTAAGACTTTTCTAAATACACTGGACACGCTACACGCTACACGCCCCACGTTACACTTCCACACGCCCCTAATTAGGACACCCGGCTTATGTCCAAAGTAGTTTCGTAACACACACACACGCACTCACACTCGCGCACACACACACTCAATCTCGCAGACACGCAAAAGTCCCTTCGCCCCTGCTTAACTGACCTGCTTAATCAATTGATTGTCCAATAAATGCGGCTTTGTTTGCTCAAGAGTTCTGATTTATGATAATGCCCAAGTTATTAAGTAGATACGTGTAAATGTGATTGTGAAGTGGCCAGAAACTGGGCATGTCCTTGAGCGTTGTGCAAGGACCTCTGTGATCTGTCATTTAGACAACACTTTAATGCTTGCATAAACGCATCTCGATGCAAAGGACACCCGTGCAATTTAATATTTATATTGTATAAAAAAGCCATAAATACTCGAATATGCCAATTACTGTTGTAATTTATGCGTTTGCCGCAACCAATTGAGTGAATACAAATGGGAGGCAGTGTCACTCAGATGCATCATCAATTTTCAGCTCGGCTCAGGCTCTAAAAGCTATAAATTATTTCAGTGCAATTAATAAAATAACATTAAATACCCAACAAAGTGGCTGCTTTATGTATTGCTCACAGATACAAGCATACACACACACACATATACGCACATGCACACATGCTTACATTCAGTCGCAGCGATTCACGAATCATTGCATACCTTGGGGCGCTCGCTATATTTGAAATTTCATTTAAAACATCAGCCACAAGATATCCTTGCTATATTATATGTCCTTTCTCTTTGCGACATTTCCTCGTTCTATGTAGTCTCATAATAGAGTCCCACAATTGCAACTCTCGAAACAGACACACACCAAAAAAAACCAACCAACCCAATGTCAATTGTATATATATTTACCGTACTCCTATAAATACTCGTACTATCTGAATGAACTCACGTTTCTTGCACCTTTCATTTGTAGCTTCAATTACTTTGAATTATCATTATTGCGTAATCTTTATTCATTTACTTAAAGTACAATTGACATTTACAACAACTTTCATTAATTAACGGTCTTTTACAACAGATGATGAATCGGGCGAAAAGGCCGTATCAGTATTACTCAGCGGCGAGGAATCAGAGCTGATATTTATAGATCATGGCTACACCGAAATGACGGTAAGTAACTTAGCTCATCTCAGTGCATCACACGTTTTATTCATAATGGGACAGTGCTATGCGAAATGTCATTTAAAGCAAGGTCAGTCCACCCACTCAGCACTCAGGAATCTAACCATTCAACCTTAAAGATACTTTATCTGTGACATTTCATAATGCCATTAACATACACAATCAACACACCCATACCAACCAACCAGCCAGATACACAGACACAGACACAGCTTAGCTCCTCTACTCAAGCACACTTGAACCTTACTCAATGTCAGTTTTTTTTCTTTTTGTGTCGTTTTGCTTTCACAGCCGAATGAATGCTTGACCAACTATGATCCACATGGTTACTGCGTCATCTACTCTGCCGCGGACCGCAGCAGCTTTAGCGTTGCTGAGCAGGTGCTTCAGGTGTTATGGACCAATCAGAATATCGCACAGAAAGCCGTCATACTAGTATCGAACAAAGCGGACCTGGCCAGGAGTCGACTCGTTACGTCAGAAGGTAAATAAATGAGAGTTCCCATTCACATCGCTAAACGATTTCAGAATTTTCATTAACACTTCAAATTGCGCTCGATTGGACTCTTCTACGTGTTTTTTTTTGTCCCTCTTCTCTTTTAAATCTGTAAAAATAGCTACATAAAGCGACAGCGTTTATCTCTACAAGTGTGTGTACATATACATATATATATATTTATATAGTATGGTTTGGTGTTTGCCTGCAAAGGACAGCAGAAAAGCGTCCACAGACAGCTGCAGTCGCTTTAATTTTGGTTTTTCAATGAAAATTGATCAAGCGGAAGTTGATTGGCGGTACACCCAATATACCCGCACTTACAAATATGTTATGAATATAAGTACCACATATATAAAGACATACACACACATATATATATATATATATATATATACATATATATAGATGGAAAGCAACGAGCCGTCGTTAAATCTAAAGCAATTGAAGGCCACTCGGCTGCCAAGCTTACCGCTTGTTGCCTTTTATGTTTTTTCAAGTACATCCACTTAAAATACTCTACAAAGCATATAAATATTTTAACTGGCTTTTGCAAAAGAACAAATAACATTTAACAGATGTGACTCGCATTAACATAAAAGCTATTAACATAACATGGCATGGCTGAGGGATATTAGCTCCATAGCAGAGCAGCCTTAACAGATGTGATGTAGATTAACATTAAACCCGCTACAGTGCTGACTTAACATAAGTAACAATCCAATTGCACTTAAAAATAGATCGAATGTTAGGAGGCGAACTAAACGTAGAGTGTGCAACCTTCGATCATTGGCACAAACAATGTGTAAGCATTTAAATCACCAACAGATTTGTACACCGTTAGCATGCTCTGTAATATAGTCTATCTGGCGGGCATGGCTTTCATCTAAGATATTCAATATTTTCACAAATTACATTTGTCTTTAATGGCCGCTTACGGAAGTGTCTTCGTCAACAAAAGAAAGCTGCAAATTTAGGTCATACGATAAAACTCGGAAGCGACCAGTGGGTAACGGGAAGTGGCAACAAGTGCGTCTCTTGATGCTCGGGAAATTGTTTAAGCGCAAAATTGATTACATTTCATTCCTGCGGCTCATGTTCAAATAGGCTCATTGCTATTGTTGTCAATGCAAGGGGACTGCCGAGGGATGAATGCTGGGCCCTTAATTTCATAAAATATTTATAGCATTATAAGGCCCAACGCGACCCACGAGCTTCAGCCAAAACCTAAAAGTATTTATTATTAAAAGCAAATACAAAAAAAAACATTCAAATATACATTCATATTTCATGTATGTATGTATGCATAAACATCTCTCCAATAAAGTATATTTTCTACGGCTTTTATTCAAGTAGTTTCAATGCACTTTTGCAATGGCCAGTTGGCAGCCAAGCAGTTTCCATTGTTTATGTGTTTTGTTTGCTTTTAATTAAGCGCTGGTCCGAGAACCCAACAGACTTTTGTTAAGCTTACCCCTGGGAAGTCCCGGTGTCTGTGGGTGGAAATTAGCAAATATTTCGCATCTAAAGCTTTAAAGTTTGATACTGCTTTTTGCTACCATCTGGATGTTTAATAAAAGCGCCATAATAAGCTGGTAACGTTTAGGGGAGTTGAGAACATCCTATCAAATTCTAATAAAATTACGCCAACTTTTTCGCACATCGTTAATAAAAATGTATATATATTTATATGCATAATGTGTACGTGTGTGTGTATGTTTTGGGTGTCATAAAAGCGAGCAGGGCCTAAAAAAACACACACACAACCACTTGGCTACTTATTGTACTCATAGCTTCAGATTTAACGACAGCAGGCGCAGGAAACGTGTCGAAATCCACAGAGCAGGCAGGAAGGGCAACAGGGGGGCGGTGTACCAGGGTACAGGCGGACTGGGAGTGGAGCATAGGTTAATGGGCAACGTGTTTAGATATAAATTGTCCAAGTTTGGTTTTTATTACTCACCTAAGAGTTTAACTAAGCGACGCAATTTGATTTGATTAACTTGCCGCATAACCGAGATTCATCGTGACACTAAAAATTCGCAACTTGATTTTGTATTGTTTTGTTTGTTATTGCAGAGGGCAAGGCCATGGCCACAGCATATGATTGCAAATTCATTGAGACGTCGGTGGGCATCAATCATAATGTGGATGAGCTGCTCGTCGGTCTGCTGTCCCAGATTCGCCTCAAGCTCGAAAATCCAGAGAAATCCAGGTAAGTTATTCTAAAGCAAATTTATCTATGCAGTACTGTAATCATCTTACTTTACTTGCTTTGGCTTTTTGCAGAGATCTATTTCGCAAGCGTTCCATTCGCAAGTCCAAGCGTCGAGCCTGTTCACCGCTCAGCGCTGGCTGCCTCAATGCCAACACGCCGCTGGGTCCGCTTGGAACAGCACTGGGGGATACGGCAGGCACGCCGCCAGGCAGTGCACACAGCAGGTGAGTCGCTGCTCTGCTTCCAACGCAAACTGTAGTTAATTACAACACAAACTTTTTTTATTCTTTTTCATTTTTTGCCATCTGCAGTCCACGCAAATATCGCGGTTCCCGCACCTCCACTAGCCTGAAGGTCAAGGGGCTGCTCGGACGTGTCTGGACGCGTGATTCCAAATCGAAGAGCTGCGAGAATCTGCACGTGCTCTAAAGGAGCCACCATACACTCGCACACAACGACTGAGCATGGACAGAAGTTGATGGAGGGGAAATGGGTAGGGTAGGGGAAACGAAGGGTGAGGGTGAAGGCCCGAAACATTTCAGTTATAACCCATTTACATTTTTGGTTACCCAAAATTCGGTGCATACAAAATCCCAAGGATTATTTACATAGACGATAACAAAAAAAGCTCCCAAAAATTATTCACCTAATTTTTTAAACGTACAAGCTACAAATAGACTCATAACTCATAATTGTATTACGATTACTACTGTATTGTACATATGTATAATTATAATTTATTTTACCTATAATCTACATAGTTATTTAAATATTATTTGTATAAACCAAAAATTGTGTACATATTGAACTTTATTCATCAAATATATAAAATATTTTTAGTTTAATTATCTACTGTGTTTTCTTTTATTTCATCGTACTCAACTTTCATGCCAAGTTTTTGTTCGGTGTCTAATTTGAATTAATTTAAGTATCCAAAGTCAACAACTTTGTTTACAGGGCTTAAAAAGTTAATTATTATATAATTAAATGACCTATGAGTAAAATTACGCAAACCAAATCAAAAGCAATAATTTTTTGTATTTTTAAAAATTAAAATTAAATTTATATTATAACCCAAAATGAGAATTAAATAAATTGTACTGATTTTTAGAATGTTTGGCGACTGTTTGCCGAATATTTATTATATTACGCATATATATTTATAAAATTAATGCTAATTAAATTGCATTTTAAAATAAAATCAGTAATATTCGTATTGGTCAAATTGATTATTCAATACTCAATGTTCATTATTGAAAATAGCAAAGAGAAAAAGCAAAACAAAAAAATCAAACAAAAAAAGCATATATATGTATGAGTGTATTTTTCAAATTCAATTTGCATTATGTATTTGCAATTTGCAATTATTTTTATCGCAGAAACCATGTGCACAGCATTGGCACTTATTATAGGTTTCTTACATTAGTCGGGACCATTTTGAAATTTAAATAGAGCTACCACACAATATAAGTTATCCCCAATCGGGGCACTCGAAAGTGTTTAACATTAGTTTTTAAATGCGATTTACACAATTATCGGAATATAAATAAACCACAGAAAAAACCAAGTTTAGATATTCATGTTTGTAACATGGACCGTCTGTATCAGATTTTGAATTGTCCTGCACAACAATTTTAAAATTATCAATGTCACATTTAATATCTGTAGATACATAAATGCATTAACATTTATATTTTACATTTGCTACATTTCTATAGATGTGAAATTGTATGTATTGTACGTATGTTTATATAAAAATGCAGCACAATGGAATTTAAGAGAATAATAATAATACTAACTAGTTGGCATTGCCCAATTCTTATTAAACTACGAGTATCACATGAAACAATATGAACATAAATAACAAATTGAAATGATCCATCAAGACGTGCAAACTTATATAACTTGTCTATGAATTTATTAGTAAAAATATTTAGATGTATTTTTTTGTCCAGCATTAACATTTTTTCTAAACTTAAAATATAATCCGAAATTAATTCGAGCCGTGAATTGTCGTATCATTGGCCAAGATATCCAGATGTCAACAAATTGAATGTATAAAGCTATGTAGAATCGCAAAAGTCAGCCATATATAGATATATGTAGTATAGAGGTCTCAACCTCACGGAATGTCAAAGAAAGAGAGACATATATACTCCATTTACTATTACAAAAACTATAAGTGTAATGAATGTATAATAAATGTGTAAACTTTCAATTTAAATTAATTACTAGCTGTTTTTCATTTTTACCAAAAACTCCATAGGTTTAGAATTTTTGGTAATTGTTAAAAAGATGCCAACTGTAACCTGTTTTTTTTTATTTTTTACTGATAAAGCTAGGCTTATCCATAATTTAAGTGAAAAGCTTTTCTTGAGGAAATCTTAAGTTTTATGTATTAATTTAAAGTTTACGAAAATTGCGTGAATTTGTATGTATTATGTATGTATTTTAAAAAACTAGGACTTTTCCTAAGAATAGCGTTTCACTAAAATTTTGAATAAATCAAGATGTATCCTTAAAAATAAAATAAAATAAATCGGTCATAGTTGGCGGCATTTTTATAATTACCTAATTTTCAAACGCAATACTAGTTCATCAATCATCTCTAACGAACTGGAACCAAATACATTATGCAAGTGATTAAGTGGTACCAGCTGTTTTGCGATTGAATGGCAAAACGGGCAACCTGCTGTTGATTCATTGTGAATGGCATTTATTATTTTGGCCAGCAGTAGTACAAATTCACGGCCACGCTCGCTTGCGAAATTCGCGGTTATCGTTTCGGCTACACGGAAATGCTGTTGCGCTTTATGTAACATGTTAAGTTGACTAGGAATATTCTTTTAGTGTACAAATACCGTGTGATATATATTAGGGCCACAAAATGTTTCCCTACCAAGTGGGTGGAGCAGTGCGCGGCACAATACATAGTCAGGTGAAATTCTTGCTTCGAGTTCAGCAATCTGGAGCAGTCTTACAATTCCGGAATTTGAGCCCAATGTCTGAATACGAGAAGCGTGTCAGTTCAGGTCAACTGATGACAGATACTAAGCAAAGGGAAACTATGAAGGAACTAGAGAAGCTCTTCAAACGAATCAAGGGTTATCAACCATCTACACAGGAATCATCGAGCGGAGGATTGTTCTCCAAGCTGTTTGGAGGTAAATCTACTGAAGATCCAGACGATGATTTAAATGCAGGCAGCCACGCTCCACAAGGCCTATATATCTACGGCAGTGTGGGTGTGGGCAAGACCACGCTTATGGATCTGTTCTACGACTGCTGTGAGGTTTGTAATGGTTTTCATCTCAATCTCTGCTTTGCTTAATCTACATTCCCTTTAATCAGATCAATCACAAGCAACGTGTGCATTTCACTGCCTTCATGACGGACGTGCATTCTCAGATACATGACGCCAAGGAGCGTCAAGGTCCAGTGGATCGCGCCTTTAATTCTGAGAAGCCCGCGCCCTTCGATCCAACGCAACCCGTGGCTGATAATATAGCACGCAAGTCGTGGCTTATCTGCTTTGATGAATTCCAAGTGACCGACATTGCGGACGCAATGATACTAAAACGCCTCTTCACTCATCTCTTCAGAAAGGGTGTGGTAATTGTAGCCACCAGTAATCGGCATCCCGAGGACCTATATAAGAATGGTTTACAGCGCGCCAACTTTTTGCCATTTATTGGTTTGTTGCAAAATCGCTGCCTATTGTCCAAATTGGACTCTATTGATTACAGGCGCATAGCACAGTCGGGAGACACGAACTATTTCGTGATAGGTCAGACAGACGCTGATGCAAACATGAATCGCATGTTTAAAATCTTGTGTGCTGAAGAAAATGACATCATTAGGCCCCGCACAATCACCCATTTTGGTCGCGATCTGAAATTTCAGCGCACCTGCGGTCAGATCTTGGATAGCACATTCGAAGAGCTATGCGATCGCGTGAGTAATTTTTGTGAGATAATGTATTTTGTATTAATATAATCATTTTCAATAGCCATTAGCAGGCAGCGACTATCTGCAAATCGCACAGTTCTTTCACACGGTGCTTATACACAATGTTCCCCAGCTGAATCTTAACGTTAAATCACAAATGCGAAGATTTATCACTCTAATAGATACCCTATATGACAATAGAGTGAGAGTTGTCATTTCAGCACATAAGCCGCTTGATAATCTTTTTGAATTGGGCGATGCATCTCCAATATCGGATTCGGACCGTGTACTCATGGATGATTTAAAAATCACCCAAGGCTCTGTAAGTAGCCAACATTAGCTATTACTATTATTATTTAAATCTATTTAAATTCCCAGCACGCATCCAAATCGAGTGTGTTTACCGGAGAGGAGGAACTATTTGCTTTCGAACGCACAATATCCAGATTGTACGAAATGCAGAAGAAAGAGTATTGGGAACAATGGGCGAAACATCGATGATGTAACAGTAGTCGAGTTCCTAGGCAACTTAAAAGCAATATTGTAATAGCAAAATTAAATATCGTGTCACAAAGTTACGACATCTCTGGTATTTTAATTCTATGTGAGATTCTAATTAAATAAGAGCTTATCTGTCCTCGCCTCGATTGCTCAGTCAACAAAGTAAAAACGCCGTAGCAGCTGTAGCTCGTATATGCGAAACCCTGTGCCCCTCACTATAAACCATGTATATAATATGCATCCCATTTATACATTCTTTATTGTATGCTTACGTTTTCATCAATATATATATGAATGCATACATACATGCATGTGATCATATCAAAATGTTTAAGGCATAATTAAATAATTGCCACATTATGGATTACCTCGTCGAAGTTGTTTCATTTCAAGTCTTAACTGTTTTGTACTTATTTTTTTATTGTTTATTGTTAAAATATTATTTGCATTTAAAAAAAATTATTTTATGCATTTTGTATTTTTGTAATTTATAATATTAATTACATTATAATATTAAACAAAGACATGTGCTTGCAAAGGATTTTGTTGGATTAGTATTTCGCAGATTAGTGACGGATAATTAACAATTGCATGTGAAAACGTAATTGAGAGTGCTCGTATTGCATAAGCTATTTCTGAAATCTATTTACTATTAATACGTTATTAGTTGATATAAATAAATATGTAATAGAATTTATAAATGTGCATGCCTGTTACAGACATTTGTACAAAACTCTTATAATACTATGCAAATCGTTATCAGTCAAATTTTTGCACTTGTTTTGAAGGTGTGTCGAAATAATACAAACACAGTACACTTGTTTAAAATCAATTCACATAATAACACACAGAAGTTATTCAACTTTATGAATTTTAGTCATAGATAATAGTACAATAAAAATTTAGTTTATAGTATGGAGTTCAAGACATTAGTTGTAAACAAAACGCTCCCTTTTGGTAAGCAGCATCAACGTATATCATTATAGTCTCTTAGACAACGTCATGGTCTTTCTGCAGATGAATCTTTACTCACGGTCAACATTTCACTGCGTCAGGTTGAAGAGATTGCATTGAACCTATCCCAACGCTGCGTGGTCACTGGAGTTAATGAGGTAGCTTGGGCTTTAAGAGCACTCATGCTAACGGACATATGCACGCTGGCTGGCGATGATACCCGGGCGAATGTGAGGCGGCTTTGTGTGCGTGCCTGTTTTCCGTTTGAGCCACAGTTCTTTGACAAATACTTTGAGCGTACTCTATTGCCTGACATTCACTGCGCGGCTGTTTCCATCTATCCGGCGCGAGTTAAAGATGCTTACACTTCACTAGAGCAGTTAAAGCAATTGGATAAAGTTGCTATTAGCTCGGTGACTACAGGATTTCCAACTGGTCAATATGGGCTACAGACCCGGCTGCAAGAAATTAGCCACGCAATTCTGTCAGGTGCCACGGAGATTGGTGTTGTCATTAATCGCCAACTGGCACTAATTGGCGACTGGAAGACACTGTATAACGAGATTGTACTCATGCGCAGCGCATGTGGGGATCGTGCACTTCTGCAGACCATTCTAGCTATAGGTGAACTAGGCACTATGGAAAATGTGAGTAGTTTTCGGGGCAGATCAATTTGAAATCTTTACGTGACCTAATTGTCTTAAAGGTCTATAAGGCAGCCATGGTGTGCATGATGGCAGGTACTGACTTTGTAAAGACATCCACAGGCATGGAAATAGTGAATGCGACCCTCTCTGTTGGTCTTGTCATAATCTTTGCTATACAGGAATTTAAGCGACGCACATGTCAAATTGTTGGAATCAAGCCAGCTGGTGGAATACGCAAAGTCCGAGATGCTATTGCGTGGATGACTCTTGTTAACGAAACGCTGGGTAGTCGTTGGCTAACACCTCAACGTTTTCGATTTGGTTCAACTTTTCTTATAAATGATGTAGAAAAGGTTGTGCGCGAAGGTGTAGCAAAGATGGAACGCGAGGCGGCCGAGAAAGAGAATAAGCTCAAGGCACCACTCTCCAAGACCGGCAGTGAAGACGCAATGTGCAAGGAGCTTCGAAAGAAGAAACTGGAAAATAAAAAAATTATTTAATAGACTTATTTATCGTGTACCCAAACTATTATAAACACATGTCAATAAATTCAATACGAATTTATTTAAATCTGAGCCGTTTGATTTACAACAGTATACATCAAACTGTACGTAATTTTCATATTTAGTATTTCTCCAAACCCATGAATCGGCAGTTTTGCAGCACTGTAAACTTCATCTCAAACTACACATTTTATTTATTCGTGTTTTATAAACAAAATCTGTTCATTTAAAAAGCTACTTAAATACTTAAAATAATGTTCTATATACATATATCATAATTAAATGAATTCAATCGTTGCGCTTTCAATAAAGAGAGAGTACGAATAATTACGAATAGTATATTTGGTCGTTAATATTACGGAAACGGTATATTTGGCATATTTTTCGAAGAAAATTGTATTTTTTGAAAGTCAACTTGCGGTCACACAGCACTGAGTACAAAACCACTGAAAAAAAATTACTAATTTAAGACATTTTTGCATCCTTGTTCCACCCACTCAACGCTGTTGTAATGGTAAGTGCGCCCCAAACTGATCCATAATCGCCCGTACCGGAAATTGAGATTGAAACGTATGCAAGTGCCATATTAACTACACGAAAAAAAACGCTGACTGCGCCCTCGGCCGCCCACTTTGCTAGCGGCAAAATTAGTGCAACTTGCAACTACGGGCACAAAAGCATAACAGGAGTCCACATAACCATATACCACCTCAACCACACTACCCAAGCCACCCAGCATGTATCCCTGGAGCTCGTCCTCGTACAGCGGTCAAGCGGTCAATGGTGACCAAACCAGGGTAAATACGCCACGCATTGGCACTGCAACACTCCACCCCTCCATTCACTATCTACCACTATGTATTTACTTAATTTTCTGCTATCTTTCAAATTGTACACTAAATAAACGCCTGGGGAGCGCAGTCGGCAACTGGTCGCAGCTTTAGCGAAATCATTTTAAGCTCGTTGTCGTGTTATCGTTGTTTAACCATATTCAATGTAATGTTTAATCCAACAACTTCCGAATACAATCAAATAATCTGGGGGCGCTTATCTCATCTCATTTTCTCAGAGTTATGTGTGCTCTGTGTGTTTCTCTCAATACTTATGTATGTAAATTGTGTCGTTGTCATCATTCATTATCATCATAATGTATACGCGTACTTCCAAAGACTGGCCCTCTCTTCCCAACACTGTATGCTATGTTTCATTTCAGACCATGCCGAACGGTTTGGATGACCAGGAGAAGCTGCTCGCCGAAGCGGTTGGTGCGGCGCGCAAACAGGCATTCCAAATGAATCACTTCCTTGACAAGGAGCGTATGCTAGACGCTTTAAAATGTGCCAGCACAATGCTAAGCGAGTTGCGCACTTCAATGTTGTCTCCCAAAAGCTACTATGAGCTGTGTAAGTGCAAGCTTAACAGTTTCAAGAATATGATAATATTGACATTTTACTTTTCGTATCTAGACATGGCCGTTACCAATGAGCTGTGTCACCTGGAGCTGTACCTAAGCGAGAAGAGTCATAAGGAGACGGATCTTTACGAACTGGTCCAGTACTCGCATACGATAGCCCCTCGTCTATACCTGCTCATTACAGTGGGCATCGTGTACATAAAGAACGACTCGACACTGAAGCGTAGTATTCTCAAGGATCTGGTAGAAATGTGTCGAGGCGTACAGCATCCGCTACGCGGTCTATTCCTTCGTAATTATCTGCTGCAATGCACTCGCAATATTTTGCCCGATGTCCTAGTGGCCGAAAATGAGCATGAGGGTAATGTATACGATGCGATCGACTTTGTGCTTACGAATTTCGCCGAGATGAACAAACTATGGGTGCGCATGCAACATCAGGGTCACTCCAGTGAGAAGACGCGGCGAGAGAAAGAACGTGAGGAACTTAAAATATTGGTAGGCACCAACCTGGTGCGGCTGTCGCAACTGGAATCTGCCACACTGGAGACTTATAAGCGTTTAATATTGCCCGGCATATTGGAGCAGGTGGTCAGCTGTCGGGATGCCATCGCCCAAGAGTATCTGATGGAGTGCATTATACAGGTATTTCCCGATGAGTTTCATCTGCAGACACTTGATCCGTTCCTAAAATCCTGCGCCCAATTGGAGACAGGAGTAAATGTTAAGAACATTATTATATCATTAATTGAACGCCTGGCTGCCTATAATCAACGCAGTGGCAAGGTAAGTGACCCAAATTCTTTACAAATATATCATAGATTTTCTAAGCGGAAAGTATTTTAGACGAGCGGCAATGCCATTGATGCTATTATACCCGCCGAAGTCGAGTTATTCGAGGTATTCAGCGTACAAGTTGCAAACATTGTGCAGACGCGCACGGATATGCCGTTGGAGGACACAATTTCGTTGCAAGTGGCCTTACTGAGTCTGGCGCAAAAAGTGTATCCCGATCGCGTCGATTATGTGGACAAAGTGCTGGGCACAACCGCACAAATACTCGATCGAATGAACATGAACAAGTAATTGATTGTAAATGCCTTTTTCGTGAATCTTAAATAACAATTTTATTTGCAGCATTTCGCATTTGTTGTCGGTCAATCAGGAGCTATCTCGTCTTCTGCGGATCTGCATAGATTTCTACAACAATGCTTTGACCATTATACAACTGCTTAACTTTTGTCCACTGCTGGAAAAGTTCGATTACACCTCTCGTAAATCGTTGGCTTTGTATATGGTCATGAATATTCTAGAGAATGAGACGCAAGTGTCCACAGCAGAGCAAGCAGACAGCATTTTGACGATCATAACGCCGCTGATCAAGGACGATGACACAAGCACGGCAACTACCAATAACAGTGCTGACGCCGAGGAGTTTGCCGAGGAACAGGGCGTGGTGGCACGGTACGTGTATTGCAGCAAATAGTTAACTGAATGGAATGTTTTTATAAACAGTTTTATTACAGTTTCATTCACCTGTTAAAATCGGACGAGCCGGACATGCAATACAAAATGCTGCAAGCGGCACGCAAACACTTGGGCAATGGCGGTGGCCAAAGATTAAAACATGTTCTACCGCCGCTCGTATTTGCGGCTTACCAATTGGCGTTTAAGTACAAAGCCATTGCAGAGCAGGATGAAAACTGGGACAAAAAATGTCAGAAGATTGTGCAATATTGCCACAGCACAATTAGCGCATTGGCCAAAGCAGATCTGCCAGATTTGGCATTGCGCTTATATCTGCAAGGCGCCCTTGTGATTGGAGAGATACGCTACACAAATCACGAAACCGTGGCATATGAGTTCATGACGCAGGCCTTCTCGCTATATGAGGATGAGATTTCGGACTCGAAAGCACAACTGGCGGCCATCACACTCATAATGTCCACATTCGAGCAAATGTCCTGTTTCGGCGAAGAGAACGCTGAGCCGCTGCGCACCAACTGCGCGCTAGCTGCGTCTAAGCTGCTTAAGAAGCCCGATCAGTGTCGTGGTGTTGTGGCCTGTGCTGCGCTCTTCTGGAGTGGCAAGTAAGTGCAAAAAAAGGCAATGCTTAACGAGATTTTTATAACATAAAACAATATTTTCACAGGCAAAATGGCGAGGAAATGCGCGATGAAAAACGTACATTGGATTGCCTGAAGAAGGGCGCCCGCATTGCCTCACAGTGTCTAGACACTGGTGTGCAGGTGCAACTGTATGTGGAGCTATTGAATCACTATCTCTTCTACTTTGAGCGTGGCAACTCACTCATCACAGTAGCCATGCTAAATCAGGTAACAATTTCCCCAGTTTGAAAATCAATTTGCAGTTCATAACGTTTGTCATTTTGTAGCTTATTGCCAAGGTGAATGAAGAGCTGCCCAATCTGGAGCCCAGCGAGGAAACCAAACAAATCGAGAGTCATTATAAAAATACGTTGGCGCATTTACGCAGCCGCATGGAGTCCAATGACACAACACTGGAAGTATCCTTTGCTGGCATCACACTCAATTAGTGAAGAAATTGTCTTGTTATTGTAACTATTAGACACAGCTCTCATCCCACAAACAACGCCCCTTCGATCATGCATATTTTTGTAACGCCACTTATCAGTCAGCAGATAGTTAACCCACTCTTTAAAAGGCTGGACAAATTCCATGCGCCCGATATGATCAAAAACTGTGTTTTCTTAAAGAAGCGAAATTCCATGATAAATTGTATATTTGTTTAGGGTAGAGCAAGGACTACCGTTAAAGTGCTTATGACATTGATTTCCAATTCGATTGTATAATTCTAAGTGCAAAGTAACAACATTCTCGATGATTTATTCCCCCTTTATGTATTCGCGTATTTAGTTAATAATTACAAGTAATTATCCTCAAATAAACAAAAATTGTATTTTATTTTATTCTATTCATTAACCCGCTGCTAATCAACAACACACTTGTGAAATATTGTTAAACAAATTGAAAAACACAAAGCCTAAAGTGAAAAACCTATTATAATACTTACCAATATAAATTAATCATTATATGCAATTTGAACGATTTTGATTGTGGATAAATAAAGTTAAGATCAAATTGTTTTTAGAAATCATTGTCTATTTAGAATGTGTATAAGAAAAGATGATTAACATGAAATTCTTTTTCTTTATTAAAAATATACATACAATTATAAGCCGAACGCGCTAAATCGGTTTATAAATCAGTTAACTTTCATTTACAATACAATATATATGAGTAGATAAGCATATGCAGTGTAATTCGTCAATACATCATCAACCCAACTTACTCGTTCCTACACATGTCTCAAATCATACTTGGATCACTTTTTCTTTCCGAGTTTCACTAGAGGAATACGTATGCTATTTATCGATTTGTTGTGGCAGTTGTATGTGGATTTGGATTGGAGGACGGTGTAGTTAATGTGGCAGTATCGTGTTATGAATTGATATAGCAGTTCTAGTTCCATACTTCGAGTTCAGTAAATTAGTTGATTAAGATACGAGTACTAGCATTAAGAAAGAGTTAGAATTCGTTGCTTGCGTCGGGACTGGCATCAGTTAAGAGAAGTTTCGTATGTGGTGTGTGGGGTGTGGAGTTTTGGTGCTTAAGGGTTGCGGGTTGAGGGGCTGGGCAGCTAACAATGGTTGCGTCGTCTCAGCGCGACTTAAAGCTAATCATTTTTAGTACCTAAGTTCTAGCATAAATTTACAATTAGAAGCGCCTAATTCACTTTCAGTGCCGGAGCAAATGGAAAATTTTGAAACATGAGATAAATTGTTCGTCACTGCAAAGCTCGAGATTGCAAGAGTGTTTGCTCGGTCCAACTTATGCCGACTTCGTGCGGAAGTAGTTGTACACATCTGGCCAGGAAGCCAGCACATACTCCTCGATGCCGCACTCATTGGTGCCGCGCAGTATGCGGAAATAGCCGTGCTCACCCCACCAAGGACCCCAGGAGTTGGCTGCGATCTGAAAAATCAAGATAATCTTCAGTGAATTGTTCAGATTATGCGTGTTAGCTGGCACTACTTACCCAGTACTTGACGCCGTCGTGCTCCTCGCCCCAACCGACAAGCTTCACTGAATGGAAACCAGTGGGTGCACTACGATTGGCAGCTGTCTTGCGATAGACACCACCCGAGTACGAGAAGAAATCTCTGTTGACGCGCATGGTGGCTTGCACGGGTCCCGAATGATAGATCTCGGCCATAATATCAGCCTCACGACTCAGACTGTAGGCTGGGCCAACGGTGTAGAAGTTATCACGATTCACACCAGAGGCTGGACGGCAGCCATTGGCCTTTAGCGAGCGGCTGTTATGACGAATCTTGCAGGTTGATCTTTGCTGTGTGTAGGGATAGCACTCCTCATCGACCACGCCCTTCTTGTGCAGATAACGCCAGGCAGCATCCAAATGACCACCCTCGCAGCCCTGCTGCCGACGTGTGCAGGACAGTATATTCTGGGGCGACAGCTGTACGACCTCCTTGCCCTGACTCTGGATGGCAAAGCGATCGGATGCCACTGATGTGGTGGATAGCACCCAAGAGGAGCCGCACCAGCCCTGGTCGGGCACATCGGATATGAAACTAGACCACTTTTCAACGGCATTGAATTTACGTGGCAGATCGTTGGACGGATTGGATAGACGTGTCATGGCCTTAACGCGATATGTGGGCTCCTTGGTGCCCAGTCGAAGGCGTAGACCCTCATTGTATTTGTGTCCCCACCATTCATCATACTTGCGCGCCATCCAGCCGAGCTCATGTATGGAATTCACACTGTGTACGAGCTCGTCGTCGGTAAGACATAGATCTTGGTCGCACTTGACAACGCCACCCTCATTGCAACGGCACTCATTGCAGTTGTCCATCGTGGTGTTGTACTTGTGGAAGTAGATGCCGTTGTGCAGGCAGCTGATCACAGGATCAGGCTCATTGAAACAGAAGGAACGATAATCCGGGCAGCAGTCGCCAGAGTCATCGCGATCGCAGAACTCATCACAGTAGCACAGTGTAGCTGCAGGCAGAGATGAGGGATTAGCTTAGTCATCGTAAAAAATAAGCAACTCCGAGAGACACTCACTTGAGATGGGCAGCGAGCAGCCGTCGCGCCGATCCTTGCAGCATGTATTCTGTCGCGCGCAATAAGGACCTGGGAAGTCCAGCTTCAGTGTGTGATCATAGGCAGTGGCCAGGCCCAGGAGCACCATCGACAACGACAGCGCCAGCAGGGCGCACTTGACAGCCATATCTTTAATTTGGAAATGCAGCAACTGGAAAAATTCCAGAATCAAAGTTAAAATCTATATAAACGGTATATGTTATTGTGAATTCGCAATTTTATTTTATCTAATCTAAACTGTTTTGCATTTCGTGAGCTCATCGCTACCAAAATGCGATGCTGCGATTAGATAAAGCCTTTGCAATTTGTCAACAAATTAGCATTCGCCGAGCTTATCAGCGATATTTGCAAGTCAACAAACAAATTTTTCGTATTACGCATACGCCCTGTGCAACACTTAATATGAACATCAAACTCTAATTAAGTCGCCAATGAATTTCAATTATGCATGCCAAAGTTTACTACTTTATGAAACCTCAGAGCAGACACAAACTCGTTTTTTGTTAGCTTCCTAATTTTGAGCTACTGCGTAGCATTCATTCTGTTTACAGATAGATATTAATTGGAGCTGAAACTAGAGAAGAATTCCTTCTACTCGTACACGACATTCTTCCCAGCACGCACCACAACCCTTTCAAAATTTCACACTCATCAAAAATTCACCTCGTGCATGGGTAAATCAAATGTATAACATCGATCAGAGGTGATCAACAAGCTAATACCCAGCATTGGGACAAATCCTAAAAACCATTTATAGAATCGTTAGTCATTTAATTGCTTCTCAATAAAATAGCAATGGTTTATTTATAAGCCATCGATCTAAGCACTTCTTGAATCAGTCTGCTAATTGATATACCCTATTGGGTATTCAACCAACAATCACGATAAACAGAGCTCAAAACGCCAGCAATCATATAACAGTAAACTTTTAAAAATTCTGATGACGTCAACTATAAAAACCATTTTAAACACGAAAGTTTTTGGCTTCGGTTCAGCACAGAATTCAAATTTACGCCAAGACTGCAAAAAAGAAAAAACACACAATAAAAAAAAATACAGGAGGCATTAAGCCAAGTAGAAGCGCCCCTTTTCAATGGGTTGCGGACTTGGCTTGAACTTGCAAGAGTTATGACAGAGCATTAAACTTGTTTGACTTTCAGAACGAGCGTTTATCAAAATAATGAAAAGAGAATAATAATAATAAAGAAGGTTTATTATTTATTTAAATGCAAATGGCAAAAACAATTTTCCTGTTTCGCCTTCGAGTTTCGTCGGTTTTTGTGAATTGATTCGCTACGAGCGCAACGTTCTATGCTTATAAAGTGATTAGTTTTTATTGAGTGCTACGAAATGTATTCAATTATCGAATGGATTCATAAATAGCATTTGAATCATGCGGGGTCTTCAAACATTTGACTCTTTATCCGCATTGTTTGCGTTTTGATTCTTTGTTTTTGCTTTCGTACCTGAACCCGTTTATAATTTTGTGCTAATTTATTTGAAAGTTGGACTCGCTAATTAATTGGAAAATATTAATGAGTTGGTACTCCCCAATGCGCTAATTGATGTAACCAAATCAAATTCGAAACTGGCGCCAAACTCAAATATTTTTCATTTTATAATTGCCCCTAATCACTAATCACTTTGTTAGCCAATTTCACTCTATCAAATTTTAAAAGCTTTTAGTTGGCACTAAATAAAATTGAATGTATTAAGTTCTTGATAAATATTTTCAATTTAAATAACTGAGTGAATTTGTAATAAATAGTCAAATAAAAGTGAAGTAAATTCAATTAATATAATATGTATGTAAAAATAAATTGTTATTTCACTTGCTTCACATTTACACAATTAATTATAAATATTTGTTAAAGATGTGAAAATATATTTTTTTTATATTGATTAAATTTTTCATTCTTAATACATTGTATTGATAAGCACACAATTAGTTACTCCGTTAAGCATTGCAATAAATTATATGGGTATACTAACTTTTATGAGCTTGCACAATTTATTGGAGGTACGTATTTTTTAATTTAACACTTTATAGCCAATAAGTTCATAAGCCAATCACAAATTCTGCTCACACTTATTCTTAACACGTTGTTTCGCGATCGCGGCTAGCCGTTGACTGAATTCAATAAAAGTTATTGGCCACCACCAAAGCAAAGCCGTCGTCGCTGTTAAGGCCTATATTGATACTGTTGTTTTCATTGAAGGTAGGTAGGTGGCTGTCAACGAGAGAGCATGCATGCTCTCGCTGTTAAACACTATGGACCGCTTGGTCACTGCAGCGCGTGTGTAGGTGGCGACTTGAACGAGAGAACGTATGTATGTGTACGATCTCGCGTAGCAGTTCTGTTTGCTGTTACATTAACAGTGTGGCGCAGCTCTGTTACTACCATGATGGCTGTGAAAGCGAAAGAGAGCATTCTCTACTGCTGTAATAGGTCTGCACAGTAACAGCTGCTCTGCTGCTGTTAGCTTTGCTAATGCACAAAGATAATTTCTTTATTTGGCAATTCCTGCTCAAATGCACATCCACACTTTTGGTAGTGTGAATATGTATGTATATATTTGCGAATGCGTTGCTCGTTAGTAGCACGTCTGGCTGGCCAGATTCTAACCTGTGATATGTAATACAGACATAAAGATTTTTTTTGCTAAAATTCCTTAAATTGTTTGCCAAGACCTTTGGCTGGGGCAAAGGCGTGAGCTTTCTTCTGCGCACTTAATTTACGAATATTTCGAATGTTTGTTTGTTGTATTTATTATCAAATGAAATTGATATAATACACACATGTACATATACGCACTTAATTGCACTCAATTTAAGTTCAAGGTTATACGAAAGAAATCAAACAATAGATTCATTGTAGATTTGTATTATATAACATGTATATATATGTACGTAATATAAGAAAGATTATTCATCGATTTTCACCAAAACATTGCGAAATTGAATTAAATACCTTGTTAATTTCAATTCACATGGAAGAAAATGGGCGTCTAGCTGACATGACACATTTCGATACGATCTGATACGTAATACGCGGTCTGGACAGGCGACTGATCTGAGTCTGAGTCTGAGTCTCTTTGTCTGTCATTTCACTTGGCATCATTTGTGCGAATTGCTTCTGTTTTTCATATTTCACATAATTCGAATGCACGAATTTGCATATAGAATCCATAAATGAATATGAGTTGGGCAGCTTTTCTGCAATATCTATTTGGGGAACTTGTCTTTCTTTATATAGTACTTATAGAGCATCTAAAATTTCAGCTTAAATCAGCTTAAGTAGTACACTACAGTTAGGAGTTGCAAATGTGCTTTAAGGGCATTGAAAGTTTCTGGGCCGCATCATTATTAACTTGATTTGTAAACATCATCTGAATTCAAATGGGCGAATAAATTTGATGATGTTTATGTGGAAAAGAATGAATGAAAATAAACAACAAAACAGAAAGGCAAAAAGTAAAAGAGAATGACAAAAAAAACACATAGAAACTGAAGAAAAATAAGCCGACACATTAAGAAAGCTAATTATAAACAAGTTGCAAGCTCAAACCAAAGCCAACAGCCAACCCACATATCCATAAGCTCATATCCATAACCGCCAAAGAGCAGAGCATATCAAGAGTCCGAAATAAAGCCATCAGACGTCGACATTGCTAATTCCCAGTGTCGCCATTTGCATGACATTAAACATAAGTTTTATGACCGATTTCTGTCTGAGTAATGCCAAATTATGAAAATCGCTATTGAAACCGGAGTTGGACTATGTACACAGTTGCCATACTCTTTGTCTAGTGGGAGGGTTCATAATACAGTTATGAATAAAGTATATTCAAGACGCTTTTACACTTTGAAACGGAAATCAGTTATATGATTAACCGAAATATCAGTCTTATCAAAGACAGTAGTTTTTTTTTATTTGTATACTTAAAGATGACTATTGTCTGGTAGCCGTCAAAGTTTACAGTGTAGATTACTAATACATAATTGCTGTATGGCAACAAGCAACAAATACCCGTCGCACTAGAAAGTTACGAGGGTGTGACTATTGCGAATGTTATGAATGAGTGAAATGATCAGAATTCGTCGCAAAAATTGATTAGCTTTGACAAAGCTTGTCTAAAAATAGTACAGAGTAGACAAAGGAGCAAGCACGTCAGTTTGTTTAGCTGTTGAACTTGAATGCGGTTTCAAGTACAAAAACTGAATTGTTTTAATCTGAATGCTGATGACAACATGCTTACGAAGTGCCGGAGTATTTGCCTCGATACATAAAGTAATTGGATGGGTTTATGAATGGTTTACACATAAAAAAAAAGCAAACTGGCACGCTTCTCAAACCAAAGAAAAAAGATGAATTGGGAGAGGTATTTCGGCCATATGGCTGCTTGAATTTGGCAATTTAATTGGCTTGACAGCATGATTAGGCATTCAATTAGCAGGCATTTAAAAACTATTGGGTACTTAACTGATTATTATTACCAATTCCACGCACACCGAACGATATTGATATTCCGGCTATAGCCAGACAGTACAACACTAAAGTGCGGCATTCCAATGTATTTAAGTCATTTGATAAAATATTTATAAACTGCTGGACAAACAACAACAAACACATAACAAACACCTCAGTCGGGTTTATTTTATTTTTGAAGCATAAGTGCGTAGAATTCAGGTTTTCATCTGTATCTCAGACAGTCTGGAGAAGAACGCTTTCGAGTCTGAGCTGTTATCAACCATCAGATAGTTGCCAAATGTAGTTCAAGGACAAACGTAATCAATTGTATTGATTAACTTACATTGTTACTTGTCATGTTGCCCACTTGAAGACAGCCAGATGTCATCGCCATTCTAAAAACCTCAATTTTACCGTCTATGTGCTGAGATTGTGGCATTCCACAAGCGTCGTGCTATCGACTAATCAACTGCTAACGTCTAAAGCACAGATGATCAATACTATCGTAAGAAACGCCTTGGGATTAGCCATTTCGATCGATTGCATCAGCAGTTCCTCGACCGCAGGCCATAGAACAGTAATCTGTTTGTTTGGAAAACTATGTGTAGCACTTGTATGTTACATAAATTCCTCAATTGCCAGCCTTATCTTAGCCGTTGTTGCTGCACAGCTAGAGGGTATGGTCAACTAGCGAGTGAGTACGTAACAATTTGAGTAAAGCACTGAGCAACTGTTAGTTGTGCTTTACGCCCTGCTAAGATCTTGGTAGAAATGAGAAGTTGGTCATTGCCAACGCACAGCTGATACAAATATTTTATCTATCTCAAATAAAACACACAGAAATTCTAGTAAAGTTTTGCAAAAATATACGGCACGTTGTAAACTCGTTGATTGTTAACTCAAATGTTATTGTCTACGACATTTACTGCGCCTTGTGCTACAATAAAAAATAAAATAAAAAACAAATAAATGTATTCGATACGGGCAATACGCAAAATAGATGTTAACACCTTACAACTGAACTCATTAAAATTTCCGATGTTGTTGATAATCAATTCCATGGGCGTACAATGTTTATTTACGTGGTTCTTTATCGTGTATCTCCAAAATATATCTGGTATAATTGAAACCGATAAGAAATTCCTTTGGCTTCGCCCAATCGTATTTAAAGGTCAATCAGCTAATAAATATCATGAAACTAGCCTTGGAAATTGCAATTCTTGAGAAACATAAAAACTTTTGGCAAACATTACACGGAAATTTCACTATGGTATGCAAAATATTTTTCACGCTTGCTATGTGAATTCAATTAATTGGAGATCTCAGATTCGCTGGGGGGGGGGGATTGGGGAGGGGTGTGGTGGTCAGTCAGTAAGCAAGTGCAATAGAACGTATTGGGCATCAATATGTCTTCAAGGTTGGGCCATTTGCACGAGATATTCGCATCAAGAGCCAGAGACTTAGACTTTGAAGCCAGAACTCCCTTCCATCCAATTAATGGGTGTTCAGGGTCTTTCGTCGAACCACCACACGTCAAGTTATGACGAAATCGAATTGGCTTTTGATCGCAGTCGTCAGTGGAAGTGTGACTACAAATTCAATTGAATTAAATTCTAGTTCATTTTGACAACGACAATTTAACGATACTCAACAAAAACAATAAACATTTGAAGAGTGAACGTTTATTGGCTGGCACATACCATGTGAATAGCTCCAAAGTCCACAACCTATTTAAATAACTAAACTATAAGCTACGATTTTTATTTAAATCACTTTCTGCCATTTCCCAAATTACATCAGTTAGTAAATGCTGCAGCATACCCTACTGCGACACTTTCTATAGGGTATATCTGTTTAAATGTGGCGGCAGCAACAAACGCTTGTCAGCTGCTTAGTCCGTGGCCGAGCAATAAAATATTTGTTTGGCATATTTGTCTTTAATATCTGTGAAAATTGTCCATTTGTTTCCATTTCAATTGTGCGGTTTCAAGTGCAAGTTGGCGCCCCTCAAGACAACTCCCCCTCTAACCTCGATGCCATCGTGCTACTTGTATCTTCATATTCTGCACGCTATGCGATTTTAATCAGTTTTTTATATGACATTTTTCTTTGATTGTTTTTTTATGCAATTCCCTAGTTGATCTGGCTGGCATTGAACGCTTGTTAATAACAAATATTTAAAACAAATATGTACACATGCATAATAATAATAATGAAATGAACATAATAAATTCGACGAAATTAGAGTTGATATTGTTGATTTATTGTAAAGTCGTTTAATTGTGACATTTATGAGCAGAAGTAATGTTGCAAGCGATCGCCAATAAATTGCTGGAATTTGACTTTTTGGCTTTTCCCTTATGTGTCGCCAACATTCCGAGTGCACTTCAATATCCCAAAACATATTACCAGGCAGCCTTTCAATTTATTTCTCATAGACTTCAATTTAACATTTAACGCACTGGTAATGTGTTACAAATTGATATTCAATCGCTTCTATTCGAATAAATTGCCACTGATTAGCTGATTTAATGATAAGCTAAATCGAAACTATTTTTAGCAAATTATTTCATTATTAATACGATTTAGCCAGAGGTCTTGAACAAAGACGCATAAATAAATGTGGATAAGAGCTCTATATTTAAGGCATTGGCAAATGCTTTTGACGTCATTGATTTAGCCCACAAAGGCCAACATATACACGTGTATCTTATATACGAGAAGAACACAAAATGTTCTCAGAAGTAGACCAGACCCATTTTCGTTAATCGAAAAATTAGCGCTATCATTTTCCAAGTTAATTAAGTGGAAATGCAGCAATGTATGACGCGCTTTGAATAAACTATTGACAGCTTCTCGTAAAAGGATTACTCATTTGCCAAGTATAAATCTTTGTTCCTTTGCCAACACAATCTGTCCAGGTAATGTCGATTTTATTTTATATTTATTTTTAACATTCCGCATATTTTGCTGCAACATTTATCGTGCTTCGTCACGAGTGCTTGATATACCTCGCAAACTGCTTGTTGGCAAGGCTGAAAGCATTTATCAGCTAAAAGCAAATACTTGCATTACTTGGAGCATCGCCTTAAGGGGTATCTGGCAGTTGAACAGCCTACGCAAACATAAAATTCCTTTATGTTTTTGAATGAAAATACCATGTCTCGCAACGCTTTAGTAATTTTCAGATATTTTCACATATTATTCTGTTTATAATAATTTGCACAAATATAAAGCCATTGGAAGATCATGGCCTCTGGCTGGATAACACCGTCATAAACATTTTTGTATACACGATTATTTACGCATAATTCCATTATTTGTGCTCGTCATACCTCCAGAGCTCAGAGAAGAGCAAAAAAAATAGATTTGTATTCAGTGGCCATTGTGGATAATTCATAATTTGCGTATATTGGAAACAATGTTCAAATTGGGAAGTCATTCGTAAGAATCTATTTTTAGATAGAATATTAGCAATGCATCCAGACCCGAAGCCAGACCAAGTGTGTCCCCCTCAGCCACTTATCGGGCTAGTATACGAGTATTGGCTGCTTGAAATGTTTGACGTTTTGCATGCACTCAACGCCCCCGGTGCTTGGAGTCGGACTCGGATAAAAAAAAACAGGCGCTTTTTGGCGTAGTTAGTAGTAATTATCGGAAACTTGACAGCAGAGGCAATAGAAAAGCAAGCAATACTTGTGTGTGAGCCCAAATTAGGTGTGCTGTCAATCAAAATTAATAACAATTTGCTCAAATGCACGAGAACAACAATTCGTCGATTGACACCTGACCAAAACGAATATGCATTTCAAACAATGTATGTGGAAAAATATATTCAAATAAAGCGAGATCAGATGTTTTCAAGGCTGTTCCGTAAGTCGTAACGTTTGAGTTGGGCGAACAAAACCCTCAAGCATGATAAACGCGAGAGCAACCCAATCCTCACTTCCCGCAATCGCCATGGAGACTTTGGCACCTTTGCTACTTGCTGGGGCTAGAACCACTTGTGAATTATTGGGCGCACTCTAAGTTGTGATGTTAACAACAGCACTACAGCTGCTATGCGCAACAAGTAACAGTTGTCGCCTATGTTAAGCGATACCAGCTGTTATGCTGATATACTCGCTCTCTCTCTCTGTGTCTTCCATTGGCCCACCAAGTGTTTAACATGTTATTTTTGTCGCCCTTAAAGTGATAATAAAAATGCTTTTATGCGAGTTCTCTTTGTATTAAGTAGACTGCTTATTTGGAAAATTAAGAAATCAAAAAAGAAATCTAAAAAACATAAATAGCAAAATCAGAGGTTACTCTAGCTTAACTTGTGGTAAGTAGGGCCATTCACCGCCACATTTGACTCATCCAAACAAACCGAAATAAGTAACAGTACAGCATAATATTTATTGGTAATTATAATGCTTGACGAACATGACAAATGTTTTAATTATATTCACATTGGTTTAAACAAAAGCTTTGTGCGATATAAATGTAAATGCTTTTCGGGCCGACTGTCCCATTTAATGTAACGCCCACAGAGCTGACGCTAAACGCCTTTATATCGGCCACTGGGCCAGCATTGCCGTTTGCCATTTGCCATTCGCCATTCGCCGTTTAAATCCGCACTACCCCCGGGGCTGACAGCCCTGTCTATGGCTCTAGCTCTCCATACCTGTATTTATTTTATTTATTATTACATTTGAGTGAGCCTACGTATCATTTTGGAATGTACTCGTACTCGTATTCCGTCTGCGACTCATATAAATAGCAACTGCTCTGATTTTTTGATATGCATGGCGAACTGTTTACTACCGCATGCTTAATACCTGTAACGGGTATATATAGACACTCAAGATATTGTATTATCACTATGCATATTTACTGCAAATTTCGGCTTACCTTTAACTAGGTCTGCACAAGTATACTGCTTATTAATTTGTAGCAAGACGCAATACACAATCTTCTTATGAATTACCCTGTCCCAAATATTTGAATTATCTCATATATTTATTTAATTGATAATAAATACCTCAAATATTTGCACTTGCAGGCAATTACAAGTATATTCGTTTTAAGAAAACATCTGCAAACACTTTGTGATTTTGTTGTTGTTTATCTCATGTGAAAGTTGTACTAAGTACAACTGGCAAGACCTTGACTATGCTTACGAAATCAAATTTATTTATAATAAACGTTACAAAATTAGAACACTTCGCTTTCATCGAACAAGAGCCCTGCGATTGTTATACCCTCAAAGAGAGTACACTAAATCAGCTGAGAGCTTTGCGACGTGTAAAGGAACTGTTAAAGATAATATATTCTTTCCTTGTGTTAAATTTAATAAGTTCAGAGTACAATGAGATAGTTAGTTAATGTAAGTGTATAAAATGCTGCTTTGTTAAAGTCATCTCTCTGTATATTTATTGTCATTTTCTTTTGCTTTTGGCCCGCTGCTTTTGTGCTGATTTATTTAAGCGTTTCGGCCAAAAGTCATTGTCAATGCCAAATGCGAATCATTTCGTCTACAAATGACAACGAATTGCTACGAGTATGAATACATACAAGTATTCATATGTAGATATGTACATAGATATGTATATGGCCCCATCAGATGTCAGTGACACTCGTAGTCAACATCTGTGCTGCATGACAAGCAATTCCGAATCCCTACACAGTTAATGATATAGGAAATGCTCTATTCGTTGTTCAGAGATGCTAAGCCCCAGATAATTATACAGGTAAGACGGGACTCCCTTAAAAACAAACCAAACAAAAACACAAGCAAATGCCTTGAGGGCCTCGCATTCCAAATGCTTTTGCTTAAATAATAATTAGATCATGCTTATTTATGATTTATTTATAGTATTATCACTGTGCCATTTTATACACAAAGATTAATTATTCAATTGTGCACATAAATATTATTGTCTGAATTTGGCGCTTTTCGTCATCGGGTCGGGCTGGCTGTATAAACATGTGTCATCATTAATTAATTACGATATAGTATACAATTCATCGCTGTTTAATCTGTCAGAGGGGTTGTCTAAACACTCTCGTCAAGTGACATAAAAAACTCATTATAGGACGCACATCATCAAATGAAATATAGAGCTGACTAATTCAATGTTTCTTTACAATATCATACTCAATAAATTCTTGTAAGTATACGAAATGTTGTATTAGTCACTCTGTATTCAATATTCAACATTTATTCGCAAGAATAAATTGAAAACTTTGTTGCATCTAGGAATTTTATTTATTACGGCTACTCGTAGTAATCGAAATGCAAAATGCGTACTTGACATTTTACAGAGAGTTATGTTATAGTTCCAGTTGTTGTTTTATTTGAATAAATAATGATGAAATTAATTTAAACAACATTTTTTGCTGGCAACTTACCCACCCACTGGGAGAGTGCAAATATGTTTATTGTTTTGTTTATCGCTGAGCTATTTAATTATCACTTTTGGCATAATTGAAGAGACAACAAAATCTCACTTCTAGCTGAGTTTCGTACATTTGGCATAAGTGTAGCGCCGCTTTAACGGTTTAAGCGAGGTGTGAACTGCTAATTGGCCACTATCGCACCTCTGGAAAGTCAAACAAGCTGAAGTTCAGGTTCAAGTGAAGCTCTAGTTGTGATGTAACTACAGCTATGATGATGCTGTGACGTCACTAGTTCAAGTCGAAGGTATTTGGTTTGTTAAAAGAGCTTGAAAAGATCCGTGTTTGTATGAATGATTAGAGAGCACTAAATACTGAACTCAATGGCGAGCAAGCAGATAAATAAACGAGTACTCACAAATACCTGAGTGTCTAGTCAGCCGGCAAAAAGTGCGACTACTCATGTCATATATGATACATACATACATACTTAAGTACTATTTATTTGCACTTTCAATGGGCCATGAGACATACTTACATACACACGAACGAAGAACGGTGACGTCATTTGTCAATTTACTGATTTGTTGACAGCACACGAGATAGTTAATTGCATTTTCTACAAGTATTAAGCACTACATGCACTTCAATTGCGAGAATTGAATACGATTGAATGCAATTTAATAAATGCACTTTATCTCATCGCATACGTCACGTCTTCGATTGGGGGCGTATTGCACAGTGTGACCAGAGGTTAAACAACACTCAGTACTCAGAGACTCCAATGGAATGTTGAAGAGATTAGACCGACTAAGAGGAGGACAAGGCAAATGCATTAGCACGATTAATGTGCAAACATGGACAATCCTTGGTCATTTGATATGATCGTATTCAACTGATCTGGGTGTGATTCGACAGATTTAAATGCAAATTGAATAATAATAATATTAATAAACATAATAATAATCAATTGGAATCAATTACGAAAACGTGTCAATTTGTGTATTGTACAGCATTTCGTTCTAAATGCTTGACAATAACCTTAAGCCAACATTGCGTATGAGCAATGCAATTGCTCTTGCTATGGTCATTAGGTATTTGTCTACTGGCTGGGGTATTTTGTTACTGTGTAGTATGATTATGAGCTGCAATATTTAACTGGCACGCCACAGGCAAAACAAATCGCAATTTGTGCAATTTACATTTTAATTGCCGCATATTGAATATCACAGCACATTTAAACACATTTCGAGTATCGCTTTTGCCTGATGATGTCGTCACGCTTTTATTAAAATTCATACCGAACCCCAATTGAGGCGCATAAATAAACAACTATAAAAAAAATCTGGCTGACTAATGTGATTTGGAGAAGTGGCTGCGAAGACTATGCCAAAATCTCAAGTGTTGTCAAAACAAACATTGTTACAAGAAAATGGGATTGGCTCACAGTGGTAGTCAGCTAAAATAAAACAAAGTAAATCCTTGAGTTGCAAACTGATCTCTTAACACTCCTTAGCCACGATCTATGTTGATAGGGAAAGCCGCCGTTGGTAAGTGTTTGTTTACGAGTAATTACAAAACTTCTTTTAATGTTTATCAGGTAGCCGCGAATGGCATTCAACTCTCTCGCATTAACCATAACCATACCCATACCCATAACCATCACCATCAGCATCTGAGATGACATCAGCGGTTCCAAGCAAAACCAAGACCAGTAGCCACAGCCAGGGCGCTTACGACTCACCTTCGCTTGGCATGGAAGGGTTCAGCGGTGCTTTTGCCGGAACTGGGCTGTCAACGTCAACGTAGCGCGTTGATTGCGTGCTTTGTTTTGTTTTGCTTAGTTTAAATAAAACAAGAAAGCAAATATGTGTAAAAATAAAACAAACACTAATTTATGGGATTAATGGGCAAATGGGCATTCGAACATATGCATATGTTTTTCAATATTGTTACAATTTGCTCGGGCAAAAATTTGGTTTTCCTGTTTTTGGGTGACGTGTAAACGGAATCTGGTTAACCTTAGCCACGGTCGAAAGACAAAGACAGGTCTTTCATATTTACATTTGAAATGTTTACAATCGAAGCAAAGCAAATGTCTAAATTTCCAGCTATTGCCGTGTAGCCAGTTTATTGTCATGTGAATTTTGATTATTGTTCCTAATTGAATCCATATTTTTGTTTCTTTTTTTTTGCGCAGTCTACATCGTTAAATTATCCAAACCGAATGCATTTCATCACCTTGCATAAATAATCAAAAACGATTTAAAAGCGCAGCAGAATAAATACGGAAATTATTTTGATACTTTACAAATTACAAATTATATTTATAAACCGGAACTGTTTTGTTTTATGGGTTTATTATTATATAATTGACATTATAAACTAAAGCTGGCCATTAAAAATAAAGCCGAGCTAAGTCGGCTGACACTTGAATTATTGTCCATAAAGTGAATTGTCCAAATATAGATAAACAGAACTATGTTAACATTTACAAGCTGTCATAACTTAGCGGCTTATTTGCCCATTAAACGGGAGGCAAATCTAGATACTAGACATTGCCAGATTAGATAGAATATAGAATCCGCTAGGCAACCTACCCAACACTCATTCTGACAGACCGACAGCACAGTGGGGCTTCGGCTCATATTACAATTTGGCACAATTTCTCAATTGTTGATACACTTAATTGATTAGTCAATATTTAGAAAATAGCTGTGAATAAGCAGCAAATTCGAAGCGCTCAAGTTCACGGCCAATGAAGCCAAATAAATGGAAATTCAAACATTGCAGCGAGTATGTGTTAACAAGCGAAACAACAACAACAACAGTACACAATGCAGGCATAAATAGATTTTCACACTGTTGCATAAATAAATTCAAGAAGCTCTGATAGATTGCACTTGTATCTTAATTTCATTCATATGCATCGTGATATACGTAATGTGTTAACAAAGCAGATAAACAATAACATCTTAAGAATACATAGATTGAAGAGTATCTGATGAATTGCACTCATGTCGGAATTTCTAGAGATGCATTGCATCGTGTTGTCGGTATTAGCCCACATTTTGAGTGTTGGCCGACGATTGCCGTGACTCGAGTCAGTTTCAAGCTGCTTTATCATGCTAAATTTATCTACACCCACGAAGTGCCAGCAGCATTTATGCAGACCAGATCTTTCATCTTCTTTCTTCCCAACTGCCGTTTTGAAGTTGCCAGCCACCAATTGAAATTGAGGCTGGCTTTTACCGGGAACATGATAGCCACAAACTAAGTAGCACAAGCAGCGTGCACACAAACAATCTGCACTTTTCGCCTATTACTTTCTAGTGTGTGCTCTATGAAAAATGCGAGTAGATTTCGGGATAAATAAATAAGTGAGTAACTGAAAGTAACTGAAACTTTCAAAATTGTGCAAAAAAAAGGCATGCTAGCTAGACTTGGGCTTATTGCAAAGATAAATGGAGACGACATTAAAACTGGTAAACAAAACCATCAAAAATAAGCACATTACTTATGAAGATTAATACACTCACACACTCACACATTTCACCTGCTTGCGGTTAGCTCATAAAAACCCAACACCTAACGCCTCTTTAAAGTACAGTCGGGTTTTCTGTGCTAAACCGCAACTCAATCAAATGCACTGGCTGTCTTATTAAATTTGATACTTTATGCTGATTTCCCGTCTCGCATTGAATTCCCAATTACATAGTTGCATTTTGTTGTCAATAAATACTATATTTAAATAGCCAGGAAATGTTTTTTAATTAACGTCAAATTTATATTTAAAACTTAGATTGGTGAACTAGTGCAATGTGCTGGCAGGAGTCAAGGAATTGCGTAATAGTTCAATGAACTAGTTCTATCGGTCAATCGAGCTGACAATCGATTTCAGAGTTGCCACTTAGTAGACATCAATTTAATATGGAATGTGGTGCTTTAAGCTGCATAATGATTACATATAGCCCGAAATAAAGTAATTTAATGTTAAATTGAGCGTCGCATAAAATATATGTGGCACCTGCCGTTGACACTTACCTGTCAAAAACAATTGAATTCCCAATTACCGTTGCACTAAATGCTACGTTCTCAATGATTTAAAAGCGAACGTGACAAAACTCAAACACCGTCAACTGAATAACAGTTGCGCATGCGCACACCTACACACACACACACACACACAGTAAAGCGAGCAAGTTGCAGTCAAGAAAAATTAGCATTAAAAGCTCAAGCGGAACGCGCGTTTGCTGTCGCGACAGATTTAAAACTGAGAGTCAACATCGGAATCGGAGACTCTGAAATGTGGAGCTGACGCTTTTTAGCGGCTTGACTGCAACGGTGGCTGCGGCTGCGGCTGCGGCTGCGGCAGCGACAGCGGCAACATTAACAGGCCCAGCTTCCAGATTTCGCTGAGCAATCGAAAAATTGACAAGACAAATATTTAAACAGAGGAAGATATGCATAAGCAGAAAGTAAACGGTTAACAAAAAGACGAATCATTGTTTAAATGTAGGTTCAGAATTGGGTTGCGCGTAATAAACAATTAACAGTTGTTGCAACCAAATCGTGGATGACGCAATGCAAGCGGCAAGGACCCAGCCTTGGGTACCAACAACAATCCTTAATTGCCGTCTGTTTGTACAAGTCTCAAAATTGATGTTTATTGTCTCGGCATGTATGTCAAAAACATTGTTAAAATAAAATACAATACGGCCAACAATGAACACAATTACAAGTCAAAGTCAACAACAAGTGAAGGAGCTGCCTGTGTGGGTGCCAGATGCCCGTTGCAACCAGACAGCTACAGCTACAGATACAGATACAGATACAAATATATGCTCAGATACAGATACAATTGTGCGACCGCGACCGACAGACGCACTGACAATACTTGAACCTGACATTCAGTATGCATACATATGCATTTATACACTCACACACACTCATGCACACACACCCCTACTCACATGCACTAAGTGTCGGCACTCCAAGTCCAAAGTAATACCAAATCGATGTCGATCGTCAAGCGGCAATTGAAACAAATAAGAATACAGCAGCATGCAAATTGTGGCTATTAGATACCCAGTAGTATTCTGTAATACAAAGAAGAGTCTGACGGCCCAATACAAATAAAATAAACTGTCCTAAATAACAAATGAAACATAAATGTGAACATAACAAACACACAAAACATAATCAAAGAAAGGAAAATCTAAAAAAGCTCGATAAAGTAGACAACCAATATAATAATAATAACTAAAAATAAAACAAAATATTTATTGGGCATAAATAAAAAATATAAATACAAATTTAAACTGAAATTGCAAGAAAAAAACGTTATCAAATACGAGAAAAATAAAAATAAAATAAAAAGATATAACTGGGGAATATTTAAGGGTATATGAGCTAATAGAATAATAATATTTATAGTAATAAATATGTTTTTTAGCTGAAGTAGATACATAGACAAATAACGAAATTTATAGTAGATTGGTTTATCTATAAAATAGTCTATCTCATTCTGCCGCTTCCACTTTAATACAGGATATTTAAAGAGCACGCACGAGTTAATTCACACAGTCATAACGAATTGTCTACACACACCTACATACATACATACATACATATCGAGTGTATATGTTTGATGCGTTTTAAATTGAAGTCAATTTTTGTTTTTGAAAAATTTGCATTTCGTGTGAGAACAGGAATTCACATACTAATACACATGCACATGCCAACACATATAGGAACAGCAATAAATTAAACGGCTAATGTCAATTTAATTATTGATTTCTCTAAAACAAAAAATAAAAAGCAAGTCCAAGTTGTATATCATTCATTTAAAAAATATATTCATTTGTTTAATGAATTAAAGTAAGAAATCATTTAGCAACTTGTCAAATTGAATGCGCAATGAAAATGTTACCCCATCTACATATGTATGAATGTATGTATTATGTACACTGTAACCATTAACATTGAACTTAACATTAACATTCACAGCAGCAGTTACAGTTACAGACCCGCAACAACAATATTGTAGTTCATTTTTCAGTTAGCAACAATTTATTTACATTAAATTGGTAGAGTTAGATAGTCTAGTCACACATGGTGCGACCATCGCCAATGCAGGCAGCGTAGGCCATCAAATGGGGAATCGTGCTCTGTTGCATCATGCCGGAGAACAGGTGACTCTGGGGTCCAGTGGCAAAGATGCCCACGTCGTCACCGGCATGCACTCCCAGCGCACCCTTTATGTAACTGGGATATATGAAAGCTGCAAAGATAAGGTGATTTGATTTAATAAAATAGATAGTCGTTATCTAAATTGCACTCGTCATAATTATTTTACTCACCCTCATCTTTTATCTTCTCAGTCAAGTCCACACGCTGGCCATTCTCATCCAGATACTGTTCCATGCCCACAGCATAGTTCAATGTCGCGTACTTCACGCCATTCACATCGGTATCATGCTGATTGAGTCCCAGAATGTCAGTGCCACGTCCCGGATAGCCGGAGATCGACAGAGGATGAGCATGGTCAGAAGTAACTACAATTAGTGTGTCCTCGGGATTCGTCATATCTTTGGCTAACTGCACAGCTTTATCTAGCTCGTGCACCTCGTCTAGCCCCATTTGAGGTACATTAAAGTGATTGCCGTAATCAATCAGTCCTCCTTCTATGAACACGAAGTATCCATTTTCATTCTGGCTAAGCACCTCAATGGCCTTCTTAGTCATCTCCGCCAATGTAGGCTTCTGGGTCGCATCTGCCACCTTGTGGAAGTCCATGATACCAGAGTTGAAGAGGCCAATCAGCCGCTTCAGCCTCGTTGCATTCACACTCAACAGCTGGTTACGATTGTAAGCCAGAGCTCCATCCGGATGCAGATATTGCCATTTGGACAACAAGTTGACCCCATCGGATCGCTCGCCCTGCTTACCAAACTTATCCTTGATAGACTTGGGCAAGAATTTGCCCATGCCTCCGCCAAGCATCACATCAAAGTTCTTGCCGGGCGCTTGGGTAATCAGCTGTGTGGCAATGTCCGTGCAAGTGGCAGGATCATTCTGACCCTCTCCATAGGTAACGATATCAGTGTCGGATTCAAAGAATCGGTTTGTGGTGTGAGCATAGGCTCCCGATGGACTGGCGTGGGTCAAGGTAGTCGTGGTCACAATGCCAGTCGCCTTGCCTGCAGCCTGTGCCCAGGCAGCAATGGAGCTGACATGATTAGCGGGATCCTCACTGCCGCTGCAGTTGTTAAAGTTGACGGCTGCTGTTATTCCCAAGGCAACAATGTTGGTCTTGACGCCACACAGATAGGCGGTGGCTGTGCAGGCAGAGTCTGGCACTTGGGCATTGGTGCAGTAGGTCTAACGGAGAGGTTCATCATTAGAATACGACAAGAAACACACTCAATGTTAACTTACTCTGCTCAGTCCAGTGTGAGGGAATTTCTCGAAGCTCAGAGAATCCTCCTCGCCAGTATTGCCCTTGAGTTGACCCTTCAGAATTCTGGCAGCAGCCACTGTAGTCAAGGACATGCCATCGCCCAGGAACATAATGACATTCTTGGCCTTGCGTTTATCCGCTTGAGGAAGATCCGCTCGCTTAGAAACCTCCTCATTGGCCAGATCATACCAGAACTGAGCATTCTTCTCCTCTGGTGGCGTAAACTTGTTCTTGGCCAAGGAATTAGGATCGAAGCCAGAAGAGCCTTCACGAGCTTTAATGGCATTTGATCTGCCCACCAGCTGTTCCTGTTTGTGTAGTTCGACCACTGAAAAAAGACTTTATTCCCATTCCAATCCAGCTAGATAAGAGTACTTACTGTCAAAGGCAGCTGACCAGGCGGCAGCTACAATTGTGCTGAGAAGCAGCAGGATTACGTAGAGTTTCGTCATTCTGGAGAGCTACTCGAGAACTGACGTGGCCGCTGAGAATGTTCCCACATATTTATACAATAGTATTGAAGTCTAATCTTAATTGCTAAATTACCTAAAATTCCGCTAGTTAAGTCAGCTTCATTTCGGTTATCATCTAAAGCTCTCTGACTTTTGTGGTCTTCCTAGTTTAGTGGCTGTACTAGAATGTGATGTTTGCTTTTACCTAAGAGGTAACAAATCGGTGATGCTTTTATTAAATGATTAGATAAAGCATTTTATTGTTTATATTATATGCATATTATAATATATCAAAATATATATTTTAATAATTAAGAGCAAGAGATTCCCCAACTCAACCTTCACTGGTCTCAATTTTTATTTCACATGCACTGAATTATCTAATTATATGGTTGATTACATGGCGAATTGTTTATTAGGCTTTTTTAATGGCTATCATTTCCAAAAGATGATGTATCATTTTTCACTTAATGCTGATAATATTAAAGCACAATAAAATATAAACAAGTATATCATATTATTAGAATTTTATCATTTATGTTATTTATTCAATCAAATTTAATTTTCCTCAGGCTTATACTAATTTTTCTTTCTCATTTTTATTTTGCTATTAGCTGACATTAAACAAATAAATAACTATAAAAAATAGCATTAGTTTATATATTTGAAAAAAATCATTAGTCATGACAGATTTTGGACTACACATTAATTTATAAACTAACTTGCGATATATTTAACTGATATTAAGATTTGCTATTAATTGTGGATTTTTGGTTTTAAATAAAATAATTGATATTTTTACCCAATTCTACATGAGCGTGACATTCGTTAGCCATTTAAGTGTTAATAAATAAAACAAAACAAAAAGATAATTTATTTTATTTAATTTTGTAAAGCGGGACTAACTTTCATCTAATTACCAAAAAAAAAGTAAATCAAAAAGGTAAATGTAAATATAAAGTTTCTTGAAAATAACTTACATAAATGATAAATCCTTAATTATACAAATAAATATATTTATAATAAAAGTGTTTTATAAAAATGTTCATATGTGTATATGATTCTATTTTCTTAACATCTTATCCATTTTATATCAGAACAGATTTTGCACATATTCCACTATGCAAAAATTGTTTGTTTAAAAAAAAAATTGCAATATGTCATAAATTCCAAGCTCAATTAATTATATGCCTTAAATTGTTTCAAATAACTTTAAATTACAGTTTTTTGAAAAATCTGTCTCTGGTATTGAATATCTGATAATAAAAAATAAAACAAAAAATTAAATTCTGCTTATTAAGTGTTATTTAAATTATATAGTAGTTTACACCAATAAATGCATTTCTTTATATCTACAATATGTATATTAAAATATATTATATGGTTAAATTTTGAACATCTGAGTGCAAGCAATAAAGTGTGTTATCTAATCATAGAAACATAGAGGAGATTTCCCTACCATTCCCTACCTAGGACAAAGCAAAGCTAGCATATAAACATAAACTCATATCGCAGCCAATATAAAAGAAAGCCAGCAGATTTGTATGATAAGACAGGCTAAAATGAAATAATTTAGCAGCTTAGATTAAACATGTAGGCAACACATTCAATAAGCAACTACGATATAAATATGTGGGACTGTGGCCAGCAACAGTGTCAGTTGAAGAGAATCACAATTCGGCACACAACAATGACAAAACCGTTCCTAATCCTGGTGCTTTTAGGCACATTTGTGGCGACCACCTGGTCGGCCTCGTTCAACAGTAAGTATACATAAACTAGAAAAGGATATGGAACCAAAGGATTCAATGGATTGCTTTCAGTGGACGCGGTGCACACTCAGTCGCAGCTGGTGGGCAGATCAAGTCCCAGCAAGGCCAGAGACCTATCCGACATTGATCCCAATGCCATGGCCAAGAACAAGTATACGCCACCAGAGGAGAAGAATGCTCAGTTTTGGTATGATCTGGCCAATGAGGAGATTGCCAAGCGAGTGAAACTTCCCCAACCGGATAAACGCAAGGCCAAGAATGTGATCATGTTCCTGGGCGATGGCATGTCCTTGACTACAGTGGCTGCTGCCAGAATTCTGAAGGGTCAACTCAAGGGCAACCCTGGCGAGGAGGATTCTCTGAGCTTCGAGAAATTCCCTTATACTGGATTGAGCAGAGTAAGTTAACGTTGAGTGTGTTTCTTGTCATGTTCTAATGATGAACAACCTCTCGGTTAGACCTACTGCTCCAATGCCCAAGTGCCAGACTCTGCCTGCACAGCCACCGCCTATCTGTGTGGCGTCAAGACCAACATTGTTGCCTTGGGAATAACAGCAGCCGTCAACTTTAACAACTGCAGCGGCAGTGAGGATCCCGCTAATCATGTCAGCTCCATTGCTGCCTGGGCACAGGCTGCAGGCAAGGCGACTGGCATTGTGACCACGACTACCTTGACCCACGCCAGTCCATCGGGAGCATATGCTCACACCACAAACCGATTCTTTGAATCCGACACTGATATCGTTACCTATGGAGAGGGTCAGAATGATCCTGCCACTTGCACGGACATTGCCACACAGCTGATTACCCAAGCGCCCGGCAAGAACTTTGATGTGATGCTTGGCGGAGGCATGGGCAAATTCTTGCCACAGTCTGTTGAGGATAAGTTTGGTAAACAGGGCGAGCGCTCCGATGGGGTCGACCTGCTGTCCAAGTGGAAAGGACTGCATTCGGATGGAGATATAGTTTACAACCGTGACGAGTTGTTAAATGTGGATGCAACGAAAACTAAGAAACTCATGGGTCTCTTCAACTCTGGTGTTATGGACTTCTATAAGATGGCAGATCCGTCCACGAAGCCCACATTAGAGGAGTTGACTCAAAAGACCATTGAGGTGCTTAGCCAGAATGAAAATGGATACTTCGTATTCATTGAGGGGGGACTAATCGATTATGGCAATCACTTTAATGTACCTCAACTGGGCCTTGCTGAGGTGCATGAGCTGGACAAAGCTGTGGCCAAGGCCAAAGAGATGACGAATCCCGAGGATACCCTAATTGTAGTTACTTCTGACCATGCTCATCCTCTGACTATCTCCGGCTACCCGGGACGTGGCAATGACATTCTGGGACTCAATCAGCATGATACCGATGTGAATGGCGTGAAGTACGCGACATTGAACTATGCTGTGGGCATGGAACAGTATCTGGATGAGAATGGCCAGCGCGTGGACTTAACGGAAAAGATTAAGGAGCCACGTAAGTAAACAATTTCTATATTACCACTTTGAAAAGAACTATAAATTATTTCTGTTTTTCGCTCTATTACTTACAGTCTTCCAATTCCCCAGCTATGTTGATGGACTCATTGGCGTGCATTCTGGAGATGATGTGGGTATCTTTGCCACTGGTCCCCAAAGTCACCTTTTCTCTGGCATGATGCAGCAGAGTACGATTCCTCATTTGATGGCCTACGCTGCGTGCATTGGCGATGGACCTACTATGTGTGACTAGGCCCTAAAAAGCCACCTTGGCTAAGAGAGCCTTTCAACAACTTGGTTTTGTGTTCTCTTTATTTTGACGTGTGTAGAATTGAATTAATAAATTGCTCCTGTACAAAAAAAGTCTTTTGAGTCGGTATTAATTTTTATTCTAACAGAAATAAATAAAATTTTGTGACACTATTAATGTATGGATATTAATAGTACACATACTATTAAGAACACTAAATTAATATATTTTTATACATTTATGTTACTTACTTTAACAAGACATTATTTGTAAGTAAAACTACAATTATATATTCGATTTTAAACAATTTAATGAATTAATAATGTCAGGTAGGATATGTTACGGGGCTTATTAAAAGGATTGATATCAATTTATTATCTAGAATTTTAATTATTGCCTAAAAGCAAACAACGTTTCATATCAACTTTTTCCTTCACATTGGGCGAATATTATTTTGTTATAAAACTAGTAGAAATATATAATATTAATATGTAATAGTATCTAAATGCTTGATTATAATTTTGTGAAAATAAAAATTTTTTTTAAAACATTGCAATGTTTTTAATAATTAACGAATTATCATATATGTGGAATAACAGTGTGCCCGTTTATAAAAATATTGCTTTTATACCAAACTACCGAAAAGGGCTCTTATTGCGTATTTTTAAATACAAATTTTGGTCACGTTGTTGTATAAGGTAATTTTTATTCAGACGACGAACGAAAGTAATAATACGTAAATTATGTCGTTCGTTTTGAGTAATGCAATTCGCCGTCAAATTGGCGTTACTGCCGCCAGGAATATGTCCGGCACCGCCGCCGTGGCTGGAGAACACTCTGGTAACTATCACCAAAACAATTAAAATCCCCTTTGTTAGGTTAAGGTTATGTAATTTGGTCTTCGGTCAGAATTTTGCAAATCCAACGAGCTTACAATTTAATAATATCATTGTTACAGGTGGCTACAAGGTCTGGAAGCGTCTGTCCTTCTTCGTGGCAATTCCAGCTGTCGCACTGTGCATGTTGAACGCCTACTTGAAGCACCAGGAGGAGCACGGTCATCCCCGTCAAGAATTCGTCAAGTACGATTACCTGCGTCGCCGTGAGAAGCGTTTCCCCTGGGGCGAGGGCAACAAGAGCCTGTTCCACAACCCCCATGTCAACGCTTTGCCCGATGGCTATGAGGATTAAGCAGTTCCAAAACTCTTTGTGAGAAGTTACAGTTGTAGGCAGATGGCTAAATCACACTCTATGTATTTAACATAATGTAAGCATAAATCCATGCGAAAATACAAATAATCCAATACCAGAACGTCAAACTTAACTGAATAAAGAGTGACAAATATCTTGTTCAATGGGTAAGATTTATAACCCCGCAAGTAGCGCCCGAAATACAATCAAAACAAAGTAGAATAAGTTTAGAGCTTTCTTTAATAAGTAAAATACAAATTCTCTTTGTAACCTTTAGCTAGTTTATATTGTGAAGCAGGTAAACGCTCCCATTTTTGCCCAAATTGTTGATTAAGTATTATGACTTTACTTCCTTGACATCTTACCGTTCTTTTGCTTGCTTCCCACTTTTGATTGATCTTCAACCACCTTTGTTACTTTTTTGGCCATTTCAGTTGGCCTGCCGCGTGCTGGGCGTTTACCCTCAGGGGAGACGGACGAACCGGCGCCAGAACGAGATCGGCTTGTTTTTCGTATAAGATCCGGTGAGGATGGCTCTCGCTTAATCCGCTTGCGTTCAGAATTGGCTTCCGGCTTTGAGCCGGAACTCAATTTGCGTGCTTTTCTTTGAGGTGGCGATTCACTCTCATTTGATGGCTCTTCGCCGAGTAATTCTTCCAATAATTCGGACTCTTCCTTCACGTCCGTTGTGCCCTCGGCGTTTTCTCCTTCATTCTGATACGGCACCATATCCACTACATGGTCGTCTTCGATATGCTTTTGTAGATCACTTGAACTGAGGAAAATATAGTCACAAAATTCGCAAGCATGTCTATCGCTCTGTCTGTGCGCTTGCATGTGAGGCTCCAAGCTCTCATAATCAGAGAAGCTTGCCTTGCACAATGGACATTCCAACGAGACGCTTGCATGAATATCCGCATGGTCCACCAAACTTTCGTAGTTTACAAGCAATTCTTTACAAATGCTGCATGTAAATGAGGATGATGGTGCCTGCTTGTGCGTTCTCAAATGCCGCGTCAGATGATGCGATAAAAGATACGATTTGGAACAGTACTTGCAGGGATAAGCACGTTTTCCGGCGTGTATCTGAAGATGTCGTGCCAACTGGCTTGTGGTCACAAAACAGCGACTGCAGTACTGGCATGGGAAAGGCAAGTTTGAGCTATGTATTACCTGTGGAATAAGCAGAAGTTATAGTTATACTTGGCAGAAAATAGTTGCAATTTACTCACCTCGTGTCGTTCCAATCCTTGCTTGAAGGCGAAAGATTTTTGGCAGACTTCACACTTGAAGGGACGCTTTTTTTTATGACGCTCCACATGCTTCTCCATCTCATCACGCGAGATGAAGGGCTTCTCGCAGTAGAGGCAAATAAACTTGGGCACATCTGTGTGGATGCGCTCATGACGATGCAAGAGTGCACGACGAGTAAAGGCCGAGGCACAAACGGTACATTTGAAAGGACGCTCGCCGGTATGAATAAAGTTGTGCTTTTGCAGATCGTATTTGGAGAAGAAGCTTTTGTCACACTTTGGACAAGGGAAAGCTCGTTCACGTGTGTGATTCACAAGATGTATGTGAAGCAGCTGCATCAACGGGAAAGAACGTTCACAATGGGGACATGGATAGACATCCGTTGCAACAGGCTCCGCACTTTTAATGGGATCTGGATCTGTGGTCGTCTCGACCCCATTAGGATCAATTATTTCTGTGACAAGTGCCACATTCCCATCCTCGTCGTGCTTAATCTGCGGTGGTGCAAGACGTGGCTCTACAATCGTATCACTGCACTTGTTCAACAGACGCATCGAAGATTTGTTTAGCACTTTTGGTTTGGCCGACATCGATTTCTTGGGCGAAGACGTAGGATTGTCCAAATTCTCTATTTCACCCTCCATGTCGGCTATCAAATTATGCACATCGTCCATGGACAGTTCTTGATTATTCTCCACCTTAGCCTGATATGACTGCGATTGCTGACGCTTGCTTGCAGTTCGTGGAGGAACAGCTGGTTCTGCTGTGCTCACGGCAGCTACGTTGAGCAGCTTCTTAGTCAAGGCACTGGTTTCCAAAATCTGTACACTTTCAATAGTGACATTGTTGGATTTAACCATTGAATTGAGCAGTTTTTTTGGCTGCACTTCCGTTGGAGTATTGCCTTTAACCTGTCGGGCTGCCACCATTGGGGCTCGTGGTTTCTCCAGAGGCTGTGGCCACTTCCCAGTAAGTGGATATTGCCGTAATAGCGTCTCTGCATTTTTACACATCTGCTTGAAACGGTAGAAGTGCTCAAAAATCAAGCGACAATCCAAACAGATAGAACTGGGCATGCCATCATCTTTGTTCACCTGCAAATTCAAAATTACAAATATATAAATACGTTAACATGGTAATGCTTATTTCCGTTGTGAATATGGCAACTCTGCGCATGCGCATACAAATCCGTGCGAACAGTGGCAACACTATATGTATGCGTTTGGCGGCAAGCGATGCACAACTACAATTGCAATGCCGCAGTTTGTTTTCGTGAGTGTACGGAGCACGCTTTAGTCCGCTCCCGTTAATTAATTGATTAAACACGGTTAACCATAAAAGGACATTTAGCTAGTTTAGTGCAAATGTAATTTGTTGTTGTTGCTTACGTGTCTCTTTAAAAAACAGCTGTTTTACATAAACTAATTAGTTTAGTAAAAGACTAAAAAAAAAACAAAACAATAGAATTGCGTGTACCTGTGGAAAGGGCGCAACAATTGTAGGCTGAGGCCAACGAAACGAACAAAAGGCAGGCAACAAGGAGAAACGAAAACAAGAGAGAGAGAGACAGAGCACAAAAGAGCAAAATGACGGACGAATGCATAACAAGAACCTATAGTGTTCTCAGCAATGCAAACGGCAGAGCAAGCAACAGCATGAATGCTGATAGCATCGATGCACAGGGGGAAGCGAGCTCTAGTTCTATCGGAGTTGGTGGTGCAGCTTCTGCAACCGCCGCCGCCATCGTCGCGACGTAAGTGCATTAACAACTTCTGTTTTCTCGTCTCCCTTTTACGCATTCATTCTGTTTGCGTTCGACGATAAAAAATTTGACGGCAATACAAATGCGTAGATTATGTTATCTACAAAATACAATCTTCAGTAGATTTCTTTTATCGATGAGAAACTTCCGAAATATTTGATTTTTTTCCCATTTTCTTTAGAACTGTAAATAAATATGTGGCTCGAATGCCTGTCGAGCGTAATGCCAAAGAGTACAATATGAATCACAAGAACCGTGGACTAGCGCTGATCTTTAATCATGAGTTCTTCGATATTCCCTCATTGAAGGCGCGCTCCGGCACAAATGTGGACACAGAGGAGCTGCGCAAGGCCTTGAAGCGTTTGGACTTTGACGTATCTGTGCACAAAGATTGCAAATTACGCGACATTCTTAAGCATATCGAAAAGGCTGCCTCACAGGATCACAGCGACAACGACTGCATTGCCATTGCCATATTATCACATGGCGAACACGGCTACATCTATGCCAAAGATGTGCAGTATAAGCTTGATAATATTTGGCACTACTTTACTTCACACATTTGCCCCACGCTTGCTGGGAAGCCGAAGCTATTTTTCATACAGGCCTGCCAGGGCGACAGACTGGACTCGGGCATAATGTTGGAGAAGAGTGTAACTGAGACGGACGGCGAGTCCTCTATGAGCTACAAAATACCCATACATGCCGACTTCTTATTCTCATATTCCACAATTCCAGGTAGGTTTCGAAGCAAATGACCTTGAATTGACTCTCAATCATTACTAATCACTTTCCATTCACAGGCTACTATTCCTGGCGCAACACTACAAACGGCTCGTGGTATATACAGTCGCTCATCCAAGAGCTGAACGCAAATGGCAAAAAGTACAACATACTCACACTGCTCACTTTTGTTAGTCAACGTGTGGCTGTGGATTTTGAATCGAACGTGCCCTCAACACCGATTATGGATCGTCAGAAGCAAATTCCATGTGTGACGTCCATGTTAACTCGCATACTGCGCTTCACGGACAAGCCCTCAAGCAGCAAGGCAGGCTAAGGAGAACTATTGAAGACTTGAATTATTTATCCTTGCCTCACCTAACCTAATTACCTTCAACCTGGATTCCATTTGATTTTAAGATTTATTTAATTGTTAATATCACAATGTTTGGGTAGAAGTAAAGCCCAAAACCCTCTTCCATTATGATTTTTCTCTAACATATAATCGCAATCAACATACAAACGCATATATAAGATTTATCGCAAACAACACAATTATATATATTTGATACACTTATATGCATAAACAAACAAATACACATGAAGTGCAGACCGAAGCAAAAAAAATCAAACAGAATTTGAAATTACAAGCGTCATTTCGTACACAGTCTGGCAGCCTTGCGCCAGCTGCGCGTGGATGTGTGCGTACTTTACGTACAGTTGTCGCCATATTGATGAATTATTGTTTTAGATCCTCAGCATGTTATTCATGTGATTTGATTTTGTTGTAATGCAAGCAAACTTAATAGATCATATTTATATGATGGGGTTATTGGGGATTGGGTACGAGTTCGCGCCAATTTAGTTAGCGAAGACGCCAACGCAGCTATTTAGATACCAACCAGCTGAGTTATGTCAAATGTCTTAGCCAAGTTCTGTCGCGCTCATTTTGGGGCTTTAGGTTTAGTCTACTTTAGAACCAGAGTTTTACTTACCTCTATAGATGTAATTGCCATTATTTGGAGCGGCAAGGATGCTGTTGATTTGATGCGTGCGTTTTCAATGTAAATTGACCCAAGATTGTTTTGTGTGAGGCAGAAGCGGCAGATCTCTCTTTCGCGTAATTCCGCCTCGCGCTTAACGCTAATGCTTGACATTGTGTCAATTCAATTGCTTTTCTTTGAGTGGTTTATAACGACGTGAACCAAATAATTAATATTATTTCTATTATTGTTAATTTTCAGAATGAGACACCAACACAATGCATCAATACACGAACCTCGTACAGAGTTGCCGCGCTATTATGTTTCATTTAATACCACGGGAAGGTTACCCACATCGAGTTGCCACCTTGTTGACAATAAAATGTACTAAATAACGCGCGAGAGTTTAAACACAACTGAATACAATATATATTTATTTTATCTCCATATCAATCCAAATTATCAACATCTCTGAGACGAGCTTGTGTTTGCTCGCCAATATCGAACATAACATGTTGCTGGAGTAGCTCTCGTGGTTCATACTTGAGGGACTCTTCGTACGCATATTGAATACTCGAATCATACAACATGAGCTTGCATTTGGCCAGAGCCAGGATGCAGTTGCGCAGGCGGGCTATCACTTCACGCTCACTTCGAGGCACCACTTCATTCAAATTCTGTGCAAATCCACCCTCACCACCATCCTGTTCATCACTCTTTGTGGGTGATATCCAAATATATCCATTATTGCCCAAGATAACAGAAGCGCCGCAGGCCAGATTGTGGAAGTGCATCTTTCGCCGTTTAACCAACGCTGGAAATACTTTAACAAGCATCCCTTGTGACAGTTTTCCATATTTTAAACTGCGTGTATATAGTGACAATGATCCCTCCTCGAAGATATTCTGCAAAAGTAATCAAATCGATCAACAGGTGCCTGTTCTTCAATAAAATGTAACTTACTTGTACTTCTGCAGAGATCAAATCTCCTTCATCCAAATATCGTCGCATCATTTGTTCATCCTCTGCGGAGCGCCGCCTTAGCTCACCACCTGGTAGATTTACTGAAGACAGTAGCAGCGTCGAATCTAATCGCGAGTTTGTGTCCACTCGCCATCGTTTCTGTCCAACTTCTAAAACACGTGCAACTACCACATCCCCAATCTCGCCAACATATCGACTCTTAAGAGGTCTCACAGATATTAATTTGTTCACTTTCTCAATAACACCGGCAACTGAAGCCACTATATTCTCATTCTCCACGAAGGTGCCATGACCGCGCATGAAGCCCGCCTCTGGCATAAGCACCTCTCCTGGAGCGTATATGCGAGGCAGCTGCTCTTGGTTTCCTGCTAGATCACTCCAGTCTACGCGATCCAGCGCGAGATCAATCATTGCATTTGTTGACATATTTTATTCTTCGTTTTCTGTCTCTGTCAGTCCGTCTCTTGCAATCCAAAACACGCGCAGGCCCAGCGTGACCGTACGTTAAATTTTTTAGGTATTTTATGCAAATAGAATGTAGTATATTAACGATATTTATTAAGCGCTTCGCAAATCATCGATGAATCATCGTCGATGGCTGCTGCTAATCGCACAGATGTTTACGAAAAAAATTTGTCAGCAATCAGCTGTTTGTGTGTATATAAATATTTTATAGTCGCAATGGATCAACCAGACGATCATTTTCGCTATATACACAGCTCTTCTCTTCATGAACGCGTCCAAATAAAAGTGTAAGTCGATCTACTCATCAAGGAATATACCATTAATATGTTTCAATTAACAGAGGCACCCTCGAAGGCAAGAAACGCCAACCCGATTACGAGAAACTTCTCGATGATCCCATACTGCGTTTCTCGGGCTTGTATTCCGAAGAATACCCCTCCTTTCAGGTGCGGCTTCAGGTGTACAACGATGGACGTCCCTATTGTTTGCCTGTTAGCAGCTCATACAAGGCTTTCGGCAAACGTTGGAGTTGGAATGAGTGGGTGACATTACCATTGCTATTCTCCGACTTACCACGCAGTGCTATGCTAGTGCTCACCATCCTAGACTGCTCGGGTGCTGGCCAAACAGCAATAATAGGCGGCACAGCAATATCGATGTTTGGCAAGGATGGCATGTTCCGTCAGGGAATGTACGATTTGCGCGTTTGGTTGGGTGTCGAGGGCGATGGTAGTTTTCCAAGCAAAACACCTGGCAAAGGCAAGGAATCATCCAAATCGCAGATGCAACGGCTCGGCAAGTTGGCCAAAAAGCATCGCAACGGCCAAGTGCAAAAGGTTGATTGGTTGGATCGTCTGACATTCCGAGAAATTGAGGTGATCAATGAACGTGAAAAACGTATGTCCGACTATATGTTTCTCATGATTGAGTTTCCCACCATCATTGTAGACGACATGTTCAATGTAAGTAGCAGCTACTCAATACTATAAAATATTTAATTAATGTTCATTACACCATAGTATTCAGTTGTGTACTTTGAACCAGAGGTCGATAATAAATATAAACTGCCTGCCAAACCTAAATTGGTTTTGGTGCCGGACTCCGAGATTCAAATGGTGAGTGGATAATTAATCTATTTATGCCTTTTCAACATAAACCTAACCACAGGAAAACCTTGTGGAACGCAAACATCATCGCTTGGCTCGTTCGGAGCGTTCTGGCATTTCAGATCGAGATGCCAAGCCAACCGCTTTGTAAGTGGCAAAGAGTACAATATTGTGGATAGCTCAGTTTAAATATGCTTGATGTATATTCCAGAATACGCGACCAATTGCATGATATAGTATATCGCTATCCGCCAACTTATGTGCTGACCAGCGAGGAGCAGGACCTGGTGTGGAAGTTCCGTTTCTACTTGTCATCGCATAAAAAGGCGCTCACAAAGTTCCTCAAGTGCATCAATTGGAATCTAAATGATGAGGTAACGCAGGCCCTGTGGATGCTCGCCAATTGGGCGCCCATGGATGTGGAGGATGCCCTAGAGCTACTCAGTCCAACATTCACACACGCCGAGGTGCGAAAGTACGCAATTAGTCGTCTGGCACAAGCACCCGACGAGGATCTCTTGCTCTATCTGCTGCAGCTTGTGCAGGCGCTAAAGTATGAGGACTTACGCAATATTAAGCAGCTGCACAGATGCATAATACCGGAGCAGGAACGAGATGGTGTCTGCTCGCTATTGGATGAGAATGATTCGCTGCTAGATCAGAGCACCATATCCGATCTGAGTGGAACAAGCAGTGCTCTCCATGCCTCCGTAATACCCGCCAATCAGCGGGCTGCCAGCGTTTTAGCTGCCATTAAAGGCGACAAATCCACCATGGCCAGCAGTGCAAGTGCGCCGGCCATCAGATCCAGCACACCAGCTATGCGTTCCGAGCGTGCTGACATTGCGGATGCTAGTGCTGCCTCCTTAGCATCCCAATCGAATTCGCAAACTCCGCTGCTGGGCCAAGGCGTAGCTCTCAATCTATGCACATTCCTTATACAGCGAGCCTGCAAGAATGCAACGCTGGCCAACTATTTGTACTGGTACTTGACCATTGAGGTAGAGGATGTGGAGTGTGCGGTGCGCAAACAGGATCACCGTGCACACGATATGTACTCCATGGTGCTCAACATCTTTCTCAAGGTGCTGGAGAATGGTGAGTGGCTCAACTGCAATTATCTTTACAGCTTTGTTATGCTCATCTTTTGCTCACTTAGGTAACTTCCATCTGAGGGGCATCTTCTATAATCTGCGTAAGCAGCAGCGTTTCATTGATGAGCTGGTGAAGCTGGTCAAGCTGGTGGCCAAGGAGCCGGGCAATCGCAACAAAAAAACGGAAAAGTTTCAAAAGCTGCTCGCCGAGCAGGACATGTTCAAAGTAAACTTTACCAACTTTGAGCCCATTCCATTCCCACTCGATCCGGAGGTCTATATAACCAAGATTGTGCCCCCGCGCACATCGCTCTTCAAGAGTGCCCTCATGCCCGCCAAGTATGTATAGAAGATTGAATTCCGAAAACTGCAACATTGAACTAATTCCTTTTGTTTTTCAGACTCACCTTTGTCACATCGATTGCCCAGCACGAATACGTGGCCATTTTCAAGCATGGCGATGATCTACGCCAGGATCAGCTCATATTGCAAATGATTACGCTAATGGATAAGCTATTGCGTCGCGAGAATCTTGATCTGAAGCTGACACCGTACAAGGTGCTGGCCACCAGCTCCAAACATGGATTGCTGCAATACATTGACTCTTGCACCGTGGCAGAGGTGCTGGCTCGAGAGGGCAGCATTCTAAATTTCTTTAGGCGTCACAATCCCTGCGAGGGCGGTCCCTATGGCATTTCCCCAGATGTCATGGACACATACATCAAAAGCTGTGCTGGTTACTGCGTCATCACATATCTGCTGGGTAAGTTCGAAGTCATTGATGATAGAGAATATTTGCATTGTAATCTTTTCTGCCTTGCATTAGGTGTGGGAGATCGGCATTTAGACAATTTACTGCTTACCAGCAGTGGTAAGCTTTTCCACATTGATTTCGGCTTCATACTTGGTCGCGATCCCAAGCCAATGCCGCCGCCAATGAAGCTGAGCAAGGAAATGGTTGAGGCAATGGGTGGTGTCAGCTCGGACCATCATCATGAGTTCCGCAAACAATGCTATACAGCGTATTTGCATTTACGACGGCATGCCAACGTTATGCTCAATCTGTTCTCGCTGATGGTGGATGCAACTGTACCAGATATTGCTCTGGAGCCGGACAAGGCAGTCAAAAAGGTGGAGGAGAATCTGCAACTGGGCTTAACCGATGAGGAGGCCGTTCAGCATCTGCAAAGTCTGCTGGATATATCCATAACAGCTGTAATGCCAGCGCTGGTCGAGCAGATTCATCGATTCACACAATACTGGCGCAAATAGATCTAGCATCCAGTTCGCCTGCAATTTATCCTATTTTGTTTTTAGCCCAATCACAGTAGGTGAAGCCAGATCCTACATTATAGTGTATTATATGTATTATTCTAGTATAAGGTACCCATATATTAAAAATAAAAATGAGCGATCGTTCATACAAACCCGTTTGGCTGCTGTTCAAAATACTGGAGTGGATAATCATCACGGCTAACTGCTATGTCCATGCGAAATGTTTTCATAAGGATGGAGTTCCCCACATTTTTGTACTATGTATCACTTATGGCGGCGGATTTATTACATCCATTGTGAACATGGTGGGAACGTTCTTTTTCGATCAAGTTCAAATAAACATGGAGGCCTTTGTGAGCGGCCTGTGTGGCTTCATGTGCCTGATTGCCGCCTATGCGAACATGTATGTAGCGGAACATACTTACTTATTGCCATTTATAAAGCATCATGAGGAGAAGACACATCCTTTTTTACACTGTTGCCACATCAATGGGATTTTGTCTTTCTGTGCTGTCGCTGTATATTTTCTACATTGCTCTCTTGCCTTGGATTTCTGGCTGACCCAACAACCGTTATCGATGGGATCTCTACCTAGTGGGTCTCAATCTTTGCACCCACAACGTAGCAAACGTCCATTGAAATTGTATTTTATCAGCATGAGTGTTGAAGCGTATTTAAAAAATTTTCGCTGGTTTCGAATTTTTTCCATAAATATATTGAGTAAGAGACGGACTACATCTAATATTAATATGAAATTGAATTTTTTAAAAATATAAAGCTCGTTGAAATGTCTCAATAAATTGAATAATGATAATAATACCAAAAACTGCATAATGGTCACACTGATTGTCCACGGATGCGATATCGATTACCTTAAAGTATCAGCTGTTCGCAGAACAACCCCGTCTTATTGCGCGCTCAAATTTACAGCTGTTTTGAAACCTTTTGCGGCGCGTTGTTATTGTATTCTTGTACTTAGTTTTTGTATGTGCAAAACATTCCAATTTTGGATAATCCGTAGTGTGTGGTGCACGAGAAAGTTCAATTACAGCAAACGACTACATTAAGACTAATGGCGAGCAATGCGGTAAGTGTGGACAATTGTTTTGTTCCAATACATTTTCCTAGAAATTTCTGTCTGCAAAGTTTTCTGATTTCATAGTTCAATTTCTATGCGTGGTGGTTCGTATGCCAACTTTTTGTATCATGTGCGTGTGTGTAATTGTGCTTGCGTACTGCCTGTGCTTAGTTAGTGGCAGGTACTCAAATCAAAAGTTTTTGCTAAAAGTTAGCCGAGGCTACTAAAGTTTGAGCTCAACCAGCTCGCCGCACAGCTGCAGATACCACAAATTTTCTGCTCGCCCCCACATCGTACAAGCTGACGACCAACTCCCGTCGAACTAAGTTAAACATTGCAAGGTTAGTGTGCCCGCTCTTACTACTGAACTGTCGGGCGCTCTCTATCTCTGCATATCCCACTCTCTTAGCCTCAAAGAGCGTCAAAAACAATTGCATTGGGGGAAGCATGAGTCAGCCACAACGTAGCTCTCTACTGTGCATTTTGTTATTGTTGCGTTTGGTATGCAAGCATAACGCACGTTTCCCCTTGTCGATGTCCATGTGCTGGCAGCCAGCCGGCTGTGCCTGTAGGCAGCCTCTCTCACTCTCGTGTTCCTTCTTTAAGCAGCACGTGTTCATTTTCGTGCAAAAATTTGTAATCTGCATGCATGTGAATTTTTGGCTTAATGCGAATGTGTGGGAGCGTGTTGCGTCTGGAAAAGCGTGAATGATATGTATGTATGTATGTATGTACATATGATTATTGCTTGACAACGATTTATTACTACGTGTATGTAGATGCGCCGACGGTGAGAGTAATTCTTAGTATTTTAATCTACAGGCAATTGATAAGACGATTTGCTGAGAGTCACAGTGTGAGGTCATATTTAGATGTGTAATTAAGCTATTAAATCACAAATTGATGTAAGCTTGTAGGTCCTCTTGTGACGTCAGAAATGTGCGATTTTGAGAGTTGCCACTTAGTCGACAATCGACAACTAATAAGTGTCGATAACATATGAAGCAATCACTTTGAACGTTATATTGAAAACGATTGCACTCATTTAAGCAAGGTGTAATTCTAAACTTAACTTGTGACTTCCTATTTACTTGATTATGCATGTAAATAATTTGAGCTGGCCATGCAACACCATTTAGTTTCGTACTTACTACTCGCGAAATGAATCTTTTCAAAATCTGACGTTGTGAGCCAAACTTTAAAACGAAGGTTCCCATAGACGACGCTGGCGACGACGACGACAGCAGCCAATCCAAAGTAAACGCTATGTAAATACACGTGTATGTTTGTAGTTGTGTACGTGCTGTTGATGCAGCACACCATTGATCAAGGGGGTAATCAGTTTACGCTGACGTCGTTCTGTGCTTCTTGCATGCCCATTCTCGGAGTCATACACACTCGCGAGTACATAGTTACACTCATAGTCATACTCATGTTCAAATGCAGCGCAACAAGCGCAAGACTCTGCTTACGTATGTATGCATGTATGTTTGTTTGCTTGTCTGTATTTATGTCAGTAGAATGCATTTTTGTTGTATTTCATTAAACGATACTAACACGGGTGCTACTATTTCAGTTGCTTACTAAATAGTTAGTGCCAGATCGGGCTGACTAAGCGAACGATCCAACGAACGACTGTCGCGCCATATTAACCATACTGTGTCAGCCAAGTCCCGCTCACACACACACACACACACACACACCGTTTTGCATACGCCCCAATGCGAGCCCTCAAACCGCTAGACGCTCCATTTGCTTGCGATATACCCTGTACGCCAGTTGCAAGCAGGCTGTGATATTGAGATTACATGAGGTGCATTTAATGCTGTAAAATAAAAGCTTTACAAAGCTTCAGGGTAGCTCTTCGTCGGCGCTTGCACTCTTAATTAGTGTGCTCTTATTTGTTAGTATGCTTTGCGGATCTTTTCTGTGTGAGAGTGTGGCATATATGTGTGTGTGTGCTTGCGTTCGTGTGTGTGTGGCGCTGGCGTCCACAACGTGATAAAAACTTTAAACATTGAATTGTGATACTTCGTCACTTGGTTGTAAATTGAAATAAGACCCACATGCCGCCTTCGCCTTAGCGTCTTCTTTTCCCTCCCGTTCCGGGTCGAACCAACGGCAACGTCTTCATCTCCCTTCGTCTTCTTCTACGTCCCCGTCACCGGCTGCATTGCAGCAACAGTTAAGCGCGAAACGAGAACTAAATAAAGCACAAAACAAACGAAAGCAAAGCGACAACAAAATGAAAAATAAAGAAGAAAACACTAAATTCTATTGCAATTGTCAGCAAATTTCCATCAAATGCAAAACGAACAAAAGGGAAAATAAATTACAAAACAAATATAGTACATAAAAAAAAAGAAAGAGTAAAAAGAGTGCTTGGTGCTGCCGCTTTGTTTATGCACTTTGCTTAGCCAAGTTTTCGGTTGCTTTATGATTTACGATATGTAATGTGAATATTATTTGTATTATTTATGTATGTATGTATGTGCCTATGCATGTATGCGAATCGCCGCTCATTGCCCAATGATTCCGATTCCGATTCTGATTCTGATTCTGATTCCGGGACCGTTATTGGGGCTGGGGCTCGCTCTCTCTTTAGCACTCGGAATCAGAATCAGAATCTCTGGTTCGGTCTCGGGCTCCGTCTATGTCTACGTCTCCGTCTCGGTCTCGTTGTCGGAGTCGGGGCCATTTCTGCCACAGTCAGTGCAGTTTTGGCCGCCTCTGGTTAGGTTGTCCTAGCGCGCAATTTTCATTTAGTCGCCTCAACTAAATACTTCAGTCTCTCACACTTGCTCTTTCACTCTTCGCACGTGCTTGTTTATTTTTGTTATTGCTCCATTTCCATTTCGCAGTGTTGTGTTTTGCTTGCTTCAGTTTTTTGTTGTGCTCATATTCCGTTCTTATCTGTGACTCGTCGAAGAACTCTTGGCCATTCAGGCCCGTATTTAGTTTGACTCACAAGTTCAACGATTTGTGGCAACAGCAGCTATCTAAACTACAATTGCATTTGACCATAAAATAAAATTGACTCTATTCGTGAATATCTCCAACAATTGCTAATTTGTTCAGCAGAAAAGTCATTCACACTCAATTGTGTTTACATGGTGAGTTTTGTATATGATAAAGACACTCTTTAGTCTTAGAATATTTAATTTATTTTTATTAAATAGTATATACATACATATATATATATATCTAAGTAAAAATACAATTAATAGCTTGCTTAATATTTCTTTTTCTACTAATAAATCTCACTTTGTTTTAAAAATATCTTAAAATAATATCTACAATTATGAGACATACATATATAAAGCCAATTGTTATTATTCATTACTATTTTGCGACTTACTATTATTAAAATTGTACCGATAATTTAACAATTTATAAATATAACTTGGCAAATTGCAATTTGTGCTTTTTTTAAATTGAGTATTGCTCAATGCTGAATTTATATCTACTAATTAATCTTATATTTTGAAGGCAAAGTATTTAATGAATTGGTGTAATACAATTAACTTTTCATAGGTCAAATTTATAAATATACATTTTATTTACATATTATAATGTTATTATCAACAGGCAAATATAATGTTTTAAATATCAAGTAGTCCAAATATATTTTATTAAATATTTCTATCTAATATTTCAATCTCTAATAAGTATGCTATGGGTTAAGTTTGAATTTGTGCCGACTTAAGATTTATTTAAATGTTTTTTAAATTCTTATTCTTAAAGTTAAACGAAATTCAAGTACTAAATATGTAATACTTTATCATATTTTAATGTAGTAGCAGTTTGTTGGAGAAAATCAACTTGACATAACATGCCTGTCTTAAGCTAGTTTCAGAATCTTAGATATCCGCGAAATCAGTACCTTGGCAATGGCTTTATAATGGCCATAGTACCGTTAAGTTAGCGTCAAGTTTTATGGGTCTTGACTCACACGTTATTGCTGCTATAGTCTTGTTTTTGTAGTCGTATTTGTCTCATTATCTGATAAACCAAAGTGGCCCGTAGTCGAGGGGATTGGGTTGGGGTTGGGGTTTGGGCTTGGGTTTGTTGACCCTAGTTGATAAAGATTTTTGCAAGACGCGTTCGAAGCGTTTGAGGCAACAACTTACGCGAAGATCATGTCAATATAACAAGATTTTATGGCACCAGCTATGCCATGTTGGCCAAGTTGGGAAAGCAAAGGGGTTACCTCATAAGTAAAACGCACACGTAGCCAAATAAAAATGGTAGCAGAACTTAAACTATGCCGCATAATCGTTGATGTTGTTGCCCCGTGTGTGTTTTGTATCTTGTGTCTTGTTCTTATTCTCTCTCTCTGTGGTCGGCTATTTGGCAGTGTTGCTGGACTTCAAGGCCAACGTAACCAGCGGGTTAATTAACCCGCCATTGTTAATCCTCTAGCCAGCATATCAGCTAATATCCAACTATACAACTGGTTCGCTATTGTCACAATCGTTTTTCGGCCCATAATGAATTCAATTATTGTCACTTGACTGCGTTAAGTATGCGCAACGTTGTGGCCGTTGTTGTTGTTGTGCCTCTGACATGTATGTGCGTGTCGAGTACCTACAAGTCCAAATTACCCAGCTGAACTATTGAGCATGAAACATTTGCAGAACAATTGACTTTTTTATGGTGGTATTAAATATACAAATGTTTTATTTTAACATAGTATAAATGATGTCTCATTAAGAAATTGTATCAACAAATTATTTACATTTATTATTTATTTATAATAAATTTATTGACCCTTCTTATAAACTAACTACCTGTCTAATATTTGGAATAATAAATGAGCAATTACACATCTTATTGTCTACTCTTGTCATTTTTTGTTATTAATTTTGACTTGGCATTACATTTTTAATTGATTAGGAAATCAATTGCCTATAATTAACTAGTTATCTGCTAGTATCAAACGATTTGGTTATGGAACCTTACGCTTTTTTCGACTGAGAGTTAAAGTGCTTTTTGAGTACTTTTTTCAGGCACCTTTTCAGCTGTTGTAGCAGCATTTTATGCTTACCACTCACTAAAAATGTGTGTACCTTTGCAATATATAACTAATATTGAAATGTTTGTAATTTTAAGCACTCTAATCACATGCTAAAATGTTCGACTGGGTTGTCAATGTCTTCGTGGGTTTTTGGTATCTGCGAGATACATTTGTTGTTTGGCTCTACGTGCCTGGGTAATGGGCAAATGTTATGTGCGTCACTTGAAATTAAATTGTAGCTCTCCCCAAAACTTGTTTTTGTGATAAATACAAACATATGTATGTATGTATGTATATGTATTTTCAGAGCAGTCACAGGCTCTTGAGTTGCGACTAATATACGATTTATATAGAGTCAATATGCATGTGTTTTTATTTGCGCCTCCGCACTTGGCTACGTGATTATATAGCCATTAAATAAAAATAAATAAAACATTAAATAGAAAGACGTTATCGGCACACACACACACACACGCACACACACATACATGTATGCACTTAACTCATTCATTTAATCCACATTTATCGTAGCAGCAATTTCAATTTCAATTCGAATTCTCAATTCTAATTTATTAATTTAATTTAAGATAAGTAAATGCGACTTTGTTGTTGTTGCTTCGCTTGACTTTCAACGTGGCTTTTGCTCCGCCTTAAGCTACATGGCGAATGCCTTTTTTATTCTGCTTCTTTATATTTGTTTAAACAACAGCAACAACAACAACAGCTATAAGAGCGACTACAAAAACAATTGAAATCTTTTCTCTCGCTTGCTCGCATCTCGCTGCTTCTTTTGCCAGTTCCGTTCTGGGTGTGCTGTATGTGTGTGTGTGTGCGTGCGTGTGTGTGTGTGTGCTCTTATAAACATGTTTTCGCATTAATAATACATTTTTATTCGCTAATTTAAACGTTGTTTACTTTAGAAACCAGTTAGCACATACGTTATACGATAGTATATACACACGCACACACACATGCACACTCACACACACGCACACACACACTGTCTACACTTTGGCTCCACCCAAGTCTGTCTGATAATTTGCTAAATCTATGTGTTGTTTTTGCTGCTGCTTTTTGTATTATTTTTCATACATTTGCTAAACAAAAACCATTTTGATTCGCGCTTTTTAGCTTGAGGCAATTCTAACACCCTCCCGTCACCTACCCCGCCCTCCACCCTCACCCATTTGGCACACAGCTTAATCAGGGACGCTCTTATAAATTGAATGTATGGCTGCAGGGTTGTCAGTGGCTTTAACGCGCCCACTTCTCCAACTCCATCTCCAAATCGACCTTTTCGTTCCCATTGTTGCTTGTCAACACCATAAATAAATGTTGCCTCATTCCACCACAAATCCGGCTAATGATACTACGCACATTTGCATAAAATTGTCACCAAAAATTGTGGAAACGCCTAAGTCAAAGGCCTGTCCTTTTTCCCATATAGTCCGAAACAGACGTCGACTTTGATCTGAGAAGTTAGTTTCGAAATAGAGATAGGCAGTTCCTGATGAATGCGCAATTAAATGACACAATTATAGAGGGTATTTATAATTTATTGTTTATGACTTTTTATGTATTATTTCTTAACTCAAAATTATACATACATGTTTGATATATATTATATATACATATGTATGCATGTAATTTGGAATCTAGCAGTCGACTCAGCTCGACTTTAAATTGAAACTCATGCGCTGGATTAAATTCTATAATATATAATAACCGATTTTGGTTATAAATTAATAAGATTTCTCAAAATATTTAAGAGCTGCAGCAACTACTTTATTGTTATTTATTTGCCCTTTTTATTTTAGCTGATTGACTGTGAAATGAGTGAAGCAAGTTTTTAAACAAAAAAAAATCTCCTAGATATTAATGTATCATATTCATTGATTGTTTTAAGCTTGAACAGTTGTTTTTTTTTGATTTGGTTTTGAGTGCTGAAATCGAACACGCTGCCCCAGATGGGGCAAAGTGAGGCAAGGCAAAAAGTATTAATACTCGCATAAAAATGGAGCACATTGAAGAGCCATTGAAATGTGACAATTTGTTGCTGTTTCAAGTGCGCTTGAAATCTTTGAGCGGTTTTTTGAGCAATCACAGCACCACAGCACACAAGCACACATATTACACCAATCAATCCGATCCGATCTGCAGGGAGACCATCAGGCAGTCAGCAGTCAGGGAGGCAGCAGCTGCCCTTTCATCAAATAAACAATTGCCATTAGCAAATGTATCTAAGAAGTGATGCGCAACGAGCAGACGACACTTGAGCGTATGTAATCAAATCATAAATTTATAAATGAATATCTATATGTATGTGAACATGTATGTATACGAGTGTATGCTATTCTATTAATTTCCATTAGAGTTCGGTCGCAATGACGAGTTATCTAAACACAATGCGACGCCTCAATTTGGTTCAAGTATCTTTTGCGGTTGGCTGCATCAACTGTACTTTTGTGCTGCCCTCACTTTGAATTTGTTGAACAGACAAAAAGTCTCACAACACACACACACAGCTACAGATAAATAAAATCAGTTCAACTCCTTTTCATAGCGATTACATCAAACAAACTATATTTATAAGACCATAGAGATGAGCGCGTGCATAAGAATTTTAAACATCTCAATATTTTCACTTTTAATTGTCTCATTAAATTGTTAGCCTTTTTTTGCATACACCAATTTAGTGCAATTATCGATAATTAGCAAGGCACAGTTCAATCGAACTAAATGTGATCGATTCAATTGAACTCTAGTTCAGCTATGTCGTGTCACATTCTCATCTCTAGTCACAAGTATTTGCATCCCTTTTGCGTTGCTATTTGTGAGCTGTGTGAATGTATTGGTGAAATGCCAACAACTGTCGTCATTGTTATTGTTGTTGCTCGCCTTTGTTGTTGTTGATGTTGTTGTTGTAATAATCCGAACTGAAAAAGTAGACGCATATTTTAAGAAATCATTTCTTGATTACGACGTTTGAAAACAATTTGTCTTTGCTCTCTCGCTTCACTTCTTCGCTTCTCTTGCCGCCCTCTCCAATGCCACTTAATATGTAAATGTATATAGCCATACATAAATACATATACTTAGGCTAGTATGTATGTGTGTGTGTACATAGAGCCTCAAAGTTGTCTGACTTGTTGAGCAGTTACTTTTTCCATTATTCTTGCGCCCATTTTGATTTCAGTTGTTGTTCTGGGCTTTATTATTGTTGTTGTTGCTGCTGCTGTTGCTGTTTTTGGTGCTTTTCCATTGGCTTTTATAATTTGAAGCTACAATTTCTGTCGTCACAAATGAGTTTTGTTTGAATGAGACCAATGAATGGCCTCCCAAAAAGTTTAATGAAGCTGCCTCTCTCACTCTCTCTTGCAAATGTAAAAGCTCTCGTTGAATTGTTATCGTTCCATAGTAGGCAGAGCAGGCAGGCTTTAGGCTGAATGCATGAATGAAATGAATGAAAGGCAAGGACACGCAGTCAAAACATTGAACACCGACACATGCCACATGTGGCACAGTAGACGACCGACACCTGTTGAGGGGCACACACGCAACGCACATGCACAGACACGCACACACCGACGCGCGCCGCCGCCACTGCCAAAAGGACAACAGCCGCAGTCGACGTAACGCGAGCAGCGACAGCGACTGCGAAGAGCGATAGTAAGAGCGAGAGATGGAGAGGGAGAGACAAAGCAAGGCCAAACAAAACACATGCTGGGTACGAACTGTGGGTTTGCTGTCAAGGTGAGAAGGTGAGAAGAGAGCGCAAAAAGGCTGGCAGGCAGTTTGTTGTTCTTCCTCTTCTTCCACTCTTCTTCTTGTAGTTGTTGCTGCTCTCTTGCTGTTCTGTTTTGGCTTTCGGTTTTACGCTGTGTACACACACATACACACGCATAGGACATTTGGCAACATGTGCTGCCCCGTCACAGCAAAGGACAACGTTGCTGTCATAGGTCAGGACATTGAGGCAAGCCCAGCGAGAGACTAAGCCAAATGCCACTAAATATGCAACATAATGGCATCGGCCACAGGCTAGGTGTTGTGGCATGTCACAACAACATTGCCCTGCTATGCAGATGATGATGAGGATGATAATGATGATGATGATGATCAGCATGATGACGATAAGAACAACAAACCCTACGGTGGCCTCAACAGTTGGCAGCGCCGGCTGCGGCTGCATTGCATGCCACATGTTGAACGAACATCGAATAAACAAACAACCGCAGCGAGTTGCACAAATGCAAAGAATGAGAATGAAGGGAAAACCATAAATCAGTTGGTTTACAGCTTCCTTACCGCATGGAGCTTAAAGCTCTTTCGCTTCCAGGTGCTTTTTGAGTGTGAGAGAGAGGGAGATAGCAATATTAACTTTTGGCTAAAATATTAACTTAAAATAATTGTATTTTGTGTCTTGATAAACACAATCCCAATACAATTGGATGAAAATTTATTAATCATTCTAAAATTATTATTAAATTAGTTTGTTTAAATTAGTTAGGCGCAATTAAACTATACCCTTTAGGTGTTAATAATGTGCTAAATTTAATAATCAATTAAATTAATTTGAGTTTTTAAAGATGCCATCTAAGACAAATCGAAATATCAAGTTTTGGCTTATAATGTTAGTATATAATCCAATTTAATCAAACTTTAGTCATTCTGCGTTAATATTACATTTAAAATTCTAAAACTTGGCTCAATTTAATTACAACTTTTGAAGTGATAGTAATGGTTTTAATAATTTATTTATTTATTTAACCTTGGCTAATGGCATTCGACAAAATGGTATATTAGATTGAAATGAACTAAATTCAATACTAAATATTATTTAGCTGCTTTTGAAGTTGTAATAATGTGCTTAATCATTTTTTGATTTACCTAATGATATATAATATTAAATATAAGTTTCATTTAATTGAATTCCAAACTGAAACTAATATTCCTTATTTAGCATTTAATGTTGAACATTATTATAGGCCTAATCATATGTTTTATTAATTTAATATTAAATTAAATAAAAAAGGGAAATAAATTTAATTCAATAACAAGACTGGTAGCTATACATTTAAATAACTAATATTTAAACATGTGAAATTAAATAAAAATAAATTTTAAAAAATTGTAAAAGCTGAGAACAACTTGTACATATGCATTTACATTTTATATGTATGTATATATATGTATATTTATATGTATTGTACAAACATGCTATTATTCTTTTTTATAAAATGCTCGCAACTGAAATTCCTTTTCGTATAATTTTTTAAATTGCTTTGAAACTGTCGCTGTTGACAATTTTGTACGATTTCCGCCTGAGGTAATTTTCATTGAGACAAAAGATAAACATATCAAATGACATTGCAATCGAAATGCTGAAATGCCGAAATGCCGATACCAAATCCTGGAAAAATCCTGCGTCCTTCGCCAGCACGCAAATCGCTGACTACCTGAAGTTTCAGCTGGTACGACGTAGTTGTTTTTGCGTCTTGTGCAAACAATGAACATGGACATGTTATCCCTTTTTTTATTTAATGCTTTGCTCGCTTCAAAAGGGGCGCAAATAATAACAGCAGCTAATGCCAAATACCAAAGTGAATAGAATAAAATAGAAAGAGAACTGAAATTGGTTTTCATTCGGCACACAAATGGAAACTCGTCTTAGATGTCTAGGCTAAACACGCGGCCTAAACAAATGCCATACAGTTTGAGGAAAAACTAAATTCCCTTTGTATCGTTGAATGTATCTAGCACTGCAGCTGTGTGCTGTGTTTATGATTTATCCAAGTATTAGAAGCTGGCTCTTCATCTTTCTATTTCTTTTTGGCAATTGCAAAAGGCAGCTGTGCACCCTTGAGTGAAAGATGCAAAACTCATCTTTTGTCTGGCCAAACACTGTGGATTACATTTTAGTCTCAGCTAGACATTTCTGTCACGCCAACAGATCGAATTTCACTAGAGCATTGATAATAATATAAAAAAAACAACACAAATAATACAAACAGGTGCTGAACTGCAGATTGTTCGAATCGGCATCTGAATCTGAATCTGAAACTGCGAGCCACCCTCGATGTCAGACTGACTGCTCAAAAGTTTGACAACTAATAATGCAACCCCCTGGGAAGTGTTTAAGTTTCAAGTGCGGCCCATTGCGAGGGCTGCCAAACGAGTTCTTTGTTGTTGAACATCAATAATGCATTGGCAGTTATTGGCAACTTGAAAATCAATTGTACAGAGTTGCATATTGCTAAAGATCTATAATTTATTTTTGTTCTATAAATACATTTTCATTAATTGCTTTTGAAGCGTTTTGCATACTATTTATTTTTATACAAGTATTTTACAATTGACAAGTCAAGCTCAATTAAACTAGCGATCGATTTAATAATCTCATTTATGTTATGAATAGACATTTTAAATATTATACTACATATTATTTTATTTGTTTATTAAATGTCTTAGCGAATCAGTCGACAATCAGAAAATCTACTTTCCAATAAAGTTGAAATTAATTTTAATAAAATAATGATGAACAAAATAATTGTAAAATTCAAATAGAAATCAATATTTAAATATCAAAGTTAATGAGAAAGCACATGCTAAACAAAAGCAATTATTTACATAAAATACATGTATATACATGCTCATTATATTTGCTTATATTTATATAGGAAAATGTAGAAAACTTTCTATATAAAATACGAAAATTAAAAATGAAAATTTTCACTTAACTTTTCTGATCTATAATTTATAACTAAACAAAATTATCTAACTAAAAAATAGGATATGTATTTTTGTTTAATTTGCCAGCAATGTAAATGCTCGGCTTGTAATAAAACTGCCCGAGCAACCCTCTCGCTGTGATTTGAAGCAAATTAAAACGTCTCTTCAACTAAAAATGGAATTCACTTTTTGACTGCACAAAAGTTTTGCATTGTTTATCGAGCTTCAGGGGTAGCAGAAAGATGAGGTTCAGTTCGAGTTCGGTTCGGTTCGGGTTTGGTTTTGGGTTCGGTTCGCTACGGTTCGAGTTGCAGTTCGAGTTATGAAAGGCGTCATAGAATATGTCAAGTCAAATGTGTGCGCTATTCGTATTCGTATCTAGATTAACGGCAACTGTGCGAGTACTGTACATATTTGAAATTCAAATTTCGGAAACTGTTGAAATATTTAAATGTCCCCCTTTGTTGCCTTTGACGACGCTGATTGAGCGATTTCAAAATCGCACAGCCGCTCTAAAGTTAGGCAGGCAAAAAAGTATTTACATTTTAGAAAAACGCTCGACAGATACATTTAGTGGCAGATACGCGACTCGACTGTGGCAGGGAGTCGAGGCCGGTCTTTAGATGTTTACCCTGAGATATGAAATACGTAATGCTAAGGGGGAACTTTTGCTTTTGCTGGCTGGCAACTGAGGGATAGCTAAAGCAATAATCATAATATACAGCTACAGCTATAGATACAGATACATTTGCAGCTATAGATATAGATACATTTCAAACTGACTGTGTGTTTGCATCTCGCTCTGTCTCTAACAATGCGAGGCAGCAGCAGAAATAATATTAATGAGCAAGTTTTTGATTACGCAGCCATTAGCCAAAACTCTCAGTTGGAATTTGAATTCCAAAATTTAAGGGTGAGGGTGAGAGGAGGGGAGGGACCCTTTTGTCTGCCTGCTTTTATTGTCTACATTTTGATTCTTTTGCGCATTTCGCAGCACACACTTTTCACTCCATTTTCCATTTTGCCAACTTTCACGCCATCTAGTTGCGACTTATCAATAGGTTAACTAAAGCACCCTCGACCTGTCTCGGCCCAGGGGTTGTTCAGTTTTCCATCATAAATAATAACAATAAAATGTCGTTGCCTAAAATCAAAATCATCATATTGCCAGATTAAAATGTTACGCACGAATGCATATCCTGTCTAAAGTATACAATTACGTTGATGTTTTCAAAGAGAAAAATACAGGACTTGATGTAACATGTGGTGTATTTTTAAGAAGAATTAAATAAAATTATTTGCTTAATATTTTGATAGATAAAAGTAAAAGATTTAATTTAACATGTGACATTATTTTATGTAGAATTAAACAACATGATTTGCTTGATATTTTGAAAGAAAATAAAAGAAATTATTTGATACAACAAGTGACATAATTTTATGTAGAATGAAATAAAATTATTAGCTTGATATTTTCAAAGAGAAAAATAAAAGATTTAATCTAACATGTGACATAATTTTAAGTAGAATTAAATAAAATTATTTGCTTGATATTTTGAAAGAGAAAAAGGAATGTATTTGGTTGGGAATTATTTTAAAACATAACATTTGGCAACTTAGTATTTTTATCTAGAAAAAAAAACAAATGATCGCAGATGTTTAGTCAGCTCAATTCAATTTGGACGCAATTTGTCAGCTTAATTCTTAGGAATTGGCAAATACTTAGATCATCTCAATTGCTGTCTCGACATGTGTAGCAAGATGATGTCATAGGCTGTCTACAATTAAATATATATCACATTTTTGTATCTATCTGTGTTTTAAACTGTACCTAAATTCAGCTACCCTTCGGCATGTGACTTTCAAATGCTGGCTATGATAATTAATTTTCCAATTTCGATATCAGTTTTATCTGTGAAAAAATTCTATACAAACTGCACCCCTAAAATGAAAAAAAAGAGCAATGAACAATGAAAGATTTTTAAATGGAATTTCGTATTTAATCCTCACACACATGAACACACACACACACATACATACAGATAGGTATAGTAAAAAGATATGTATGCTCTTAACTAACCCAGACTGTTGTTGTAATTCATCACCTACAAATCAATCATTTTGACGAACCTTAGTCGTTGGGCACTAAAAAGATGGAGAGAAGAAAAGAATGCAACGAAGGCAAGAAGGAAGGATGAAGAGAGAGAGAGAGAGGCATGCGTATAAAATGTTAAATGTAAAAAGCAATGCACACACAATAGATCAACGCTATCAAAGAACAGGGTCCGGCTTTGGCTTTCAGCCTAGCTCTCGCTCTTAGCCACAATGCTGACCTTTTAACACAAGACCAAGACCAAAGACCGAGATGGAAGCCTGTCTGAACTAATTGTCCGCCTGTCTTGAAGTTGATGTTCGACTTCGTCTCATGAAAAATGTTTTCATTTCATAGATAGACATACATCTATAGATTGATATTTGTATACCTTTCAATGTATGTGTGTGTGTGTGTGTGTGTGCCTTGCATTGCCACTTAATTTGTTGTTCTTGTCTGTGGCGTTGGTGTGAGATTACGCATTTTCCATATGGCCGGACACAGCACAGCACTAAGCTGTGTTGTACCCTGTAAAAAGTGTCAAATGGTACATAGATTTGACAGTCCACTACTTCTATAAATGTATAACTTTTTTCATTTTTAATTTATGCTGTGAGAATAGCGTTACGATCACATCCGTTTTACATTATTATATAGATTCATAATTATTGTGCACTCTTCAAATTGCTTGTAAATTTAAATCAACTTTTTTGTAAACTTCAAAAAATTTAATTATATTTTTTTCTATTTATATTTATATTGTTTATTTTATATTAATATTCGGCATATTTGTTCATATTTATATTTATATACTTTTTTCACTTATATTTTTTTAATATTCATATTAGTTTTATTTATATTTTTATATAATTTTACATTATTTAAGTGAATTAAACATAATTTATATTCATTCCATATAGTCTATCGAAGTCGCTCTATTTATTTAATTATTATTTAATTTTATTTAATAAAATTCAATTTATTTTTATTCTATGTATAAATTTGATATATGCTATTAATTTATTTTGTTAATATTTTCCGTATTTTGAAATCTTTAAATTGGCTTTGTTTCCCAATTAAAAACATTTCACTTTACACAACGAATAAATGTTGCCTTTGTTATTTAGTAAGTTTTCTTTTAATTGTTTAAAACACCTCAGATTTTTACTTCACACTTACGAGTTTCTTTTGAATAGTAGATGCTAATTTATATATTAAATACTATTATTCAATTATTAATTTTTTTCTATTTTTTAAGCATTAACTGAATTCAATGAATTTCATACCAATTGTATATTTGGCTTTACAGGGTCTTGCCTTAGTCGATCAGTCTCTAAATGCTTGCCTGGCACATTTAGTTCTCTCTCTCTCTCTCTCTCTTTATTACGAACTCGTCTGTAGATCCTTTGGAATTTGTGTGCCTTCTTGTCTTGGCTTAGTTTACAATGCACTTTTGATTAGGCAGCGATGTCGATGTCGATATCGATGGAGGTGGCCCGGATCGAGTGGGACTTGGACTTGGACTTGGTTGGCTACGTGATTGGTATTATTCATCACTTGTCCTGTGGCTTATCAGCATTTGTTTAGGCACATTCTACTACTACTTGGGCATTTTCCATTTCCACACGTACGGCAATGTTTAATTTAAATTTTAAGTATGTCTAGCAGGTAGTTGAGGGATCGATGTGCGACTTTTGTTATCTAAAACAGGTAGAATATCAATTTTAGTTGTTTGGACTGCGAGACAGGAGACAGGAAGTGGCTGCAACGTGTTCAACAATTACGAGCGTTTCATAATTGATGAATGCACAAAATATATTTGCAGGACTTCCAATGGAAATGGAAAATGGAAAATGGGAATGAAATGAAAAGCAGCCAAAACGATTTTTGGGGCCAACACCCAAAAAACTTTGGATGCCTTACAATGCAGTCGATAAGTATGGCATAAGTACAATTCCCCCCCTCCTCCCTCCCCTCTCGACTGCCACTCAAGACTGTCCCCCAATGTGCCATTCCCTACCAATTTGAACTCTATTCTGGCAAAGACAAACTCTGAGTTGGATACCCCCCTCTCTCTCCCCCGCCCCTCCCTTGTGCCAGCAAACAATTGTCGGTGCCTGGTGCCCGGGTCTGGGGTTGGGCTCGCTGGGCGCACAGCTGTTCAAGAGAAAATAGTCATTGTAATAAGAAAATTTTGATTTCATTTTTAGTATTTGTATAAAATTTAATAACGCCGCACAAGATGGCTGACTGACTGCCTTCTGCTCTGCTGCTGCTGCTGCTGTCGCTGCTGCTGACAAAGTTGAGCAGCAGCGGCAGCGACGTCGCTGCTGGCGCTGGCTTTGGCGTCGCTGCCATTGGGCAAAGCGCTTGTCGCCGCCGCGAGGGGTGCAAGCGGGCAACTAAAACGCTTAAAACACACAATCTCGTTTGGGTTCGGTCGGGATTTCGGGGTTACGCTTAAACTCTAAGTACATTTTAACTTAACTGCCTTTTTTTCTGTTGTGTGTGAGTGTGTGTGTATGAGTGTGCTAGTTGCGACGACGTCGTCGACCGAATGGTAGCGGCAGCGACGGCAACGGTGGCAGCGGCAGCATGGCGAATTGTATAAGGCAAGAAGGCAAGCCAAAAGGATGATGATGAGGACGATGATTGAGGGCCGAGAATGAGCTTCTAAAAGGGGGCTTTGGGTGGGGTGAAGTGGTGGCAAACGACTGCTGCTTTTGTGTCTTGCTCTGGCTCTTGCTCCTGCTCTGGCTCTGACTCCGACTCTGGCTGTCTTGCTGGTGGTAGTTTGAGATTTTCTAACTGTGTGCGCAGCACAATTATAAATTTTTGGAATTGTTGTAATTTAGTTTTGTTTGTTTGCCTGTTTGTTATGCCAGAATGTAGTAGTACTTGTGTGTGTGTTTGTGCTATATACAAGTGGAGCGCCGTCTGGTGGCTGTTGGGCAAAACTTGCCCTGACTGCGGCTGCTGATTATTACGATAAAGCATAATGATTACATTTTTAGTAGCTCTCGTTATGCGTATGCCAAGTCCAAGCGAGAGCGAGACCAGTAGTCGGTAAGTGTGCTAAGGGGGGAATGAGAGAACATGAGTTGTAATTGTTGTTGAGCAGCAGTTGAACTTTGTCGTTGTTGTACAGAGGGTTGTTGTTCTGTGGGGTGTAGAGAGGAGGAGGAGAGGGGAGGGGAAGGGAGCATTGGCATTGGCTTGCACTTGATTAATTGCGATTTATGCGCTGCGCTGCGGCTTAAATGCGATATATGCTAGAGTTTTATGTAATTATGGATTGCTGTAGCCATAACGGTTATTGAGTTTATGAGGGTTCGCAATTGAAACGTGAGTAGAGAAAGGACATTTTATAGGATACAGCATCCGAATAACGAAACTAAGTGCAAATGTTATTCAAGGGGTGTCGATAAGTACCGTAAAACTGCCAAAGCCCGCACTTTAAAACGCCCGAACTTATGCTACACACACAAACACACATACTTACACACACACACTCACAGCTGTGATTTTCAAAATCTATTCCCACAAAGTAAATAATGTAAAACGAGATCAGCACTAAATTCTCAACGTTTCAAGAGCAACAGAGCAAACGTCATTGCCACGCCATAAATGCACAAATTGTTTGCATATTTCTCTTCTGATTGCCAGTGTGTGGGTGTGCGAACGGTGTGGGGTAGGGGAGCAGAAACGGGAGACAGCTTTTGCTGTTGGTGCAATGCTTGCTGCTGCTGCTACCCGTACATTCACACGTGCATACATACAAATGTACATTTTTGCCTTTTTGTTTTGCTTGGCTCATTTGGCAAGCAATACACAAACACACACACGCAGTCACAAGCGCCTGCGAGAGCGCAACCACGCACAAAAATATACCCAAGCGGCCGAGGGACAGAGAGAGTGTGAGATAGAGAGAGAGCCAAAAGAGCCAATTGTTGGCTGCGGCCCAAGCGGCGGTAGTGCAAAAAGTACGTTGAAAATGTCCAAGCCAAACAATTGCGGCTATTGTCATTACTTTTGGCCCACATTCAAAACAGCCAAGAGAGTCCACCAGATCCAAAGAGTACTTTTGGTCTTGCTAAAACCGTTCTCTTTGTGGCAGCTCTATGCATATTCCCTTTTAGAGATGAGCGCTTAACACATAGCGATATTTCTTCTTGCAGACCCTTTTCAGAAACAAACACGCTGTGTATTTCGTGTACAAAATTGAATAATGATAGCAAGCGATATATACAAATCACGAGCACGCTCTCAGCTCTAGTTCCAATGCTCCGTTTCCTTTTCTGCTTGTAGTGTTTGTTGTTGTTCCAGAGAACGAGAACTTCGTGTATAGCACGTCGCGTCGTCGTCGGCTTTTGTTCGTGCTCTTTGCTTCGTTTCGTCGTCGTTGTTGTCGGTCGCCGTCTTCGGCAAGAGCTATTGTGTGTGAATGTGTTTGTGTGCGTTTGTAATTGATTTTATTAGTTTTTGGTTTTTGTTGTGTGTTTGCTGCCGTCGACGCTAGCGTTGACGCGACGTCGCCGTCGCTGTCGCAGTCGCAGCTGGCAGCGTTGATGAATTTTAAAAAATTTTGAATTGCCCGCCCTTTAGTCATTGACTAAACGTGCAGCAGTGCGAACACGAACGCGCGCAGCGTCATTCCGGCTTCGGCTTTACTATTTACACTAAAAACAAAATTCTAATATTCTACAGATAATAATAATACATGCATATGTGCGCTAATTATCCATTAAACACTATCGGTATTATTTGGCACGCGCGAAACGGACAGACAATTTGAAAGAGAGTGTGAAAAACAAAAGAGATATCAAAATAAAATATTTGCAAAATTGCAACTAAAACGTGCAAACATTTGAAAAATGTGCTAAAAAAAAAGTAACTAAAAAGTGAAGAAATAAATACAAGAGCATCACAGAAATCTAAAATAATAAACATTAAACAATTAATATTCAACTTGTTGGGATTATAAATAAAACTGGGATTAAACGAGCTGCCAAAATGGTAAATAATAAAACAAATCCAATAGGGATATATTTGCACTTATATTTATTATCTATTATTGCTAACTAGAATTGTGATTCAGCGACGCTAAATTCTAATTTTATTGAGGCGCTCCTTAGTCTTAGTCATTAAACCAAAGTGTTAACTGAACAAGCCAAAGTATAAGCATGTGTGTGCGTGTGTGTGTGTGAGTGTGTGCTTGTAGTGGTGCTATATTATAAACAATTTTATGGCGCAGTCGCACGCATTCGACGCCATGGCGTACATATAAATCGTTTTAATCTCTTGCATATTAATTTTTATTATTGGCATCTTATAATTTCCGGCGATATTTGATTAAGCTGCCCGCCCATAGATGACGCTGTGATTTAACTTTTTTGCACACACTACAACTATTATCAAATTAAATAAAGTGCAAGTGACGTATGAAGAACTTCCGCTCTATGCTTTAATATTTGTTAAACAAATTAAATGTTTGTTGTTTGGCATTTCAATATTTCATCTTAATTTTATAAATCTCTCTACGCCAATTGCATATGTATGTGTGTGTGTGTGTGTGTGTGTTGGACAAATATTCGCAATTTTAGCTCAATAGAAATATATTTGGCACATTAGGAACAAAAACGAAGAGGCAGCCAAAATAAAAACCCATACGAAACGAAATTATTATGATTATGATGTTGTTATAATTAGAGAAGAGCGCTAGAAGTGAAAAACGATTCATAATTATTCAAAAATTGACTTTAAGCAGCCGCCTCGCAAATGAATATGAATGTGAATATGAATATAAAATGGGGGAATTCGGAATTGTTATAAGAAATCACAGCAGTCGCCACAAATATCTCTTGTTGGCCATAAAGATTTTAGTTATGGTTTAGGCAACATCATCTGCTTTGGTACACATCTATTAATAGGCAATGCCCTGTCCCCCCCTCCTCTACAACAACAACAACTACAGCACCGAATTACACTTAAAGTACTTAATCATAGGCAGCCAAAAAAAAAAAAGAAAAGAAGACGCAACAGGCCAGCGTTTTACACAAATCATAATTCTCTCTGTACATGAGTGCGAGTGCGAGTCATATGAATATGTGAATAGCACTCATATACACTCATCTGCACTCACATACAACTCATAATTCCCGTTTACAGGGCGCGCGTTCTTCTCTTTTAAGTTTTGTTCGTTATTCGATTTGTTTTTAGGTATTCCCTCTCCCCCCTCCCCCCTCATCCACCTCTCTTACCATTCCCATCCCCATCGCCTACTTGATTGAATTTGTTTTCATTAAAAGGAAACGAAATGTGGCCGATGTTTCGTCGGATTCGAATGCGCCACTATTAAAGGCCGCAATGTATGTTTTAAATCAACGGCCACTCAAAGTGCCACAAGGGGATCGAGGGGAGCGGGGGGAGGGGGTTGTGAAATAGACGCATTTTATTTATTAATTGCCATATTTAACATATGTTTGCTGTATGCAGCGAACGCTATAAATAAACTAATAAGAAAGCCCTAATGTAATGCTGATCAAACTGAATCATATTCACAAATATGCGAGTGCAGTCGCAAAACACTCGTAAAGGGATCCAAAGTCACAACTTCCTCCATAAATCGATAGATGTGTCAATAAATATATACTAATTGTTTATTTCATTTGAGAGGCTTTTTAAATATTTATAAGCATGTCCACAATAAATAAGCCAACTTAGTTTTCAACGCCAAATACGCCGGGGCTTTCAATATATATGCATATATATATATTCTCATTCAAAGCGATCGCAATCGAACACATTTTTATGGCACTTGGAAATTAAGTAGTCGCGAGCGAAAGGGAGAGAGAGAGAGAGGGGGGAGGGAGAGAACACCACATTGCACATTAAAAATAAATACGAATATGTTATTGCCATATGAATGTGTGTTATTCATGTGTATTCATATTGGCTTTTGATCTGAATAGACATAAATCTCTGTTTGCCTCGACAACTCTTTGTCTCTCGATCTGGCATAGCATTATTATCTCTGCTATATTTGATATCAAATCAGCATTCCAAGATGGCAAACAATTTCTACAAAGACATTACATTTGTATTATGGTTTTAAGTAGCGTAATTAACATATGTTTCATCACCTGACAATCTGCTGCTCCTCCCACACAATCTCTCCCCTCTCTCTCTCTTTCTCTTGCATGCAAATTCGTTCCATCACTCAAATAGTTGCTTTTCCGACAACTTCAAACGATTTAAATGTGAAATGTAAATTGTAAAGAAATGTGAGACTGGCCATAGACAATGTGTGTCAATCAGAGCATCAATCCAGCCAGGCATTCATTCATTCTGTCAATCTTGCACAGTGCATGACTCACTGCATCTATTGGCATCCTTTTTTACCATTAGACAGAGACAACAACGAACCAAATGGTAGTTATATATTTTAACTGGCAATCAATCATTGCACGTGTTTTATTTCTTTATCTTTATTTTGTTGTTGTTGTTGTTTTTGATTATGCCGCTCTATAAATGTTTTTTGTACAAATCAGTCAGTTTAAGCCCCTGCCGTGTAATTAAATATTAATTAAAACATTGCGCAAAACAACAACAATAACAACAATAATAAAATTCCTGACAATTTCTACAAACGTCTCCGTCACCCAAAAGTTGCCTCAATTAAAGGCGATTTAAATTTATAGATACGCTGCGACTGCTTGGCGGGCTCTGAGGGAGGAGAGAGAGAGAGAGAGAGAGAGGGGGGGGAAGCAGTTAGCCAATGCAGTGGCAGCACAAAATGGCTTAATTAATTTTAATTATTTTCAATGAGCGACTATGAAATGAAAATTTCTTTCAAGGCGCAACTAAAACTTGCGATCAACAACGCGCTGTCTCGTTCTCTGTCTTGCCGTCTCGCTCTTCGTATTTGTATTTGATAAAAGCTACAATTAAGCAATGAATTAATTAGTAAACATATGGGACTCGCCTCTAACTGTGCAGTTCGCACTCTCTTTCAATTGGATCTACGGGCACCCGCTGCCTGCTGCCTGCAGCTGACAATTGGCAATTGATCGTCGCTTAACCCGCTCCTGTTTTCTGTGTTCTGTTCTTGCCACATTTAGTTGCATTTAAAAACGTATCAATTTTTGGGGTTGCGTTTTTCCAAGCATTTACAAATATGCTTCTAATGTTTGCTTTTCATGTTTGCGCCGCCTGCCTCGACAGTCGAGACAGTTGGTCGCAGATGCGGGTCCCAAAAACTCTTTCCCCTTGATGCCCATTAATTTATTTATGTGCAACATGCAAAGCGATTGACAATACAATACCAATTGCAATTAGTCACAAATAGCATTGAATATGCATTCATATTCATTCGCTTTACTCAAATGAATACTTATTGCATTCGATAATGGCAGAAAAGTAGTCTTGATTAAAGCTGGCAGTTGAGTTGTGTGATTTCTGATTTCTGACATAGCAAATGTGTTTACAGGGTGTCTGCCAGTTGAGCACACTCGGCTGTTGAGTGAGATAAACACAACTAAAGCCAGAAAACTGCATTTATCCAAGTCTACCTTAACATGATGTGCTCACTGCTAAATTTCCAATGCTTACAGGGTCTCTAAAAGTTGAGTACACTCGTTAGTTCAAATGGTGAGCTTATGTACTTTCATAAGTGTGTTTATTTGCTAGCTACATTCATCTAGGCAAAGAAAAGTAGCTGGCAAATATCAAGGATTCGGTCGACAGGGTGTCTGCCAGTTGAGCACGCTCTTCATTTGAAAGAGACAAACAATATAATAAAAGACAGTGAACCGAACTTTTCCAAGAACATCACTAGTTTAAATGCCTATGCCAAATTGCCCATGCTTACAGGGTCTCTAGAAGTTGAGTACACTCATAGCCCAATTATTTTATATGGTTCTTTACGCACTAGCTGAGCACATTTACATTTTCCAAGACGATCACGAGTTGAAAGTCTGTGCTGAATTTCTAATGCTAACAGGGTCTCTCAAATTTGAGCACACTCTCAGTCGCTTAGCATGTCTTGTTGATTTCAAAGTCGATCATAAATTATGAAAAAGAGAAGAAGAAGAGAAACCGTCACAGATCCCCCGCATCAGGTAGCTGCTGGCTGCTCTGGTAACGCCCCAACTTGTCGGCACTTGGGCGCGAACAAGACGCCAAAAGGCAAACGACGAGAATGCCTAAGCAAAGGAGAGGCGCGAATAGCAGTGAAACAGACAGAGAAAGAGAGTGGCAAAGAGAGAGAGGGAGGGAGAGCGAGAACTGCTTGAGCAGCATACCAAAAAGATTTGACAAATCAGAAATGTGCAGTCAGCCAGAACTATTAATCAAACACTCGAAAAACGAGCGAATATAAGTATTCAAATAAGCTGCAAATGTTATGCATAAGGAATGGAATTAAAATTAGAATTGGAATTGGAAAGAATTGAAAAGACAACTGTGCTACAAGGCACTATTAAAACTATATATAGATTGCAAATAGTTAAAACCTAATATGACTTAACATGTCAAGAGATATTTAAAATGAGTGTGCTGTACAGCAGTTGTTTATTCTTTATTTATTTAACTATTTTTGCACGCTCTGCTTAAGTTGAATTTAATGAAATTAAATAAAATGAATTAACACATCAAGAGATCTATAAAACCGCAGCAATAAAGCCTTGATTCTTTATTTATTTAACTACTATCTTTTAACAAAAAAAAAACCTTTTTTCAAGCTCCGCTTTAGTTGAATTTAATTTAAGCTCAGTAAATAAGGAATAAATTTCTGTTTTTATTTAATTTCTGTTTAAATTAAATTCAACTACTAATGCTTTAAATGTTTGTCCGAAAAATATATATTTTAGCACGCTCCTCATAAGTTTAATATATAAGAAAAGAACAGAAAAATAAATAAAATGAATTAATAAATCAAGAGTAATTTATGCGTTATTTATTCAACTAAAATTGTACAAAAGTAAAAACATACTTTTCTTTATACATTGATTTTAATAAAACTAAATATATAAAATTAACAAATCCTATTAATAGCTTAAAGAAAATAGCAATATATATATATATTCAATTAAATAACAATGCATATTGTGAACAAATTAAAATATCTAAAAAGAATACTGCTCTAGTAGAGCTATAATTTATTTGTTATTCATGCAACTAAAGTTGTCCATAATATATAACTAATAAAAATAAATGTAAAATATTAACAAATCAAATCATTTGTTATTAATTTAACTCAAACAGATGAAAGCAAAAAGCATTGTGTATTTTTTGAATGAAATGGAAATAAATATTGCGAATTAACCATTTCAAAGAGCTGTTTAAAAAACTCAAGTTTCGCAAATTATATATTTTTTGGAAGCTTCTTTGATGTAGAATTTATTAAAATTCAATTGATTCCCTTTTGGTATTCAATTTCAATCCGTTCTTACTCATAGCTGGCATTGTCTCGCCTCTGCCTTGGCCATAATTCATAGACACATTGATTCAAGCGACAAACTGTGGGTTTCTCACCCTGAGTGTGCAATAAGCTGAATTATTTAGCATTGCATGCAATGTGAGGATCATAATAAAATATAGCATAATACAAAATACAAAATACAAAATACATGCTGAAATGCGACATCCAGTTTAGTCAGCTGGCCAGATGGCGAGATGAGTCTTTAAGGTCTTTAAAGTAGGGGTTGTATTCGAATTGTCGGCATGCACTTAATAAAAGTAGGATTAACAATTTTATAGTTGCAACTGTCTCACTCGCACTGCGCCACGCTAGCTGTCTCTTTCTGTGTGTGAATTTTCAACAACTGCCGCTTTGTTGTCTTCTGTGTTTTGTTTTTTTTTGATGTGTCGCCTTTTGTTGGGTTAGTTGTGTTTTTATAACCAGTTATTGAAATGCTGACAGCTGCAAGGACAGTCGAAATAGAATCCTGCTAAGCTTTAGAAGATCCAAAGCCAAGTTGTCTTTAATCGAAGCATCTTAGAAAATTGATTCGAAAACTGGTTTATAATTTTGCCTAATGTCATAATTTCAGCTGTGTGGTATGAGAGCTGAATAAATAAGTGCGTTATTAAAATGTGTCTGCATCCATAAGATACTTTTGATACCTCTATCTCTCTCTCTCTCTCTCTCTCTCTCTCTGCATCATTTTGGGGCATAACTTATGCATCAACGCGTACAATTCCGAGCATAAATCGCGCGCTGTCACCCAGCAAAAGACAACGACGACGATACTTGGCTTTTGTCATCATCAGCAGCAACATCATCATCGTCATCATCAACATCCAGTCATCCATCCAGCCATCGGAGTCCCAACTAGCAGCTACAAACTTTGATACCGTCTCATTGCGTCGTCTCTTTATATCTTTTTTTTGTTTCTTTGACTGTCGTTAAAATATTTTTGGGTGTGTTCTGTATTTTAATAGCGCTACGAGCCGCGTGCGCATTGCTGCCACTTCCTTTCGTATCTGAAACACACACCCTGCTCCCCTCTATCTCTATCTGAACTGAACTGAACTGGCATTGAGTGTGTTTAATTTCTTTCGAATTTGTCAAAAAAGTAACATGATTTCTGTGTTTACTTCAAGTCGAGTTGTCTGTGCATTTAGACTCGTTTCTCAGCTAATCCCTTGTGCGACTCGCATTGAATTATTAAAACCTAATCTTGATTACATTCACACACACACACACACACACATACATAAGTCGAATTACAGGGGAGGAGAATCTTTAATATGCCTTGGGATTGCGATCGCACGAACTCTTCTTTCTCAGGTATGTGAGGCATAAAAAGTTGCTAAAGCAACTCCCCCACCTTGAGAACTGCAGAGTTTCGCTTTCATTGTTGTTGTTGTTGTTTTTCGTCTCCTTTTTGCTGTCTCAATTTTAGTCTCAATTTTAGGATTAAAAATGTCGTCAGCATTTTTTAAGCTGAATTCTTCTCAGATCATTTGGCATTGACTTAATAAAAAAGAAACACAAAAACACACCCAATCTCATCCACTAATTTAACGCTTGACAGTTGATTTGGGTATTCGTTTCGATTAGGTAACATATTCAATACATTCGATATCGATTCGTTTCTAGAACATTTTGCTTACCTCTAGTTTATTTCAAATCAAATGCAACTGTGTGCAATCATTGAAATTGCTCAGCTCTGATCAGTCACCCACCCAAAACCAACAGCCAACTAAAAGGCAAAGCGAAAATATTAATTTATTAAAATTTAAAGCGCATGACTTTCAGAGCAAATGGCACACAAACAACAACAACAACAGCAACTAGCAAAATAAATTGCTATGATTCATGCGTCACACTTGCGCATAATACTTGGCTGGTAGAGGGCCAGAACAGAAATGAACACACAAGTCTGCTGCAAGTTGCACGACTGCCAAATACCCGTACTGGACTCTATACAATTGGGGTATAATAGTGCTGTTATAATGACGGCACTAAAGTGGCAAATTGCATCTTTTTCTATTCATTTCTGTTTTGTTGGCAAGCAGGTAAATAAAACAATCATTTCAACTTTAATGTAGACCATTTGAGTTTGTCAACTAAAGTGAAATTCAATTTGATTTAATAAAATTGTTAAGCTTTTATGTTGTCTATGGAATGTGCCAAAAATATAGTTGAGCTCTATATGTAGTAAATGTCTGTATGAAAATGTATCTACCTATATAATGACAGCGCATCTGTTTAAGAAATAAATGCTGCTGATAATTAAACATTTTTATGACTATAATATGCATAGCAATTTTATTAAATGTCTTGCATATTGAATGCAGTAATATGCCAAATATAAAATGATAAGGTATATATTTGACATACTTCAACAAATGAATGAATCCATAAAGTTGTTAAAAAGCAAAAGTTGAATTGGACAACTGAAAAAGGTTTATATTAAATAAAAGTATAACAAATATAAAATGGCACAAATACTCATTTATTTAAATATATATTAAGTAGCACAAATACACATTTATTGAAAATATATTTAACTAATAAATAAATTGATAAATGAAACGAAATGTAAAGTGAAACTAAGAAATTGTTTCAGCTGTTTGGTTTGACAAAGTTATATATTAATTAATACAACGGAAAAAAGTATTTATTTTATGTTAACTATAACAATTGAATACCTGAAAAATGCACAATTTATAGGAAACATTTCAAATGTTTAAAAACTAAAAGCAAAGTAGAACTGAGCAGTTGTTTCAGCTGTGCAGTTGGACAAGGATGCAAAAGAGGTCCTGCGATAAACGCAGAGATTTGAGATTTGAGATTAGCCAACTGTTGTAGAGTGTGTGGTGCGGGTATTGAGACAAAGGGAGCAGTCGGTGAGGCAGAAGCAGAGCAGAGGGAGAAGGGAGCAGGAAGCAGGCAACAGGCCAAGTGGCACGTGGAAGGAGAGAAACAAAAGGCGCGCAGTCGCAGATGCAAAGAGAGAGACAGCAAAAGAGAGACAGAGAGAGAGAGAGTAATGCAGTCAAGATTGGCGTTGGTGTCGAGCTGCTGTTTGGCAGTTGCCAGTTGCCAGTTGCCCGGCTGCCCAGTTGCCCAGTTGTCAGCTAAGTTGTTGTTGCTATCTGCAGATTTGTTGCCTGGTTGCCGCCTGGGTTGCCTTGTGGCATGGTGGCATTGTTGTTGCCAGGCCAAGACTATGTGGCTAGATTCTAGATACTCTTGCTCTGTGTGTCTCTCCAGGTGTGCACCACAAAAATGTTGCAAGCTGTGTGTCCCAAAAACTCGCGCAATTTGTTGCATGTTGTTAAAGATATTTGTTGTTGCTGCTGTTGTTGTTGTTTTATTGGTTTTTGCAAATATTTGTTGAATTTGCGTTTCCAGCCCAACGGAGCGCGCCAATGTCGTGTGTCAGTTCTGCAAAGGCATCAACAATGGAGAGAAACGAGAATCGAGACTAGAGACTCGAAAATCGAGACTAGAGAGTTGAGAATCGAGTGTCGAGTGCCCAGAATCGGGCCAATTGTTGCAGCTACTGTCGATTCAGTTGTTTCAATGTGTCATTTGTGATGTGTGCTTTGTAATGTAATGACAACTTAATTAAGGCTATCTATCAACAGACTTATTTAGTTTAGTCAAGTTCCCCATAAACGAGATACAATTAGCAATTAAATTCCCGTTGACCTAATGCCTAGCAAAGTCTTTTCGACTTATTTCTCAATTAATTTACCTCTTTTCGACCAGGTACTGTCTTATATTCAATATGCGCCGTAGATAAACGCAATTACCCGACCCAGGTACTTTATTTGTTGACAACAAATGAAAGACCGAAAATCACTCGCATGACTTTAATTACAATTTAATATTTATTTAGTTCGATAAGCGGCACAATTATTGTATAACATGCGATCTAGATATGACTACACCTAGTCACACTCGCACTCGCACTCACATTCATTCACACTCATTCACACTTTTACAAAATATTCAAGAGGGAAAAAATTGTGTAAATTTATTTAACAAGCCATTTGCGCCTAATTAAAATTTAAACCTTTATGTATTTTTAAATGCTGTTGCAGCCTAAATAATCTGTGCAATTTGGGTTAAATAAATATAATAATTATTCAATTTGAGCACCCAAAATTAGCTCAAATAATACCAGAAAATCTGGTCTAAATTATTGACTCTTCTTTAAGTAGGAAATGAACAATTAATTATGGATTACTTGCCCTAGAACAGACTTATTTTAGGCTGCTTTATTTACTCAAACAAATTATTATATATTTACTATTAATTTAAGAAAATAATGCAGCCTAATATTGCACTTAAGTTTACAGTTTAATTATTTCAAAATACAAAGTGAAAAAATGTTTAAAGATCTCATCTCAAAAACTGATTTTCTTTTCGTTTAATTTAAACTTTAATTAATTGCAAATAATTGATTTAATATTTGGTAGTTGGCATCAAATTGAAAGCGAAAGTTTTTGACAAATGAAATGCTTAATAATATTAATATTCTTTCATTATCAACGCCAGCTATTTGCTGAACCTTAAAGCTTTCATTGACATTAATGTAAATATGTTTTAGCTGACAATTTACTTTAAATTAAGTTGAAGTAATTTGTGCATTTTTATAATGCGAGAGACCCGTTTGAACTTGTGTGCGATGATATGGCCCAGTTTATGGCATATTTGAGTTAATTAAAGGCCGTTAAGCGAAGTGAAGCCAAGCAGAACGCAGTAGGCAAAGTACTCGGGAATAGGGTAAATAATAGAAGACATGATAAATGCTTAAGTATTGCCAAAGGGGTGCGTTTGTTTTTAAATTTTATTTTGTTGTTATTTTTATTGTCGTTGTTGTTGTTGTTGTTGTTTATCAGCTGAGACCAATTGCCTAGAAATTAGTTAACACATTTGTTTTGCGATTGTCGTTATTGTTGAGCTCATAATTAAACAATTTGTGCGGGTATTTTATGCCATTTGAGGGGCACATTTAAATTAATTTCTCTTTGGCTTTTAGCCGCCTGATAAGCCATAAAAAAAAGGAAATAAGAAAACACGCCTAAATCAACATTTGCAAAAGCACAAGCGCCAAGGCAGAGAACATATGTATTACATAGATACTTACCACTGTGTAGATACAATATCTGTGTATCTGTGAAATACATTGCCGATAAGGCGGCTCAAAAATGTGCAATTGCAACAGCGGCAACAAGTTGCCACAGCTGCCACATGGATATATGTACATATATGTGTATAAATTTGCTACGATTTGACACAATGTGACGTTGCATGGGAAATGAGCATTAGAACCAAAGACCCCCCCTTTTGTACTGGACTGGCCTGGCACAAAAGCGGGATTTAAACAGCATTTTTGTTCTCACTTATTTGTTGTTTGATAAATTTAAATAGCAAAAGGAAAAGCCAAATGCGTACGTGCAAAGTCATAAAGAAAAAACATCGAGAACAACAACAACCATTCATGTTTTGTCACAAGGCACAACAACGTGAGCGGCAATTGTGCACAACAACAACAATAACTACAAAAGATACAGATACACAGTATCTACTTTAGTCTGTATGTGTGTGTGTGTATGTGTGTGTGTGTGTGTGTGTGTGTTGAGAGAGCCTCTAAGAATTATATGCGTGTCTGCATTTCCATTAAAAATGAAACTCAACTTGCATTTCAATTAAAGCATTGCATAACTCAACTCAAAAACCAAAAGATACAAAGTATCCATTCCACTCTCTCTGAAAAGGAAAAATTGAGAAAATTGCTGACAAACTCAGAGAACTAATTGATAGGCTTGTTTGTCAGCTTGAGTTCCGAATAATTGGTTTATTAACAGCCATAAAAATGTGCTCTTAGTTATTGATAATGTTACATTTGTTTGTGTATTCTGAGTGTTTCTTTTATCTGCACTAAATAGTAATAGAATCTGATTTAGATTATCTGATTTAGATTTAGATCTAAATGTTCTTGAATCTCAGCTTTTATATGGTGTATGCTGTGTTTTATTTCCTTTTTTGTTTATTAATTCGGAAACGGAATATATTTTGATTGCCAACGTTTTGATTTACAATTTGAATTCTTAAATTGAATTTAAATATTTTAGTTTTAACATAGTTATTCAATTTAAATTTCAATTTAGACGTTAATGCGTAATATTAATTAGTTGATATATTTATATAATATAATATTGTATTATATCAAAAATGATGTCTTTAAAATTGCTTTGATATTTTTTTCACTGGCTTTAGTTTGATTAAAAAGCATTTAATTGTTTTGTGTTTCTTTAATATCTACAATATATTTGCAACTTCTTCAAAAATAAGCAATTTATAAAACTTAATATTTATCAAATCAGATAATTCATAGATACTATAATATTTGATAATTATGAAGTTTTGAAATGAACATTAAGGAAAATTAAATGCCAAAGCTGACGAAGTTGAAAACTGGAATATGTGATTGACTTTTATAAACTTTGCAAGAAATGAATTAAATTATATTATATTATCTATTAAAATGATCTATTATATTATCATATAATAATAATAATAATATATATTATTATCACAATTTTTTAAACTTTTCTATGCCGAAACTTTTGTGCTGCTTTGTTTGATTTTGTGGTTTAAAGAAAAAGTAATTCAAAGTTGGAGCTGCGACTTGGTGTGCTAACTAATTGAAGCTGTTCGATCTGTAGACACACACACACACACATACATAGACTTATAAACATGAATATGTATGTGTCGATGTACAAACTGAGTGAGTGAGGAGCTGTGTGCACATTAAGATCAGATACAAAGATACATTATCTGAGTTGAGCTGCGTCTTCGCTTTGTAGGCGGCGTTTGGCGCAATTAAAACGCTTAAAGCTAAGCAGCAAGTCAGACAGAGAGACAGTCAGTCAGTCAGTCAGTTAGGCAGTCAGTTATTCAGTCTCGACTCGACTCGACTCGACTCGACTTGACTTGACTCGACTTGTGTGTATGCTACTTAAAAGATACATGCCACACACTCTCGCCTCGATGCTGATCGTTTGGGGTGCCTCGAAGACGTTGTTGCTCTCTTGTCTCTTGTCTGCGAGTATAGATAGATATAAATAAGCGATACGTGTAATTCGGGTCACTAACCGTTAACAATAAATTTCATTTGTTTAAAAACAACGCCAAAGGGAGCGAGAGACTTGTGAGTGCGATTGTCGATTGTCTTTTGGCTCCGGGAGCTGCGTGCTGTAAAAAGCAAATATTGCTACGAAAAAATTGACATCTGATCATTTGTAATTATTATTGCGCATTGCGACATGACATGGCAGCCACTGGGCGTGGCTACGACTCGACTCGATACGACTTGACTCGACTTGTCTCGACTCGATGCCATTCGATTCGATTCGATTCGATTCAATATGTAGTCGTTATAGTATAGAGTAGTATCTTTACCGCATTGGCTGGCCAATTCAAACGAATAGCAAGTATTGGTTGGCCAGGCATTTCATACGATATAGTACACTCTGGATATGCATTCTAACTCCCCTCTCCCCTCTGCCCGCCCCTTAAAGTAATCATAATGATTTACATTGGGTTCGTTGAACTCGTTCAATCAATCTTAGATTCGGCGCATGGAACAATTAATGCCAAAATAAGAAGAAAAAAAACCAACAATAACTTGAAAAAAATAACTTAAATCTGTAACCACATGGCTCACAGCCGAGGGGGAGGAGGGGGAGGGGGGGGTGGTAGAGGGGGGTACAAGAATTTGAGGCTTTCTTTCATTTCATTTGTAAGTAGTTTCGTCGTTTGAAGCGTTTCAGTTTTCGTTTCTTAAGTCCAAGTTAAATGGAACCAGAAATTATTTGAACGCCTTCAAGTGCTACACACACACACACACACACACTCACTTATGTACATTTACTTTAAAGTCTAAGAAGCATAAAGTCATAGCGTAATCATGACTTGATGCGATTATAAAATGCTACAGCAGCAACAGCTCCAAGTACAAAAAGAAATTAGATACACACACACATACATAATTCTATCTATGTGTATGTGCAGCAACAACAATAAGTCTCAATATTCAAATGAATTTTTGGAAAGAAGAAAAAAAAAATGACTAACGAAAATTGTGTATAGTTTTTGGCTTTTGGGTCTTAGAATTGTCGAGTAAGTGAGTTTTGAGACCAAGTGAAATGCTTAAAGAAATGTTAACCCACATCAAAAAATATCTCAACTTAACACACACACGCACACACACTCGCACACACGCACACTCAAGTTATAAACAATTAAAGAAACTTTTGTATAGAAATTCAAAAGTGGCAGCTACGAAAAATGTTCAAATGCCAGTCAGCAATTGGTGGCAACTGCTTTAAACTTGGTCAGAGCGTGTGGAGGGGTACGGGGGAGGGGGAGTTGCCTGAAATGAGTTATGTTGTGTGGGCGGCAACTGACAATGAGCCTGCCAATGGCCAACACAGTAACTTTCCCAACAATGCCAACTAAACCAAGTAGATAACCCAAAAACTCTGCGCTCGACATTTTGAAGTTAAATAAATAATATTAAAGTTAAACAAATACAATAAGTATGTAAACTTGGTTGCAGTTGAATGATTTAATGACAAATCAATTGCAGATGACTTTCCAATTAGTTATGACTATAACATTTGGTGCCATCACACGCCCTAAAACAATAACAAATAGCAATCGAAATGGGAGTCAAAGCGACGGTGTAATGAACTTGTCAGCCATGTTTAGGGTGTGTGTGTGTGTATGTGTGTGTGTGTGTGTGTGTGAGGCGGCCCAAAGAAAGTCAGCAGACAGACTGAGTACAATGGATATAAAGATATGAGTGTACTCGAATGTACAAATACGAATACGAATGCGAGTCTTAACCACATAATGACTATTCAAATGCGAGCTGCTCCATTTGTTTCCAGGCCGATTGAGATGGCGATAGTCAGTCAGTCCGACAGTCAGTCAGTCAGTCAGCTATAGCAGCACATATAGTCAAGACTACAACATTGAGTTGGTATCCAATGGCATAGGTAATCCATTTGGCTTGCCGATATCTCTGCAGCTGTCACGGCGACACTACAGAAACAACAGACATAGCATAGTCTGATTGAAAAGTATGCGCACACTTGGCCAAACTCAACTCGAGGCAGCTGCAAACCGAACCCAAGCAAATCCCAGCCCAATTCCGATTCCAACTCCAAATCCCCCCTCCCCCTACCCCTCCCCCCGTCTGCCTATGTGGGCTGACTAATGAAACACAACCCAATAATTTAGTAAGTTGTTCCTACGCATGCGCAGCTCAACTTTACAGTCGATGCCTCAACAATTGTCACAGACAACAAAAACGAATTACAAGAACAGCGCAAAACAAAAAAACTAAAAAAGAAGTTGCAACTGTTTTTTACTATTTACAACGAAGTGTGTATACGCTTTTGTAAATATATAAAACATGTTATAAAGTTAACTAAAAGAAGTTTGTAAAGTAATGATTTTGATGAGGAAAGAGTTTTTTGTCTTGTAAATAAATAAAATAAAAATGAATTTCGAAACATATTTTTTAAAACTTATACAATATCACAAAAAAAGAGCTCAAAGAGGTGTCCTTTAAATAGTCGACAAATTTGGCAAGAATAAGTTCTAATATTGTGTCTGCAATGCTGGCAAGTTATGCATGAAAATCTTTGTAAAATTATATTAAATAATTATTACAGGATATTGGTGTTACCTTAGCTATTTATTTAAAATATTTGGCAAGCAAAAGTTATATATTGTGCTTGCAATGTGAGCTATTAAGTATGAAAATAATTCAGTTTTTCTTCAACTACTTTTAATTAACTTCATTTTAATATTATTTTGAATTGCCTTAGTTTTTGTCGGCTGCCAGTAGCTAAAATAAATATAAAATTATTACTATTTCTTCAGCTTAACCAGGCTTTCATTTTAAGCACAGTTGAACTTGCTTCAAAAAACACTGCAATTCAAACAGATCACTAAAGAAGCGTTACACTTTGAGCAGTCTAGCTAAAGGACTCTCGAGCAGAGTATCACGAAAATGAAATAGAAAAAATGTCACTGAACTCGCGACGCGCGACGCTTTTTCCAGCCTTTAGTTGTTGTTGTTGTTATTGCTTTTTTTTTGGGTGTAGGCCAGGCTTGAGCTGGGAAGTAAACAAAGGCACGTTTGGTAAAAAAAAGTAAGATTTTTTTTTAGCTAGTTACAATTGTAAGTAGCACACGACAACGTCGGCAGCGACGTCGACTGCGAAGCTGTTGAAGCAACTGCGCAGGCGCGCGTGTGCGTCATGAAATTAGTTTATTTGTTTGCATAAGTCGCTTGTATGTGTGAGTAAGTGTGTGTGTGTGTGTGTTTGTAGCAATTTCTAATAAATTTGTTGTTGGCAGCGCCAGTGTCATGCACACCTGGAGCATAATTCGCCAGCCATGAGTCAATTTCCGTCAGCTGCGACGACGACGACTTTGTCCAAATTATAACAAAACTGTTCGAGTTATAGTTACGAGTACTGCATGAATATGAATACAAAATAAAAGTAAATGAAAAGGCAAAATGCATATACATATATGTTAAATGCGAGTACTCGAAAAGGGTAGTGGGGCACAGCAAAGGCAAAGCACTCTCCGCTACCACTTGAGGCAAAGCGGCAAAGCAGCAAAGCAGCAAAGGGAATGGGATTGGGATTGGGAATGGGAATGGGAACTGCGACGTTAGAACAATAAACACTATACAAATCAATGCTCGATGCCACTTGAATTCATCCAGAAATCCGAACCAGAGACAGAGACAGCGAATGCAGCAATCTCAATACCAATTTCAAATCCCAATCTCAGTCCCAATTTTGGGGTTTTTCTACTTGCTTTTTTTTTACCCCACTTGAACGTTCGATGACATTTCAGTTTTTTCATTTTCTTTCTCTTTGATTTTTTTAGTTATTCTTCTCTTTGGTAATTATAATAAAACATAAATTTATGCTGAAGAGCCAAGAAGAAAGAAAAACAGAGTTGCCCTGTAACAATTTGTTGTAATTCATTTTAATAGCAAAAGTCGAAGTTAAATTTAAATTTTAGTAAATGTGAGAGAGAGACCTTTTTGAAATTCAAGTAAAGTGAATCGAATGGCCCTCCCCTCTCCCTGTCACTCCCCTCTAGCAATTTCCTCGAATCTGTAAGATCATTATTCAAGTGGTACAGAGTTTAATGATTCCAGTTCATGTACTCTACGACTTCCAGTGCCTAAATAAATATGCATGATGGCTCGCTGGATCGCTGGCTCTCTGCCCTCTTAGCTGTACTTATATTTGGGCCCTATAAAAAGATGTTTAGCCTCAACTGTAACAGGGCTTTAACACGACTTTGACAAAAATAGTTCACTGTACAATGTACAGTATACAGTACATGTGTATACACACAATAACTTTGTTAATTTGCCATAATTACTCTTGACTCACACACACACACACACGCACACACATACTGTAGACAGTTAGTAACTGATTTTTTTTGGTTTTGGTTGTGGACCCCTCTCACAATGCCGTGCTTTATTTTAAGGCACAAGGTTAACACATATTTTGTCGCCGTTGTGTGTAGGTTCCACAAATTGTAAAGCACTAACAATAATTATTTTTGGTTTTAATATTAAAAAGCAACAAAAGTAACAACAAGCACAACGATAACTACAATAATATATAAACCAGTTTGTGTTGTTGTTTAATTTCAATGCTTAATGGTCACAATTGATTGGAATGATTATTTTTATAATAAACGTTTCAACTTGTTATTGACGTGAGAGACGTTCACTGTCAAGAAAAGGCGAAACACATGAAAGAAATAGTAAACGCAAATGTTATTAAATAAGGCCAGGACATTTAGCTAGTTAGCCAAAAGTTAATTATGCATTAGATATATTTTTAAACTTGACAAAAGTAAGACATGTTTGTTTGTGTATTTACAATCGATAATGAGTATATTTTTGAACTAGAAATATCTATTAATATTTGCCAATTGAAGCGGGATACATTACTTAAGGCAACTCTGGTTTTTAGCCATATTTGTCAGTTGCCAATTTCTCAGCTGCTATTCTCAACAATTGTCTCGGCCACGCCCCATGGTTTGGCATTCAAAAAGCGTTCAAATGTATTGTGCGGGAGTCGTTGAACAGTTTTTAATTGAAGCCCAAAGTATTGCCATATTATGCACAATAATTATCAACTCTTAACAAATATGTAGTAAATAATAACAATCATCATCATAATCATTATCAGCATCGTAATCGTCATAATAATTTGCGTTCGCTCAATGACTAAGTTGACTCCCTAATGTATGTACTCATATGCTTGTGCACATTTATTCATATATATGTACGAGTATACCCATTAAATACTCATACATATCCATTCAAACATTCCTTCATACATGCAAATTGTAAATCAGATACGGCATAAAAATATTGAACACATGGCGATGGAGCAGCGTTAAGAGAGAGCGAGAGGGAGGGAGAGAGAGAGAGAAGTTTGTGCGGGTGTTTCTGGATGCCCGAAGGGGGGTTGCTCGACAGTGGGGGGAGCAAGCTGAAAAATCGAAATGAAATGAAATTAAATAAAGCACAATAAAACGTACTTAAAGATTGACGATTTATGCCAGCGCCAGCGTGCACAGTGGTACGAAGTTCATTGTTAACTGTCAAGTTGTAGCCGATTAAAGCGAATGTGGCTAAAAATACATACATACATATTATAAATAATTGCTCTTTGGAGTTTATTGCATTTATTAGGTTGTTGTTTGATAAGCGCATTATTTTAATGTTTTCTTATCTAAATATAATAATTTTTATAAGAGAAAAATTTCTTAGTGCTAAATTTATTCAGTAAAAAATTGAAGTTCTTTGACCGACTTAGTCAATTTCATATTTATTATACATTTTGTTTTTTAATTATTTTATTTATCACAATAATGACTGCTAACTTTTTTCAATAAAGAATTTAAGATCTTTGAACGACTTAATCAATTTAATATATATTATACACAAAATAATGACTTGACAAGAAAATATGGAATTTCGTAAACAACGCAAATGAAGTTGTTGATTTTGTTTTTATAATATAATAATAATATAATAATATGTATAATCAGAAATTACAGCAAAGTTTGCCAAGGCATCTTCTGTTCAAAAAAGGTGGATTTCTTTGCTCATCTGAATTGTGTTCAGTTATCTACTAGCTTCAAACCAAGGTGCCCAGCACAAAATACATACTTGTATTTGATTTCGAGTGTATGTGTGCTGAAGTACATGTGTGTGTGTGTGCCCGATTATGAAGAATTTGAGCGAGTGTAGTCGAGTGTATGCGATCTTAATATAATTGGCTGTCAGTGCGACTTTTGATCGCCCCCCAGATACACACACACACACACACACACACACATACACATACAGAGAGAGACTGGCAGCAAAATGTCGGCAGCTGTTTGTTAGCCGAATGTTCTTAATTTAATAATTTTTTATACATTTTATACAAATGCATTTGAAGCCATTGTTATTCACAATTTCTTGGCCCATTTCAAAATGGCCTGTAAACATTTATAATGCTCTTCTCTCCCTGTCTCGCCCTCCGCCTCCTTTTGGGCCAGCAAATTGCTGGCTGTCTGTTTGGCTAATTGAAAATCAATTAATGTGGCCGCATATTGCCACCATATCAGACAATGTCAGTGGATGTCAGAATTCAACCACAAAAACAACAAAAAACAACAGCAAAAAGTGTGTGTGAACGAGACAGAAAAGAGAACTTGAATCCTTTTGTTTTTTTGGCTGGCAATGTTTATTGATGTGTGGAATTGATGTCGAAACTGAGGTTCAATGAATCTTCAAGTGAGTCTTAAAGCATTTCACAAGTCTCAAAAGCGTACAAGTTTTGCATGCCCAAGTAGCTCTTAGCGTTAATATCAAAAACTGGGAATGGGTGTGGAAAAGGATGTGGGAATTTAGAATTGAAACTGAACTCGGCATCTATTGTTTTTTTGCAGGTGAACAAACAGTATACGGCCAACGATCTGGAGGCTTTTATGAAAATCGCCGCCAACTGGCAAAGCACCAATCACAATTTGCTGGAGGGTGTCGATTTGAAGCAAGGTAATGTTTAACAAAAATCAATCATTCAATTAACTTATAAAATTAATTATTTATTCACACTTCTGCAGAGATGACACAGTACATGAACAGCCCATCGATGAACATGTACAAGAAGCGAGAGCGCACACAGAACTGGAATCATCAGGAGAAGAAATACTTGCTGGATCTGTGCCGCAAGGATATGCGCATCATTGAGAATAAACGACTCGATGCCGGACTGACTGCCGTCAAGAACAAGGCCTGGAAAATCATACATCAAAAGTTCTCCAATCAATTTGGCACAGATCGCACCTGCAATCGCCTCAAAGAGCAATGGCGTCGCATGAAAGGTAGTTAATAATTGTAAAGTATATATCAAGTAAGTTTATATTATACTTAAATATTATACACTTTTAGCCTGCACACGCAATGAGATACTGGACTATAATAATCGTCTGGCCAGATTTGGTGCCGAGGTGGCCGATCGCAAGAAGCCATCGCCGTTTACATTTGAGGTTTGGGATTTCATGCAGGAGGCGAAAAAAGCCTGCAAATCGGAGGCATTGGATGGCATTGATTACTCCAAGATACCGCTGGCACTTGAGGAGGACTTTGAGTATCGCGATGACTACAAATACAATGCCGATGAGCATGACATGGACGAGTAAGTTGCCCATCAGCACATACATCAGCAATGCAGCTCTAAACTAAACCCATTTTGCAGCAGCCGCACACCGCCACAAGAGCTGTGCGATGTGGACATCAAGGAGGAGGAGACTAATGAGACCTTTAATGAAACGTATAACAATCACAGCAGTGACATTACCATCAATGGTGAACGTCTCAGCGTCTCGCCCAATCACAGTCGCAATGGCCTGCACGAACCCGAGAGTCCTGCTGGCTCGGCGCTGGACACTAGTGCCGTTGGCGGCGCCTTTTTGCCGCCCACTGGCAACGACATGTCCGGCTTTCAGCCCAGCTTCAACATGAACAACATATCCGCCACACTGGAGGCGCTCAATGCCCTGCGCAGTGGACAATTTCCCAGCGCTGCAGCCGCCGCAGCAGCCATACAACAGCATCAGGCTCAAGCTCAGGCCCAAGCACAGGCTGCAGCCATGCAGCAGCAGCAGCAGCAACAGCAGCACAATAACAACAACAGCATCAACAACAATAACAACGAGGATGACGATGAGTTGCCCAAACCGTTGGCCAAACGTCAACGCACCAGCAGCAGCAGTCTGGCCAATGAGGAGCAATCGAGCACATTGCCATTGCCACTGCCACTGCCACTGCCATTGTCCACAACTGTGCCACAAGCCGCAGACAGTCAAGCGCTGGAGCGCAGTGTCAGTGGCGTGGCAGCCACATGCAGCAGCAGCAGTGGTGGTGGCAATGTCGCTGTCACGGCAGGCGGCAACTTTGAGATGCGGCTGTTTATGGAGATGCAGAGCAAGGAGCATATGATGCGCATGAAGATACTGGAGGTGCAATTGCAGGCGGCCAAGCATAGTCGCGATCTTGTGGAGATTAACAAGACGCTGGCGTTGCAAAAGCTGCAGGAATTGGCCAGCAAGAGGCAATCCAGTTAGAGGCGACATGGCGGCTGGGCGCTTGTTAATTTGCATCATCATAATCGTTTTTGGATCGTTGTTTTAGTTAGTAGCTGTAACTCTTTATAGCACTTAGCACATAGCACGTAGGGCGTAGCTAAAGTTAAAGTTTAGGCTAAGGAATTCAACAATTTTTGTAACCAGACAGATACACTACACTACACAAGCACACACTTACAATTGAGCTGCATTCACAACATTCCTGGCATTGTTTTTGACCAGTATTTAAAAGCTAGAAGCATATACACTCCCATACACACACACACACATACGATACACTCGGACAGCCTGTAAGCCAGTTAAACAACAGTTGGCAGCTCGTTTCAATTCCAGCTGCAGCGGCGCACAAAAGTATGCCATATTATTTTAAAGTTTCAAAGGACACTCGCCACACTCTCTCTCTCTCAGCGCACAGCAGCAGCCCATGCAGACAGCCTACCTCACACACACACTGATACATACACACATACACACACACATACAGCTGTGCTGAGAGGAACAGAAGAGAGCGTGCATTGAAAGGCGTATTTTGTGGCTCTGCACTTGACCAAGTCAAGTGATTTTTGAATACGCCCGCGCCCGCATTCAACTTTTTAGTTTGTACTTAGTTCTAGTTGTAGTTGTACTTGTAACTCTTTCTCCAAGTTGCTCAAATGTACACACACACACACACGCATACACTCTGACATACACTACTTACCACAAATGTATTTTAAAATGTACTTATACTTATTTTTGACTTGAGTTCGACTAACGAAATGCACAATTCTTTTTATCTTATTATACTTAGTCCTAAGTTACTCACAAAACACCCAACTATTCATATCTATTATTATTATTATTATTGTATTATTATTATTTGAACGAAATTTGTATGCTGATTTGTATTTATTTTGTTTAGCTCTAATGTCGCAATGTTTTTGTCCTGTAAATGCCATATTAATTTTCAAGTATCTTCACACACACACATTTAATTGTTTCAAATGTTGTTGAGCGCAAACATACAAATATATATATACACATATATATAGATATATATGTATTAAAACATTATCTTTTTGGAAGCAGCATTTTTAATTTGTTTATTGGCTTCAGATTGTACATGAGAAATGAAAATTATTTTGAATAAAAAATCAACAATAATCATATGTATTCCCAGCCAGTGTTAATCAATTTTTGTATTTGTTTTGGGCATTGTTTCTAACTGCTGCAAGTCTGGCACTTTTTCAAGTAGTTTTTTATTATTAAGCAGCCTTGCATCCACATACTCTTGCTGCAGATGGATGTACTCTCCAATGAGGGCCAGCAGATTGCGCTTCTAAGAATTGGACACCAATTGTAAATCTACTTTTTGAGAGAGAGTTTTTTGTTTGTTATGTACTTACCTGGACTAAATCATTTATTTGTTTGTTCCAAAGATCCATTTGCTGGCAAAGAAATTGCAATAATTAATCTATGGAGCATATTTAGTATTTATGTACCTTCTTCTCACGATTCTTGAGCCGCTCCTCATCTGTCAACAGGCGCAGCTGTTGTGGTAACATAGTTCCTCGATTCATAGGATTTGATGCCACACATCTGAGCCTGATACAGCTAAACATGGTTCAATTTCGAATTTGATTTTGTTTGTTTTTGTCAAATAAGTCTACAATGCCAATGCTTCCTTTCTTTTTTTAAATTCAAAATTTGTAATTCATGTTAACCAATAAATCAATTTATTATTGTGAATTATCGGTTTGCTTTGTTATATTGACTTTGTCTTGAATGTTCAGATTTTGCTCATTTTCCATTTTAACCAATCCAACTTTATTTTTTTCCATTCTAGCGCGTAAATTGCCGAGTTGTTCCATTTGCTGTAAATATTATAATAACAATTAGAAGAGAACAAACAACATATTCGCAACAGACAATTTTCCAAAAATGCGAATTCTCCAAGGCTTTGGCTCTATTGAACATATCCTCATTGAATTTTCTTAAAATATGAGCGAACTTAGCACAATCTGATGGTGGCTTCAAGAAGTTTAGAGTCATAAAAGCACGCAAAGCATACTGCATTCTGATGATTTTGATAATAATACAAAAAATATCCAGAAATTAATTTAATAAACCGAATGTTTCATAAACTTTTATATAATTTAGAATAATGAATACATCTGAAATGTAAATAGAGTGAACACTTTTTTACTTGTAACGCCTACTAAGTCAAAAAGAAGTCATAAATCTATTTCGTTTAATCGATCTTCTTTCTCATCAATCATATCTTCAACTTTTGCCATTTGATTCAGCAATGTTTTTATCTTCCTCTTGAGTTTCTTTTCCTCACTAAGCTTTGCTTTCACCAGAACCATTAGCTGCTCGTATTGCTTTTGATAAACGAAAAGTATCAATAATAAGAATTGATATAGAGCTCTTAATAGAATACACACCAATTTGAGAAAGTAGAGATTATCACTCGAGATGATGTCTTTTTTATAAAATCTTCTGTTAAATCTATTGTTTAAAAAGTTAGTATAGGCATTAAAACAATTACAATATACTTACTGTTTGTCATAAAATAATCGCTGGGGCTTCAAAAAGTTTTCAACACTCTTATATCGGAAACCAAGCAAACTTTCCATGTCCAACTTCAGCACTATTCAAATTTGGAGTCTCAAAAATATAACTGTTCAGCTATATAGCAAATTCAAAAGGTAATAATTATAAAATTATTTCCATGGATTACTGAGAAATATACGATTTTCAACTTTACATCGTCACAGTTTTTGCTTCACAATTATTGTCAAGTCCAATGCAATTATTATTATTATTTTCCATGTCTATTTACTTCACACGTTTCAGTTTTTTTATTTCTAAGCGCCTTCTGAGAATTGCTTTTTTCAATCGTCTGAGCTGATCATATTGCTTGCGTTTAAAAAAGATTACAAGCATTAAAATAAAATATGACATTTTATATAAATTACTTACTATTCTTAGAAAGTATGTGTTTTCTCGTGCTTTGCCTCTCTTTTGAAGTTCTGTTGTATAATATCTAGATAGATTTCATTTTGTAAGTTAACTATTCCTTGTCAAAACAAGAATCGGCTTAAACTCACTTAAAATATTGTATGTAGCATGTTCTTTGAGGTTTCAATGGGATAAAAATATTGCGACATGTGACGCCTAAAAAAGTCATAATTTTTTAACGAAAATAAAAACAGCTTTTAGACAAAATACTGTACAAATGATTTTGAATGATATTTAACTTGAAAAGTATTTCAAAGAAGCACAGAATGCAAATTTGAAAAAGGGTGTTAGCAATGGAGTGCAGATAATCTATAAATGGAGATCTCCTTTTGATAACATAATTATTTACACTGGTAACTTTACAGATTTGTCTCCCGTTAGTAGCATAATTGTTTACAGATATGTCTGCCTATGTTATGGCCTACTAATATACGTATAAATAGATCAGTTCTCTGTTACTGGCGCTCAGTTGGTGGCCAGCAGTCGTAGGATCCGGACGTGCAGTGCAGAGTTCCTCTGAAGTGCCAAGAAGAAAACTTCTAATTAATATTATTAACTATATTATAGTACATAGTATATACACTATAGACATACATATATATATACTATATACCATATGTATACATTATATATTTTTTACTATATATGCGAGTACAATCTATTATGTATTATATATTATATATACTATGTACTACTCTGCACTGCACGTCCTATATATATATATAGTCATATACCATATGTACTATGTACTATGTACTATGTACTGTGTACTATGTACTATGTACTATGTACTATGTACTATGTACTATGTACTATGTACTATGTACTATGTACTATGTACTATGTACTATATACTATGTACTATGTACTATGTACTATGTACTATGTACTATGTACTATGTACTATGTACTATGTACTATGTACTATGTACTATGTACTATGTACTATGTACTATGTACTATGTACTATGTACTATGTACTATGTACTATGTACTATGTACTATGTACTATGTACTATGTACTATGTACTATGTACTATGTACTATGTACTATGTACTATGTACTATGTACTATGTACTATGTACTATGTACTATGTACTATTTACTATGTACTATGTACTATGTACTATGTACTATGTACTATTTACTATGTATCAAACGAGCGACGTCTTCTCGTTCGGCATCATTCAGTGCGAGATACTTGCACGAATCGAAGCTGATCCGGATCTAATGCCACGGACTGCTTCCTTCGGCTTGGATTACTTGGCATTTGTTGAACTCTGTCCAATGGATCCAATAATGTTCTTTGTGATGTACAATTTAGTTTTATTGGTAACCACACGACGTTAATTAAACATTTGAGCATAATAATAATTCATTGCAATTTTCAGAAGTTCAAAATGCAGCAAAGGATTGGTTCTGTTGAAGGAAAAATTTCCTTCATTTCATTCATTCATTCATTTTCTCCTTAATTTTTCTCCTTTGCATTTGTTTTGCTTTTCAATTTTTCAATTTCATCATCAAGCTTCTTGATTTGATCTTTAATGCGTTCTTTTTCTTTAGCTATCTTTTTGCGTAAATCCTTCAGTTGCTCCCGTTGCTGTAATAAATATAGAGTGAGAATTTCACTTAAATTATTACTTAAATATAATAAAATCAAATGTGATTCAAACCAATTTCAAGAAGTGCACATTTTCTTTGGCCTTTCCCGCTTCACGAATTTTATCTGAGTATCTGTGGAAGCTTGAATTTTTATAAAATGTTCCGTTATTAGAAACCACTCACCTGATGACCTGTTGAACGTGTGTATAATGTGAATACAAAATTTTGTTGCTCCCTGAGACAGATTGCATAATTACATGCATCATGCTCGTAAAGAAAGTGGAATTTTGAGAAGTGAAAACTGCTGAAAAAATGTGTATATATTTCAAAATTGAAGGTTAACGGAAAGTTAAATTGTTAATCGAATTATTGAATTAAGTCAAATGACGTCTTGTCGAAATGTTTTATATCACTTTGATGGACCCACGAACAGACAGACGGAGAAATATATGCTCGTGTTTATTTGGCAAAAAATATCAAAATTAAAATCACGGTAGATACAATATTGCAGGACGCTACTGTGATCATCAACTACAATTTTGTATTGCATACTTTGGCGCGACGCAAACAATACAATGCTTTATTAATTGGACAATTGGACGAAAAAGAAACACATTTACGTAATATTGCACTTCTTTTATCTTAAATGTCTTGAATTCAAACTGAGAGCAGACTTTTTATGTAAATGAACACCTTAAATTTAATGCACATTTTAAATGATAGAGAATTTGGATTGGTTTCAATTTTAAAGTTTTTTGGTTTTCTCTGCTTTTCTCAGCTGGCGTTTTACCCGTTCGATACGTTTTTGCAACTCATGAATTCTGGCATCGAGCTCCTGTCGCTCATCAATGGCTTTGCTTTTCATTTTCCCTAGCTTTTGCTGTATCTAAGCATAAAGAAAAACAATCAAATAACTCAAACAGTATTGAGACTATGAATACGAGTACAAACATGTTTCAACACATTCTTATCATCCGAAGACCGCAAACTCCTTTAAAAAAAATAATACAAATATAATATTATATAAGCTGTCAACTTCATGAACTAAATGTTGGGCCAATACTCACCTGATATTATGCAGAAACGGACTTCTTTGAAGTTGTCTTCGTGCATTTCTGCATATGGAGCTTAGGAGTCGTTCCATTGAGTTGCCAAAACTTACAAGAAATTGTTTATAAATAATTTTGAATACGAAACTAGAACTGACAACGGAACGAAAAGCAAAGCAACTGCTGCCATGTTGAAAATTGTGTCATATGATCTAAAAGTATGTTAGTTTTGCATCCTAATGGTGTTCATCAGTCTTCTTAATTATGCGTGCAGTGTTTCTTTTTTTAATACTTTTAATTTTTTCATCCAATTGATGCATTTTCTCTCTTATCATATCCCTCTCCTTGATTATTTTTTTGCGCAATTCTTTCAAATGTTCTCGTTGCTAAAACAAATCAGTTGTCTGTTAAAAAATTGTAAAAAAAAAAATAAAAACAGAAACCACACTAACCGATTTCAAGAAGTCTATGCTATCCTTTCCGTTGACTAATTGATAATTCTTTTCAGAGTATCTACAGATCGTTATTTGAATAACTAATTACACTTTTCTATAGCTGAGCGAACACTCACTTAATCTTTTGTTGACAGCACACTTGATGGAACTTCAATAATCGATGCATTTTTGCTACCTTTTGCATAAATTGAGCCATAATTTTACGAATTGAAAATTTACAATAATTTAAAAAAAATAAAAGTAGGAATCTTATTACAATTTTGAAAGCCAAAGCAAAGTTGAGAAAGTAGTCGATTCGAATGTACACAACACAAAAGTAGAACAACATCATTTATAAATATTATAAGTGTATTTTATAACTTTATTTTATTTGATCGCAAATGAGGCAGAAGCCTCCAGTTTAAGCGTACATTACATGGGGCTGATTAGGCCGCCGTATGGGAGCATCGTAAATGAACGGCCGATTCTGTATGCGTCCTCCAGTTGGTGGGCCACTTCTCCAGCTGTTGCCACGACTGTCCCGCGAGGGCGTGGCAAGGACGGCAGGCAAGAGGCCAACAACGGCACAGAGCGCCAACAGCAGACTGCAGATAGCCAGGAATTTCATGTTGATTTCGCAAAACACTTTGTTCTACTAATGAGCACAGATGGATGGCTCACTCTCTATATATAGACATATACCTATAATAGGTATACCCAAGTAAATACGTAGTCTCAGTTCACTGCGACTTAGTGAAGCCCCGCGAGTGATTTCTTTCAAGTCAATTCGGAATGCTGATAACCGAGCACTTGCTGCCTCTTTCAGTCTTATCAGTCTATCCCTTATGTTGACTATTTGATGCTCGACATGATTGTTTGATCTCCTCTGCTGGTGGAGATGCCGTCATTTTAGTGATATGCCTTTGCATCTGAACATTGTCGTATTCCATTTGCCTGATGCTACGCGTTAAATCGGTCAGCATGGACTCTGCAGATCTCTGCTTCTGCATCAGCGTCTTGGAGCGCGCTTCCAGCTGAGAACGCTCCTATAAAGTTAAAGTATATAATAAGCGTACAAAGTGATGCCAAAGGTAATAAATACCAAGCGCATTTCTTCCAGCTTGAGGTCTACATTGTTACCCATGATATTAGCCACGTTGAAATTGGACTTGATCAAAAATCGCCTAATTGTTGCAAATAAATTTATATATTTTAAACCTACATAAATATTTAGTGTAATACATATTTACCAATGAGCAAAGTCTTTGGTTTGGTTAAGAATTTTGCGAATTAGATTAGACATTTTTCTTTCTGCCAAAAATATATGTCTATTCTATATTTATTTGTACACCTATAACCTAAATTTTGAAATAACCAAATTGAAATACTTTTTAAAGCTGGTGACAATATAAAATTGCTTGCTTTGTAAGCATGTATTTTTTTTCTTTAACAGAGGTCGCCACTGTGCAATAAACTCTTGCAATAAATGTTGCATACTTTCAGGCAGCAGATGATGTCAACTGACTTGAGAGCCACAACGATGGCAAATTGACTAAAGCTAAACTGTTTAAATACTCTTGAATTGTAAATTATGGAATTCATAAAATAATGTGTCTGTTTAAAAACACTTTGGAATTCTCTTAGTCACTGTCTTCTAAGCTACCTGCATCACTGCAGAGAGAAGGCACCGTAATTAACACCGTTTTCATAGTATCAAGATACCAAAGTGATAGTACTGAGTTGAATACTTTTATGGCAATGACCTATATACAAATAAGCCTGAAATAAGAATGTGCTTGATTTAAAAATGATGCAATTATTGTGTAATTTAATATTGTTTAGCACATTGATGCCAAATAAAAAACAAAAAAAGCTATCAATTAAATTGTTTCCTCATTTTAAAACAACGGTTGTGAAGCAAAAACATTTTGCGACTCAAATGATAACAATCAACGTTAATTTACAGTTGAGCGAATATAAATACAAAACCGTAAAATGTAATGAATGGCGTTTACAAACAAATTTGGAAGCTGTTAATTATTAATGTAAGCACAGCAAACCAGTTTGAAGCTCCTAAATATTGCTAACGATTCGCAGAAGGATCCATTGTCTTTTAAAATCCAAGCAACTTTCTAAACTTTCTCACTTTCATACTATATGCATAGACTGGGCTAACCTTAGAATCGCAACAGTTTGAGAAATTATAATTTTGAATACGTTTAAAAGTTGAAAACCTGTTGACGGCCCTACCATAAAATTACGGAATTTAAAAAATGCTACCGCAGTCAGTTAATTTCCAGTTTAACGCAAAAACAAAAAGCGCAAATATTAAAAACAATTTTTATTATTAAGCACACAGTGTATATCAAATCGCATATAGAACATCATAAAATATTAGTAAAGATAGAGAAATGCATTTAAATGTAAATGTTTCGCAATAAATTGATAGACTTTGTTAAGCTTCCAATACAGTACAGAGACGATGTTCACTTGTGCAAATTGTCGAGGAATTCCTTGTGACGCTGAATGGCCTCCTCGTGTTCCTTGATCTGCTGATGATGGAACTCAGCCTGATGGATCTGGTCGTTCTTCAAGCGCTCCAACTGCTCCCTTTGCTGTAAAACGCAAAAAACACACACGTCAGAAAAAATATGAAAAAAATATGCACAATAAAAAATATAATTTATGCGACAATGACAATATTGATAAATGCATAAGCACAAATACCTAATTATAAGTTGCTGATAATTGCAAACGTCGTATCGTATGCCAAAGTGGCTCCCTAATAAAGCCCCTTAGCCATGGCTTCAAATTCCCATTGCCTGAGTGCGGCACGAATATTAAGTAAAAATTATTTTAGCACGCATACGTAAAAATAAATACAAACAAATATCCCAAAAAAGCAAAACAAAAGACCAAAATCGTCAACCAAGAGACAAGAGTCAAGTTTAAGTCTCGTCGCTCATGCCATTTAGCTATATTATTATCTTCCAAAGCTGGTCAAGAATGAGCAAGTAAGAGAGAGAAGATTCGCTTAATAAATTTTGCGGGAAAAACACTGTCAACAGCAGCAGAGTTGAGGCATCTGCCTGTCATCTCATGCTGAACCTGAACCTGATGCTGTATCGGTTATTGGTCTGCGTTGATTTCGAGCCCGTTTTAGTTGTTAATTGGCAGCCAAAGCGTCACAAACGTGACCAAAGCATAAGAGATTCACCACGTTTAAAGCAATTGGCAAGAAAGTAGAATTTGAACTCAAGGCGAATTGTTAATACAACTGGCCAAATACGCGTAACAATACTAATAGAACGTAAATACAGCTAATTAAATGTAAATAATCATGAATGCGGCATAGAGTGGGACTAGACACTAGAATAAAGCAACTATCAGTTCCAAAAAAAAAACAAAAATAAAATATTAATAAAAAGCTCAAAGCAAATATAAACAATATTCCAAGTATAAAAACTGTTGATAAGCTCGTTGACCATTCACTCCACCCAAAGCATTGACAATTGATCAACCATTCGAGATGCTACCGCTACGAGCAACCTTACAGCTGCTGCTGCTCTGCTTTTTTGGCTCTACTCTGGCTCAGAGAGGCTACACCCCCGGATTTGCCGCTCCGAGTTTGCCAGCACCTGGACGAGCTCCTGGCGGCCTACGTCCGGTGCGCACTGTGGAGACGGTGAAAGTGTGGCGCCAATTGGAGTACGGCTTTGTCACTCCACAGGATCGTCAAGAGGCCGAAGCGGCTGGCAATCTGGTGCCAGAGAATGGTACGCCCATCGATGTGCAGCCGCATTACATGCCCAATGGTCAGGTGCGTGTCTTCACCACCATTCCACGCTTCGTTACTGGCATACCCTACACCCTGGCCACCATCTCGGATCAGCAGGGCACCAATGGCCCACAACTGCAACCGTATCCGAACTTTGCCTGGCACAACAACAATGGGGACGACTGTGATCGCATTACGTCCGTCTTCCGTGTATCCGTAAGTTGTTGGAGCAGACTCCTCTGCTGATCACTTTGCACTCAGCTCCTTGCTATTTGCCTTCCAGATCACCGAGTGCAACCAGATGTGGGTCATCGACTCGGGTAACGTGGGTGGCGTTCAGCACTGTGCGCCGCAACTGCTGCAGTTCGATCTGAACACCGACACATTGATGCATCGGTTCCGCTTCCCCAACAACACCTACACCCCGGGTGCCTCACTCTTCATAGCGCCCAATCTCTTTGTGCAAGATCCTCCGCCGCGTGGCAATTGCGCCCGCACAATGATCTATGTGCCGGATGTCTCGTACCACGGTCTCGTGGTCTACGATCACAGTGCGAACGCTGCTTGGCGTGTCGAGCATCGATTCATGTATCCCGATCCCGATCATGGCCTGCACACCATTGCCGGCGAGAGCTTTACTTTAATGGATGGCATCTTCACGGTCAACAACGACAAGCGTAATCTCTTCTTCCATCCCTTGGCCAGTGTCAGTGAGTACTCGGTGCCATTGAGCGTGCTCAACAATCGGGCGAACTGGGCAAATGGAGTCGATGCCATGGCCGATCAGTTCAAGCTGCTGGGCAGGAGAAAGAGCGAGTGTGCCACCTCGGCGATGGATAGTCGCGATAATCTCTACTGCGTCACATTCAATCCCATCAAGCTCTTTGCCTGGAATGTCAATACACCATACAACACTCGCAATTTTGGCAATTTACCAGCAAAATCCAATGAACTACAGTTTGTCAGCGGCATGAAAGTTGTGCAGAATGTCGGGGGCCAGGCGGAGCTCTGGATGCTCTCTAATCGTTTCCAGAAAATTGCCTCCGGCACTTTGAATGCCAACGAGGACAATTTCCGCATATTGCGTCGCCGCTTGGACGATATACATAGCGGGGTTTTCTTCTCCAGCGACGATGATCTAACCAATCGTCTGGTCTTTACTTAGTCCTTTTATATTTAATATTTTAATCGCATCTACTTAAGTAAATATCGGTTTTTCCATGGCCGGCATCAATAAAATACACATTACATTAATCAATTATGCATGCTATCAGTTTTACTATTTTGTCGCCAATGATCTTGCTACAAGTTCAAGATCGTCTTATCGCCATTGTTGATGCTGCGCAGTGAAGATGATGATGTGGAATTTGAAATTTAATTGCGGCAACTCGTTAGCCAAAATAAAAACCGGATCCGATTTCAAATGAAATAAATCAAATTAATTGCTATATAATTAAAAGTAAAAACAAATACTCTCTACACATAAAATGCTTGTAAAAAGCTGACAAATTAGAATAGAATGAAGACATGTTTGCCGTAAAATAAATATATTTAACGAAACTCAAAATAACAAACAGCACATTCCTCCCATTGTTGTTCTGGCTAATCATTTCGTAATTTACAATTAATTCTAGCATTTATTATGATTTTATCATGCAGTAGTTGTGATAACATTCGACTCGGTTGTTGATGCTGATCGAAAATATACATACTTAATAGGAATATAAATAAAAAATACACTAAACAATATACGAAATTATTAGTGTGCAATCAAACGTTATAAGTTTTATTGTATACCATTATTATATCACTAAGCGGCACAGCAACTTAACTGGCGCAGCTGGACCTGATTTCATCCTAAACAAGTAAGAAAGCTACTGTCGAGTTTGCTCAACTGTGAGATACCCGCCACCGAAATATTATATTTAAAAAAAATATACTATAAAAATATACCAAAAAATATACCAAAAATATATCAACATTTTCTTTGTTTGGAATTATTAGCTTGGCGGCACTTTATTAGGTTTATTAAACCAAATAAGGTGCAGCTGCACCTGATTTGGCCTTATCAAAGTAATTCTTTAATAACTTTTGTGTTTTTATCCGATTGTAACCAAATTTTGAGAGATCATTAAGATGGTGATTAGTATTGTGCATACTAACTCAAGGTTCTAGATTTAAAATAACGCTTGCAATTTGTTTTTTTCGATTTGCGTGGGCGGAAGGGGGCGTGGTCAAAATCGAAAACAAACTTGATCTGCCTGCAACAATAAGACACACTATCCCGAAAAATGGGTTGTTTTATCTTCTACAGTCTCTGAGACCTAAGTGTTCATACGGACGGACAGACAGACAGACGGACAGACGCACATGGCTATATCGTCTCGGCTGTTGACGCTGATCAAGAATATATATACTTTATGGCGTCGGAGGTGCTTCCTTCTGCCTGTTACATACATTTTCGGTTGGCACAAAGTTATAATACCCTTCTCCCCTTTGTCTAGGCGGGTATAAAAAGTGTTTCTTGAATCATTTTGGAATATTAAGAATGTGATTGTTATTGTGTATATCAAAATTGAACTTTCTAGACTTAAAAGTACACTTGCTATTGATTTTTTTTTCTTAAACAAGCATGATCTTATAGCCTGAGGTCTAGGTTTTTATACAGACAGACAGGAGGATATGGATATGATAATATCATCTCGACTGTTGATGCTGATCAACTTTATCGTGTCTGAGATGACTCCTTCTATCTAATAATCTAATTTAAAGCAGCAACTCCGTAAACTTTTTGAATTATTCGATTCACTGTACGCGCTGTTTTGTTTGGAAGATAAACTAAAATAAGCACAGCCCTAAAAAAAATCATTATTTGCGGCAAAATCACACTATTTAGAACACCAAAAACCACTCAAGTGACCAAGTGTTTACTCTATATATGTATCAAGTTTGTCTTGTTGAATTTTGGACTGGTCAAAATCGGCCAGCTATAAGTGCAGAAGTCATCCAATGATGATCTTTATTGGGTTTATTTTTAAGAATATAAAAGTAACTTGACTCGACACCTACTTTCTTAAAAACATGTTTGCTAGTATGGGGAAGAAAGAAGAATGAAGGATTCTGCTTAATCTCTTAAGAGAAATTACTTTAGAAGAATTCACTTGAATCAGAATTAAAAGTTAATATTGTATGTGCTTGCATTTGGACAAAAGAAGGTTCAATCAATATTTTGCTCTTATTTTTGCTTATTAGTGAAAAGCTAAAAAAAGAATGGAGTAATTCAAATTTCATTTGGCTTTCTTTTGTTTATCGCCAGCCTACAATAACAAAGGCAAATGAGGTGTTGTTTAATTTGGTTTAATTAGTCGGCTCTCTTTCTTTTTCGCATTTTTTTAATAAGCAAATCACACACGAACATACATACATACATATATACATAATACAAACAAATTGAATGTATTGATTGCGTTATGAATTTGTAATTGGTAAAACACTTAGTTGTTGAGCAGATATAATTAAATTGTTTTAAAATAAATCGAAAATAAATTTACTGATTGAGTGTGCTATTTTAAACGCATCATAATTATTTATAATAAAAGCAATGAATTAGATAAACCAATGCATTAGAGAAGGCAAATACCACCTATAATATTTATATAACATATATAGAAAGTTTATTGCTATGAAAATAAAAAAGCGCAATTGTGCTGTGCTTAAATCAATTGTTAAGAAAGTAGAATTTGAACTGCAGCCGAATTGTTAATATTACAATACACACATACAACGTAAATACAGCTAATTAAATGTCAATAATCATAAATGTGGCATACAAGCAAATATACGCTTGATTAAACCATTTATGAGTTCCAAAAAAATAAAATAAATTATTCAAAAGAAAAACAAACATAAATAATATTCTATAAAACCTGTTGACCATTCATATCAAACCAAGCATTGACAATTGAGCAACCATTCGAGATGCTACCGCTACAACTGCTCCTGCTTTGCCTTTTTGGCACAACTCTGGCACAGAATGCTCCTGGCGGCATACCTCCGGTGTGCAAGTTGGAGACGGTTTACAAGTGGAAGCAATTGGAGTACGGCTTTGCCACGCCACAGGATCGTCAAGAGGCCGAAGCGGCTGGCAATCTGGTGCCAGAGAATGGTACGCCCATCGATGTGCAGCCGCATTACATGCCCAATGGTCAGGTGCGTGTCTTCACCACCATTCCACGCTTCGTTACTGGCATACCCTACACCCTGGCCACCATCTCGGATCAGCAGGGCACCAATGGCCCACAACTGCAACCGTATCCGAACTTTGCCTGGCACAACAACAATGGGGACGACTGTGATCGCATTACGTCCGTCTTCCGTGTATCCGTAAGTTGTTGGAGCAGACTCCTCTGCTGATCACTTTGCACTCAGCTCCTTGCTATTTGCCTTCCAGATCACCGAGTGCAACCAGATGTGGGTCATCGACTCGGGTAACGTGGGTGGCGTTCAGCACTGTGCGCCGCAACTGCTGCAGTTCGATCTGAACACCGACACATTGATGCATCGGTTCCGCTTCCCCAACAACACCTACACCCCGGGTGCCTCACTCTTCATAGCGCCCAATCTCTTTGTGCAAGATCCTCCGCCGCGTGGCAATTGCGCCCGCACAATGATCTATGTGCCGGATGTCTCGTACCACGGTCTCGTGGTCTACGATCACAGTGCGAACGCTGCTTGGCGTGTCGAGCATCGATTCATGTATCCCGATCCCGATCATGGCCTGCACACCATTGCCGGCGAGAGCTTTACTTTAATGGATGGCATCTTCACGGTCAACAACGACAAGCGTAATCTCTTCTTCCATCCCTTGGCCAGTGTCAGTGAGTACTCGGTGCCATTGAGCGTGCTCAACAATCGGGCGAACTGGGCAAATGGAGTCGATGCCATGGCCGATCAGTTCAAGCTGCTGGGCAGGAGAAAGAGCGAGTGTGCCACCTCGGCGATGGATAGTCGCGATAATCTCTACTGCGTCACATTCAATCCCATCAAGCTCTTTGCCTGGAATGTCAATACACCATACAACACTCGCAATTTTGGCAATTTACCAGCAAAGTCCAATGAACTACAGTTTGTCAGCGGCATGAAAGTTGTGCAGAATGTCGGGAGCCAGGCGGAGCTCTGGATGCTCTCTAATCGTTTCCAGAAAATTTCCTCCGGCACTCTGAATGCCAACGAGGACAATTTCCGCATATTGCGTCGCCGCTTGGACGATATACATAGCGGAGTTTTCTTCTCCAACGAGAATGACTTGACCAATCGTCTGATATTTAGCTAATCTTTTCTTATTGTTTATTCTAATACCAACTAGTTAAGAAACTATCGGATTTGTATAGCCGGTTTTTCCATTTTCAATAAAATAAACATAGTATTCATTTATAACACATTTTGTCGCCAATGATCTTGCTACAAAGTTCAAGATCGTCTTATCGCTGGTGCTGATGCGAAGATGATTCGCAGACACGAGGAACGTGTGGAATATGAAATTGAAATTCGGACAATTCGTGGGCCAAAATAAAAACCGGCTCCGATTTGAAATGAATCAAGTTAATTGTTGTATAATCAATAGGAAACACAAATACTCTACTACATAATGAAATGTTAATAAAGAGGGCCAGACAAATAAAAAAAAATGGAAGTTATTTCTGAAGCCAATGTATTCGAATGTGGTATACTCTGCACCATTATAAACTTGAAATAATATTAGAAAAAAATTAAATGTTTTGAAATAACAAACAGTCCAGTTCGTAAGATTTTAACAATTTATAAAGTTATTGATAAATTATTTTATTATTGCTGAAATTGCATTATTATTGTACTGTGGAGAAGTGTCTAAAAATTCAAAAATAATGTGCCTATTTAGTATACCCAAAGTATTGCCATCAAATTTAATAACACCTCGACAACTACCTCATTTGGTGCTCTCTTCCTTCCTTCAACTCTATAAATGGCAGGTGCTGGCAGAAAGTGACAACAAGTCGAATAAGCCGCAAAGCGGATTGGAAGTGTATAAGTGATTTATAAATAAATTGCAATACGTAAGAGGCCAATGGACTCCACTTTGATGCAAATGTGCAGCACAATGTGGAAGATGGAAGTGGCTGGAAATTGTGCATAATTAGACGACCAAATTGCGCAGCTTACTTTATGTATTTTGTTTTTTTTTTGTGATTAATATTATTTTTGTTGTTAATTGACAGCGAACACATACAAATCGGTACAATGAGAATTTCAATGCACGCTCTTAATGTGCAATTAAACCAGTTTAAAACAAAGTTGACCCAATTGACCAGGTCTGGTTACTTTGCAGCCAAAACTTGGGCCGATTGGCGGATTAGAAAGACATGCGCCGTCCACTGGCGACGCAAGCGCAGTTATCGTTTGGGCGTCACATGAAGCAGACTGTACGAAAGTGAAAGGATGGAGTACAAACATTACATAAGGATAATAGCGATAGTCAGCTGCTGTCTGGACATTGGAACAGCTCAATACAGCACAGGACCTGGCGCGGATTTCGATGCCAAGTCACTGGAAAGCGTCTTTGAAGCGCGCAACCTTGAGATGGGCTTTCCCACTCCACACGAACGCGAGCGTGCGCTGAGGGAAGGACTGTACAATCCTAACGGAGTCGTGCCCCTTGATGTGGACGTCTACTACACCCGTAAGTAAGCTCAGTTGACCCTGAGAACCTCTGTACGAGTATATGCCTTTTGCTTGAAACCGGTTACATTAATTAAACGGTATTAAGTTGTTAAATTTATCACAGAATCACAATCTCGATAATGTTAATCTTGTCTGACACAGATGGCGATAAAACGCCCTCCATTTTTGTGACCATTCCACGATTTTCAAAGGGTGTGCCCTTCTCCCTGGCATACGTGACCAACCAGCCGCGGCCAAATGGGACCGAATTGCGTGCCTATCCAAATTACGACTGGCATCACTCCCATGGCGCCGACTGCAATGGACTGACATCAGTTTTTCGCACACAAATCGACGAGTGCGGACGCATGTGGATCTTGGATAGTGGCGAGATTGATTTTGTGCAACATTGTGCACCGCAGCTGTACGCCATTGATTTGGCCAGTGGCAACATGGTGCATCATTACCGCCTGCCAAAGGGACTGTATAAGATGGGCATCAGTCGCTTTGTGACACCCACCATTGAGCTGGATGCTCATAACTGTGATGTGGGACATGTGTATATGGCAGACTCAATTGGCAACGGCATTGTGGTGTATGATGTGGCCGCACAGAGTTCCTGGCGTATTGAGAACAAATACACTGCAGGGCATCCAGATTTTGGCACATTCACCGTAGCAGGCGAGAGTTTTGATCTGTGGGATGGCAGCGTTGCACTGACCTTGACTCCACACGCTCTGGCTGGTCATATGGAGCGCATGCTGTACTTCCACTCGTTGTCAAGTGATTGGCAAATGGCTATACCACTGCGTGTGGTCAATAATGGTAGCTTATGGAAGACTAGCGATGCCACATGGAAGCCAAACGATGTCACCATCGGATTAGATCAATTTATGATGCTGGGCAAACGGGGCAGTCAATGTGTGGGGACAGCAATGAGTGAGACGGGCATGTTACTCTGCGGCCTTGTGCAACCTTCAAGTATAATGGCCTGGAACATACAACAACCCTTTGAACATAAGAATCTGGTTTTGCTGATCCAAGACCCGCAACGGTTGCAGTTTACCAGCGGTCTTAAAATCGTTAGAAACCATGAGGGTAAGGAGGAACTGTGGGCACTATCGAATCGATTGCAGAAGGCTTTTGGATCGGGACTCAATTTTAAGGAAATCAATTTTCGTATCCAAAAATGCGGTGTCCATGAACTGTTACACGGATTGCCCTGCCACTAAGCTGGCTTTTATTTTGAAGCCAGTGTTGCCACTTCAGACCGATTCGATTGATCTTGAGTTTTTAGTATATTTTCGTGCAACCAAACTCCGGTAAAACTTGAGAGTATCATTCTAGGTAGATACAAATTCGTGTGCATATCACATTATTTAAATAAATTGTATTTATTTATGTCCAACAGAGTTGCCTCATATAATTCACTTACCTTCTTGTAGAAATACTCCTCCTCGCGAGCAGCCTCCAGTTTGCCAAAAGCACCACCTGCCTCGCGAATGGATCCACCGCCGCCACCGCCCTTGCCGGCGCCACTGCCCAAGTCGCCAACTTGGCTACCACTCATCTTAGCCAATCTATCGAGAAAAAATCACACATCAGCATATTTTTGCAGTTGTTATGTAATAGTGAAGCCGCAAACACACACACACGCAAATCGCCGGGTCAAACGAATTTTGGGTTTCCAATTGAGTATATCTTATCAGTAACAGCACTTTACGAAAGTTACGTATATGCATGCGTGTTTGTGGCACATACATACGTAAAACGAGTTTTATAATACAATTTAACAGCTACATTTTAGGTTTAAGCCGACAGGTAATTAGCATTTAATTAGTATTGAAGAACTTACTGCACTCCTGCTGGGTATAAACGGGCAGCACTACGACGTACAACGAACATTCTGGTCAATAAGTTATAAAGCTGTGAAAATCTGAAGAAAAAATGAAGGCATTAAACAGACGATGATCCACAATTATACGAAAAGCCCCGTTGCAGTTCACGAAAAAACAAAGAAAAGCTGCATAAATAGATACACGAATATATTTTGGGGCCTTTTGTACATTAAGATTCAAATATATACATATGTAGCTCTTTTGTTTATTCTTTGCACTTAACACAAACAATATTATGTATAAATCTGTATAGTATATACATATATGTTGCGGAATTTTTATTGTGGCGCAAAAAACTTACTTGACTCTTCTGCGTATGAAACTTGTATGTCGTCAGTGTGCCCGAAGCTTTGAGCCGGTTGATTTTACAGTTGCCACTATTTACTATTAGCTTAGGGTTGCCGCCTCTATTATTTTATGAAGTTTATCTATGTGCATTAACCAATATTTTACACAAAACGTGTTTTTAAAGGTAATTTCGCTAGTAAAAATTATCTAGTAAACTTCAATGTTGCGTTTGGAGCTTTTATGTTTTTTCTTCATGAGCAGCATACCATTTCCTTAGTGGCAACGTCACTAATATGTTAGGTGGCAACGCTGTTTACCTACTTGTTAACATTGACAATGGTCACACTCAGTTAATTCTTACAAAAATTGCCGACGGACGCTTGTTTATTTGTTTAAACTTTAAAGTAATTTTACTTAATATAAGAGGTACATTTGTTGTAACAGCACATTAATAAGGTATTACTTCATGCCAAAATGGCCGACGCCGATGATGGAGCTGAGCTGTTGTTTTTTGATACATTCTCGCACGAAGAAGTCACCGTAAGTATAATTTGCATTTTCACGGAATGCACATGTACACAACTATAGATATTTAATGGATTTGTATACGTTTCACATTAAAAGGACATTAATTTGGACTTGGTTCAATTCCCAAAGCCGGTGTTTATAACTCAAGTTCGCATTATTCCTTTGGGCGCCCGGGTGCAAGCGGACTTTCCCGGTGGCGTTCGCCTTGGCGCCACGAACCCCTCAAAGTTCGATTTAGAATTCTTTGTAAACGATTTGGGTATGCCAGGCGCCTCTGCTTTCGAAATTTTGGGTTTGCTGCGATACAACCAAAACGACTGTATTCATCTTGACTGCTCGCAAGAGAAAATTCCAACCGATGGCCTAGTTCTGCGAGGCTGGTACAGTGCAATCACACTCGCTGTGTATGGCATACTCACCAATTCAGTAACGGAACCCATAGCCAGCCCAACATTGCCATGTGAGCCAGCAATTATTGGCCCCGAGATTTGCAATTTAAGTGGAGATGGACATAATGCACTACCTTCCGACGAAGTTTTAAAAGATGGATGGACTGAACCTAGTGAGATGCTGGTGACGACGGCGCACAAAGCCAGTGTAAGCGTTAGCGACTACGAGCATGACGACATTGAATATGGATTGTCGCGTGATCATTACCACCAGCATGCTGATGAAGAACAACGAGAATTGCGTCGCATACGACGATCCACGCATTCCACGGATCATTCGCCGCCACCACTACGTACTCACACGCATTCGGAGAGCAACGACAGGGAATACATACGATGGTAATATTTAAGACAATCCTTTTATATTCTTAATTACTTTACTTGCTTTCTGCAGCTCTCGCGACAAGGCGGCGCGAGATTGGTCTCGTTCTCCTGAGTATTCGAGTCATCGTTCACGTCGTAAGCGGTCGGAACGTTCACGTTCAGATGCAGATGAGCACAAGTGGCCGCGTACACCGCCCGTTTCAATTGATTCGCCCACAAGACCGCGTTCCCCCGATACCATGGACTATGATGATGATGACACCCGCTCGCATTATAAACTGCAAAGTTCGCATGCCTATCGACGGTCCTCAGAGTCGTTGCCACGCGAACGCGAGGAAGAGGAACGTGAGCGAGAACGCGAACGCTCGGATACACCGCAAGAGCAATTCGAGCCGATATTGAGTGATGACGAGATTATTGGCGATGATGAAGAGGAAGAAGATGATGGTGTGGATGCAGCCGCTGCGGCTGAATATGAAAGAGAACTGGAGGTAGCTGCGGCCGCTGCACCGCCAGCCATAGATGCCTTTCAGCCATGGCAGCGTCCTTTGCTATGCTACGAAGGCGACCTGCAGGCACACTATAGTAAAGACCTGGACACGCTGCGACTGCTGTTCAAGAAGCTTTCGCTGCAGATACGCTGGGACAATGTGAACGCCTTCAATGAGGAGCATGGTGGCGTCACAGTTGACGAACGTGAGCAGTTTGTGTACCTGGGAGAGCAGCTAAACAATCAACTGGGCTACCTGACACAACACTACAAACGGCGCAACTTTGTGCTGCAACAGTTCTTCAAGAACGATGAATCCCATATGCGACAGGCTGCCAATGTTCTGCAGATTGCACTTAGCTTTCAAGCAGCCTGCATGCAACCACAACCAGCTTTCAAGATACGGCACATTAAACTGGGAGCACGCTTGGCCGAATTGTTGTGCAACTACGAGCCGCTATTCAACGATCTGCTGCAGAACCACAATTTTGATCCATTTGCAGCCATCTTTAGCCTGTATGATGAGCCCTACATGGCGCTATCCATCAAGTTGCAGCTGCTCAAAGCTGTCTACTCCATGCTGGACACACAAGCGGGCATCAAGCATTTTCTGGCCGAAAAAACCAAGGGCTATCAGCAGATTATTGAATCCATAAAGACAGCCAAACTAACGCGCACTAAATACGCGCTGCAGGCCATCATTAAGAAACTGCATCTCTATGAGGCATTGGAAAGTGTGCGCAAGAGTTGCATTCAGCTATTTGTGCGCAAAATGGAACGACAACCGCAGGAAGTGTATCAGCAAATTGAATTCGCATTTGAAATGCTCATGGATGCATTGCTGGCGAATCAGCTAAGTTTTCAGCAACCACGTCGTTTTCTGCCCGTGTCCAAAAAGTTTGAATTGGTCACGGATCCCAGTGCACAGCGCAGCTTTGCGAATGCATTACAAGCATACTTTACACAGCTCTCATTGGCCGAGTCGCTGCTGTTAATCCTGAGCAATTCAAAGGATCTGCCTGCGACAACATTCCTATGCACATTGGATCTAATGCATGCAATGCTTAAGTCACATGTGGGCATCGATTACTTTGTGGACGATGCATTCGAGGTGACGCAATTGATTGTCGCCATACTGCTCGGATTGGATGAGGTGCCCCAACATGCTACCCAAGTAAAAACCAAAGAGCAAGAGCCGCCAGGTAAATATACACTTTATTACCAATTCGAACTTTTATCTCATGCAATTTCCCGCTTTTTTAGCAGTTCAAACTGAAGAGACGGATAAACAACCGATGGACACAACCGATGGTACGGAAAAGGAAGGTGATGCCAAGACTGACGCTGCTCCAACTGTTGCCATTGATGTGGCAGTGCAAACAGAATCTAATCCCATATTTACGGGCAATGTGTTCCATCAGATTGGGCGAATATTACGTCCCGTCTTGCCACGTTTGGCACGACTGGGCATTGAGCTGGCGTATAAAGTAGAGACACGTTACCATCTAGATGCCATTGTATATACGGCAGCTGCACCCGAGTATGATACCATCAAATTGGCCACGCATATGCACGCCATCTATTCGCAGACTTGCGATCCCGCTGGACGTCAGCATACCATTGAGGTGCTGGGCCTCAACAATAATCTCAAGATATTCATGGACCTCATCAAGAAGGAGCAACGTCTGCAGGGGCAGCGTCAATTGAATTCGCCAGGCACCAAGTACAAGAGTCCTGTCCTCAGTTATGCCGTCGACATGGTCGATGCGTGTGTGCGCTATTGTGAGCAGCTCGACTATCTCATTGAGCATGGCGCTGTCATACTGGAGCTGGCTAAGAATCATGAAACCTTTGAGCCCTCGGTGTCGGCAGTGCTGCAAGAGATGTACGTGTACATGAAGCCATTGGAGGCAATCAATGTGTTCATCTACGATGATATCATACCACTGGTGGAGGTAATTGGACGATCTCTGGACTATCTAACTACATTTCCTGGTGATTTAATTATGGCATTGCGCATTCTACGTTTTCTGGTCACCACAAAGTCAACGCCGCCGCCAGGTATTAAGCAATCCAAGAGACTGGGCACGGAAGAGCTCAAGCATCGCTTTGTTGCTCTCCAATTGTATGCAGCGGACGGAGTACAGCTCATGATTCAGATAATGGAACGACTCTGCACCTATTTTGAGCAACCGGGTATGCATTCGCCCGCCTTGATGACCATACAGGGTGTGCACTGTTGTCAGATTATGTTGCCCACACTGCAAATACTACGCGAACTGCTCTCCTATGCCATACTCTGTCGCGATGGCACCTACAAGGACTTGACGGCCATCGATCATCTGGTCAAGGTCTATTTTCTGCTCTACTATTATCCCACACGCTGTCAAGCTGGCGCTGAGGTAGAACAATGCAAGCTGGAGGTGGTGCAATCGCTATTGGCCTACACACAACCTCATGAGCAGGACGAGGAGTCGTTGCACAAGTCACTCTGGACACAAATGGTGCGCGAAGTGCTTAAGAACATTGATGGCCCTGCCAATTTTATACCCGGTCTCAAGCTGTTGGCTGAGCTACTGCCACTGCCATTGCCCATGTCACAGCCGCTGTGCGATCAGCTGAAAGCACAGCACAAGCAACGCTTGATCACTGAACGCAAACTGTGGTCTGCCCATCTGCATCCCCAGAGCGGACAAATTGCCAAACTGGTTGAAGCGCTGGCACCATCCAGTTTTCCGCAGCTCGCGGAGCTGCTCCAGCGTGTTTGCATGCAGCTGTCTGATCTAGCGCCCAACATGACGCTGCTCATTGCCAAAACGATTATGGAACTGCTGTGCACAGAATATCAGGGTGCCAATTGTATGCCCACCACTAACTTGGAGCGACTGCTGCGTTTCTCCACAAGACTCTGTGCATTTGCGCCGCTCAAGAGCTCAATGCTGTCGATATTGTCGGGTAAATTCTGGGAATTGTTTCAGTCGCTGTTGTCGCTGAATGAGTTCAATGAGACAGTGTCCAACTGCCAGGAGGCAGTGCATCGCATACTGGACAGCTTCCTAGACTCAGGCATCTCATTAATATCGCACAAATCAACGGCACAGCCATCGCTCAATCTGTCTGCTGCATTGCCCCCCAAAGAGCTGATACCACGCATCATTGATGCAGTGTTTAGTAATTTGGCCAGCGTGGAGGTGACGCACGGCATATCCATATTGGCGGTACGCAACCTGGTCATACTCACGGAGCATGAGTAAGTTAACAGTTCTCAATTATTCCATGCTGCTCTTCTAACCTGTCCTTTCCGTCACTTTTAGCTTTACATTTTATCACTTGGCACAGCTGCTGAAACAGAAGATTAGCGAATTCCAGGCCTGGATGGAGCGTGTTATATTGCACAATGAGACGGTGGAATTTAATGCCAACATTGAATCATTAATCTTGCTGCTGCGTTCCTTGACACAAATTGAACCACCCGCAACCATGTCCGCTATGCCTCATCGTACACTTAAGCTGGGCGCCACAGAGCTGGCACAGCTGCTAGAGTTCCAGGATGTAGAGCTGGACAAACCGCCAGTGTTGCAGCGCATACTTAAAGTGCTGGAGAAGCACAAAGCGGTGGCCAATGAAGCGGCGCTCTGCGATTTGAAACAACTCATTCTACTCTACGCATCAAGGCAGGATCAGGAAACGCCTGCCGTGGCTGTACCCACAACAGACGCGACTGCCGAGGGCGATAACAACGCAACAGGCAGCAGTAGCGTCTGCACCGCAACTAGTCCACTCAACGTGGAACCATATCTGCCGCAAGCCGAGGGCATTGTTACTCAGTACGAGGCGCGTCCTATTTTCACGCGCTTCTGTGCGACAGCGGAGAATGCACAGCTGACCGCACGTTACTGGCTGGAACCGCTGCCCATTGAGGTGATCGAAGACATGAATGAGCCGCTTTACGAGCGAATTGCCTGCGATTTGACCGACTTAGCCAATGCGTGTCTGAATCCAGATCTAAATCTCACTGGCGACTGCAAGCGCGTATTGCATTTGTCGGGCTCGCCGCAATCGAATCGCGAGCTAACTCCCACAGCTCCCTGTTTCCGCACACGACGCGTTGAGGTGGAGCCGGCAACGGGGCGACCTGAAAAAAAAATGTTTGTGTCCTCAGTGCGTGGCCGAGGATTTGCCCGTCCGCCACCATCGCGTGGTGATTTGTTTCGCTCCAGACCACCAAACACTTCACGTCCTCCGTCACTACATGTAGACGATTTCCTAGCGCTGGAGACGTGCGGCGCACAACCCACGGGACCAACTGGCTACAACAAAATACCCTCAATGCTACGTGGTTCACGAGTGGGTCGCAATCGCGGCTCACGCGTGTCAGCTGGCGCTGCCTACAGGTAAGCAGAGTGGAGATCATGGTAGACTTTGAAGGCAGACTAAAAGTAAAATCATCTTTGCAGGCAAAAGAAACTGTTGCGCATTGGTTCGCCGTCCAGCTGGTCGGAATCGCCGGGCACTCCATATCGTTCAAGCAATGCCGAATCGCATTTTAACAACAGCGAATCCCATTACACATCGCCGCACTATAGTGGACGACCGCGTGGCCGTGGACTGCGCTCCAGGCCGCCTTATTTGCGTTAGAATGTGGAAATTGCATTTGCAAAATGTATTGTTTATATATATTCGATTTATAAAGTGATTAAACTTAAGAATTCTCTGTAACAACAAATTGCAAGCGCACATCGTGTTCATCCATGGGCAACTCCTCTGTATCAACGATCTGTTCGTTCAGTGCCAGTGCCATAATGGTGGTCTTCTTCTGTGCATATTTGTCCGCATGCTGAGCCAAGTATTTGTCATAGTAGCCCATGCCGTGACCCATGCGATTGCCGCTGCGAGTGAATGCCACGCCAGGTACAATGAACAGATCGATACCATGTCCATTTGTCATGGCATCTTCGCGTGCTTCCTTAAAGTCGGGTTGCTTAATATTCCATTTGGTCAATGGCAACTGCTCGTATTCGCTGATGTCGCACAAACGCACCATCTTCATTTTGGTGCCCTGATAGCTGGGCACAAACACCAGTTTCTCCAGACGAAACATTTCACAGATTATTGCAGTGGTGTCTATCTCATCGGTGGTGCTCAAATATATGCTCACACGTTGCGCCTGACGGAAAGCCTCGTTCTGCAGCACCTAATAGTCAATAAAAGGAGAAATAGTTTAGTTTTGATAGGGAAAAGAGAAATTTGCCCACCTTTGCAGTCACAGCTTTAGACTGTTGGTCTCGGGATTCACGTGTTATGCAACTAAGGAGCTGCTTCATGCGCTTTCTCAGCGCGACTTTTAAGCTATTTTGAATAGCAGCCATGTCAATGCACACTTGGCCTAACCGTTGATAACTGTTTTCTATTTGTTTTCCAATTTAGCCTCTAGGCATAGGTCTCCGCTAATCTCTCTCTCTCCACGCTTATCAGCAAATGTTCGGTTCGCTATAAATAATCAAATACTGTACTCTCTCAAAAATTTCGTAAACAACAACTGCCAGGTCGGCTTTAATTTATGTTTACAAAGTCAATGCTAATCGGAAAAGCTAAAACTTCCCCCGTGAACTTGTATTAAAAAACAATTATTTTAGTGGCTTTACTTTTATTTCATAATTTGTTTTAAATTCATCATCAACCACATGAAGTCAGCTGTTTGCTAGTGACATTCACACACAAAGTCTTTTTTTTTTGTTTGTCATATAAAACACGTTGATAAACTCTAATTGCTATTTGCTAAATCTCATTTTTTGGCTGCATCTGGAGCTTTGTTGTCGGGCTTGGTCTTCAGATTCTTCAGCTGTTCCTTTTGCTAAAAGTATACATTTATATATTGACATATGTATGTATAAATAAAAATAAAACATTCATCTAACCTGCTTATAAAAGAACTCCTCCTCGCGTGCGGCTTCCATTTTTCCAAATGAGCCACCAGCTTCACGAATAGAGCCACCACCACCACCTCCTTTGCCTGCGCCACTACCTAGTTCACCCACATGTGACATTCTTAATTGTCTGTAAATAAATTAGTGCAATGTTTATTTATATATTTAATTGCAAGCAATCTTATGCAATGCTGCAGTCTAAGACTAAGGATGTGTTCTAGCAATTTTCTTAATGGAACTTACTGAATTTGCTTAGAATATAAACGTTGACTAATGTGACGCAATGTAAACATCGTGATTTATATACCGGTAATTAATATAGTATATCCAACTATATATAGCGTGTGATTTATGCACTGTATTTCGAATAAATATGAAAATGTCAGCTGCTTCAATATGTGAAGAAATGCCAACTCGTTTGGGAATCAAGAAATTATTTTAACGGTCAATATACAATTTATTTCATTTCGATAACTTTGAGGCGTTTTGTGTCCTAAAAGGGAATACCTTTATATGTATAATGAAACACAGAGAAACTTTCTAAAACAAATTATTTAGTATTTCGTATGCTTGTTAAGCATTCTCGTCTGTATCACCATGAATTTTAGCACGATTAATCATAGTTTTCAAGCACTCAGTACTCTGGACAAAAGGAAATAAGAAATTATGATTAAGATAATGTCAAATTATTTGCGGACCTCATTTAAGAAGAAAGCTTCTTCATGAATATCTTTGTACTTGTTAAGGCATGTGGTATTATAAAGGGCTGCATGATCTAGGGTTTTCTGATATTCCTCCCAATTGCGCATGTAGTCAGCATTCTTTGAGCTTTCAATATGCTTGCGTATATTACACATGAGCCCCTGATTGATCGAGCTAAAATATTCTTCTTCTTTTAATCCTCCTTGCATCTTGCCCAACCCTCCGCCCAAAAGCAATACATTTGGTAAACTACTTTTTGTTTCCGAGTAACATCTAGTAGAGCACAGTCTTAGGGAGATGAAAACCAATAATAAATCTTAAATGCAAGAATGGCTTTATTAAAATGAAAGCAAACTTACGCGTAATTTAGATTAAAAGCTGGGGTACGTTGAAACAGACCAACAGCAAACATTTTTCGCTTTTTTCGTAATTTATGTATTTTGATGTTTGCTACGTTATTGAAAACTTTCTGGTAACGAATGAAAGTTCAAGGAAACTAAATTTCATGTTAGTCAAGGGTAGCACAAGTTACAAATTTTCTAAAATGAAAGCAGCAATAAAATACATCACAGAACTCCGCGAAAACTACATCCCGGTATCGGTAAGTCAATATTAAGACATAAATTGTTGTCGAGCAAATTAAATAATTTAATAAATTCAATGCGTCCGTTTGAAAAAGACAATCAATCAGTGGTAAACAAAGGACGACGCAAAACTAAACTGGCGGCGCCCAAATCAAAATCAGCGGCTGCGCTCATCAAACGCAAAAACCGCAATGAGAAAAGGAGACAAATCGAAAATACCGATAATTTATCAAAGGAACCGTGCCAATTTGTTCCTGTGCGTCGCAAACCACTCGGTGAATACATGAAGTTGGATGTACCCATGCCAATGGCTTCACCTTCTCCTTCCCAGCACGGTATGCGAATGAGTTATGCCGCTGCTGTCGAGACCGGCCCAGGTGTAAAGGTAATGATATCGCCGCGTTTAAATAAAACAAATTCGAGTAAGTCAGGCCAAGGCAAGGGCAAAACCAGCAAGATAACCGCCAATACAAAGTTCCGGATATTCGATGAGCAACCCAAGTCACATATTGTACGTGTTGATCCCAAAATCTTTCGAGCTGATATGGAGCAAAAGGCAAGAATGAAAAGCTCCAAATCCAAGAAGATTAATAATAAATCGCAGTTGAAATCTATGTCTAATACTCCTCCAAACGACGTTGATATTAAGGCACTTAACTTGCAATTCAAACGACTGGCGTGCAATGCTGCAAGTAATGCAGCCATTGCAATTAAGGGCAATTCATTATCAGCTTCCATTGGACATGCGAGAAATAATGAGAGGATATCCTCAGCATTTGCGGATTCAGTCAGTTATTTAAGTTTTCATCAGAAAAAATTGCAGCGGATAGTAGAACAACAAAGCATTTGCTCGATATGCTTGCAATCACCAAAGGCAATGTTGGTACCACAATTTGAGGACAAGCATTTTAAATATCTGGAGGAATCGGCACTTTTGGCACAAAATCGGACCATGCTTCGCTTGTGGATGAACTCTGATCAATTGATAAGCTAGTATACATTTTTCACATATGTACATAAATTTTTAAAGTTAAATTAGCTATATTGTGTGTTCTAAGTTATGCCTGTCGAAAACTAAATTATCATTGAAATGCGACCAAAAATTGTTGGCTCGCAAATACAACGTTCGATATCATGGTCTTATTTCAAATAGCGGATTATATGGATAAAATCAATTTTGCCAAAATGCTAGTTAATATTTTGAACATATTTTCTTTATTTTCATATAGATTTAAATGGAACAGCAGTTGGTGAGCTATCGCCATTCGTCACACTAGTATTTTTGCTAAAATACATAAATAAATACCAACTGCAGTTTCTTCCACATTATACACATATCGATAAGAATTTTTTGCATAAACATTGCCCTGGTCACACTTGTTGTGTTTAGGTTGATTATTTTCCTTTTTTTTGTTGAGTCGTGAAAAACGTAATTTGATTGCAATGCCTATTTAGTTAATCAAACAGCTAGTGGCCAAAGTGCAAGCCAATAATGTTAACCGTTTGACGGCATTACACCAACTGCATGGCTGCGTCTGTCTAGCCAAACAGCAGCCGAGCAAAGTGAAGGCGAGTGAGGGAGCGAGCGAACGAGTGGAGCGCGTTTTGTGTGTTTTGTGTGTGTATATAATGGACAAGTTAAAAAACAACAACAAAGAACATGCAGTTATTGCATCAATTGAGTGCCCCTATACAAATACTGCTGATGCCGATGTGGACGTGGAAAGCAATAAGAGCACGCCCACTCCATATTATACACCCCTGGACTATCTACAGACCTCCTTTGAGTTTCCCTCGCCCACAACAACTGCATCAAGTGAACGACCAGTTGACGCAGCGCAACTACGTGGAGGAGATGAGGATACACAATACACACCGAAACAGTTTACAATTGCAAACCCAAAGCAGCAGCAACAATCCCAGTTGCCCCAATCGCCGACGACGCTGAATCGAAAATTGAAACGCTTTTCATTGTACGATCGCCGTTCCTGCTCTCCACAGGACGGACGCATCTTTTCCAACAAGGAGAATACAATACCAAAAAAGAGCAGCGTCGATCACGACAACGATCACGATAGTTTGTATTTATCGAAAAGCGAACACAACTCACCCACAATCCTTTTTAGAGATGAGAGCTCTACGACGACACCGAATCTCATTAACGATTCCAGCCGGCTTAGCTATTCACCCAAACTGCTGGCCTCCATAAATAATATTAATCTGAATCATTCACTCTCTGGCTCTCCCCTGAACATAATCAATTCTGCGGGCTATAAAAATGGCAATTTCTTTCGATTCCCCGAAATTGATCATGTGGTGCAAGATCATGTAGGAGTGGCGCCCGCAGCTGCTGTAGTAGCCGCTGAGGAGCCTGACAATCAACAACAAGCAAATGATGCTTCAGTAGTGCAACAACAGCAACAGCAACACCACCAGGAAGCGGGACGCAAAAATCGAAAAAATAAAAATAATCTCACAATACGCATCACAGATGTGCAGCTGGGCAGCAAGAGCGGCAATTCAATACAGCAGCTATCACCATCATCACTTTCCAAACCCAAGACACCCACCATTAAAAGCACGAAGGAAAAGGCACGCTCCTTGGACTCAGCAGCCAATGAGACGGAGTTGTCGATTGTGGTGCAGCACATAAATGAATCTCATGATATGTCAATACCGTGTAGCAGTGGTCATGTTAGTCAGGGTAATATGCTCATACAGCCAACCGCGTCGAGCCTACACTCCACGTCTCTTTCCCGGCTCGACACCCAGCAATCGTTGCACAGTCGCCGCACAACACGTCGCAAGTCACCGGGCATTAATAATAGTGAATGGTTAATGTATCATCGCAGGCAGAACCCATATCAGAGCTCACTGGATGCCGACGAACTTAAATCTGCCTCCAGTGTGGACAGCACCAGCAGTGGTAAATTTACGCTGGGCGCTAATTTGGCGCCACGTAGTGCACACAAACTCAATCCATTGCTGCACTCGTCTAGCACCAATTTAAAAACCTTACCGGAATGTCTGACGCTGGTGGAGTTTACGCCCAGTACCACTGTGGAATCGCCGTTTAAGCAAAAGTCAATGGATCTGCCCGGTAGTCATATGCAGGCCAAAAGCATGGCCAGCTCCATGAATCTGTTGCAGCGCCGTGGTTCGAATCATAGCCTAACGTTGAATCTGCACAGTTCATGCGGCAATTTGATGAACAGCGGCCTCAGTGTGTCCAACTACAGCTTGGGTTCGGTGAGCAACTCCAAGTCCAGTTGCAATTTGGAACAGCAACAGTTGCAACATCAGCAGCAGCATCTGCAGCAGCCACACAACCAATTAACTGTCGCTGCGGGCAGCGCTCAGTGCACACGTCAGGGTTTGTTTAGACGTCGTGGATCAAATCATAGCATCACCTTAAAGAATCATACGACCAATTCATGTGGTGAGCTCAACTCCATGTCCAATCAGACGCCCAGTCATGTGGCAACAACGCCCAAGCGGGGTCTGCTCGAGCGTCGCGGTAGCAATCAGAGTCTTACCCTCAATATGAGTGGCCAAACAATGGGCGGCGGCCAGGAACAATTACAATTGCAGCAGCTGCAACTGGAGCAGCCCAAACTAACCGTATGCAGCTGTGGCGCTGCATCCGCAGCACAGACGCCTCATCAGCGCAAATTCTTTAGCACGGAGAATTTAAACAGCAATCGCGGAGGCAATAGCTCACAATATTTGGATTTCAGCAGCAGTGGCAAACAGCCTTTGTGCTTTGGCTCCGCCTCCGATTTGCAGCCTAGCGAGCAATCCAAGATGAAATCACCAGCTGGTCACGCAGATGCGGCCGTTGTCTTGTGCAGCTGCAGTTGTGCTGCTGGGATCGGTGGTGGTGGCGTTGGTGGTGTTGGTGGTGGCATACGCAACATTATGACCCGTCCTTTGTCCCCCCAAACAACCAGTGAGGAGTTTAAAATTTATTTGGCCAGCATACAGATGCTACAGAGTGCCACTAATCCACTCACTCAATACGATCTGATTAAGCTGAACCATGTATTCGATCACAGCTACAAGGTAAACTTGGATCAGCCGCCGGTATTGGTGTTGGGACGTGATGGTGGCACGCCCACAAATCAGTTGCCGCCCACTTCCGAGGATAGCGAATTGTTGGCCTTGTATCAGGCGGTGGTTAAGAGCATTGTGACGCCATTGCCATCTCTTGATAGCGACGAACAGAAACGCATATTTTGTGATCTGCATAAGGAGTTTTGGGATCTGCCGCTCAATCATCAGGAGAAGCCCATGGTTTTCGGTTCGCAGACAAAGAATCGCTATAAAACGATTTTGCCCAACGAACATTCGCGTGTGCTGCTCGAGAGTGAGACCAGCGAGTTGTTCAATTTGAAGCAGCAATACCAACAGAGCTGCCTGATGCCGCCCCAGGGAAGCGGTGAGGAGCTGAGCAAGGCGACACTATTGGCCAACGAGGATTTGCCCTACATCAATGCCAATTACATCAAGGTAAGTAAGACAGCTGTTTAAAAATAGATCGATATACAAATATATTTTTTGCAGGGCCCAGACTATGTGTCCAAGTGCTATGTGGCCTCTCAGGGTCCCCTGCCCAACACCATTTTTGAGTTTTGGCTGATGGTTTATCAGAATACGCAGCGCTATATACGTCGCTGCCTGGACGGCGGCAGCAGTCCCCATGTGGACAAGTCGCACATCTTGCAACAGTACTATCAGAAGATCGTTATGCTCACCAATTTCACGGAGAGCAATCGCAATAAGTGCGCCATATACTTTCCCATCGAGTTGAATGAGATATTCGCTGTGGCTGCGAAGGGCGAAGTATTTGAGCTGAGCTCGCTGGCACGCGATTACTTTGAGCCGCATTTGTTGCCCACAACGTTACAGATGGACGGCGGCGAAAGTGCAGTGGATTTGGGTGAACTGCAACCGGAACGAGAGCAACAGAACAACCGTTGGCACATTGCTGTAGAGTCGGCAAAGGTAACACTGAATGAAACACTGCGTCGCACGTTGCCCTCGGATGGCAGCTTCTTTTTGGTCAAGAACGTGGGCATTGTGCGACGCAATGGTTACTCGGTGAGAAAGCTGGTGTTGCTGTACTGCATCAATGTGCCGGAGAGTGCGGGTCGTCTCGAGTATTATTTGCAAAAGATTTGCTGTTATCACTACTGGTATCCAGATTGGCCGGATCATCATTCGCCACGCGACATAAATACGCTGCTTGACACCTGTTTGCATGTGCTCAATTTGGGAAAATGCGAGTCAGAATTCGACATCTATGACGACAAGCGGAGCACGTGCGACGCCCATCTAGTCGCACAACGTTTGGACATTTACAAGCAGGATATTTTTAATGCTGTACAACCGCTGCCGATTATTCATTGCTCGGCGGGCATTGGACGCACAGGTTGCTTTACAGCCATAATGAATGCAGTGCGCCAGTTAAGGCAATCTCTGGCTTATTCGCTGACGGGCATGTTGAGCAAAACGCTGACCATGGCGGACATGACGGAGGCACGAGAGGCTACATCGAATGCCGCCGATGCGGATACCGAGAGCAGCTTTAGCTGCAATACAATATTGCATATACGGCACATTGTGGAGCAGGCGGAGGTCGTTAGCTTCGATAAGCTGCCAAAGATGCCAGACATCTTTGTGGATATTTTGGGCATTGTGTGCAATTTGCGGCTGCAACGCGGCGGCATGGTACAAAATTCCGAGCAGTACGAGCTGATACATCGCGCCATTTGTCTCTATTTGAAGCGCACTTTGGCGCTACGACGTTTTTAGATTAAGATGACGATGATTATGATGATGATGATGGAGAAGAACAAAACACCAATTTACTATTTGTAAAAGAATTTTGTGACCCTTATTTTAAAAGCAACTAAGAAAACAAAAAACAAGAACAAGAAATCGCAACCAACCATAACAACAACAACAACAATGCAAACCATGGCTAAAAGAGTCTCGAACATAAATACTTATATACATTAATAATATAGATATGGCATAATTTGTAGAAGATGAAGAAATGTTCTCAATGTTTGCTATATACTTATTACCTATTACTACAGTTTAAATATGATGATTATTATTATTATTATTATTATTACTATTATAAATGTTTATTAAGTGTTTGAATGTATGTATGTTCAATGTGTGTGCATGTATGTATGTACATAAGTGTAAATGTTTCGATATTTTGGTGTGAACAGCAACAACTATGCTTAAACAAAAAAAAACTACAACTAAAGTTAATTAACATTATTATTACCTTATCAAATATGCGCTGGCCCTTTGGCGTCGCTAAAACAGAAACAGCAACAAACAACAAAATCAAACAACATACAACAATGGTGAGTTCGCTATTGTTTGAAACCGAAAGAAGCTCAAACCTTTTTCAAGTTGTCTTGGGGCTTGCTCCCGTTTCTAACTGACTAAAACACCAATTTTTTCGGATTTCAAACTGCCAGCTCGACCGTCGTTGTTTGTGCAGTCGGAACATCTCGATAGTTACAGCAAAAGTTAGCTCTTTCATGACAAAAACCCAAAAAAATTATATTGAAAACATAAATAATGAATTCGAAACTTGTATTAATGTTTATGCAATGGAACTAGTCAAATAAAACTTAGAAACATTTTAAATGTAACTATAAATGTGTAAACAAATTTGTTTTATTGGCTTATAAAAAGTAAGCTATTTACAAAGATAAAATACATATGTATGTATGTGCAATAAATTCAAAATTAACGTTCTGAACTGTTGAACGCATTAAAATACACGCACATTGAAACTCTGAAGGATAGCCGAACGTTAAATACCCTCGCTTTGTATTTTCAATCGAAGCAGTATAAATTTCATTTTAAAAAGTAGATTATCGAACATTTTAAAGTGTTATACTTTTCCGCACAAAATTAAAATAATCTTATTTGCTTGACTGGGTAAAAACAACTATTTTTGCTCTTGCTGTACATAATTGAGATGTGTGGAAAAAACACCCGATATCCGTCGACGGGTTAAAGAAACAGCTGATTCCAATGTACATTAAAAGGTATGCCGAAGTCTAGAGTTCGTTTTAAAGCGGGGCTATCAAAGAGATTTGTAATTGGACGTCGATAAGATTTTCGTCTAGACGCACAATCACAATGCGTCTAAAGTTTAGGCAATTTCGTGCACACTCAAAGCTTCAGCAGTTTACATAGCAGTATGAAAGTAAGCGGTTCAGCATGAAACAAATACAATTATTAAATAAAAACATTTGCAGGTGAAAGTGGCAGTGAAACAAGGAGTTGTTGTGGGCGAGCAGCACCAGTTGCCCAATGGACTGCAATACGAAAGATTCCTGGGCGTACCCTATGCCCAGCCACCAGTAGGAGAGCTGAGGTATCGGGTAAGTCAAGTGCACTTTCTCTGTTTACAAACTAGTTAAAAATTTTGGGTAATCCAAGAGTCCGGTGCCACTGGAGCATTTTACGGAACACGAATTAGACTGCAGCAAGGAGCGCGACGTCTCCCATCAACGTGATCCGCTCATACAAAACGTAGTTGGCTCAGAGAACTGCCTATTTCTCAATGTGTATGCACCCAAAGGCAAGTCGAAAACGCCGTTGCCAGTCATGGTGTGGATTCATGGAGGCGGCTTCTGGTTTGGCAGTGGCAACAATGACTAGTGAGTAAACCAATATTTTTGATAATCGTATTTACTGATATTTTTATTTTCAGCACTTTCCCAGCGCAACTAATGCAAGAAGAAGTCGTTGTGGTTACTCTGAATTATCGTCTCGGAGCCTTGGGTTTTCTCAGCTTGCCAGGAGCGGGAATCTATGGCAATGCGGGTCTAAAGGATCAACGTCTGGCGCTGCAATGGGTACAGGATAACATTGCCAATTTTAATGGGGATCCCCAAAATGTTACGCTGTTTGGAGAAAGTGCTGGAGCTGCTTCAGTGCATCTGCACACATATGCAGCACATGCCAATAAACTGTTCCACAAAGCCATCATGCAAAGCGGCACAGGAAATATGGAGTGGGTGTTCCAGAGAAATGGATCGTACAAAGCACGCAGATTGGCCGAGCTGTTGCAGGGGAAAAACATTGAGCAAGACAGCAATCTGCTGAGCTTCCTGCAGTCGAAACATGTGACGCCAAATGGTATTCTTTCTAAAACTTTGAATGTATTAACGCCTGATGAAAGACGACGCGAATTACCCTTGGTATTTAAGCCAGTTTTGGAAGATGAAACTAGTCCGGACAGCTTCATAACATCAAATATACTCGATCTGATGCATGACAAAGAGCGCCTGCAAGGGATGCCCATAATAATGGGTTATAATTCAGGAGAGGGCATTGCCATGATGTTGAATAGCAGGCGTAGATTAGAGCTTTATGACGAGGATCTGGCACGTGTGGTGCCACGTAATCTTGTTGAGAAACCTGAAGCACCAGAAGCTCAAGAAGCTGCCAATGACATGCGTCAATTCTACTTCAATGGCCAACGGCTGACAGAGGAGCGCCTCGATAATCTGGTGGATGTGTTCACAGACTATCATTTCAACATTGATATGCAGCATGCCGCCGAGATTCATGCCAACCGTCAAACCACAGCACCGCTTTACTTCTATCGCTTTGATTATGTGGGTAGCCGCAACTTGAATAAACTCTTTTCCCAAGGTACAAACCTAATTGGAGCATGTCATGCCGACGAGCTATTCTACTTGTTCCAAATGGCTAATGATGAGATGCTCGTAACTAAAGAGGATGCCCAACTGACTGAGCAATTGTGCCGTATGTGGGCGAATTTTGCACGTCATGGCAAACCTCTGGAGAGCTGGACACCAGTGTCAAGACCGAAGAGCAACGAACATTTTCAGTTGGATTATATGCAGATTGATCGCGAGTGCAAGATGCAGCGTAATCCGGATGCTGAGCGAATGGATTTCTGGCGCAGCATGTACAAAAGATACAGATCTGATTGCTATGGAGCGTTAAGAGCGAAACTATAATTAAAAATTTTAGACCACTACAGCGAAAGTAAATATTCTGTACAGACATACATATACATAAATAAAGTCAACGGGCAAGCTCCAACGTTGCCGTATATTGGGTTTATTGAATACAATTAATGCAAGCGGACAGACAAATAGGGCTGGCTATATTGACTTAGCTATAGATGCTGATCTGGAATATATTTACGTTGTAGGGTTGAAGATGCCATCTTCATCATGTTACATACATTTTTGGTATACGCTATAACAACAGTTTTGTAAGCACTAAACTAAAAAGTAAGTCAAACAAATGCCAGTGGGAAGTAAAGATTGAGAATTCATCTAGTTTTCTACTCTCTTCAACATGAAGTAGGTACAAGTTAAGAGTGAAAATATTTATTTTTTAATGAGATTCGATAAATAAATTCATTAAGATACCCTCAAAACTTGGAGCGGAACGCGCATCAGGCAGAAATTGCTTGATCGACGCTTTACCGTCAACTTTAATGCGTTACGCAGTTCCGCTCAAGATTAAAATACTCTGCTTGATAAGGTATGTAAACAATGTGTGGAAAAAACACCCACTGTCCACTGGTGTGTTAACGGAACAGCTGATTCTTTTACATTTGAAAAGTAGACGCAAGTCTAAAGTTCATTTTTGAGCTGGTTTGTCTTTTGGATTGGTAATTGGACTTCGATTAGATTTTCAAATAGACTCGCAGTTATAATGTGGCTACGCTTTGGTCAAATTCGTGGACACTCTCAAAGGGTGATCAGATTATACAGTAGCATGAAGGTAAGCTGTACAGCGCAAGCAAATTATTTAATAAGATAAAATTAGCAGGTGAAAGTTCCAGTGAAACAAGGAGTTGTGGTGGGCGAGCAGCACCAGTTGCCCAATGGACTGCAATACGAAAGATTCCTGGGCGTACCCTATGCCCAGCCACCAGTGGGAGAGCTGAGGTATCGGGTAAGTCAAGTGCACTTTCTCTGTTTACAAATAAGCTAATAAGTATGAGTAATCCAAGAGTCCGGTGCCACTGGAGCGTTTCACAGAGCACGAGCTGGACTGCAGCAAGGAGCGCGACGTCTCGCATCATAGTGATCCGTTCACACAAAAGATAGTTGGTTCAGAGAACTGCCTATTTCTCAATGTGTATGCACCCAAAGGGAAGTCGAAGACGCCGTTGCCAGTCATGGTGTGGATTCATGGAGGCGGCTTCTGGTTTGGCAGTGGCAACAATGACTAGTTAGTAGTATAATATTTTGTATAATTGTATATATTGATATTTTTATTTTCAGCTATTTCCCAGCTCAACTTATGCAGGAAGAAGTCATAGTGGTTACTCTGAATTATCGTCTCGGAGCCTTGGGTTTTCTCAACTTACCAGGAGCGGGAATCTATGGCAATGCAGGTCTAAAAGATCAACGTCTGGCGCTGCAATGGGTACAGGATAACATTGCCAATTTTAATGGGGATCCCCAAAATGTTACGCTGTTTGGAGAAAGTGCTGGAGCTGCTTCAGTGCATCTGCACACATATGCAGCACATGCCAATAAACTGTTCCACAAAGCCATCGTGCAAAGCGGCACAGGAAATATGGAGTGGGTGTTCCAGAGAAATGGACCATACAAAGCACGCAGATTGGCCGAGCTGTTGCAGGGGAAAAACATTGAGCAAGACAGCAATCTGCTGAGCTTCCTGCAGTCGGAACATGTGACGCCAAATGGTATTCTTTCTAAAACTTTGAATGTATTAACGCCTGATGAAAGACGACGCGAATTACCCTTGGCATTTAAGCCAGTTTTGGAAGATGAAACTAGTCCGGACAGCTTCATAACATCAAATATACTCGATCTGATGCATGACAAAGAGCGCCTGCAAGGGATGCCCATAATAATGGGTTATAATTCAGGAGAGGGCATTGCCATGATCTTGAATGGCAGGCGTAAATTAGAGCTCTATGACGAGGATCTGGCACGTGTGGTGCCACGTAATCTTGTTGAGAAACCTGAAGCACCAGAAGCTCAAGAAGCTGCCAATGACATGCGTCAATTCTACTTTAATGGACAAAGGCTGACAGAGGAGCGCCTCGACAATTTGGTGGATGTGTTCACAGACTATCATTTCAACATTGATATGCAACATGCCGCCGAGATTCATGCCAACCGTCAAACCACAGCACCGCTTTACTTCTATCGCTTTGATTATGTGGGTAGCCGCAACATGTATAAAATATTTTTCCAAGGTCAAAAACTGCGTGGAGCTTCGCATGCAGATGAGCTATTCTATTTGTTCCAAATGGCTAATAATGATATGCCCGTAACTAAAGAGGATGCCCAACTGACAGAGCAATTGTGCCGTATGTGGGCGAATTTTGCACGTCATGGCAAACCTCTGGAGAGCTGGACACCAGTGTCAAGACCGAAGAACAACGAATATTTTCAGTTGGATTATATGCAGATTGACCGCGAGTGCAAGATGCAGCGTAATCCGGATGCTGAGCGAATGGATTTCTGGCGTAGCATGTACAAGAGATACAGATCTGATTGCTATGAAGCATTAAGAGCAAAATTATAAATTAATAATTTGAATTTAAGACTCAGGTCTGCAATAGGTCAGCAATATAAATTCTATGTACTAAAATAGGTAACAACCGAAGAAACTGAGCGAAATTGAATATTATTTCTGGACGTTACTTCGAAATCGACTTTTACAGATTTACAAAACTCCCTTTTAGTATGTTCACATAGATTTGTTCATACATATAAAGTTTACATAGATATACAATAAACTGTTTTATTTTTGGGCAAATTATGGACGTGACTCAGTTATTTATAAGTATTGCTCTTTTTTGAATTATATTATGTAGTTATATATGTATATTTTTTCAATACAATACAAGGGTATTACAGTGTATGTTATAGACAAGCAAATATCTCAGACCCTACATACATATGTATACTTTTTGGCAATTTGGCAATAGTTAGATGTGTGGAAAAAACATCCAGTGGTCATTGGTGTGTTAAAGAAACAGCTGATGTTGTTTACATTCATAAGATGTCTAGGTAACAAGTCTAAAGTTCATTTTTAAGCTGGTTTGTGTTTGGATTGTTAGTTGGACATCGATTATATTTTCAACTGGACGCGCGGTCATAATGTGGCTAAAATTTTGTCAATTTCGTGATCACTCCCATGGATTCATTAGATTGTACAGCAGCTTTAAGGTAAACTGTTAAGCGCCAGGCAAATTATTTAATAAAAATAAAAGTCATTTGTAGGTGAAAGTACCAGTGAAACAAGGAGTTGTTGTGGGCGAGCAGCACCAGTTGCCCAATGGACTGCAATACGAAAGATTCCTGGGTGTACCCTATGCCCAGCCGCCAGTGGGAGAGCTGAGGTATCGGGTAAGTCACGTGCACTTTCTCGGTTTACAAACTAGTGAAAAATTTTGGGTAATCCTAGAGTCCGTTGCCACTGGAGCATTTTACGAAGCACGAGTTGGACTGCAGCAAGGAGCGTGATGTCTCCCATCAACGTGATCCGCTCACACAAAAGGTAATTGGCTCAGAGAACTGCCTCTTTCTCAATGTGTATGCACCCAAAGGCAAGTCGAAGACGCCGCTGCCAGTCATGGTGTGGATTCATGGAGGCGGATTCTGCTTTGGCAGTGGCAACAATGACTAGTTAGTAGAATAATATTTTGTATAATTGTATATATTAATATCTTTATTTTCAGCACTTTCCCAGCGCAACTAATGCAAGAAGAAGTCATTGTGGTTACTCTGAATTATCGTCTCGGAGCCTTGGGTTTTCTCAGCTTGCCAGGAGCGGGAATCTATGGCAATGCAGGTCTAAAAGATCAACGTCTGGCACTGCAATGGGTACAGGATAACATTGCCAATTTTAATGGGGATCCCCAAAATGTTACGCTGTTTGGAGAAAGTGCTGGTGCGTCTTCAGTGCATCTGCACACATATGCAGCACATGCCAATAAACTGTTCCACAAAGCCATCATGCAAAGCGGCACAGGAAATATGGAGTGGGTGTTCCAGAGTAACGGTCCATACAAAGCACGCAGATTGGCCGAACTGTTGCTGGGCAAAAACATTGAGAAGGACACCAATCTGCTGGACTTCTTGCAGTCAAAACATGTAACACCAAATGGTATTCTTTCTAAAACTTTGAATGTATTAACGCCTGATGAAAGACGACGTGAAATGCCCTTTGTATTCAAGCCAGTTGTAGAAGATGCTAGTAGTCCCGACAGCATCATAACAACAAATTTCATTGATGTGATGCACGACAAGGAACCCCTGCAAGGGATGCCCATAATTATGGGTAACAACTCAGCAGAGGGCCTTGCAATGATCGTGAATGGCAGGCGTAAATTGGACCTCTATGACGAGGATCTGGCACGTATGGTGCCACGTAATCTTGTTGAGAAACCTGAAGCACCAGAAGCTCAAGAAGCTGCCAATGACATGCGTCAATTCTACTTTAATGGACAAAGGCTGACAGAGGAGCGCCTCGACAATTTGGTGGATGTGTTCACAGACTATCATTTCAACATTGATATGCAACATGCCGCCGAGATTCATGCCAACCGTCAGACCACAGCACCGCTTTACTTCTATCGCTTTGATTATGTGGGTCGTCGCAATATGTATAAAACCTTATTCCAGGCTGAAACGCTGCGTGGAGTAGCGCATGCAGATGATCTGTTCTACTTGTTTCAAATGGCTAATGATGAGACGCCGATAGCCAAAGAGGATGCCCAACTGACTGAGCAATTATGCCGTATGTGGGCGAATTTTGCACGTCACGGCAAACCTCTGGAGAGCTGGACACCAGTGTCAAGACCGAAGAGCAACGAACATTTTCAGTTGGATTATATGCAGATTGATCGCGAGTGCAAGATGCAGCGTAATCCGGATGCTGAGCGAATGGATTTCTGGCGTAGCATGTACAAGAAATACAGATCTGATTGATATAAAGCGTTAAGAGCAAATCTTTAATTGAAGAGTTTACCAAGCAACATTGTTGACTAATTTCTGTAAATAATGTAAATACTTTATACTGAGACATGAAAATCTGAGTAAAAAAATTAGGTTTTTGAATAATTTCTTTGAAGAGAGGTCACATTTATAAATCAATCATATTATTTGTTTACATTATGAACTATAAACTGTTTGATTTTTGAATTGACTTATAATAAAATACAATCATACATTGGTCGGTAAGGCTGGTACGCATAAAGGTTAAATACAATAACAGACTAAAATCTTCTGTTAATAGCAAGATGTTGATTAACAGAATCAACATTGATTGTTGTGACTCACTTGTTCTGAAAAGTTGGTGTATTTTAAATTTCATACAGCGGTCACACTGGTTATTGCTAAGTCCGATGGGTGCATTGTTTGGAAAATCTAGCAAAAAGACGGCTCCTAGTCGAATTACCGAGCAGGACAAGGCGGTGTTGGTAGGTTAAATAGCATTCTCAGTTCCTACTTTACCGGAATAATGTAAACATTTTGAAAAACCTGTAGCAACTGAAGCAGCAGCGGGACCGTCTAAAGCAATATCAGAAACGTATTGAGTTGCAACTGGAAAATGATAGACTGCTCGCCAAGAAGTGCCTACAACAGGGCAGAAAAGAGTGAGTAGCTTATTTAATTTATAGAATTTTGTTTAGTTAATAATTTGAATTTTAGCCGAGCCAAGTTGCTGCTACGCAAGAAGAAGTACCAGGAAAGCTTGCTTACCAATGCAGACAAACAGCTCGAGAACTTGGAAAAGTTGGCAGCCGATTTGGAGTTTGCACAGGTGGAAATGAAAGTATTGGATGGCCTGAAGCAGGGTAATGCTGCTTTGAAAAAGGTACATGAAATGCTGGACATTAATGAGGTAGAGAGGATCATGGACGAAACACGGGAAGGAATAGAGAAACAGCAGGAAATCGATGCCATATTAACCGACGTGTTGACCCCGCAAGACGAAGAGGATGTGCTGGCCGAACTCGATGCACTGGAAGCTGAGGAGGAGGAGAAAGTTGTCCAATTGCCCAACGTGCCCAGTGATGACTTACCAGCAACTGCCGAAGCTGAGGAAGAGCAAACCAAAGCAACGAAAACAAAGAGCCAGACAAAAAAGGTGCTTATCGAGGCCTGAGAAACTAACTATAACTTACAATCAACTAATACTAATACTTTATGTATGTATATGTATATCCTGTGTAAATAAGTCCATATTTTTGTAAGAACATTTGCTAAATCGATCGAAACTAATTCTTCAATTTGGTTACGCGCAGATCCTCTTTGACACGTGACCGTAGACTCTTGTTCTCCTCGCGCATCTTTTCCACTTCGTCGATCAGCAGCACATTTTCTCGGAACAGCTGATCGTATTTCTTCTGCACGGTCTTGTCTTCCGCCACCATCTTGTAGCGTGCCAAGACATTTTCGATTTGTTTACGCTGACGCAGGAACTCGTCACGTACCTCAGCATCGAGGGTGACGAAACGCTTGAGCTCATCGTCGCTGGCATGCTTATGGAATAGCTGCTTCACTGCCTTTTTCAACCCTTCCGCAGAGTTCACCTCACCAGCCACGTAGTAGATGTCCGTGCAAATCGCTGAGAGGCATTCGCGAGCCCCCTTGGCGCGATTTCGTTCGGAGCGCAACTCGGCCGCATTGCTTAGATACTTGTCACGCATCTCTTTCAGCTGCAACTCCAGCTGAATGTTGTTTTGATTGAGACCCTCCAGTTCGTGCTCCATTTCGATGATGTGCTTGCGTTTGTCGTTGATCTGGAACTCGCGTGGCTCAATCTGTGCCTTCAGCTCAGCAATCTTGTGGTTCAGCACCTGTTTGTACTTGTCCAACTCTTGGTTCTTGTGCAGCAACTCTTGAATGCGCTTCTCCTTTGCCCCAATCGCATAGTCACGATCGGATATATCTTTTTGCAGATCTTCCACATTGCGCATTTGCTTGGCCATTTTCATCTGCGACTTGACGTGCTCCTCCTTTAATGTTTCGACTTCCTCGAGCAGATTTTCAATCTCTCTGCTCTGAGATTCGTATTTCTTTTGGAGCACACCTGCTTTGCCACGCCACATTTGCGTCTCATTCCGTTCCGTGGTCAGTTTATTCTCGTATTCGGTTTGTGTTGAAATCATGTTGCGATCGTTCTCCATTTCCACCTCTTGGCAGTATTTGATGAACTCATCCTTTTTGTCCTGCATCTCCTTCATGAGCTCCCGTATGAGATCCTTGCGCTCATCCAGCTGCTTCTTGTAATCATTTTCCAACGCCTCAATCGTGTCCTGCAGCGTGCCCGTTGAGTTCTTCAGCTTCTCCTCGTAGCTCTCGCGCAACTCCAGCATATTCTCTCGCAGATTGGTAAACTTCTGGTACTCGATGAGCATGCGCTCCGAGTACTGACTGGCCAGCACATCCATCTGTCCACGATGCTCCTGCTTGATGTCGTTGATCTGGAACGTTATCTGATTCATTTCCTCGGTGTGCCGGGAAACGATCTCGTTGTTCAGCTCCTTTAACTCCTCAAGTGCACTGCAATAGCTGCGATGCACCTCCTGCAGTTGCTGGCCATCGAATATCTCATTCTGGCTCAACTGATATTGAAACTCCTCCGCCTGCTGCTTCAGACGCAGCTCCAGATTCGTAATCTGTTCGATTTTATCACTAAGCTGGGTGCGCGGTATTAACACTTCTTGGCTCTTCATCAGATCTTGATCCATGGGCGCCAGTTTCTCCTCAATGTTCTCCATGCTCCAGATGGCAACGGTGCCCCGCTTGGAGATGGCCACCAGCATGGAGCCATCATAGGTGAAACGCAGCTTATTAACCGGCCCATCAAAGAACCGGAAATTGGTGAAGGTTCCTCCACCTGCCTCCAGAAAGGGCAACTGCATATTGAAGAGTCCCCCCTCGTGATCAGCTATAAACATTATGAGATCGGATCGTGCCAGGCACATATCCGAGATGGAACCCTTGTTGCGTGATGGTATCGCAATCTCTCGCTGTAGCGTCGAGTTCTGAAACTCGCGTATGGTACCATGATTGGTGCCCGCAAAGATGGTTAGTGGCTCATTGAAGCTGCAACAGATGGTGACATATTCGGTGCCTTTTTGTACAATCTCCTGGAGACGTGCACCCGTCTCAATATCCCATTGATAGATGGCACCCTCTGCTCCGCCCGATATAAGAAACTTGTCCGTCTTTGTCCAAGCCACAGAAAGCACAGTGCCATTGTGTCCCTTCAGATGGATGATCACATCCAGATTATACACCGAAGTGACGGCAATATTATTGTCATAGGCGGCTGCCATTAGGTGACCCAGATTCGAATAGCGAACATCATTGCAGTGGGGAAAGTTGTAGGTCTTGACAATCTAAGGAGTTGGCAGATAAAAGGAAGCGTTAGAAGCTGGAGGGGATTATTTGATTACATGTTTTATTTAAAAAGCAAAAACTATCCTTAAGAAATGATAGATTAAAAATTATTTAGAGTTCAAAGAAACAGCATAATGAATATAACTTTTAATCTCAAAGGGAGAACGAAAAGTAAATACAAATAATAAAATAAAATGAATAAATAAACCAGAAAAAATAATAATACTAAATCGAGATGACTGAATCTTGAACACCAAAAATACTTGCTAAAAAAGTAAAGAATAAATGAATGTGTTTAATTTTTTAAATTTTCATGGTTCAGCTAAGAAATCAGACCTATAGACAGCTAGATTTATTATCCAACAAAACTAGGTCGCCAAATAACAAACAAAAAATAATTCAACTAAATATAGAAAGGAAAAAAATAAACAAAATATATATACATATAATACAAAAATTAAGATTTAAAAAAGAATTCTTTAAATAGATGGACGGATGAAATGTTAGAGAGAGAGAAAGGTTTGTAATCAAGCTCACATTCAATTCATCCATAAAGATTTGCGTGATGCGCAGCTGATCGGAAAAGCCAATGGCTGCCATTAGACCCGTCGAATTGAGCTCCACAATGTTGACATCCACCTGGAACTTGCGCACCAGCTCCACCTTGGCCGTCTCATAGTTCCAAATGCGTATGGTCTGATCTCGCGCTGCAAAGAGAATTTAATATTAGTATAATGACTACTTATAGTAGAGATATACATACAGGCAGTCATTATGATGGGCTTCCAAGCGCAGACGGATAGATCAACTACCTCGCCGATGTGGATCATTACGCCAAGGGGTTCAAACTTAAGCTGCTTGGTCTTGAGCGTCTCCGGCACAATGAGAATGCCCACATAGATCTGAGCATGGGCGCAGGTAACAATCACCGTCTCATACTTGTGATCAATGGCCAGATTGGTGATTTGATACAGTGGTTCCGCATACAACGTTATGGGCACTGTGAGCACCGTTTTGCGCTCGAACTTGAACTTGGAGACGCGCTCAAAGACAAAGACCTTGTTGAAGATGATGTAGGCAAAGCCGCGGGCAAAGGATGTCATGCAGAGCACTCGCAAGTCGGGCAGTATTAACTGTTGGTTGTGGACAACTCGTTGATCGAGTGCCTCTCGCTCTTTGTCGAACATCTCTTGGTCCAGCAATATATCGATAGTTTCCGCCACGCTGGCCTTCTGGCTAAGCTTCTGCTCACCATTCTCCACCAGAATCAATTCATCATGATCGGTGCCCACCATGAGCAGATCCATAGACAGAAATGCCATCGAGGTGACGCGATAGGTGATCTTCAAGTTATTGCTAATGGTGAATCCACGCTCCGACTTGCTCATCAACAGCAGAGTGCGCTCTCCGGCAACGGCAATGAAGCTACTGTCACTGGGATTGGCAGCAATGCACTCGGCACCGCCATGGGAGCCCATCACAGTGGCACGTCCCTCAATCACGGTGCTGGTCTTGTCCAGCACCAGCATAAATATCATCTCATTGGGCGGCTTCGTGATCAACACCACAGCACGTGAATCGTTGGTAAAGATTATTTGCTGCACGTCCGCATTGCGATGATTGCCCGGCAACTCCAGATGGCGACGCTTCTTCAGCGTGGATAGCTCATATATGGAAATGTAGCGACCACTGGAACAGAGATTATTTACTAGGCATAATTTAAGGTATTCCCAATGTACTTACTTCTTCGAGTGCCGCTCCAGCACAGCCATAAGCTTGCGATGGGAACTAAGTACGATAATCTCGGCTTTAGTGTCCTCTGGAAAGCGAAGAAATCGCTGTTTGTTGGTCACAAAGTCATGGAAGGCCAACACTCCTTCCACCGGATACATGACCTCCTTGTTCAGATTAAACTGTATGTTGCCAATGACATCGGTGCGTATGCCATAGATAAGGCGTGGCCGGATTACAACCGAGTTAACTATCGAAGGCCTCTTTTGGTCCTCCATATTGGGATTGAGTAGAAAATATATATATGTATATACGTATATCGGTGATGTGCTTGCTGTGCAATTTTAAGTCGAAACGTTTCGTGTCCTAAGCTCTCGAAGAAAATTCTACTAATTTCGATCAAACAACGAAGGAATTGTTTGGCAGCCCTGACAGCAAATTCCATGGCATCCATACCCGGATTGGGCAACCCGAGCAACGAGTTTTTCTTTTTTTGGCGCGCAAAAGCTTGCGGTTCCTTTTGCTGGCCCTTGCCGTAATCAAACAGTGCCAAGCGGCCATGAATAAATAATTAAACGCCACTAAGTATGCTTTTAATTTCCTAGGACGCACTCGAGGCGCATTAACGATGAAAGTGGCGACCGCGATGGCGATGGCTATGGCGTTGGCTATTGGCTGTTGTAGTTACAGCAATAACAACAACAACACATTTATTATACTCTCCCTCGGACTTGTACTTGAACTCTAGTAATGCGCTTAAGACCCAAATGGCGGTCAATCAGTCAATCTATCAGTTGGACAACAAGTCAAAGCGCTCGCAGTTAATACTTAGTACGATACCTACACACTTAGTTTCGCCTTCCGGCGGCTACCAAGCGACCACGACCTAACACAATGAAAAGCTTCATCAACGTACTCTTTTCACAAAGAGAATGGTTAACAAGAGCAAAAGCTCTGCAAGCTACACGGCTACAAAAAAAGTGTATTTGCCTTTACTTTTTCCAGCTGCCATATGCCTTATACATATATAGCAAACATTCTGTCAGTGCATAATTGCTCTCTTTGCTAATTCGTCCAGCTGTTTGGAGCTTCCTTAAGCAAAGAGCGAAAGCGTCCTCTTGGACCTAGTGAAGTTAGCCTTACGATTTCAGTTGTAGTTTACGCGTCGGTCGCAGCACAACACATCATTCGAATAGGCGGGTGAAAAAGCTGTGTTCACTCCAAGCGAGACAAAGTGAAAAATATCAAAGACACTGTAAGAGAGGGAGACAGGAAGAAAGGCCAAGCGCATTCAGCAGACAGTGGCAGTGCTTAGTCTTGTGTTATCAGTAGCGGTAGTGACAACTTGAATAGTCACGTTGACAGGCGATAGAGTGAAGTGCCAGCAGTTGCCAGAGCCGGCGGCAATAAACCACAAAGACCCAAGTAAATTATCAACTTAAAAGCTACACAATACACAACTACAAACAAGCAAATTTTGTTAAACGCCCGTCCATATACCTGTAATTGTGTGCTGGCTGTGGAGTGTGAGCAGGTGTGATTGTGTTTGTGTGTGCCTGTCTGTGGCTGTGTCTCTTCGCGCCTCTCAATTAACGACTCGTCCCGGACAGGGCGCAAGGCCTGAGCCTGGTAAGTGGTTTGTTTTCATGTTCATTTTGCTGTTATTGTTGCCATTGTTGTTTTTGTGTTGCGGCTTGAGAGCTGCATGTTAAGCCAATAAAAGGCATTAAAATTAAAAACGGTAAATGAAACGAAACAAAGCGAAACGAAATGAACAACAGCTAATGGATTTTGTTAGTTTTCACATTCATGGCAGAGCCTCAAAGCGGAAGACTGAATAACAACAATATCAATAAGCACAAAATGAACAAGTAGAAGAGAAGATGAACAGCAGCTGTCGCAATGAAAAACTCATTTTAATGCCCTATTTATGCAAACACACAACAGTATACATATGTATGCATATACACTGCGAATTTACAATTAATGCTTGAGCGTGGGAGTGTGTGTGTTTGTGATTGTAAATCTGTTTCATCTTTGCCCATTTCTGAACCGTAGCACGTAGCACGTACTAGAACGTAACGCGCCAAAATAACACGAAATCCATATCTATAAACAAAGAAGCTGCCAGTGTGTACACACACACGCACATACATTAAAAGCAGATGCATGCACACATTGGGCTTAACTACAACAGGTCAAATCCAAATTCTAATTCGAATTCATGTGAAAAAGGTGGCAATGGCCGCGCAAATGTATTTTTCTCGATTTAAAATAAATTTGCCGCCTGTCGTCGTCGCAGCCGCAACGTTGCGTGTTGGTGTTGTTGCTATTGCTGGTGGTGCCACAACTGCTGCTTGCTGCACATGTGGAAATGTTGAAATGTGGCAATTTATTTATACGATTTATGTTATTTTTGGCCTGTGCTATGGCAGCGGTAAGTGAATTGCACGCAGCGAAATCAGTTCAGGCAGCCAGCACGCTTCACTTTCCCAATATAAATATGCTACGTGTGTGTATGTGTACATTACTGCATGTATATTAATACTCGCAAATGTGTACATACATACATATGAATGTATGTAGAACCTATGACAATGCGAAAGTATGTAAGTATGTGTGGACGTCTCTGCACACAGCTAGGCGACACACTTTCGAAATTCCAAGGAGAACGGTGAGGAGAGCGAAACTCAGCTGACACAAGGCAGCAGCCAACAAAGAAGAGCGGGAGCAAGAACATGGCGCATAGTTGCCGTTAGGGAATTGGCGCTGGGTGTAGGAAGCGAGACTAACAAATTTTCAGCAGTTGCTGAGCTTAAAGTGCACGACTAAGGCACACACAGTATACAATGTTTACAAACATACAAACACGCACATTTACAGTTACATACATACATAGAGCAGCACACACAGACATACAAACGCATAGCCAAAACGCGCTTTTGGGATCTGGATTGAAGCAAGTGCTTTTGTTTTTACGAGCAGCCCAGCAAATAATAGCATTGTGTTTGCTCTCTACACCATTTTACAACAATGCACAGAGAGAAAATGCGATAAACTCAAGCATAAACAACAAAAATATATGCACATAAACACAAGAAGAAAAAAAAAGGCTAAAGAAGTGCTCAGAGCTGTGTCCTGAAAGGCAACTTCATTTTCAAAAATTAAATCATCAAGCAATCCAATTAAAAGATAAGTTCATCATTAATTCAGCAAAGCAGCCGTTAAGGCCAGCATTTTACAACTTACACTTACCCTTCGTTTTTTTATTTGTTATTTTTCTGTTGGTAGCTGCAGTTGCCAGTTGCCAGACTTTAATTGAATTTGCTGCCATTAATTGAAGGCTTTAAAGGGTCTCGCATTTCGCTCAGTGAAACCAGCACGCTTACGCAGCGAATAGTAGCTCCAGTAAAGTCGTAGCTGGACACAAGCCTTTTGGGTTAGCCCACTGGCTAAACTGACCTTTTTGTTAATAGCACGCTAGCTTGCGCTCACTTATACATATACACATACATACATTACTCGCTCACACATACACACACACGCATTGAGGGTAAATTGTCTGCGGCCAGCAATTTGATGTTAACACAGCTGATTGATTTATTGTCTGTTGGCTGGCTACCGCAAACACTATCACAAATATACAAACCAAACAGAGGGCGAACGGCGAACGGCGAACAACAAAAATGAAAACACAAACAACACACAAAACTTGACAAACAAAATGCCAAAAGTCCTCAATAAGCCGGAGTCGCAACGCAACGTATGCAATAAAAACATAAAGAAACAAAAAACACACATACTTGTACTATTGTACACAGTAGCATGACATGCAAGCAAAGGGCTGCGCAAGTCTGCGTGCGATTGCGTGTGTGTGTGTGCGAAGCGCGCGCTTGTATGCGTGCATGTATTGTCGCCATAATTAACAGCGGTGAAAACGACGACGTCAACGTCAACGTGAACGGCGACAGCGCGTACTAGCCGCCATTTTAATTTTACGATAACTGCTTTCACCTACTTGCCTTCGATGCGGAGTGCATGTGCCGATTCACTCACTTACACACACCCACACACACACATACACATACATCTCAATGAGAAATATTCTCGCAGTGCGTCAGCAACGTCACCAACGAATAGGAAATATTTTCAGAGCACGTCAGCAGCGTTGTTAACAGTTCGCTTTTTATTTCGAGTGTCAAATGAAATTTTCCTTGGACATTACCATTTAAATTACACACCAGAGCAAGAGCAAGAGTACCAGGGTGTACTAAGGGTGCACACTCTCGCACTCACTGCTCGCATTACGCATTCAATTGAATTTGTGACATGCCAACGCGTATTTCATATTTAATAACAATTTTGCTGTAAATTGTTTGCATAATTCAAAGGGACGACCGTTGGACAGATGTCAAATCATTTTGTCAGCAAAGTAAACTCATTTGCAATTGCATCAATTAAGTTTGCCCTTTGGCTGGCGTTTCAATAGCCGTATGACACATTAATGATGCCACGTACGCTTAAACACAGTCACACAACCTTACATCCCGTCACATCCAGGCGGCAGACAGTCAGTCGTGTGGCAGCTACGTGCGCTCGTAAATCCCAAGACACCACGTGCAGCTCACAACACACAACTCACAACGTAGTCAGGTAATTCGAGTGCGACTACAAGTAGGAATACGAGTACGAGTATAATCAAAAGAGACGACGCCACATTTAAGCTACTTAACCAACTTAAATCTATCAATATTCAATGCGATACATTCGTTTCGTTCGTTTTACGATACGCACATAATCCCATTGGGAAAGCAGTTATGTATCTTTGATGACCATAAACCATATGACACTACAACCACTAATCTAATTGTGTTGTTCGACAAGCAGCAGCTGACTTTGTTTGCCCCTCAGCCATTTGAGAATTACTTTTGATAGCATTTGGATCGAACAATATGCGGGAGTCTCATTTATTTTGAATGCTTTGCCGCTTTTGTTTCTTACGCCCGCAGCTGATAAACAAATTTTTCACTTTGTCTGAAAAACACACACAGGTCAACATTTAGTATAAACAAATGCTAATTGAAATCTATAGGTAACTTTTAGTGTCAATACCCTGTACAGGTTGAACGGGTAGATTGAAAAGTGAATGAACTGTTTTATTTTGCAGTTTGCAGCTTGTATTTATTTATTTGTTTTCATTTGACGTCAGCTAATAATGGTAGGCTAAAATAATATGCATCTAATACTAAATAAAATTCTATTAAAAATCTACGACTCACAGAATATTTGTAAACGTAAATAACTAAAACATTGTCAGTTTCCAGTTAAAACCAACAGGGTATAATTTATTTTTTGTTGCCATTCTAGAAATAGCTGGTTGTGCAATTGTTTTGCAACTAATTTCATACATTTGTTTATGTTTTTTTTATGGCACTGTTTGAAATATAACTAGATTTCCGTTTAGCAAACGCTTAGTAATAAAAATGAAATTAAAATCATGCTGTTTTTATTTAATTGACATTTTGTGTGAGAAAGAAAAGAAAAAACTTTAAGAACATTAATGAAATATTTAAAATGACAGCTTAATAATGAAAAACCACAGGCATTTGAAATGTTTTGGGCAATACAACAAAAGAATGTATATGCAAACAAATACAGCTAAACCTTTCAAGCCATACACCTGAACTAATGCCAACAAAAGGGACAGTGATACCGTGAAAATATTTACGCATGATCGAGTGCCAGGGAACGACAAATGTGTTATTGCGTGTTAATGCAAGCAAGCGTTTGAATTTGAGCGTGAAGCGAATATGAAATGAAATAACATATGTACGACAAGAGCACATTAAAAATGTAGATGCGAGAGCATGGCCTTATAGGAGTAGTATGCCTGGTTATGCGTGACGTATGCGCAATGTCAGCCTCAAAGTATGCAGCACTTTGTTTACATTCAATTTGAGTAATGAACATGATAGTGAACTTGCCATTAGCATTTGGAATTCGATGGTGTGAGAGCATGTGTGTATGCGTAAGTAATTGTTATTGAAAATGCTCAGATTGAATGCTAATTATAATTAATGTAAATGCAAAAGCAAAACAATTTGCCTAATACATTCTGAATTGCCCTGCTGAGACACATTAATAATCCAACAAATTTTGATTTATTGCAGCCACAGCCGCAGCGCAAAACAAAACAAAAAACCAAGAAGACAAAACAACAATTTATACTCGCAGCGGCAGCAATAATTAACGACAACAGCGGGCCAAACGAAACGAAAGTAAAATAAACAAAAAATTGAAACGAAAACAAAGAAAAGAAAAGCGCAACAAGAGGACGTGAAATAACAGGGAAAATGACTGCTTAAATGCTTTGGCAATTAAGCCAAAAATTGTTAACAAAATGCGCAATGCATAAAATTAAACAACGAACGGCAACTACAACAACAGCAACTACAACAGCAGCAACAACAACCACATCAACAGTAGGCAGGAGGAGAAGAGTAACAGCAACAGCTAAGCAAACATTTAAAGTGAGGACGCGCAGGACGGCGACGACAGGTGGCAGATTGGCCCCCAGCAGAGCCGTCGCCGTCGCATTGAATTAATTTCGGCTTGTGTGGCACGAGGCAACAGTCTAAACGAGCCGAAACAGCAGCAACAACAACAACGAAACAGAAACAGAAACAACATCAAGGCAATTGCCTACTTTAAAAACAAAAAGCGAAAATTGAAAAGCTGAAAGAACTTTAGAATAGTTGCCGCACGAAAAATCAACGACTGTCGTCTGGCCGCGACAAACGACAAGCTGACAACACAAACTTCTCTTTTTTATTGATTTTATTTACGGCAAATAATAACAACAACAACTAGAACAGTAGATGGCAATGAGCAATAGGAAAAGGAAAAACATTATGGCTTGCCGCTAAAAAAAAAGAAAAAACCAACTCGAACGCAATGTGAATAATTTTACTCAATCGTATCACGAAACAATAAGAAACAATATAGTGAATAGAGTGAGTGAGAGAGTGGGAGAGAGAGAGAGAGAGGGTGGGAGATAGAGAAAGAGTTGGCATACAACTCACATTTATTCCTACCTGCCACATGCCACAACATTCATAATGCCTCACGATGATTCAAGACAACACACACACGCACAGCCCATAAAAGTGTGCTATAAAAATAAAAACATAAATTAGTTAAAAATATTAACGAACCATACGAAGGTAAACTACAACTCGATAGAAATACAACAACGATTGCAATGCATAATTGGCCAGGACAATAGGAACAAAGCAAGCAAGGAGAACAAGGCGAACAAGTAAAAGCAAATAAAACAAATAGACGAAGAAGAAGCAACAGTAGCAAAACGACAAAAGCAAGACTGATTTTTATGTTTTAGTTAGCTTTATTCATTATAACAAAACCTGCTGGCAGAACAAACAAAGCGAACGGAATTAGCATCGGAAACTGAACAACGAATAACGAGTCGCAACGAAGCGGAAACCTTAGGAAATCCGCTTGCAGGACAACACAATTATCAACGTTATCCTTGTCATCATCGTCAAGAGCAAGTGAAACTATTGAAGCAATTGAAGCGCAATGTTTGTGCTTATTGCCGTCCTGTTTGTCAATGGCTGTCTGGCTGGTGAGTATATAGTACTACCATAAGACATGCACTACTCGTAATAATACCCAACTCCCTCCGCCCTCCTCCCTCCTTTTTTGCTTGACAGGCACGATACCAGCTGCCATACCAGCTACACCAGAGAACATAACCGTCACATTTCTAACGCCCACAGCGGTGCGTGTGTCGTGGCAAACGCAGATCGATCTAAAGGCGCATCCCATCGAGAAATACATTGTGACCTATAAGCCCACAGATGACAGGTAGGTACCTCAGGCAAGACTACTCAAGCGACTCCTACAACGCACAGTTCAAAAAGTAGCTGCAATTATGCAAAAAGGCGACTCCTCTTTGACCATATATTTTATGCAATTGACAGGCTCAATGTTGTATTGTACTGCCAATACAAGTGGTGTCTAGCAGTGTACAGCTGTGTGTGTGTATGTGTGTGTGTGTTGACCATGAGCTAAATAACAAGTTAAGTAAATGGTGGCATGGTGGGCGTACAAACAGCCGCAAGTGTAAATACAAAGTTGAAGCCAAAATGACCGCGACTATGGTAAAAAACGAAAAGAAAAAAAAAATGAAAACAAAAAACCAGCACTGCATGTACTTGAAGTTTTCAAAGTTGATCTACACTGCAAGAAAATGTGTAGCCTATGCAAGTTGTATATTAGGTAAATAGCCGTATTAATTAGGCATAGTTAACGTGAAAAACAACAAATGGCAGATAATGCAGTTTCGATACTAGCACAATTTTTTACAGTGCATTGCAGTCGTTAACAAAGCATGTAAACTGCTGCATTGCAAAACGAAGAAGTAAGAACAAAAGCGAGATAACGAAGAGAGCGGGGGGAGCGGGGGGAGCGGTGCGGTAGAGTACAAAACATGCTTGTAATTGTAATATTTCAGTTGGCCGCCTGTCGCGGTTGCTCTACGTGAACCCCCATTGTCCCCCCTTTTTTTTTAGTGCCCCTCTTCTATGCAGCTCGCGTACTGCGATTGCGATTTCTCTCGTCGAAGCAAAGAAAGCGACAGGCAAGAAAAATCAAATAGAAAATCTGCAGTCGAGAGAGCACAACTTTGCAATACCAGGTGGCTATCGGTATCTTCTGCAATGGATGTAGATTAAGAAATGCGAGAATTAAATTCAGCAACTTCTTTAAATCAATTTGGAACAAATTCTGCAATTTTGTTTCCGATATAGCTAAATTTGTAAACAAAAGCTGATCTATTTATTTTGAGCAAATTCATACTAAATATTCTGTCTTTTCTACTTATTAACTGTACATAGTTTTATAAGTTTTTTTCTTCAATATGTGGTAATTAAAGAGATGAGAGGTAACTCTCCCATTTATAGTATTTGAAATGTCACTGACAGACAGACAGACGGAATGCATGCATATATAATATACTATAGAATATGCAAAGACGATCGAAGCTGCCTTCTGCTTTACTCAATTGCAAGCATTGCCACTTGGCTATTAGACACTTGAGCAGTATATGGGGACCGGGTATTGGAAACGCAAAGTGGCGTTGCATATTTCGAGTAGTGCTATGGAAACGACTACAAACTAAGCACTTCCGCTTTGGCTTTTCTTTGGCTACCAAGACGCAAGACGCGACGAGACGTAGACGTCACTTTGAAGGACATTGGAATGCCGTGTAATAAGTTAAGTGCTTGGCTTTTGTGACTTTTTGGCTATTGCACTAACGTGCTATGGCATGCTGCTGTGCCCCTTTTGTTGTTGTTGTGGTCAAGGTGTTTTCAATTTAATAGCTGCTGTCGCGTGTGTGTATGTGTGTTCAAGTTTGACTGCATGCGCGTGTTTGTCTTTTAGTTTCATTGCCATTGTTTTTGTTTCATAAAGTTCACGACTATATCAAAATTTTATTACATTGAGCTCAGTTCAGTTTGTTGTCTAGTTCTTGTAGTTCTTTCATTCCGTCATTATTTATAAGTCAGTTTCAGTTTCAGTTTCAGTTTGAGTTTGTTTTTTAATTTTTGTGTTTCTTTTCTATCGATTTTTGTTACTGCGTTACAATATAGTACAACTATATAGCAGCACTCATTACGGAGTGGTGGGTCGCTTTGAGTATCTTCCAGTCGTTTTTCGAGTAAAATTGTGACGTTGAATAATGTATGATTAGTACATAGACACGTTGACGATGACTCGCGGACTCGCTGGCCAGCCAGCCAGCCAGCCAGCCAGCCAACCAGCTAGCCAGCTAACTTGGTCTATAAAGCAAGCCCCAAAGGGGCACAGAACAATACATATACACATACTCGTATAGCACGGACTCATGTCCCCAGCTGTGCTGTGTCTAAGTAAATGGAGGCTCTCCAACTATACACGCCCTTTACTCAAATTACATATCTGGAGCTGCATACATTTCTAGTGGATTTATAAATGATTGAAGTAACATATGAGCACTCGTACTCATACTCATACTCGAACTCATACTCGAACTCGTACTCGTACTCGTACCTTTACTCGGTTCAATTTGCCTCGCATGTGCAGCACCATCAATAATAATAATTATAATAATAATAATTAATAACAATTAAAGTCCGTTCAGACAGCTGCTCGAGGAATTTTCAATGATGTATTTAGCTGGAAATGTGCTGAAAGTGGTCTCTTCACATTTGAGTATTCGATAATTTTATTCTGCCTCGCACCATCATCAATAATAATAACAATTATAATAATAATTAATAACAATTCAAGTCCCTTCAGACTGCCGCAAAGCGTAAAGCACTCGGGGAATTTTCCAATCAATATAAATAATTTATATTTAGATTAAATTGTGTTGAAAGTGCACTTCACATACGAGTACTCGATACTTACTACAATATATGCTATCCGCAATTATTTGCAACTATTTTCGCTCTCAATATGCAGAGCATTACCTTGTCTTTTTCAAGTTATTTACATATTTCATGCATTTTCCTACTGTCAGATGTGTAATTGAAATGTGAAAGGGCAAAAGTCATGGCCCACTTAAGTGTGCTGCACTTTTGCCACTCGTTATTCTTTTATATATTCTGTTTGAACTAAAAACATTGCTTTTTCACAAGCCTAATTAGTTTGGAAACGATCGTTTTTGGAGTTTGAGACAACCAATTAATTCGAAATACATGAAGGCTTTGTATGTGCTGGACAACATGACGTATACTTAATTACATTTTATGACCGAAAATGCTGCTGTTAAAATGACAAAACTTTAACGACATTCCGTTCATAAAGTGATAGATGAAGTAGTTGTTTTAATAAACATACACATTAAATATTAAAGACTTCATTTTAGACAACATTTCTTGAGCACAAACATCGAGTTCTCGCTTAATTAAATGTATATAAGATATAAATATAAATTGATTGTCAGAGTTTGTGTTTCATTAAAGGTTAGAATAAAGTTAATATTAAGTGCCAAGTAATCTCCTTTTTGATTACACTGTATATTCCCTGTTTGTATATAAAGTAGGAGCTGTCAAAGTGAATTGAAAGTTTGATTCTTTAAGTTAATGAACAAGAAAATCGAAATATTCAAATAAGAAAAGTTTAATCAAAGTTTGGGCTCTCTTGTTTGATCATAGCAGCTTGTTTGCTCTCAATCGTACGTGTTTGGACACTCATGAACACCCTGTTTCCAGTTGGATACTTCAATGCAGAGCCCAGAGCTTAACTCGACTGGAGTTTGAGAGTGCTTCAGATGAACTTTGCTTTTCGGATAAAGTTGAATGTCAAGCAGGACTGTAACCGCTCTAGGGCTCTCTCTCTCTCTCCCTCTTTATTTATATATATATATTGTATGTCCATCTCTCTTAGTAAGCTTTAAACTAGTGCCCTATTATGAGTTTGGGCATTAACAGAGGTTCTAATCGAGGCAATAAAGCTTGTAGATGCGTTGTCAAAAGTTTGTGGTATAGACAATAGTTGACACTACCGACTAAGCTATGTGTGTCTGTGTGGGGTACGGGGTACGGGTGTGTGTGTGTGTGTGTGTGAGTGCGTGTGCACATGACATCAAAATATAGCCACAACTTTTCATTCTAGCGTGTGTTCAAGTACGTAAAGTATGTGTAGTTGTGTAGGTGCAGCTGTGGTTGTTGTTAACCCTTAGCAATTGTACGTCAGCTGCCAGAAAATGTTTTGGAAAATATGAAAATTTGTCAGCTTACGTGCATATGAGCCAAAGCCAAAAAGCCAAGAGCCAAAAGCCGCACAATGTCCATCATAAGTTATTAAAAATACGAAGCAAAATGTTTTCCACTAACTACACAGACAAACACACACACACACACACACACACCCAGTAACACACACATTGACAGTGAGTGTGTGCCGTATTTAGGTTAAATTTTCAATTTAGAGTTTGAGTAATGGACATATTTTTTAAAAGCCCAATTGGAAGAAGGCATGCGCGCGGCATTGTTAGGTGATTGTTTATTCAACAGAACCGGAAATCCACTGAGCTGTGTTGCAAACTACTCTAACAGCAACAACAAAACCCCAGGAAAAGGGGTCATGACAGAGGCAGAGGCAGAGTAAAGGGGGGCGGGGACGTGACTGGCACAGGTATTGGGGTAGCAGCTGGGAAAAGTACAAAAATCAAATATGACTAAGAAAATTGTTGGATATTAAGCAGTTTTCCCCAGCTACTCGAGCTCAAACTCTTCGCACACACATACGTATGTATGTATACATGTGAGAGAACTCAATTTGGCAGCGCTAAATTCATCTGCATTTATAATGGCAATGGCAATGGGCCATGTCAGAAAGGGCAATAAGCCAGCCCACAGCACAAAGCCAGTCGAACCACAAACGGATGATGGCGTTGCGTGCAAATTTGCGGACTAGTGGCAAATGTAAGGTACGCGATTAGGGTTCAGTGAGCATTCTGGCTCACTTGGCATTGCATTTGATGTGCCCCCCGGCGGCATTTGATGTTAACTTTAACTTTAATAAGCCAGCAAAAACTTTAGACGTTTGTCACATGTGTTGCTTCTTTTGTCTTGGCCAACTTTTGCATAAAGCGGCAGCCAGTAACTTAAGTACAGGCATGGGGCATATCAGTTGCCGTTCTTATATTATATTTATTTCATTTGAACAACTTTTGTTATGTAAACAAGTCTTGTGTAAACTGAGATACTTGTGCTACTTTTATGTAATGCAACCTTCAAAGCAAAGTACTTACTAAAAACTGCCTCTACCCAACGGCCTTTGAAGATTGCTTGTAATTGTAATTGATATGTCCTTGGCAGGGTCTTGGCTCGTCCACTCCTACAATTATTGTAGTTGAATTATAATTACATGTAAATCAATTCTTAAATTTGATACACCTAATTGATATTCGTGGCAACTTAGCGTGGGTAATTGATGGCACAGTGCATGGAGTAAGGGTTAATGTTAATGTGTACAGCTGCTGGTTTTGGACTCGATAAATATTTCATAAGGATTCCCCTAGGCTAGTGATTATTTAGCTAATGCCTTATGGCAAATTTTCTGTTCACTTTACAGGGTACACAGGGTATCTGGCAAGTCGAGCAGTATGCAGTTATTTGCTCACTTGGCGCTATTTTGTTTTCTTGTTATTTTGTTATGGCTGCGAGCGTATGTTTTGTATCTGCTGTTGCGCCTCCTGTTTGACGATTCCATGGGGGGCCATTGCGGATCCTATGACTGTGTGTGTGTGTGTGTGAGTGTGAGTGTAACTTGTATATGAATAATGAATCATTTGTCAGACTGTTGGATAGCAGGCTGTAACAGGAGACACTGCACAGAGGCCAAAAGTCTAAGGGGCAACTCAGCCTACACACGCACTTGTAAGCTCACACTTATACATACATATACATATACATATACATATACTTAACATGTAACACTACTTTATATATAGTAGTGTACACAGAGGGTAACACGAGCTCAATTGGTAAAATCTAGGACATGTTTGGGTAACTGCCCGGCAAAGTGACAAAGTGAAATATTGGATCCAGGCTGTAATTACGAGCACGACTCCGACCTCATATTTCACACGGTCCCTCGTATCCGACCAACTATCCGACTATTTATTGTAGTTTCAGCAATTAGCTACACACACACTTACACACTTACACACTCTCTCTCTTACTTACATCAATCTGTACGCACACATTGTCACACTTAGTTGCCGTTCGAGAGTGGTAATTGAATTAATTTAAGTTACAGGGTTGTACAGGATGTGGCCGGCAGCAGTGAGGCCATTGTCCTGGACCGTCTGCTGCCCAGCACACAATATTCGCTATCCGTCACAGCCATCTGGATGGGCAAAAAGTATCGCAGTCGCGGCCAGATCAAGTTTCGCACCTTGGGTAAGTGTCTATCAGGCTCATCGTCATCATCAAGAGCCAATTAGTAATCGCACATGAATTCAATTATATTTAGATTTGCCCAAGAATACATCACAGCAGGACTTTCCGCCAGGCATCTATGGACGCAATGGCTCCAATGGCAATGGCAGCATCTTTGGCGAAGACGTAACCTCCACGGCCACCAACACCCTGACGCACAGCACAACCCGGGAGTTGCCAACGGTAAATGGACTTTTATTTATACTCGTAAGAGAAGGGCATCAAATACGATTTCAAGCTCAAATCCCCAAATGGGAATAGAACTAATTACAAGTGCAATTGATTGATTATAACAATGTTACATAGAAGTCTCCTTCCCCCTCTCTTTCTCTCTCGCTCTCTCTCGACAGATACGCGGCGTTGAGATTGGCATTGTGCTCATCGTGTTAATGGTGTGGGCAGGCGCCATAGCCCTGTTCTTTAATCGTTGGGGCAAAATTCGCATGCTGCTGCCATATCAGCCGGATTACAAGCATGAGCAGCTAAAGGTGCCCGGAACCGGCGTTTGCAGTGCCAGCGGCTGCAATGGCCAGCATTCGCATCAGGTATGCATTGTACACAGCATTGAGGCACGCGATAATTGGGGGGATTGGGGATTAAGCAGGGCAACCTTAAGTATACATATGTATGTATATGTATCTCATATGAGCGCGTATAACGTAAAACTTACCTATGTTTTCTGTTTTCATTATGCTTTATTTATAGAACCTACACCCCGATTTCTTTGTCAAGGTATTCAACATATTTAATTTCTCAATTAATTACTGCATTACTTGTACTCGAACAATATTTTTGCATTTAATTAGCTTTTGCATCAAGTCAAGTAAATACTACTATTTGAATATTATTACAATATTTACATACAAAAATGTGCACACTTTACTTTTTCTCTAGTGCACACAGACCTGCCCGCTCGACCCCTCTCTTTTTCTCTCTCTCGCTCTTACTCTTTCTCTCTGACAACTGCCCTTCTCGCATATAAACAGCAAGAGAATCGCGAATGCTTGTTTTTCTTCAACTAGAATATTTTCTATTTTACTCTCGTATGACTGCAGCGTTTAATGAATGACGATTAGATCCCAATACACTTTTGTTGAGGAATCCTTGAATGAACTAGGCACTGAAGAGTTCCATTGTCTGTCAGAAACTGCTCTGTTAATATAATTCCTGACTAGATTTCTATTATGATTTGCATCAAAAACTCTTAAGCTTCTGCTAGTTTCCATTTATTTTGATTAATTTATGCAATTTGTTTTTTTGTAGTTTCAATTATTATACCATTTAAAAGTTGTACATTTTATGATCTTTTAAATTGTACCGTTGCTTCGGCTTGCCGAAACATGCTTCAACTTTTTCCCAATTCAATTTACAACTAACTATATAAATAGACACAATTAGAGCTGCACACAGGCGGTTTACCTATTGAACCAAATCCATAGATTCATATACATATCAACATAAGTATTTGTTTAACGCTTGATGGATGCGAGCATGGAAACACTCTATCCAAGTGTCCCTAAAATGTGCATTTCCTATACATAGTTTTTAATATACTACTACATACTATACTCGTAATTAGTTAGTGGTTTTGGTTTTGAGCTTTTGTTGAGCTTTGTTGAGGTTCGAGCTTTCAATGAAATCACTGACAACGTTTCCTTACTTCCAACCACAATCATCCATTTGGCTCGCTCTCGCCGCCTACTGCCGCCGCTGCTGCTGCTGCTCTTTCTCTCTCTTCCTTTCTCTCTCTCTCTCTCCCTAATTTGCGATCTGTATCAGTGTTTGCCCCGCTGCGAGGGTTGCGGAATCTTCGATCGTTGCTTTCAGTATCCACGCAGGGAGCTGGAGCGCGATTGCGGCTGTCAGTTTGCGCTGCTGCACAAGGCGGACGTGGAGAGCTAGCAACCAGTGCATCGTGAAACGGCTGTGCAGAGTGTTGCCGCTAATCATGCCCATGGTACGCCCACCAATACCTATGTGCGCGGACCGAGTGTTGACAATCAATCCATTGTGGGCGCCAATGTGCTGGAGCATGTGAATAGCATTGACAGCGCCGTACTTGATAGGGATGATGCGGATTCCGGGGAGAATGGTTGCCAGACCGCTGCCTGTGCTGAGGATCAGCAGCTGTTGCAACGGGATGCAACACCACAGCGTCTGCTGCCGCTGTCCGTCAACAGCCAAACCAAACAGCGTCGATTTGCGCAGCAGCGCAGCATATTAAAGAACTCGCAGGAGCGCACCTTTGTCGAGGAGAACGAGGTGCTTGAGGCCAAAAAGCAATTGATATTGCGGCGGCGTCGTCTCTTCAGCCATTACCGGCAGTACGATCAGTGGCGACGGCGACAGTTTAGCTATGATCCCAGTTACTTTCGCCCGCCTCCGCTGCCGTCTAGACCGCTGGCATACGCTGATTATGGGGCACCTGGCATACCAGGCACTGCCGGCGTCGGCATCAACATTGGCATGGGCGCCGTCTCAAACGGGTCGGCGGCCAATGCTGGACGCCGGCGTCGACAGTACCGGCGTCAGTATTCGTGCGCCGATCGCAGTCGAGATGGATCACGCGAGAGTCGCGGCTCCTCGACGCTGCAGCTGCAGAAATACCACAGCATGGTCGCCAGCGATACCATACACACCGAATCGTCAATGCTCAATCACAGCAACTACAGCGAGCCGGCCAGCGTAAGTGCTAACTGAATCCGAAAACAGTTCGTGTGTTCGGTTCACTCGTTCGTTCATTCGTTCGTTTGATTCGCTCGCTTATCGATATCGATAATTGCACCATCGCCATGCACCTCGTGTTGTACTTGGGCACGTTAATCGTTTATCGTTAACCGTTTTAACCGTTTACCGTTTACCATTTACCATTTGATCGATCGCCCGCCGTTTGCAGCGTTGAGCGTTGAATTTTCAGAGCACAAAATAAAAACGCACCCCACCAACACCCACACCCACTATAAACACTGAAAAGTGGTCATTTTTGACTCGCCCTTCACAAAGTGCACAGCAAAAACAGCAAATAAAACACAGCCGGCAATGCAGGAACACAGCAAGAACTTATTACCACAGCAAACAAATACACACTCAGCTTTCGTATCGCTTTTGTAGTCTTGTGCAGGTTGCTGTATGCTTTCGCTTGTTGTTTATCGCCTGTTGAGGATGCTTCAATACATAGAGTAATCGTTGTGGGATCTTTAGGGTTCCAACAATTCCTATTCTTCGATGTACAAATTGTGTGTGATTTTGCGTGCGTGTAACGTCTGACATTTCTATCACCTCTTCTCGGTGGCTCTCTCTCTCTTTATCTGTTCTTTCTCTTCCCTCTCTCTATTTCAAATTTGCAATGAGATTACAGTTCGACAGCAGTGATTGTGGCGGCACCTTTGCTCACCCACCGTTGCACTGCAATAGCCGCGTAAGAGAAACCATCGCAGATTCCAAAATTATCCGACTTGTCAATGCTCTGCTAATGTTCTTTGTCTTGCAGCACATCCACATGCTGGCGGAGGAACGTTCCACATCGATATCGGAGCGCTGTACGCGCAGTCGCATCAACTCAGCCATATTCGTGTCGTCGGAGGGTCGGGGATTCGATTCCATTGAGTTCCTGCGACGTCACGGCTCGCAGAGTGTCCTTTGCCGCAAGGCCAAGAGCGCCGAAAATATCACAGACAATGGTCGCCGGGTAAGTGCACGAAATCATTTCAACAATTCATGAAATACTTACGTTTTTTTCAACATTCCCGACTTATTCGTGTGGAATTTCAGAGAAGTTTGCGACCTTGGCGCACCGATGATGACTCCGTCCAGCAACAACCGCAACAAGGCTCCTCACAGGACATCGAGCTAAAGGAGTGTGGCAACACCGCTGGCGAATTGCTTACACTGCCGGTGCTCCACGATGCCAAGCAATCGCCTACAGCTACAACAAGTCTACTGACGCGTTCGTCTGCCATTACTACGGCCAATGTCATAGTGGGCAGCATTTCATTGGAGGCGCCTCCGCCGTATATGCAGAATGATGACACACACTCAATATCGGCGCTGATCCATAGCGATACAGCTGCCATTGTCCACGACTCACAGGACTCGGCGGAAACGGTTGAGGAACTTGTCCATGTGCCACTGCTGGCAAATGCAACAGCCACGGCATCTGTGTCGGCCGCATCTTCTCCCAGCATTGCCATAGAGGCGAAACCACGTGTGCTGGTGCATCAACGCTCATCGACAGCATCATCGTCACCGCACAACAGCCCCAAGAATCTGGGACTCGGTCTAAAGATTGTCAAGCCCAAGATTAGCGCTGTGCCAATGGTCTCAGTGTCCGGTCCTTCACCGCCCATTGAAAAACCGCCGCTGGCGGAGTGCTTGTAACAAATGGCAGCCGAAACATTTATCTAAGCGCACTCATTCAAGGCAAACTGGACACCCAGTCTCCGACTCCGTCTCAATCTCATTCTCAGTCCCGGTCCCAGACCCACAACCAGACCAGCACCTAATACCAGCCACACACGAACACAAACATAGAACTACTCCCAATGCACTCGCACGTCCCAATCTGACTCATATGGAAGGTGGATAGAAGTATGCCAGCTGCTCAAATAAGTGTTTCGGTGAAGCTAGAGGGAATGAATTGTACTCTACTGCAGGTAGTAGATGTAGAACTAGAATAAGCAGGAACAAAGCAAGTAGGAGTAGATGTAATAATAGGAATAGGAATAGATGTAATTATGTACCAAACGAAAAACGGGCATCGCCATGCAAGAAAGCTTTGTATATTCAACAATGACTGAAGTATACATATACGAACATGAACATATAGACGTTTATAAGGCGTTATATACAACACACAGACACAACTGATAAATCAGCTTTAACGACAAACATGTAAACTATCAGGCTTTAATATTATGATGAATTTCTGGTCATAGGCAGACCAACCACCTGTTGAACAAGTTACTCTCGTTATTGTTCTCCCTATACCAATACCATTTACCACTTATATTAGTATATACTCTATATATAGATATAGCCAAACCTAGGGCACCCCACATATTTATACACCCCTCTTAGTACTTACAATATATCAATTTAACTATACATACATAATATATATTTTCTTTAGTAGCCTATATATACATACACTTGCTACAATTGTACTATATACATATGTAGGCATTACCTTAGAGGTAGAACCCTTGACCCACTATACACCTATACACCCATACTATAGGCTTGTAGGCACAATGAACATAGTCAGAGTCAGAATGTTACTTACATAGCTAACATATCAATTACCCACGACCAAAAACGAAACGTTGAAACTGTAAACTAGTCTATAAAATGTAATTCCTACAATGATATTGTAATTAACGTCAAATAAGAAAGTGCCCAGGATGAGTTCTAAGTGTTTTTAAAACTACTTGTACTTGTACGTTATCGTGTAGATTGTAATTTTAATAGATATATACTTCTATATATTATACTATAGATGTATTTGCAAGTATGTACCAACTCATGATGTATCCTTGTAGATTTAAGAATGCATTTTAAAAACAGTTTCACTTGATGTACCTACATACATACTAAACATATGCAAACGAGTACTTAGGTATATGATTCCTCGGTAGAGAACATACATACATACATACTTTTAAATTATAGAACTGATGGCAGCACCCAGAAATCATTTGCTCTCGCCTCATTAGGTAGCCTTTATATTTTAGTTATGTTACTCAAATTATCACAGCAATACTTGCCTAAGTAATCCCTAATCAAATCAAAAATCAAATTATCCTATATGCCGTTACCATAAATAATTACAACCTCAGTTAAATAAAATCTTATGTAAATACACCTGCACACGTACCTATGCTACAAACTCTAATCCCACTATCAATATAGACTCCATACCCTATCATAAACCTATAAATATACCATTACAACTGCGTACTCTAATCGAACACGAGATGTTGTTATAAAGGAATTGTCAATTTATGGTCCAAAGCTACAATAAAAAACACCATTAAAATGGGTCAAAAGTAAGCTTAACTAAGTAATACTTAGATTATGTTCAATTCGATCAAATTATGTGGATGTGTATTTTTTGAAATCAAATAAACGGATCTATCTATATATTTTTTAACCTATATTACTGTACTAGATGTTGTGATGGTTTAATGAACTATTATTTATTGGGTAAGTATGTTAACAGTTTTCCAATTTACGTAATTATAGTCCATACATACAAACCAATAAAAACTTTATTATCCATTTATAGGTCAAGAAACAAATTAAAAGGTCAGGGCGTCCAATTTATAGGCAGTCAATGAGTTGGCAAACAATACAGTTATAAATAAACCCTATAAATTCAATGTTAAAGAACATAAATAGAATCTCAAAAGTCCTTTTACAATAAAACAATTTATTTTGTTATGAATAATGAATAAATTGGGTTAACATTTCAAATTGGGTTCACATTTGATTCCGTTCAAAGATGACACAATGGTTGCCCTGATCGTAGTAGCTTCGTCTGATCACAACACCTGGCAGTTGAGAAACCAACTGCTCCAGTTCGTGCTCCTCAAAGACGTGATAGTATCGCAGAAAAGTAGTTTGCTGCTCGTCTTTGGTTTTCCAAGGCACATAGACATCCTGTTGCTGAAACTCTGTTCGATTTGTATGCACTGGCAATGGCACTTTCACTTGCTGCTGTTGTTGATCCAACTCCATGCTTTCCATTTGCTGCGCTAGTTTCTGACGTTGTGCTTGCTCCGTGGTGCGCTCTTTGTTGACAGCTTTATTTTGACGCAAATAAGCAGACTTTTTATCATTCTTTTTTTGATCTTTGGCCCAGACGTAAATAAGTGCACGACCGCCTGGCCGTAAGACACGCACCATTTCATTCAACGCTGTCAATCGCCTCTCCGTGCTGGCCAAATGATGTATAACTGCAATTGAGATGCAGCCATCAACGCTGGAGCTGCGCACTGGCAGCTGTAAGCAATCACATCGAAAAACGCTCTGTCCTCGTCGATTGCTCACACCCAGCAATCCCATAGATCTATCGCAACCAATGCTCAGCATTTGCGAATTACATCCTAGATACTTGCCATTTCCGCATCCAACATCCAAAACGACTGAAAATTGCTCGAAGCTGTTCAGGAACTCAGCAACTTGTGGCCAGGGAGTGTGGCGTGTATCACTAAAGTGATCGGCAATCTTATCATACACCTCATGGACGTTTTGTTGCTCCAAGTTGCTTGCATGTGTGGCCAGAGCAATTGTTAATGCTTGCGGGACAGTGCTTTGCCTTGTGTCACAGAGTGTGGGAAATGTACAGTCGCAAGGTCCTCTTCGCAGTCTCCTAAAGGTGAGTGAAGTTCGTTTGCTACGTGCCTTTGTAGTTAGACTACCTGATGCTGTGCACACAATATCAATGTGTTTGGGTTTGATGCCGTGCGTCCAATCATAGCGTGACTCGTCGGACATTATCAACAGGGAACGCCTAGGTAGCAGCACATGCACTAGCTCGTTGTTGCGACGAAAGTCCATGACGACATCGGACTGCAAAGAGAGCGACATAATGGGTCCCACAAAAGCACTATGCGTGTCCACATGTGGTGGTATGCCTTGTCCAGGTTCGTAAACATTCACAGTCAATTGATCAGGTGATAATATATGTGGCAATTCGTTATTCTCTAAGTGATTCCACAAAAAATCACATGCACTTGGTATGGGCTGCTCCAGTGGTTGTGTGGGATCAACATTGTTGCTACCATAAAGGAATTCATAGCCAAAGTGCTTAACACGTCTGTGTTTTAGGCTATCCTCCGTGGAAGATAAACCTTCACTATCATCGGCAACAGCCTTAAGTAAAGCGACCTCCTCTTCAATACTAATAAAATGGGGCAGCAGAACTAGTCCAACGGGCAAAGGCTTTTGCCAACCATGTTCCTCAATTTCGTTCGGCAATTGGGCCACGTAACTGAGATAAGCAACCGCACCCTGCTGTCCGATGGTCGCTTTATTGTGCATCCCCTGAAACACAAGCTCGGCATCCGTCAATGTTGCACATTTTATGAAGCAATACGATTTTGAGGGCAGCATTAACACCTGCGCCACTTGACCGCCTGTATTGGCAGCTGAGGTAAGTAGTATCTCTTCCGTGAGGCCATTGCTGAGTCCTACGTTAAGTACAGCCAAGTAATGAGTTGGAGTATCACTTGCAGCCACATTGCAGTCTGATTTTATAATTGCCAGACAGCGTCGTTGCTTTTTCTCCGCCTTTTTACTATTGTTTACCTTTTGCTCAACGTGCTTCATGCCAACAAAATACTCTAAAAAATACCAAAACTGTATATTCAGTGAGTCCACACATGGCGCATTGTTTAATTTAAGTTTTGACCGCAGTTTAAGCAATCTGTTAGTCGGTTGTAATGCATTACACAAATTAAATGTGTTTAATCGAGATTTTATTAGATCTATGATCCATTGAAAATGGGGAAAAAGGGGTATAAGAATTTTGTGGAAATATATGCAACAGACAGAAGGCGATATTTCCTACTTAGCAAATAATATAACAGTGGGTTTACCCCATACTGTCAAGATTTGTTTTGGTCCTCTTGGTAAATCCCAAGACCAAGATCTGTTGGTAAATCCCAAGACTTGGTTGGCCCAAGTTACATTGTCTATTTCCTACCTACGTGATACTTATTTCTGTTCGCCTGCTAGAATATGCCAAATTTTAAATTTTATCGGCAAATCGTTGACACCAAATCAGAGAAACTGAGTAGCAACTTCAGTAAATTTAAATTAAATACTTTCCTCACATATGCCTGCTGATCTTCACTAACCTCATCCATTAATATTCTTTAATTTTAATTGATTAAATAATAACACAGCTTTAGTAATTAATTTTTTTGTTTATTTATAGCTTCTCAGGGAAATAAATGAGATTTTTTTTATGGAAATGATTAATGTTCATGCGTAGCATGTTCAAATTTTTATACGTTTATAAACATTGATGTATTCGCGCATATACATTCAGTCTTTATGGTATATGCCTTAACCTAACTTAATCAATAAAAAAAACTTAGATCTACCAGACTCTATCAATCATGCTGTTATCTTGTGGCTTTTGATTCATAGTTGTCAACTGCTGATGGTAATTGCGCATTTGGTTACTACGACGTGGTTGTGCTAAATACTCGAACATGCTTTGCAGGTGCTGCGACAACATCTTGCTCAAATCACTCGGCATGGGATCAGTCCAAAAGAAATCGTGATTCAGGGCAGTGTCAGCATCAATGCGTTTCTTTGGATCTAAAGTTAGTAGTTTGTCAAGTAAATCGCAACCAGTAGGATCCTTAACATATGGACGCAGACGTTCTTTAACACGCCGCTTTTGATTCTTTGGCAATTCAATTGATTTGTACAACTCCAGCTCTTCGACACCTGGCCAAACGTCTGGAGTGAATGACCCGCACAGCTGAGAGATAAATGTCAATTGCTGCTGCTCTGTATTCCCCTGCATTATGGGTGAACGTGTCCACATTTCAGCCATAATACAACCAGCTCCCCACATATCCACTGGTGGGCCGTAGTTGCGATCACCAAGCAGCAGTTCTGGTGGACGATACCACAATGTGACTACGCGATTGGTATAACGATTTTTGCAATCATTCTTAGGAATGCTAAATGCACGAGCCAAACCAAAATCAGCCAGTTTTAAAATGCCATGTTTTGTAATCAGTACATTAGCGGCTTTCATATCACGATGGAGAATCTGTAATATAATATATGTATAAGCATATATGATCCTAGACTATTGAAATTACAACACATACCTTATTACTGTGTATATAATAAAGACCATTAAGTAGTTGCTGCATGACCTTTTTAATCTCGCCCAAGCTGAACTTAACGTTCATATTTGACAAGAGACCGGCCAAATCGTGTTCACAAAAATCAAATACTAAATAGAACGTCGACCTGTAGCCATTATGTACAGTTGCCTTGGTGCGGCAAATCTCAATGAGATTTACAACGTTCTCATGCTTAAGCAGTTGCAGAATGCGTATCTCGCGCAGGGCTGTAATGGGAAACTGTACATGCATTGCATTAATATACCGTGCTGCTATGTGTATTTAATCATACTTACGCCTTCTTTTTCATTATCCATGAGCACCTTCTTCATGGCGACAAATTTTTTGTTACTCTTCTTCTCGCGTGCCTTGAACACCTCCCTAAGTTTATTATTAAATTATTAATTATATTTCCGGATATGTTCGACATATTGAAATTAATTTGTCTTACCCAAATGTGCCTTGCCCAATTTTCGCGACTTTTTCATATTTACTACTCTCATCGCAGTATGGAAAATCGTAATCCTCGATGTACTTTTGTTTTTCCATCAACGACATGGTGCGAGATGAACTACCAGACGAAACGCTCGACGGCGTAGTTGCCTGAGGTAACATATGCGACATATGTGCCATTTTAAATTATTGATAATAAAATACGAATAAATAAACTCCGTAAATTTCACAATTTTCAGCAGAAGGTGTTTATTTCACAAAACGAAGCAACAACTGGTGGCTGCAGCGTCGCACTCTGGAACAATGTGTACATTTACATTACCCAATATCAGCTGATGAGTCATATGATTTTTGTCGGTGTGTACACACTTGTCAATATTTACCGGATAAGTGCACACTGCTAATATCAGCTGTTTATGCTCAGCCGTGCCTTTTGTCGGTGTACACACTTACCAAATGATATAACCTGGAGGACCTAATCGGATTGAATAAACATTAGAACTCATATTTATGAATAAACTATTAAATATTGCGCAGGCAGGTCCGCGCCAATTTGTGCGAGACTATGCATTCAAGTCGGATCTAAAAATCAAATGGGTACGACCCGAAAAAATTTCGTGTATTAAACCGGAGAAAAGTGGTGATCTTGCCAAGCTGCCTCCATTGGACTCAAACGAAATATTACCGTTTTTCAAGGATTCCAAGGAATTACAAAAGTAAATGTAAATTGGTGATAGCTGACGGATCAGAAGTAATAATGAATATATATTTTCTAGTGCCGATGAAATGGTTAAATCTCTATTTAAGTTGAGCAACAATCGAAATCATGAAACTACACGGTATTATCGTGATCAAATGGTCAGGGAAGTGCAGCGTCATTCACAGGATTTTGGGTCAATGGAGGCGAAACGTAAATATAAATATATACACAACAAACGTAATGTTATTAATTGTGCGTCCAGTCGCCAAGATGACTGCATTTATACGCAGGTATCAAGAGCACATGGAGACAAGTCCACGCGACAGGGTAATTAAAGTCCGACTAAAGGAGCTTATCGAAAAACGCAAGAAGTTCCTTAAGTACTTGAGGCGCTGGGACTATCCACGTTTCGAGTGGATACTCGAGAAACTCGACTTGGTCTACAAGCCGCCGCCGACGCATTTCCATTGGATAACCCGTAAGGAATCATTGCAAAAGCTGACGGATATTTACTGCGACAAAATTAAGGAAGAGCGTCTAGAAGCGTATCACAAAGAACTGCAAGCTCAACAAATTCCCTATCTCGAGGATGCTATAAAGAAAATGTTGTTTGTGCGACAGGAGCAGATTGATTGCGATGTTCCCGTGACTGTTACAGAGCAGCAAATCGAAGAGGCACGCAAGGAACTAGCACAGCTTAAAGATATACGTGAAGCAGAGGCTGCGGCGACACGCCAACAATCTGATGATACCTTCCATTAATAATTTTTCATTTGCAATAAATCGTTGAATGATTCTTAAATTATATGAATTTATTGATGCTCATAGGGTGCGGAATTCATTACATGTCATGGGGAGTGGTGTAGTCTTAATAAAATAAATAAACAGCAATTTTTTCCAATAATGAAAAAATAAGACAAAGCTCGCCTTCTCCAACGGAGAATACAATAAAAAAAAATTATCGGCGTCCTGATGCAACGCGCTCTGCAGATCGCGAGCGAGTGTTGGATCGCTTCTTTCCCCGCTTACTGTTGGATGCATTGCTGCTGCTGCTGGAGTTGCTTGATGATGAGGTTGATGAGGAATCGCTAGAACTGGACGAGCTTGATGAAGACGATGAGGAGGCTGACGATGTGGAGTCACGAGTTGTTCTTTTACTGCTAGCGGCAGTAAATATTTCCTTACTGTTGTTACTGTTGCCATTGTCCATCTCCTTACTCTTAACATTGCTTGAGGTCACTTCGTTATCGCCCCACAAATCATACTTGGACAAATCACCATCATCATCCTCGTCGTCGTCTTCCTCTTCATCACCCTCAATATCACCGCGTCTGGCACGTTTCGAATCCTCTCTTCCACGTCCATCCTCATCGCTGCGTTCACTGCCACCTCCCTTATCATTGTTTTTACGCTTTTTGCGGCGACCGAACTCATCGTATTCGCTATCTGAGTCTTGTCGTTCCTTGTACTCAACTACGCCACGATCGTTGTAACCGCCGCCAAAGCCTACAAACATGTTTTAGTTGTTATTTGATCCACATTCTAAATGTTGTGTCTACAAACCTGTACGTTCCTCTACATCCGTGAATTTGGGAGCGTTGCACATATTGCAGGTCTGGCGGCGCGCCCAGTTAACGTTTGCGCATTTGCTACATTGCCAATCCTCGGCGCTGAATAGACCACGTGACTTGTCTGCGGCCACTTTGCCAATTTCTGTACCCAACTTCTTTTTGCTTGAGCTACTGCCACTGCCATTGCCTCGTTCTCGATCTCGATCCCTCTCCGGCTTTTCAATTTCGCTGCTTTCTCGTTCGCGGTTGCATTTATAGCATTGCAGTCGACGCGCAATGTTCGAATGGCGACAGCTGCAACACACGACAAATGCATAACCAATACACGCACACAAAAGACGCGCGCCAAGGCGAGCGGATGGAGGAAGAATAAGAGTAACAAAACAACAATTTATTTCATTTGTTTGTTAGTGGGAGAGGTAAATATTTTGAGCGGAAGACTTTCAGATATCCTCCGTAGTCACGAATCAACGCATTTGGCTAGAAGCATTACGCTTGAAGCACTACGCGCACTCACTCAATATCTGGGCAAATCCAATCGCCAGCCGAGACGCTGATGCCGCCGCCACCACCCCCGCTGCTGGACATTTTCGTTTGATCCTTTGCCCTCGTATTCTATGGGTATGCTGCTATGAAAAGTCTTTTAATACGCAGACTAGCGTACTAACTGACATTTAAAACAAATTTATACAATTTCTGTATATGAATCTTTTCCGGTTTCGTTTTTTGCAATAAATTTTTGTGGCGTTGCTAGTAGGGTTGAAATGCTCAATCAATGTTACCAGACAGCTCAATTTTGGTGTTACCATTTAAAGCTATTTTTTAGTACGGCAACGCCGGCTGTGCTTAGAAGTAGTGGTATTTTGTATTGTTTATTGCCAATATTGTTACCCCAAATTAATATTACAGCCAATATTATTTCATCCCAATTATTTGCCTCAGAGCTCGGTCTGAAAATTATATTGGAAATTATCCAGCTAAAATTCATGGATAGATTTACTTTTAGAGTTTTATTTTCTTAAGCATATGAAACAAAAGCCGCTCCAAAAGTAAACAACTGATTTGTGTTGTCATTTAATTTATAAAAGAAAAACTAACGCATAATCAGTAGCTTTTGGAATTGTCGGTGCGCGCCACCAGCAACACACACACACAATCAGGATTTCTAGTAGGCTTTACTTCTTGCCAGTGCCGATCTTGGCCTTAGCGGTACCACGGACCTTCTTCATTCTGTTGCGACGTTCCTTGCGCTGCTTGCGTGTCTGCTTCTTCTGCTCGAATAGACCATGACGAGCCAAACGGTATTTTGGTTCGAACTTCTTGGCGAAGTCCAAGGTGTCGTAGATGAGGGCAAAGCCTGTGGAGCGACCACCTCCGAAGTTTGTGCGGAAGCCGAAGGCGAAGACGACATCTGGGGTCACCTTGTACATGGCGGCGAGCTTCTCACGAATCTCGGTCTTGTTGACCGACGAGAGGCCGGGGTGGAGCACATCGCACACCATTTGTTTTCTGGCAAGCAGACGGTTTGTCATGAACTTGCGGGTGCGGATTGTGGCAGTTGTACCAGTCGACATATTGGCGGAGCTGTAAGATGTGCAGACACAATAATTAGACAATGATTTCACACACAAAATTCAAGTTGTCACAATATTGGGCTTTTGTTGTTTCTGTTTCTACTCGAAATCAACATAACCTCAATGCCAATGCTGCTCCGCTGAGCAAGTCGAGACTCCACGTGTGACACGCTGCACTCGCCACTTGTTTATACACGCTTCAGGTGGTTTGCATTCAATTGCACTTGAGTTCACTCATTTCGAGCACTTTTTAAAACTATTTTGGTCTATTTTAAATCAAATATTACCTTTTAAAACACTTGAAAAGGTTTTAAACACGTCTGCTGTGCGAACGCGATTCTTTAGAAAGGAAGATGGCCGAAGTCGATTGCTGACGACTTGGCAGCACTTTTTTTCAGGGCTGTATTGCTTGAAAAATGATTGTTGTCAATGCAACCTTGTTATTGGCGCAAATTCAAATCGATACAATCGTTGTATTAAATTATTTTATTCTTTATTAGTTCCTTTGGCTTTAATTAAGTAACAGAAACTTAACTTAATTTTGATAGCTTGAAGACATTTTGTTTTCTTTGCATAGCATACTTGAATGCAAAATATCCGCCCAGCAAAATAGAACAAAACGCAATTGCTACACCAAAATAAAATACGAACAAGTCAAAAAGATGCAAATGATTGGAGGCAATATCAATGCCGCGTGTTCTTATCGCAGAACCGCCCTTATGTCTCACTATGTAGTTGACCCAGAACATAGCGCTGGCTAATGCCCCCAGCGGCCGATCCCGGAACTCACTGGACACCTCACGAATGGTTAGTTGATATTTTTGATCCGTTGTGAGCTCATCTAGAGCCCAATTTAGAGCAGAGATGGTAAAGTTATTTTGATCCAATTGCATGGCTACACCAAGTTTTACCGCCAACTGCATGTTTTTGCGTTCATTTTGAAAGATAGGCAAACCTAGCATGGGAACATGACGTACAATACCCTCTTGCAGGCTCAATAAATCACCATTCATGATGAAGGCACGCACTCGTGGATGTGCCAAGATATCAATTTGTGGTACTGCGTGTTGAATCATTACATTCTTGGGCAAACCTTCAAGATTCTTCACATCGTGGCAAGTCCAAATTATACCCTCTTTGCGTGCGCCCAGAAAGTCAAAGAGAGTTTGCAATTTCTGTTTGGGCAGCTGACCACACAGCTGTTCGTTTCCTAACTGCATGTAAATGATGCCAGCACGAGACTCTTCCACAAAACGCTTTATGTTCCAAGGCAGCTCACGTGGTCCCCGAATATGCAGACCGCCGGCAGGCACGATCTGCTCCACTAACGGACGAGGCGTTAACAAGGGTCCATGATTATTCAACAGTAACAACGACAAATGGTATGCCTGCAAATCCACGACTGTTTTCGTTGCTGCAATTTAAATGAAGGTCTCGTTAAAACTCATATTCGAATTAAAGCAATTGCCCGCTTTCGTTAAATTCGGAGATGCCAGATTTTGCAAAACACTCATTCACAATAGACACATAAACTTACTTTTAAAATGTTTGGCTATTAATCGGTCCTGAGCCGTGTAGTGATCCTTATGGAATCGTTTGCGTCGCGCTATGCATTCACGTATGTTGCCCAAACGTGTCGAAAAACCTATATCCGAAGTGTACTGTTCAAAATCGATAGGTGAACATGCAACCGGCACCAATGACTCTTGTACAGCATCCATATAATTGCCAAAATCGGTGCTCACTATGCCAATAGTGGGCTTATTGTGCTTTTCACCAAGTGCAAGCAGTGCCTCCGTGTAGAAAAAATCAACAATGACGACATCAAATTCAAATTCAGCTGTAGGCAACTCTAACAGTGCCCGCAATGGCGGCTGTGATAGAAAATGATCTAACGCTTGCGCGCCCACGTGAGCCAAAGAACTGCGCAACTTGGTGTCCGCCAAGCGGCTCAGATCTTCCAAGCTGCCACCGGGTGCAGCATGTTTCTGCACTATGGGAAGTCTGTTTTAAATTGAATATACACTAACATTTCCAAAGTTTACTTACAATTGCTCCAGAAAGCATACTCCGGTGCGACAACAATTTCCGTAACACGTTCCAATTGCTCCCCCAAACCATGACTACCGTAAACAGTTACCTATTGCATAGTAGATTAAGATATAACAATTTTATTAATACAAACATTTTAAAATACTTACATTGTGCTCCCTGCCGGCTAGCTCGGTGACCAAGGTGCGCATCACTGCAAAGTGACTCTCACTAGCATGTGGAAATATGACAAGTATTTTCGCCGACTGACATGCGCTGCCGCATAGCAGGAGTAGGACCAGCCAAAGCAAACCGGCTCCTTTCGGCTGAGGCTGCAATCATAGATACAAAGATAGGCAGCCACACATATATTTGTGAGATTTCATTGGTACACATCAGCGGCGGAAACTTTCACAATCTTAGCTCTTATCAATTAAATATTTATAAGCAGCTAAATTGTCTGACAAACTATTCATCTCTAACAAAATATGTAAAACTCACCATATTTCAGCTAAGTTTTTAAGCGTTGCGATTGTAATATACAAATGCGGCAACTTGGAACAAATACAAAAGTTTTCTGTCTTCTTTTAATGAGTTTTTCTTGCAGCTCTCCAAGCGCCTTGTATTGTAGCACTGATTGCTCAGCAGCAGAAAAACAAATACATAATCAGAAAAGTGCGACAGCGTCCAGAATTTCTGTGGTTATTCTATGTATGTACATACATTATATGTGACTATCTGGAAGTGTGTATTGGAAACATATGTGGCACATGAGATTGCCTCCATCAACAATACATGCATACACAATCTCCATAACCACATGTACATGCACATGTATTGCATGCATAGTATGTGTGTAGTATTTCAATAAACGAGTGGGGTACAATTGCACTGACACAGGCAAATTTGTAATTCCTCACAATGATCCTCTCTCGCTGCTCCAGTTTGCTCTCCGCTTTGTGCAGCTGTTTGTGCATGCCTAAATATATAGATAGCGGCGGGAGTTGGTTGAGGAACTAATTTACATAGCTGTTTACAGTTGAAGTTCAATGCAGACAATAGTATTCGATCTTAATACAAATATATGTATACATATGCTAATTACTTTTCATCTTTCGAAAGTGATACACTTGTTGTCTTTAACCTTCTTATTAAATATTGATCCATATGTTGTATTAACATTGATATGCAAAGCTGTTATCTGCATTTCCAATAAGAAGATTCGTTTAATTGTCAATCTTCATCCTAATAATATTATTGTGGAAGCTTTACTCGATTCCTATTGGATTTATTTGTAAAGTCTCAGCACGAACGTCCATAAATATTTGCTTAATATCAAGGCTGGGTCTAATATGAGCACATGAAATTGTCAATGTCTAATTAAATTTGTCTGTTATGCTAATATGTGTTTAAAAAATTGTCGAGTCTTCTCTAAAATCTAGAACGTGACTCAAACTTAAGATTTTACGAATGCGTCAAGCAACTGTGTCAGCTTTTTGTCAACATAGAACTTGAATAAAACTAGAATCAGCACAACAAAGAGGAAATAAAAAGTAAAAAACTGTGAAGAAATTAGCAAAAATATCAGCAAGTAAATCAACTTTTTTACATCATGGAACTGTTGTCGTTTTAAACCGGTTCTGTTTAAGGGAGACAGCTGAAGTACAGAAAGCTAAATAATACACATACACTCACACTGCACAACCTAGCATCCGAAAACCAGTTCAATGAACCGCAACACAAACAAAAGTCCCATCAAAACTAAAGAAAAGAAAGAGGAGTAAACGGTGTTCTGTTTTTCTAGTTTTTTTTTATCACATAGTTATTTATGCATTACTTGACAGTACAATGTTGTGAATAATTGAGCGCAGAGTATTTGCTTACAGGACAATTTTAATTGAAAAATCTTATTATGCCAATGCAATATTAAATGCAAAACCCAATCGCAGGATTGGTGTAAAATCGATTGCTGACATGTACTGAAAACTCTATTATTTTAATTTAATTGATTATGTTTAAGAGATGATAAAAATTTGCATAATGCAAACAATGCCCAATGCATATAGTTAGTTTACTCGGTGGCATCAGTCTTGGAAACGGCGAATGGTTCGGGTACATCGATGACGCCGCTGTTGGCAATCACAACATCCTTGACGGGGCGATCGCGAGCATCGGTAGCGCTGGCCTCAATTTTTCGCACCACATCCATGCCAGACACAATCTTGCCGAAAACAACATGACGTCCATCCAACCAGCTAGTCTGCTTAGTGGTAATGAAGAACTGAGATCCATTGGTGTCCTTGCCAGCGTTGGCCATGCTCAACCAGCCGGCGCCATAGTGCTTCAGCTTGAAGTTCTCATCCTCAAAGCGCTCGCCAAAGATGGAACGTCCGCCAGTGCCATCTCCCTTGGTGAAGTCACCACCCTGGATCATGAAATCCTTAATAATGCGATGGAACTTGCTGCCTTTGTAGCTGCAAATGCAAAGCACAAAGATATATGATAAATATATGTCACATCGCAGAAGTAAACAATTCAATTTGCCACATTTTCTATTAGTTTTGATTAACTAATTCTCACTTAAACGCCACGTAATTGATATGAACTACTACAGTGGGCTCTAACCTATAAATGTATTTGTTGAGTGAACACATCACCGCCGTGAACGTGTGTATATGATATCGTAGGTGTATGTATGAGTCTGTGTTGATACACAAATTTACTTACCCTTCGCCCTCTGGTTTGGTAGCCAGTTCCTTGAAGTTCCTTACTGTCTTCTCAACAGTTTTGCCGAACAAACCAACCACAATGCGACCTGCCGGTTCTCCACCAATTTGGATGTCAAAGAAAACCTACGCAACACATACATACAAACAGAATACTTATTAAATATTTTGAAAGAATAGAATAAATGATTTATTTGTTTGTGTATACCAAACGTATGTACACAATTTTGCATGTATGTGTATATGCGTGAGAGGGGAGTATGGTGCTTACCTTGTCTGTCACTTTGGGTCCTTTGCTGCTTTCATCAGCAACCACAATGCCGGCCGCAATGGCGACCAGGCACAAAGCCAGTTGAAACTTCATTTTATATCAGTTCTATTGAAAACCAAAATACCCGCTCGACGACCGTATAGCTCGACAGCGAGAAATAGAATAAAATCAGTAGCGAGAAACAAGAGTGACCACAAGTTGAGTTTCCGAATATACTATTACTTGTAAAACATACTAATATATATCAATACCATTATTATTGGTTGGTTACACTTACGATAACTAGTATAGTTACAAAATACGTGAAAAGAGGCGCAACTTTTTGAACAGCCTATTGATTCATGATGAGACTGAACTGCTTTCCGTTCAAAATGTTTTTATATTTTATTTTATATTTTTATTTTTTTATATAAATAAATAGTAATATCTTTGACCGCGCAAAAATATATCTCAACCAAATTCGAATAATTGGTCCATAAAATGTTATCTATGGCGCATTACTTTTCCTTATATTCACGTTCGCTCAATAATACAAACAAAACAAGTAATAAAGCTATTGGCGAGTTTGCTCGACTGTGAAATACCCGCCACCCAATTTTATTATGTCGCTGAGTGACATAGAAACTGTTTTTTATCCGATTGTAACCAAATTTGCAGAGATCATTAATATTGTGCCTAACAATTGAACGTTTTAGGTTAAAAATGTCGCTTGCAGTTCGGTTTTTTTCGATTTGCATGGGAGGAAGGGGGCGTGGCCATAATCTAAAACAAACTTGATCTGCGTTCAACAATAAGACACACTATCCCGAAAAATTGGTTGCTCTATCTTTTATAGTCTCTGAGATCTGGGTGTTCATACGGACGGACAGACGGTCATGGCTATATCGTCTCGACTGTTGACGCTGATCAAGAATATATATACTTTATGGGGTCGGAGATGCTTCCTTCTGTCTGTTAAATACATTTTCGGTTGTCACAAAGTTATAATACCCTTCTACCATTTGGGTAAGCGGGTATAAACATCACAGACATCATACTTATACATTTTTTTTATTATTTACGCATGGAATAATCTTATCGTGGATTAACATTTATTTCCAACTTGAATTACTTATTGAAAACAATAATCATTATTAATACAATTAGCTGCTGATTTGGAATTCCAATTTATATTCATAGTTTTGAGGCCATATATAGAACATTCAACTCAAAATCACGAAACAATTGCGGTTTTATAATTATTCATATTATTTTGTCTTTAACATATAACATAATTATGTGCATTTTAATTTTCAGTTTAGACATCTATTGAGTTTAAAATGTAGAATCTATTCTATATTTGATATCCGCGCTATTGTAATATGAAGGGATAGCATACGCAGAATTCCTAAAGATCTCGTGGGTTTGTATACATTATAGTGTCGATCGCTAAGTAGAGCTTAGGCTGTCAACAAATATTAAATATAAACACATAATAAGCATAATAATTCGAAATGAGCTTTAGGAAAATATAAGACCTATCACATAGAGATACACACTAAGACTATAGCTATTTACAGAAAAATACAGTGGTAGCAATAAATATATATCATCTTAGTTGTACGTAAAAGTGCAAATCAAGATCAACTCCTAACATATTTAATATAATCAATATATGAAAGTTGTGCGGAATATCATCTACAACTACATACATACATACATATATATATTTGTCGCTATAGATAAAGAACGATTCGAAACGAACTCGTGAACAGCCAAGTTTGGATTTGCATTGCAGTGAGCAATTTGAATTTAGAAGCGCGTTTTTCAAAAGCGTTTCCCATCGATTTCAGACTTTAATCACTGCTATTGATCAGAGATTCCTGTTGCTCATCATCGCTAACTCTGCAAATAAACAAGTCCATTAGCTTTAGAAATTACTGTGATTACAATAACACTCACCTCACAATGCTCGCTTTGTGGCAGCCACAGACTTTTCTATATACAACTTTGAATAATTTCATAAGCGGATCTGAATCATCGTTGCGTATCAGCAGCACAACAAGTATCAATGACACAAACAAACCCAGAGACCCCATCCAGTGCATAGATGTATATGGTTTGCCCCTTAGCAGTATATCAAAGGCAATTGCTAGTGGTATTTGCAGTGACATTGTCAGAGTACCGATCAACGATGAGGTGAGGAAACAGCCCCACAACCACAGAGCTACAGCAAGCATCGTGCAAACGAATCCATTGAGGAACAGAATTGCGAATTGTCCCTGGCTGGGCAGCTCAAATGTTTCGATCTTGGTAAAATGCAGTATAAAGAAGATAGGCCACAGCAGCAAAAGATTCCAAAGGCCAACAAAGCCTGCAAGAACACAAAAATTGATTAAAGACCAACATCAAATAGTGAAATTATAAACGAACATACCGAAAAAGAGCGGAATGTCTACCTTTTCCTCGGTGTCACTTTTTCGCTTAACGAACACCAAATACGAGGCATAAAAGAAGGCGCTGAATAGAGCCAACACCACGCCACGCGTCATTTTGGAGTCGTGCAGATCGTTTATAGTGGTTGCCACAATGCCGCCAATGTTCATGGCCACAGCAATGACCTTTGTGATGGTTAGCTTATCGCCCGTTGCCGAGGGAAACAAAGCGGCCAGCAAAATAACAAACAACGTGGCTGCAGTTGATCTGAGATAGCAAGAAATTTGATTTAAGCTTTTATGAAAGTATAGATCTGTATAACCTGATAAGCGTTATCATGGGTTGCTCATCCATGTCCAGCGCCTGTTGTGCAAAACAATTGGCTGCAACCCACAGCAAGCTAAACAGCAGCGCCGTTTTGGCCGTCTTGTGATGTGACTTTTGTCGTCTAATGCGCATGCTGGCGGCATAAGATAGGCGCGCCATTAAGGCGTCCGTTGCCTCGTGTGCTGACATCTCTCGTACCTCAGCCATTTTGGAGAAGCGCACGCTCCGCACACTGGAGTCATCACTTTCGGTGCCGGATATGACGCCATTGATGGGATTCGCCACACGTATGGGCACGAAGGTGGGATCGCCCTACAATTGAGAGAGATGGGACTGTTAAGAGAAATCCCTAAGATAAGCGATTCGTCAACCTACCAAAGCAGCTTGATTTGAATAGTAGTTTTCATCGTCACCATTTTGATCCATCATCTGCAAAGTAAATATAATTAGCTGGAATAGATTGATTACTCGTCTGAGTACTGACCACATAGTTGCCATTCTGGCGCTCACACGACTCCTTCCAGGGCGCAATGATGCCGATGATGACCAAATAAATACTGAACATGGAAGTCTTGAAGTATGTGCAAAAGAAGGGCTTGTCATACTTGTCATCATCGTAGAGATACTGGGAAACAATTACAACAATTTAAGCGTTTGATTAATTATTTTAAAATGATACTTTGCTTACCTTGCCCAATTCGCTGGAAGAGACCCAAAGGATATTGACTAGCAAGAGTATTGCGAGGCCGAGCAGCAGCTTCTGTGTGCGTCCGAGCATGGTAATTCCACTTACTATGCGAATTGTTTATACTTTTTCTATTGATTGTTTAACTTTATTGCTAGTTTAGTGCGTTGAACAAAATTATTTGCGTTTGTGCCGCCAACTTTTCAGTGTCATTTTTGACGTTTTTATCTGGCTCAAAGAAACACTTTGCCGACTGCTGTCAATTACATGTTGGGGATGAGTTGCACCAGGCGCTTGTATCTGATGATTTCTGTGCTTCCGAATGACGAAAGCATTGCTGTAATTATATGTAAAGCTCAGTGAAATGTCAGAAGTTACATGAAAACAAACATCACGCCAAGCAAACAATGCCATTGCATTTATTGATTTTTGATGTCAAGCATTTATAACATTTGCAACTATACTGTTATACTTAAGTGTGAAAGCACAAACAAATTATTGACTTAATTTGAGGACTCATTGATCCACAAATCGTAACAAATTCGATTATTAGGCAATCTTCTCAATTAGCGTCTTCAGCGTCGAGTCGAACCACTCAATTATTTAACGACTTCTCAATTGTGTATTGTGGGAGCTGTGGCGTTTGCGGTGGGGGGCGATTATTTTTGTTTGTATGTTAATCACTAGCAATAAATGTGACCGATAATAAAACAGTTACTGTTCGGTTCGGCATACGCATAAGCAAACGTAAGGGCAGGTGGAGCTGATAAGGGAGTCGTAAGTACTTCAGTACTGCAAGGGCGGGCTAAGTTTGTTTTCATAAACAAATACGACTTGCAGTCTAATTTAAAGTTTGCCATAAAAGACGCAACAAAATCAATAAACGACTCTCAGTGCCTGTTACGGTTACCACAAGCAACAAGTCTTAATAGCACACAGTTCTAAGGAAAAGCAACAAAAAAAATCACATTTGCACTTAATTTGTATTTTTGCTTTGTTGTTTATTTAATTTATGCGGCTTTTATCGCCCACAAATCTGAGCTCAGCTTGGGGGCGGCTGTTGCTTTTAGAATACTTTTTTATATATCAGTATAAGGTGTAACTTTGTATTGCAGTTTATCATAATAAGCAGCTTACACAATTCAGTTTTTATTTTATAAATTACTGCTAATTAATATTGTATGTTTAATAACTTTTACGGAGCGAATAATACTGATTTGTTCGATTTTCGTTCACTCACAAAATAAAACATCCAGCTGTCTGCTTTTGTAGGCCACACACTATACGACTCAACCAAGCTGGTATTATTTAAACTGCGAGCTATTTATGTTTTTTGTTTTCTTGATTTATTAGTGAAAATGTAAACAATTTTATAAGTGAAATCTTACGAAAAAGTTTAAATCTTTATTAACAATAATAAACAATTCCAACTGTCTTCATTCGATATTAAAATGTTGCTTGTTCTCCGATAGCAACGATAATCGATGTACAGCACCCCACTTGCACGAGCTGCCAACTGTTTCGATGTGGCTTGGCCAAGTTATCGATAAGTTAAACATCAAATTGAGCGCGAAACTCAAATTGTGCTGATACATTGTGTGTTTGATTGTCAATTCCTGTTTTCTTCAGATAACTCATATAAACGTTGACAAATTACTTGTCTACGCATACCATCTAATCCTGAATTATTTTGTCACGCGCAATTGGCAGCCTCTTAGGTGATACGAAAAAAAAACGTTATGCGACACGCAACTGTGTTCGAATATTTATGTTTGTGTGTGTGTGTGTGTGTAATAGATAGCCAAATATAAAGTTGTTACGCCAAAGACAAAGACATCGCATCGCTTGTGGCATTGTCAGCTACACACATACAAACATGCGTACTGAAAGAAAGACAGACGAGACGAGACCGAGAAACAACCACAAGCAAAATTCGGCACAGTTTCACTTTCATCACTTCAAACCCGATTAAGCACCTCATTTTATGTGTTATTTATCTACTGATTGGATGATGATAAAACGCCAACAGACACAGACTCAGCAATAGGGAGAGGGACAGAAATTGCCCCCAGTGAGGGAGGTTGGGTGTGGCTGTCTGCTGTGGTAGGTAAAGTAGCCCTAGCGAATGATGTCGCCTTTGTTTTTGGCGTACTTCGCCACGTCTATTAAAAGACAACAAAAATAAGCGTATAAATGCCGCATAAAACAATACAAAGAATAATAGGGACACATTTTTCATCGACCTTCCACTTACCCCCCTTCGAGAGAGAGAGACCAGCCACGCCCGCGACAAGCCCAACCAGCTACCCCTCTGTACCCCCCCGCCAGACAGCTTTGCAGTCAGCTAGTCAGCCAGCCAACCAGCCACTCAGTCGGCGACACCTGTCAAACTGCTTGCCGCGTATGTGCGTAGGCATAAAATAAATAAATAAAAAATCGAGAGAACGCGGGAGCTTGGAGACGCAGTCCGGAAGATGATGATGAAGCACACAAACACGCACACTCCCATACAAGCACCACACACTGACACACATAGCAACAGCAGTGAATGGTTGTGCACGTGGATATGGCTCACAGAGGGTGCTATGCGGGGTCGGGGTTGCAAAAAAAAAATAAAAATAAAAAGAAAAAAACCAAGGAAAATAATATTATGTCGACCCATTGAAACGAGCATGATGTAATTTTCTTTTCCGTTAAGTTTCATTTGCTTTTCCTACAAAATGAAAGTGGCCTTCCGTCATTGACAGGAATCGTAGGGAGCAACTGTGTGCAAAAAGAGTATTGGTGGTGGCCTAGCCCCGGGGCACGTGTACTTGCAGTATTGAAAATTGCTCTTAAAACAAATAGAGCTCGATCTCAGGTGTGGCAGTACTAGTAATTGCTTTATGACAGTTGCTTAGATAAACGACTTTAGCAGACAATGTAATGAGGTCAAAAATAGTAAGTAGTTTTAGATGGCAGCAACGAAATCAAATAAAAGTCAGATATTGTAAATGATGTTTACGATCGTATAGTATAAAATGATGTTGATGTCGTAAATCAACTAGTTGGCAACGTTGCTACCAAATGTAAACAAAACTTGCTGTTCCAACTGCTGACCTAGATCGCTTGATGATGCTGTCGTCTCGTTCTTGCAGATCATGATGCCATTTGCTAAACGTTAATACGTTTAATCACAAAGCAGTGTCATAAACCCCGCTATCAGCGCACTTTTTAATTGCCAGTCACTTACTTTGCCAGCAATCTGGCAATTAATGTGTTTAAAGTTGAGCCTTAAAATCTTCTGTGCGTGTGTGTGGGTGTGTATAAAAAGAATAACAGACAGAATGACATAATTTGTGATTCAATTATGTTGAAGTTTTGGCCGCATATTACATAAGCAGATTACAGCGCTGATAACAAAGCATTAAACTCATTAGGCGCAACGAACTCAAACAAATGCCAAACACATATGTATGTACATACATACATACATATGTAAACATACTCGCATATATGTATGCGTATGCGTAAGTGTATGTGTGCTTGTGTATTTGGGAACAGGAAGCGGGCATGTCAGGCCGTGCCCATTAAATGAACTTATCAATACAACAAATGTGATCCGGCAAATGTTCCACACCCAAAAAGGTCCTCTAAAAATGTAAAAAAAGAGAATGGAAAACAAGAACAAGTAAAACTCGACAATAAAGGCAAACAGAACATAAATTGAAGCAAGCCGCGCCAAATATCAACAACAAACGGTTAGCCAAGCCAGTAAGAAGAACGATGAATACACACATACACAGTTGAGTACACTCATACTTATACATATAGACGAAATGTACATAAAATACTATATCGCATATCAAGGAAAATCACAACGAATGACCGCCAAAAATTAAATGTCCCCAGCGGACACAAGCAAAAAAGAAAAGAAAAGAAGGAAGGAGAGGAGCCGAGGAGAAGCGTAGTGAAGAGAGGAAGCAAGTGAATCTAAAGGCGGGCAGCAGTAAAACAGTGGGTGGGGCGAGAAACGAGAGGCGAGGTTGCTTTTTGTGTGAATGGCTGTGAGAGTGACAGCGCGGCCAGAAGGAAACGCAACGCAAGAGACGACAACGACAACGTCGACGACGACAACGACGACGCGCAAAGCGAAATGAAAAATGATTGACTTTTATGGCGTAGCGCATATTCGGTCTTTAACATAATATTTGTCATAAAAGTGGGCGCTGTCAGCAGCTGAGGTTACTCCAAGCAGAGCCGTTGTCTTGGGGGAGAGACTGACACTGAGAGCGACAGCGAGCTCGTGAGCAAGAGAAAGAGAAACAGAGAGAGAGAGAGAGAGAAAGAACGATAGATATGCCAAGCGACATTGTCATAAAAAATTTGCTAAATGTTGTCGCCGGCACACAGAGAAAGCTTCCGCCAAAGCGAACACAAAAAAGTTCACCCAGTTCACAAATTTTATACACGTAATACAGGCACACACACCCACACACGCACTCATACTCGTATGTAGTGTGAACTGTGCTGGGGCAACACACACATTTCCGGTTAAAATAATAATGCGGGACCCACACGGGTCTGGGTATCGGCTGCAGGCGAGCGCCCAACAAAAGCAATAATTATGGCAAACGAGTTTGCCACGCCTAACGCCTTATGCCTTACGCCTTACGCCTTTTGTCGCACAGTTTGCCTGCTTTGACATGAGCCTTAACCTACAAAGATGTCCTCCACACACACATACAAACGCACACAGCCATACTCGCACGCTTACTCATTCCCACACTCGTTGAGCTACAGAGACATCGGCACGCTGTCATATACAAGCAACAAAGCAATCGAAACTGCCCTGCCACCTCAGAGCTCCCCTTAACCCCACCTTGCGACCCACCTCGCAGCTAGCAGAAGCGACCATTGTTGGCCAGCCATTCAGCTACCAAGTAGAGCTGTTGTGCATGTGGGTGGGTGTGAGTGTGTGATACTGTGTGTATTTGCAGGAAATTTCGTTTTATGCGCGAGACAAATCGCACCTTATTATGTGCGCGCATGTGTGTGTGTGTGCCAGTGTGGGTGTGAGTGTGTTGTGTGCGTTTCGACTTTTCGGCGCGCCATTATCCACACTCATGCAGGCCAAGCTTTATCTATGGCTTTATCACCCAACTCACACACACACACCCACACACAGATGAATTTACATTTTACGTGCAGCATTACACATGTGTTTGTATATGCGAAAGTATGTGTGGCCAGCGAATGCGCTACGATGAGCATAAAAGTCACTGCATACTTCTAGGTGAACTATGTACATAAATAAGTGAACATGAATATGTACATACATACATCCATAAGAGAGCATGTATAGAGAGTATATGTATGTTAAAATGATATCCTACAAATGACTTCAACAATTCTTCAGAGATATCCTTACCAGATAATTTATTTATATTTTGTTCATATTTAAATTATTTTTTAACATTGTATTAAAACGCTAATAAAGAATTCTCGTTTCGTTAAATATGCAAATACTGTTTGTCTTTTTATCGATATTGATATCGATTAATATGAAGCTTTTGTCAGCGCGCACGAGGATCATTTTCCAGTAATAAGCTCTTACAATCACGTCTATTGCACTCTGTCAAGCTAAGATGCGTTGAACTTTCTTATCATCATTTCCATCGCCATCATCATCACATCATTATGATTATCAATGTGCTCGCCAGACAGCGGTCAGAGGTTAACATAATTATATCGGCAAGTAGCAGCAATATTTGTGGGTCAACTCTCCCATCGAAGTCGCTTCGTGTACCGTCATCATCGATAAACGTTGAGCATTAGTTTAGTTTTTGGCTTGTGCCTTCCAGCAGCATTCCAAGAGCTAAAATTTCCACCCACAGACGCTGGCAAGGCAGGGCAACACAAGGCAAGACAAAGCGACCCGACCCGACCACCACGCCCGCGAGAGCGACAGTCTGCCTGCCCAGCGGCAGATGTCGATTCCCTTTTGGGTCTCCCTACTGCTAAATTTCCCACCAGTGCAACCCAATCCACACTTTCCGTTCAACGCTCTCCTCATCTTTGCTTTGGTTACGTTTCGTTTCGTTCGCTTCGTTTTTACAAGCTTTGAACCCAAACACATAGCGCGGCATTGTTTGCTTTTGCTTTTTGGGCTCCTCCAGCTTCTCTGTTCCCTCTGCGTCTTCCTTTTGGCTATTTGGTTCGCATCTGTGCATACGCCTGCCGCGTGACTTTGTCAGAGAACGTGAGCGAGTATGTGAGTGAGTGAGTGAGCATCTGTCTCTTTACGTGTTTGTTTGTGCGTGCCAGTGTGTGCGTGTATGTGTGTGAGAGTGCGAGTGAGACTGTGAGTGCGTGTGCGTGTGTCTGTGCGCCACCTTAACATTGTTCGTGCGCTTTGTGCCTGCGCGAAATTTCATTCACAAAACTTGCGTTGGCTTTGCCTGCTACTGCCTTTTTTGTTGTTGTTGTTGCTTATTTGTTGTGCGTTCAAAAAGAGCAGAAGTCGCTGTCCGCTTGCCCCAGCAGCCCGTCTGCCACTTGCCTGTCAGCAAAACTCGAAAAAATCCTTGCCGCTTCCTTTCGATGCCCAGTTTCGTTACAGCAGCAGCAGCAGCCGTCGCAGCAACAGCAATGATGGCAGCGCTGCGTCCTTGTAACGGTTATCTCAATGTCTGCAGCGTCAAGGTAGACGCTGATTTCGATTACGATTGCGATTACCGATAGCAATGCTAGACTTGCCAACTGCAGTCAAATGATATGATAATGCTTACCATGCTGGTTTTATGGCTTTATGGTTGTTGACCGACTTGTCTATACAAAATAATTGAAAGTAAAAATAAATTGGTAAAAATATAACAAAAAGATCAGTGTTATATAACTGTGCAAATTTATATTTGTAGGTTATTATTGTTAACACTGCAAAGCATTTTCTTGATCAGCATGCGCAAATTTACTTATAAACAGACATGTAGTACATATACATACATATGTAGTTGAACTGGTAATAGAATTTCTCTGAATTGAGCCGCTGTTGTTGTCGTTGTTGTAGTTGTTAGCAGTTGTATTGTTATTTGTGCAGGCATCTTTTGGTTTTGTTTTCCATTTTCTCTCACGCACACTCACACACATACACATGCACAGACATTCTCTCACTTACTGCTTTGCCGCTCTTCGCACAAATTTCTTCTTCAGGGTTATTTTGTTTCTTATCAATTTCTGCACGCACACATTCAGCTCTGTGCCCGCATAAGTTTGACACATTCATATCCATTCCTCGTTCCCGCAACACTCTTGTGCGTGTGTTAGCATGCGAATGTAAGTGCGTGTGTGTGTGTGTGTCTCTGTTTGTGTCTCCTACTTTGCTGGCCAAGCTCCTCTACCACTTGCTCTTCCTCTTTTGCTCTTTGGGCGCCTCAGCCGTAGGGCATATCTTAGCACTTTCACTCTCCTTGGTGGCTGCTGCTGCTGCTGCTGATGTCCTTGCTTGGTTGGATGGTTGGTTGGTTGGTTGCATGTGTCACAGTTATTGATTGGAATGCGCATAAATTGAAGCAAAATGGTTTCCAAGCCAAATTATGTGGGATTCTTCTATGCTGCGTCCCTTTTTTGTGTCACGCTGTTTTTAAGTTTTTTTTTTCTTTGCTTTTCTTCTGTCGCTCGTTCACTTTTACTTTTACTGTTCCTTATCCTTATCACCACACCGTATCGGGTGTGGCCAGGGGCAAGTGAAAATCCGCTTGGTACTGGGTTTAGAAATGGAAATCACTGTAAATCCCCCACGTTGAGGACTCCAATCAGTGCTCTGTCTATAGCTTAAACCTTGTTGAAATTAAACCAATTTTTATAGACACTTAAAATTCCCAAAAATCCCAAGACTCAAACAACTCAACCAAATTGATTAACTTGATGACTAACATCATCATGTAGTTAGTCACTTGGCTTGGCTTCATTATAAGTGTCTATGATCATACCATTTGTGGCAAATTTAGACTTGCCACTTGCCACTTGGCATGGAGCATGTGATTTGTAGCTCAGTTACTTAGGCTAATTAACAAAGGTTAATTATTCAAGCGGCTGCTCAGTTCAGCATCAACACGGCATCAACATCAACTGTCTATTATTTTACGAGTACTGTTGAAGGTCGTGTGTCCTTGGATTGTTTTGTGGCAAGTTCTCTGATATCAACTGTCGACTGAGTTTTGTGGCCGAGTTTCAGTTTCAGTTCTGTTTGAATGCTATTTAGTTTGTGATTAGCAACTTTGACAGCTTGCGCTCGAAGTTATGCTACAGTATTGTGAATTGAAATTAAAGCTCGCAGAAAAAGAGAATGGCAGAAACAGAGACAGAGACAGAGATAGAAACAGAGACAGAAACAATTCTCTCCATATCGAATGAGTTCATTTGGAACTGTCAAATGCAACGGATTCGCCTTACGTGCCTTTGTAAGCTGCAAAGCGAAACTAAAGCACGTTGAGTGGGATTAAACGACATTATAGGGTATTAGACATTTAGGCCAAGTGAAACAAAACGCCGTAACGAAACGCGGCGAGCATGCAACGTACACAGAGAGCAGAATAACAGAGCAGAACAGCGCAAAGCTGAGCAGAGCAGAGCAGAACAGAACAGCATAGAACAGGGACTGAATAAAGTAGGAGCAAAGGCAAAAAAACCCAAGTTTCAGTTCAAGCAAAGGACGTAATCCGAGTCTAGTGTCGAGTCAATTCGACTCGAGTCAAGTGGAGACAACGCCAACGCCAACGCCAAACGCTATCGTCAACGCCAACGCACTTTGAGTGAGTTGAGGTTCAGGCACCGCTGCCACTGTCGCTGCCGTTGCCTCTGCTGGCGTTGGCGTTGCTGTCATTAGTGATTAAGTGCCCTGCAGCAAGTAATTTTTCTTGCTTCATCGCGACAGCGAAGCACACACACAAGTGTTAAGCCTAAGCAGCAATCGCATTTCGAAGCTGTTAGCTAACAGCACTGGAAGCCCTTCCATTCGAACTGTTACACGAAGAGACCGTGAGCGCGTGTCAAAGTGAGAGCATGAGCAAGAGCAAGAGAGCCATTATAACATTATAAGCGCTCTATATCTCGCAGTGCTTGTGTCAGCGCTGAGTGCGAAACGGCCGTTGTTCGTGTTGCCCCATGGGCAGCTCGGGCCATTGGCATATTCCAGTTAAGCGCCATCTGCAATTTGTGGCACAGTCAGTGCCGTTTGGGGCCATCAGCAAGAAGCAGGATTGTAACGGTATATCCTGCGTCGTCGCGCAACTGTTTGTCCAAAAAAGATACAAGCAGCAAAAGAACCAAAAAGAAAAAGAATAAATTAATAAATACATAGCATCAAATAAAAACCAATCAAAAGAAAGTCAAGCAAATAATATAAAAATGCCTTAGTACAAAATGTAATAAATGTAACACAACGAGATCAAATATAAAAAAAAAAAAACAAAAAGAAAAACAAGTGAAATGTTGCTAATCGAGTTGAAAAAATCAAGCAAATGAAAATTGATAAATGATAGTTATTGTTGATAAATACATAAATGAGTTGTTCATAATGGAACGCGGTGTTCTTTTGCCATTTTACCGTTTTTGTTGGTGTTCAACTAATAAAAGCTGCTAAGCATAACTCTCAATAGCCACTGTCTACATCGTGACTTTCCCCCCGTCTGAACTGCCAAGCAACCAGCACCTCTTCTCCCTTAGCCCCAGTCTCCGCCCACGCGACCGTTATGGCAGTTGATGCTGCGCTCTTGGAAGAAATACCCATACAGACAGACACACGCACTGGCACACACACATATATTGTAATTATGTACACACGTTTAGTTAGGCATTTGCTGTGTTGGTGTTATACTTATACGTAACATAAGCTCTTTTCAAGCATGCAAGAATGTGTTCGATAAATCGCGATCGATAGATCAGAATACGAATCATGTAATAGTAATGTATCGACTGCCACCACATTAGGCTTGCAAATTTTAATTGCAAAAGTGTTATATAATATGCTGAAAATCACTTGATACAGGCCAAAGTGTGACCACGTTGCATAAACAAACGCTGGACAAAATTGCAGAAAAAAAAGAAAAAATTACAGCGCAAAGTTCGTTACGAATAGTTTTTTGTGCCATGTTCCGGGCTTATATAAGCAGCCGCCGTACAGAAACAGCAAACCCGAAGTAGTACACACACACACATACGCACCACAAAAAAAAGAGAAAATACCTATACATATATGTATACATGTACGTTGACGGGTGTGTGTGCTTGTGTGTGTGTATGTCTGTGTGCGCAGTGTCAACGCAGTAGCAAATAAAACAAAAGTGAAAGTTAACAAATACACACGCACAGTGTGGCCAGAGAGCCATTGAAATAACATTCTATTCTCATCCAGTCTACTTATGATTATTATTTTTGAAAAGCGCAGCGTCTTTTGTGACACGCACGCAGTAACAAGAAGAATGAAAGACAATAAAATAATAATAAGATACACATACTTAAAATAACCAAAACGATTCTTCGTGCTCTAAACAAAAAAGTATGCTGCGTTTGTTGTTGGACAATCATCGGTAGCAGAAACAGAAACAGCAGCAGCAGTTAACACCAATACAGCGAAACACAAACCAAATCCACATGCAGGCGCCGCAGTCGCTGTCGTCTTTGGCGCTGCCATAACATCTACAACACATACATACTTACATACTCGTACACACATTCGTACTTACCACCAACACTAACACGTTCAGTGACAAAGAAGACGGTGACTACTTCATGCTGCTACAAAAGGCACGCCGAGTGCTTGCCTGGCTGCCCTAAGTAACTACTCACACACGCATACACCCATACGCGCATACACTTATACCGACTGCTTCTTCACCACCCACGAGCGGCTCGTCCGCTGTTTTGTGTGTTTGCAGCAATAACAACAACATCAGGCATCAGCAACGGCAACGACGACAGCAGCAGCAGCACCAGCTTCAGCACCAGGCATCAGGCAGCGTTGGTCGCTGGCTGCTGCGAATTATATAAATTTCTTTGCCCTGTATATGTATGCTGCTGTCTCACAATTTGCGCCTGTATGTATGTGTGTGTGTGCGTGTGCTAGCGACGTTTTTTCGGCATTCTTCTTTGTGCGGTGGCTGCTGTGGCTGCTTCGTTTTACTTCGTGCTCGTCATGTGCTCGTCGTGGAGCTGCTTCCACACTACGTTCTTCCTCTCTCATTCTCTCATTCTCGCTTATTGGCTCGCTTAAAGCTGGCTGCTGTGTCACTTGCACACACACTCAAACAACACAAATTGCTTGTTGTTTTTGTTCCTTTTCATGGGCAAAATTCAAAGCAGCAGACAATGCAAAATGCAAGTTTTTGTCATAAATCTCTGTCATCAAACTGCGTTTTATAAGTGTGGCAATTGCTTCGAAAAGCATAGAACGCATGTAATGGTATTTCAAATGCAAAAGAGCGATGTTACCGTTTGCTGGCGATGCCAAAGAGAGCGCGCAGCTGAGCTTGGAGCGTGGGCGCATAACAACGAGCTATAGACCGTTGCGTTGGCGTTTTCAATATGCGAACACAGTGCTATAGAGAGAGAGGTAGAAAGAGAGAGAAAATGCGAATGGTACAGGGCGACAGGGAGACGGGGAGACAGGGGTATAGGGGCAGATAGCGAAACCGAAAATTTTGTTTCGAAGCGCTGCGACAACCTTAAAAGTCTTTTGTTTCCAACGAAAACTGAAAGAGACTCATTAAACAATAAATGATATATAATTCATGCTAATTGATAATACTTACAGTCCAGCCAAGTTGCTGCTATGTGACCTTCGTGTGAGGCAATATTGTCCAAAAAGAATGCAACAGCAACAAAATAAGAAAAAAACACACACGACACACACGAATTTCAATTTCAAGGTTAATGTGCAGCAGTGTCGCAATAACAACAACATCAACTACTACTACAACATCAACGGCGACAGCAACAACAACATCACCAGCAAATAATTAGTAATAGCACCAAAACGCCAGCAGCAACAACTAAACGACAGCCCCAACAACAAAAGTAATCGAAATAAAAGAAAAAAGCATAAATTCCTTCAAATGCAAGTGTATTAAATTGATAAAAATGTTTTGTGTTATCGATATCAGTGGCATATAAATCGTTTATCGTTCGCAAAAGCTTACCAAATATATTCGGGACTTTCGTTTCGTTGCGTTGCGTTACATTGCGTTACGTTACGTTCGATACGTTGCGTTTGCATTGTGTTTTCATACACACACACACACACACGGTTTAGTCTTTCCCTCTCTTCACATTACTCTTCGTACAACTGCCAGCCGCGAGCCTGCCATGAGCAGAGAACGCCTTTGCAACGATCAGCTGCGCGAGCCACGTGAACAAACTGCAGTGCATGGTAATTGTAATTGACAGCGGGGCTGAATATTGAGAAGGAACAGCAGCGCCATCTGTTGGCCGACAGCGTGCGCCTGTTGTCCAATTGTAGCTATCAAAACAGCAAAATCTCGTGATTCATGCCGCTAGCCGAGTGCAGAGAGTGCAGAGCAGAGCCAAGCAGTTGCCAGGATACGCTTGGAGCCGCCTTTAAGGCAGCGGAGGAGACGCACCAGCGGCAGCAGCAGCAGCAGCAGCAGCAGCGGGCGCAGCAGCAGGAGATCGAAACGAAACCCACATATTAATGATGATGATGGGGCCATGAGCCCATCATTACTCGCATTGAATTGGAGTCGCAAGCGCGTCTCAAGCGGGCCTGCACCATGCTAGCACCGCCGAACCCGAGGTCAATATGCGGCCAGGACCCGGGCTGGTCGTGATGGCGCTTGCGTTTATTTCGGGGGCTCGGCGTGCCAGCACCAGCAGCAGCAGCAGCGGCAGCAGCAGCAGCTCGTTACTAGCAACAACAATAACAGGAACCATAACAGCAACAATACCAACATCAACAACAACAACAAGAACACCAGCAATAACAACAACAACAACAACAACGACATCAGCGACAGCAGCAACGTTACCGTCCAGCTACGACTCGGCCAGTGGCAGAGAGTCGTCAAACTTCAACACTGGTGGCGTCTTCACATTTCTGTTGCCAACATTCCGCGACGGTAGCCCAGGTGACGGCGGGCGTCCGAATAGCGACACCGCCAACCCACACGATCCTCTGCCGCTTAATTTTGATTTCTATCGGCGACCGGTGCTGCCAGCACCCGACGAATCCGGGCTTGCCTCCTCGCCGCGACGTGTCCGCAGTCTCGACGAGGCCACTGGTAGGGCGGGCCGGAGTACGGGTGACGGCACAGAGTCAGCGGCTGGTGCGCCCGAGTCAAGCGAGGCGACGCTCATTAGCGAGAACGAGGAGGCGGAGCAGGAGCCAGAGCAGGAGCCAGAGCAGGAGCTGGAGCCGGAGCCGGAGGAGGATAATAGCGGATTGCCGGTGCAGTACGCAGCATCGCGTGCTTTGGACACTGAGGACGCTGACGTGGTAGCGGACGAAGACATCTTTGCGCTGGTCGCCGAGGACGATCTGCTGTCGGAGGAGTCCTTTGATCGTTTGATAAAACTGAGCGAAGACGCCGAGACTGCTGCTGTCGAGGAGGAGGATTACAGTCTGGCTGCCAGCTTGGCATTGACACAACCGCAACATCAACAGCAACAGCAACAGCAACAACAACAACAGCAGGAGCAAGATCAAAAGGAGTCGGAGCCGGAGCCCGAGTCGCAGCAACAGGACGAGAGTCGACTAGTCGATGAGAGTGTGCTGCATGCGCAACATCACGAGGAGACCGATAGAAGCATCAATACCAACAACAACAACAACAACAACAACAACAACAAACGTGAGACAGGAGAGGAGCGTAGAAGTGAAAACGACGCCTATGCGTCACATCTGATTGCAATTGCCCTGAGGGACGGTGGCACTTTGGCGGCCGCTGTTGCAACAATACCAACAACATTAACCACAACAACAACAACAGTCGCATCGCCTGTTGTGGACCTCAAGGAATCCATACTCGGCACCAACACCGCCCTAACACGCCTTAATCCTTGGATATCAGCTTGTGATCTGGCACAGCCGGGCACAACTGGCACCGACTTGCAGGTAAGTGTCCCCAATCCCAAGTACCAAGTACCAAGTCCCAAGTCCCAATCAATCCATTGTCGTTGACAAATACACAGCACAGCAGCTCTGTCTGCCTTCTGCCATCTTCTTTGCTTGCTTATTGATTGTGAATGCACAATTAAATGTGCAATATCCTGCGACCTTGCACGTGGCTAAGAACACAAGGCGCAAGGCGCATTCATTCAGCGTACAATTCCATATTGGCCACATGCACATAATTACGTGCATTGTACGCCACGCCATGGCTGGCAAAGGCGAAGTGGAAAGTGAAGGACACGCGCAAGACGCGACCATAAAGCCACTGACAATGGCCAGGATTCATTTCCCATTTGATGCTAACAAACAACTCACGTTGTTGCCATCGGGCAGCACAATCTATAAAGTTGCCAATGACAACTCTGTCAAATATTACGTATACGTATACGTATTTTATTTTTATTTTTTATTATTATTAAGTGCAGTGGCAACTTAACAAAAAATTAGGTTTTCATATTTGGTTAGAAAGGTCTGCTTGACGTCCAATTACATTGGCAAATAGTAATAATTAAAAGTGTATAATTTATTTTGTAATTGCTGCCTGGAAAGTGTATCTATATCATCGACTATCCGCTGCAATACCCAGTTGCTTCTTTTATTTTGTCGCCCACAAAGAGCAGCTTAAATGCAAACAAATGCATTGCCATTGAGAAGCGGGTGCATTGAAAACTGTAAACTGTAAACTGGGCAACATAATTACAGATCTACATTGCTGCTCTGAGCAGCTTATGGCACAATATGATTTTGGTAACTTTGTAATTAACCATATGCAATTTGCGGGCATTTATCCCTGACCATTGTGCATTTTAAATCAATCTCTCTCACTCTCTCTCTTGGGGCTGATTTTCTTTTGAAAGCGAATCGACAAAGGCCCGCATAAATTGTTTAACTTTTTTTAAATATAATACAAAAAACCATAGCCAACTATGGTTCCCAAGTGGCAACTACTAATATGTATATACAATGTATTTTTTTGTTAACCTAACAGCCGTTGCCAACGACAAATGTAATTATTCATTTATGCCACATACGTTTGCGCCTGGCCAACATTTACAATTCGCCAATGGCCAATTGGCATTTTTTTTGTTGTTAAACAATTGTTTCCTTTAAATGCAAACTGCGAAAATGCAGCAGCAGCTGTTGTTTCAACTCCAGCGCCAACCAATTGGCCAGAACTTGCAAGTGTCAAGCGACAAGTTTCCATATACATTTATTACTTGAGCTGGCAAGGAAGGGGAAGGGGAAGGGGAAGGGGAGGGAGAGCGACTGGGGTTCCTTCATGTCTTTCGTCCTTTCTTTGCTGCTCTGCGCTGATTGTGCATGCAAAGTGTTTGTGGGACAATTGCGCCACATCTTGGGCCACTCAAGTCCTACTTTCACGACAGCCAAGTTGTACGTCATCATCATGAGCTTAATGATCATCTGCAATGTGTTGAAAATCAACGAAAATGGCTTTTGGTAATTGTGCCAGCGAGAGAAAAATAAATTGAAGAAAACGTTGAAACGTTGAAAACTTTCAATTCGTCGTTCTTTTTTTTGCATTTTCATTATTTTCAGCATCTTTTGCTTGCTATACCAAGTATTATACTATATGTATATAAGTATTTTTGTATTTTTTGGCTCTTTGCTTTAAGCGCACTCTTGAAATCTCAGGCCGGCTATTGAAACGTTGCCAAAATGTGCGACCACACCTACAGTGGGGCCTCCATTTCCAGCCCCAATCCCTCGACCACAAAATGAAATGCCTTGGGTGGCTTGCGCATAAAATTCTCATTGGGTTTGCCAAGTATAATTCAAATTTTAATATTTATTAACAGCCATCCTTGCTGTTGTTGTTGCTGTTGTTGTTTTTGGCCGCCTGTCGTCGCTTTGCCTGTTTTCCTATGCAAATCTAATTCAATTTCGCGGCATCGCTCAAATGGCCTTTTGATTGCGATTGCATTGGCATTCGAGTTTGACCATTTGCATTATTGTTGTTTGTTTTGCTTCGCGCTTGTTCAGCTCTTAGCCAACTTTCCCACTGTACTACTGTAAAAAAATGAAAAGAAAAACAATTAGATCTTTACGTGCAAACTGACATGAATGTTTCCATTTGCGGCGTTCCTTTTGTTGTTGTTTTTGATTGACGGCCAGTCAGACAAATGGACAGTGACTTTCAATGGCAATTAATTGCTGTTACTTGCCCATTGCTTGAGCCTTTCAATTACATTCGAGCAGCACACGCGCACGTATCGATTTTCAATCAATGCTCTACATATCCAGAAAAACACTCTCGAGCCGAGTCTGTTTAATCTGTTGGCTCTCCCATTGGTTAGTTATTTGCGGCCAGTGGCAATTAAATAATCAAGTCAATCAACCATTTAAATGCATTTAACTTCGTTGGCTGTCATGGCTTGTAAACTGTTGTCCAGGTGGGCTCAAGTATCGCCTGCGAGGGCTGCACAATAATTACTATTGGCTAGGTAAAGTGAACAGTTGGTAACAAATATTGCAATGTAAATATATTGCCTTACGTTGGGCGCCTATTTTATAAAAGCATTCATAAACGCCATTTGGAAATGTATTTAATTAGATTCCTATACAAATTAGCTAAATAGCAAAGAGCCGCCTATGCTTCGAGATGTTAAAATCGAACGGCTCGTTGGGTGCCAACTTTTCCGAATAAATTGAATTACTTTCATTATTACTAGTACTATATAGTATGGTAGAATGCTATGTTGCATAATACGAATGAGTCAAAGTGCGGTTAAACAATATTTTATCACACGTTGGGCGCCGAAACTAAATAATTTCCAGCAGATGTTTTTAGTTGACGTTAACAACCTAAATACTCAAAGTCAGCACTGAATTAATAGCGCCTACAATTTATATGATTCTCTATTTGCACATACGCACGTTGGACGCCATGTCGAGCCATTTAAATTCATAATTTTAATTATTATTAAACTAGTTATCGTTGCCCTAAGGACTGCACAAGAATAAGAAGGAGAATAAACGGCTTCACCCTCAAGACCTTTCTGACCGGATCTTGAGCTAACAACCCAATTGTTTACCCTTTTTACACTCCTTCCTTTTATTCCCCCATACATACCACATTCTAATAAATAATTTGTTTTATAGCAGTTACTTTAGATTAGACCAAGTTGCCTAAGGCTACACAAAAAAGTCTTTATTGAAATTGACGCACGTTGAGCGCCAATTTCAAGCAATATCCATATTATTTATGCTACTGTTTGTGCTACCCTCGTAAATACTGATTTACATGCCTGTTTACATGGAGTTTCTCTCTGAGCTCGCTGGCTGGGTATTTGGCTTGCATTTATGCATGCTCTGATTGTCATATTCATATTCGTGTTTGTGCAACAAATTGCGGCAACTTTAATTAAAATACCAAATGAGTTGCGTAGTCGCTTGTCAAGTTCCCAGCACAAAGTTTTCCATCCAACGACTCTTGTGCTATTGACAGCCAATTTAAGTTGACGATTTGAGACACAAGCATCGATTTGGCTGGAAAATTAGTAAACATTTATCACGACTACCACTACCTGGATATCCATATGACCAATGGGCGTAGCACAGGCAACACTTTGCTCTTTTCATGCGAACCTACAAATGCCAGCTGTCAGCTCATTGGGAATACAAGTGCGAGTGCGGAATTTCTGATGAGGCCTCGTTCTTCACATCGGCAGTTCGGCTCTGCCATCGACATCGTCATCGACATCGGCAGCTTTGACTTGATTCCTGCGTTGCGTTGCGTTGCGTTGCATTGCGTCGCGGGCCTGTTGATGTGTTGATGTGCTTTGCTTTGCATTGTGGTTGCTCTGCTCTGGTCCTCGACCCATTGCCGAGTTGCCATTGCCTGTGTTGTCAAGTGCTAGGTGGTTTATTGTGCACATGGTTTATGTTGTTGGCACTGCTACTGCTACTGCTACTGCTACATATGCATCCACTCAGCGCATGTCATGAGTGCCTGTCAAGTGCGCCTCAGTTGCAACCTTCGCCTCTGTCTCCGTCTCCGTCTCCATCTTCGTGGCCTTTTTTTTTGGTTTTTATGTGCGTTATGCCCTGTTTTCATATTCGGTATCCGCAAGGTTCAAGGGCATAATAGCTTGTCCGTCCGTCTGTCCGTCTGTCTGTCTGTCCGTCCGTCCGCTCGCTTCAACGCCTCTAGCTTGGCAGCTATACAAGCTAGAGCCACCAAATTTGCTGGCAATGCTCTTATTGACTTGCAAGTGCCTAATAGTTGTTTAGCTATCATGCCACGCCTACTTATTTCCACACTAGCCGTAAGCAAGAGTTCTTAATCCAAGTCTGACTTTATTTTTTATTAAAAGTTATAGCACACTCGAGTGGCTCGCTATTATAGCAATTGTAGCTGGCATTTTCGATTGGATTTAGTCAATTCAGTGGCAGCAGTTGTAGAATATGTATGTGTGTGGTCATTTGTGCAGTCAAAGGGCAGCAAATTCAATTAAAAGCCATTGCTTTGTTGCATTTAATTCAAAATTTCATAGCGCTTCCAGCCAGCCAGTCAGTCAGTCAGTCAGTCAGTGAGTCAGTTTGTTAAACTTGCGCGTGAGAGACTGAGTGAGAGAGGGAGATGTGTGTGTGTGTACATTATGTGAGTGTTTATTTGTGTCAAGGATGTGCACACAAAATCAATTATTTTGTAAGCAGGCAAACGCACAGTGGCAAAATGAAACAGCTCCCGTTGCTGTTGTCGATGCCATGTGCAATATGATTACATCATTTTCACCAGCCAGCTCTAGCTAGAGTGCCCAATGCCAAGTCTGTCTGTCAGACAGACAGACAGACAGACAAGCCAAATTGCAGTTGAATGCGAACGCCATCATAAATTTCCGCTCCTTCGACACACAACGACGTGGAGCAGCTAAAGGCGTCTCCTGCTCGCCACTTGAATGGCAAATCGTTGCGAGCCATGAAACTTGTGGCCGCCAGGGATTTGGACAGCCTGCAATAACACTGATTGAATGCGCCTTGCCGCCGGCCAGCGAAGCTTCCTGTGAATGATCCCAATACACACACACACACACACACACACACATTGCAGTGCAGAGTTATTGGCATTTCCGTTGTCCTTGTTGGTGTGGCAGAAAATACTCGGTAAGTAAAGTGCTTCAGGTTGCCATAAGAAATTCATAGGCATATCCTTCTCACTGTCGACTTGCGGCAATTGAAGCTGCTTTACGAGCATTGTGCCTGAATGCCAATTCATGGCTGCCACACAGATTGAAGCTTGCAACAGTCACATTGATTAAGGTTATGCCTCAAATTGAAATCAAATTTGCCAGCAAATATCACAAGTTGATATCATGAGCTGCTTTTCTTTGAATATTCTACTAGCTGCAATTTCCTGTTGAGCTTAGCAGTTGTTGGCCTTAAATAATCATTGCATATTAAGCCTTAATTATACATTTCAATGCTCTGTTTACGAGCTGCCAGTTCATCTCATGTCAAGAGTCAACTGTGCCACGATGATGTTCAATTAGTTAGCAGCCTAATTAGCCATGGCTTAGCAGCCGCTTTGCAACGCCCTTCTCTCTATCTCAACCTTTGCAGCGACCACATGCGTTAATTACCCCACAATTTGCATGGCCAACATCTTAAGCCAACATCTTTCTAGCCAAAGCTGCAGCTGCAAATGGCATTTGGTCACGATTGTAGCAGCAAGCAGGCGACAACTAACCTGCCTGCCTGAATGTTAAATGTTGCAACATTGATTAAGCAGATTTTCGGTATGCTTACAACAACAATTGCATTTAAAGCGTACCACGTCTCATGTCCAGCTGGCTGCCACGCCCAGTTAATGCAATTATGTGAGGGGCGGTCCGTTTTGGCTGCAGATTGGAGCTTGGCTCAGCACGTAAATTGCCGAGGGACCAGCTTAAGTGGAGCGTCCCTGTTGAAGCCACATTCGTTTGCCGTTTGCCGTTTGCCGTTTTGGTTTGTTTTCTTCTTTCGCTTTATGTTTTTCTTTTTTTCTCCCGTTTTGTTGCTCCCATTTTCGCCTTGGCGCAATGCAGCGCTTGGCCCAGAGCAGAGCAGAGCGTAAATTATTCAATGAGCATTGTTCAAGAGTTGCAAATGAAATTCAACTGAAGAATTTCATTACGAGTTTAGCAGGAGCAAAAAAAAAAAACAAATGGGGAATTGCAGCGACGAGTGGCATGTGGCAAGTGGGGAGTGCGGAGTGCGGACTTCGGAATTGCAAATGAGGCCTCGAAGCGTTCGAATTCTAAATAATAACGAGATGCCGCAAAGCTGTGCTCAACTGTTTGAAGAGCATGAAGTTGACGAGACTCGTTCGAGATTAAATTAATAGTGCTTACTTGAATCGTTAGAGTATTAGCTAATAGCGAGTGGCGAGTAACTTGAACGAGTGTCGAAGTTGCATACTATGTCTGGAATTGCATATCAATTTGAAGAAATATAGAGTTAACAACAAATTTGACGAGTGGCCAATAAAGTTCGAGTATTAGCTAATATCGAGTGAAAGCCATTCAGCGAGTGGCGAGTAACTTGAACGAGTGTCGAAGTTGCATGAAATGTCTGTAATTTTATATCACTTGGCTAACATCTTGATTGCAAAGTTAACAACTAATTTGCATTGCAAGTAACGAGTGGCAACTGCAAGTGACGAGAGCGTACTTGAAAAGCTATAGTTTTAGCGAGTGCTGAGTGATTAGAACATGTGACAAGTTACACATTATGTCAGCTATTTTATACCAGTTCAAACGAAATGTTCTTAATTTTTAGCGTATGACGAGAAGCGAGTAAAAGTAACGAGTGCGTCCTGGACTCAATGAAGTTTCAGCTCAAAGCAGCCACTGTGCTATTCATAACTGCATTCAATTCATTGTCAATAGTAACATTAGAATTAACGAGTACAATTAATACAACTGATTTGTAAAGATTGACGAGTAAAAGTAACGAGTGCGTCCTGGACTCGTCAAAGTTCCTACACAAAGCCATACATAACTGTATTCAGTTCTTTGCCAATGAACTTAATAGAATTAACGAGTACAAATAATACTATCGATTTGTAGAGATTGAGGAGTGAAAGTAACGAGTGCGCCTTGTACTCGTCGAAGTTCCTATACAGAGCTATCCATAACAGTTTGCAATAAATTGCCAAAGCCAACTTGCTATTGAGTGGCCAATCAATGAGCTGCATAGAACTCTTTACAATTAATTGGAGAGAGTGCCAAATGGGTGCAACCTTTGGACGTGTCCCTGACAATAACGAGTGGGAAAGCAGCAGGCTGTCCGCAACTGTTTACAGCTCATTTGATGAAATTAATGCTGTTGTGCTGTCATCAGAGACACGACAACAAATACTCGTTGCCTGCCAGCAGAACAGAACAGAACATCACATATTCGTATCGTACAAGTATGCAAAGTGCCGGCGAATGTTTGACAAATTAATGTTGATAAAATTGTGTGGCATAACGATAGGCGTTTGCTCCTCCCCTCCCTACCTGGCTTCCCCCCTGTGCGTGTTGTTGTCTTGTTGTTTTGTTGAGCCTTTCAATTTAACGCTGTGCGAAGAGCAAACAATGCCAGAATACACTCAGTTGTATGAGTATCATTCACGTTGATAGACAGGTGTGTTGTTAACTGACACACCCACACACACCCACACACCCACACACTCATACACACACTCGCACTTGGGCCCTTAGGCACATTGCCTAATTCAGCATTGTGATTCGATTTTTGGGCGCGGCTTCCGGTTTGTCGTCCTGTCCTTTTGTTTGCCGGTTAATGGGCTTACGGCCATCTAGATTGATATATGCATAAATAATGAGTAATAAATACACGCGCTGTTTAAATATGATTAAAATAATGCTCCCAAGTGCCGCCAATTCCCCCATTTCCTTCAACATATTTGATGGATGGCTTTCGATACATAAATTCCACATTATTGCATTAACGCCTCCCTCTAGCTCAGTCTCATTGCCTCTACACTCTGTTGTACTTTTGAGCCCAAGCAGCGATTAAAACTTTTACCCAAATTGCAAATGAAACTAGGCAAAAAGAACTTTTAGATTATTTCAAAAAAGTTTTCTAAATAATTTGACTACAATATTTAAGTTGCACATCTTAAATGCCTAACATTATAATCCCTCAAAACTTTCATAATGTATTAGGTCATCAATATCAAGTTTGGAAAATATTTGTGTAATAAATATAAATATTAATAGGACAATTTAATAACTCAACTAAAGGAATCTTACAATTAATTTCAATTTCAATATCAATATTAAGCAAAATTTATTAAATTTGTACAGTTCTTCATATATATTTGTATATATTTGTGCAATAAATATAAATATTAATTACACAATTGCAAAACTCGTCTGAAATTAATTTTACAATTAACTTCAATTTCGAAATCATTTAATTACATTTTCACACTCTAACAATAACAATTAAAATAAATTGACATAAAAATGCATTGTTATTTTTAGTGATGATCAAAAATATGCAAAATAAATTGTTTAGCTATTTTGAAAATTTATTGAAGTTGCAAATAATATTTTTAATTGATTTGACTGCTTTGCAAAGTAGTTTTTTTACAACCTCAACTAGTTGCCGTGTGTTAATAATACAATTAAATAATACAAATTGAATGAGAGATTAAATCATAGAAATTTGTTAAATAATTTTGCTTTTTATTTTATTTAATATGATTTATGTATTATACACTAGAAAAATAATAATAAAATAATGCTAAGTTCCTTTATGAGCAATTAAATATGTAACAATTTGCAGCTGTGTTATTTCAGTCAACAATTTCATTATATTTTGTCAGCTATTTAAAGTTGTTGCTACACAAATAAATAATGAAATGAATGCATAAACAAATAGTTCATAGTTCTGTTTATTTCATTAAAATGCAATAAACAAATTTTCGCTTGTTTCCTGCTTAAAGTTTCGTCCTCGACGTTTTCGATAATAACAACGCTGCTGTTAGTGTCTGTATGTGTGTGTGTGTGAGAGTGTGTGTGTAAGTGTCAGTGTTGGGTATGAGTGGTGGAAACATTGAAATGATTTGTCCCATTTGGAGGTTTACAGCGCCTTAGGGAGCACTCGCTGAATTATGCACACAGCACTGTAATTGTCCTGGTCTGTCCTGGCCTGGCCTGGCCTGGCTTGGCCTGCTGATGTCCTCTGTCTGTCACGGCATGGCACGGCACGGCACGGGGAAAAGCTCTGCTCTGCTCGGTGATTTGCGCTTTACGCATGCTAATTTGACAAGCGATAGGGAGGGGGAGGGAGCATTGCATTTAGAAGTGATTTGACAGGCTGGCCGAGAGCTTTAAAGGAGCTTAATTGCTGTCAAGCGCATTAAAAGCACAACAATTTGTTGCGTTATGCAACACTGTGCTGTGCATTGCAAGTATTAATCAGTTTGCCATCGGCAAATGATTGCATAATTTGTTGTTGTTGTTGTTGTTGCAAGCAAAACAATGAAAATGACCGCGTAACGAAATAGAAGAAGAAGCAGAAGCAGAAGCAGAAGGAGAAGGAGAAGAAGCAGAGCAGAGCATGTTTATGATTTTGACAACAAAAGTAAGCGGCGACAACGAAATGTGCCCAGCATCAAGGTGAAATGACAGTTGTTATTGTTGTCGCTCTTGTTGTTGTGCGAGTAGTGGGTAAGGGCGGTGGGGAAGAGGGGGGGGGGGGTGTGCACTCGCACAGTGCGGTCGTGGTGCTACTCATGTGCCTGTGTATATCGCGGCCCGTCAAGTGACAAACAATTATACGCAGTCGCCTTCCCTTCTATCCTCTCTGCCTCTCTTCTCCTCTCTGCCTTTGTGCTGCCTTCTAACAGCATCGCCAGCTGTCTCTCTCACTCGCTCTCGCTGTCTGTTGCTGTCCCTTGCGTGTCACTTTTTTACGCTGCTGCCAGGCAAACACACACAGACACAGACACACACACACACATACATATTGCATTTGGAAATTTGAGTGCTGCTTGCGACATATTCCAGTTCTGCCTGCCACAGTTGCTGTTGCTGCTGCTGCTGTTGTTGACGTTGCTGTTGCTGTTGCTGTTTGGCACTTGCGTTTTTCTTGCACCATTGTTGACAAGCGTTGAAATTTGACACACACACACACACACACACACGCACACACTCGCTCTGGGTGTGCATTGTTTGAATTGCCTGTCGAGGTTAAGCTGTAACATTTAAAGTGTTGTCGGTTCCGTTGCCGTTGTTGTTGTTGTTGTTGTTGCTGCTGCTGCTACTGTTGGTGTTTAGCTCAAGTGCACTTTTGGTTGCTTCCTCTTTTGGCTTAGTTTTTTTTTGCATTTGAATTGTTTTGCCAAATATTTGACAGATTAACTCAAATTTTGGACTAATTGAATGATGAATATTCAGCTGCATTGATGTTGATCAAATAGCAGGCCAACAATGAGCAGGCAGACAAGTGTGCGAGAGCGAGCGAGACAGCGACAGTGCTATCAACACTTGTGCTGGGTCAAGTGCGCCCTCTGGCGGTGGACAGCGTCCAATGCAGTGCAAAAACTCATTGTCTAAAGCGAGAGAGAGAGTGAAAGATAGAAGAGAAGAGAAGCTGGGCACATTGTCTGCCTGGAGAGGCTTATTAGACGAAAGCCTTTCAACATGCAAAGCCAAAGCCAACAGCACAGACAAGGCCCTCTGTGCCACAAAGGACATTTAACTAGCTGTGTCTGTGTGTGTGTGTGTGCGCCTGCTATTAGCCATAATGCATACACTCCATTATGCCAAGGCTTTGTTTAAGGTTTTTCATTCATTTTTTTTGTATGTTGTGCCTCGTTGATTAGAAAGTGTGCGACGCATAGGCAACTTGTTGTTGCAACAAGAAAGCGCTTAGGCTCGACAGTTGGTCAGTTGCCAACTTGCTGACAGCTTGCATAAGACACAAGAGAGGAGGGGGGAAGTGCCACACAAGCACTCAGAGTCGACAGAAACACATGAATGTTTTAGCTATTGGCCACGTGTCTGTGTGTTGTGTGTTGTTGCTGCAGCTGTTGCAATTTCAATTATCCACAGCTTCTGATGATGAATATTTCATGGCAAAAAACATTTTCGAATTTCGTCTGGCTATTCGCTCTCTCTCTTTGTCGTTTTGCTAGCTTAAAATGTCCAACGGTTCGTATGCGTAATGTGTGCATGTGACATGCATTTCAATGCTGTCTCTATTTATTGGCCTGACATCAGCATAATCGTCAACTTTTATTTTTGCCAATTGATTTCTGTCCACAAATCAAACATGTTTTATATATAATTGCTTCACGTCTTTAATTCTCTCTACAGTGGCATCTTAAATGGCTGTGTGGAAGCTGCTTAATTTGGCAACGCACAGGGGCATTCTTGAAGCTCATTTAAGCTACTTTATAATTAATAGTTATGGCTGCAGGTTTTTGGCCCGTCAGGTGAACCATTTCAAACTTTAGTTTTTGGCCATAAAAAACAATTCGGCATAATTAAGTGTTAGCCAGTTTGGAGTAACAGTTGGCCAGTTCGTTAAAGCATGTGAGAGGGGTGGGCGGGTTGCAGCCACAACATCAACTTTAGCTCATGCTCACAAACTTTTCATATTTCCCCTTGAATTTTGCATTAACCAAAAACTCGCGAAACTTTTACAAAACTTTGCATTTTGCATTTGCAAACTGTTTGAACAGCCATCGGACTGAAATGGAAGCAACTAATCAGAGGTGGGTCAGGGCAACAACAAGACACGGAAGCCCAAGGGATGGCTTGGGTTCCAGCGGGCGGGTCAAGGTGGATGGGAGAGAGGGGAGGGGAGAGGATGGGAGGTGCAAAGGTCTAACAAATTGTAATGTCAGTTCGTTCTGTAATTCTTTTTTATTTCGCTGTTGCGCATTGAAGAATTTATCTTATTGCTGTCTTGTATTGTCCTGTTCGTGCGTTCCCATTAACCCGCTCTCCTTGTTGCCAAAGTGGGGCTGTGGGGGAACGGGTGGACAGCTCTCTTCTTTCCTCTTCCGCCGCAGGCTCTTGAAGCTTTGGGTCGCATTGTTGTGCACTGGGCCGCAGCTGGTCTGCCATTAAATCAACAATGGCGGCATGTACACGTGCTTCTCTCTAACCGTGTGTGAGAGTGTGTGCGGGTGTGCCTGTGTGTGTGTGTGTGTGGGTGTGTATTCTATTGTATTTTATTCACATATACCCTATGGCTTTTTAGTTCAGCTCAACTCAACTCTTTCGAGTTGAAAACGTCGAATGCGCCTTCCGAACCGGGTCTCGACCCAACTCTGCACAAATATTCAACAATTAGACGTTCTTTTATGCAGCTAGACCCATGTCTATATATATATATGTATAATCCACATAGCTTTAAATACATTTAAAACAATTATTCTGTTTAGCTTAAGTTGCCTTAAAAGCCAACACAACATTCATATTTGTAATTATGTTTTTATTAAATTAATTTGTCTATATAATGAACTTTTAATTACGAGTAAATTATAAATATAATAAATATTAATTTAATAAATGAGAAATACATAGGTAACTCAATAAATTATTATTAAATTCATTAGATTTTTGTTTTTATTTGTCTGCATAATTTACTTTTAATTTATACTATAAATTAATTATAACAAGTTTGGATCTTCTACTTATACTATCAATAATTACTTACATTATGCTGATTAAAGTAATTTATTGATTTGCTGCTAAACGTATACTTAATATGCATTTTAAAAGCTTACTTTTTGCTACAGTTTTGTATAGGAATTTGTAGAGGACTCTTTTTCAATTAACACTTAATAGTTTCATTCATTTGTATGCTTTTTCTTAAATTTATGCCTTGCTTTAAAACAGTTTGCTGCTAATTGCTTAAATAATTGAAATGAATGGAAAATTGAGAGCGTGCTTTTGAGTGTCTAGTTTAGTTCAACCATTTCTTATGCCATGTGTTGTAGAGCAGTTGAATTCAATTGATTTACTGTTAACATGAACAAAGAATAAGCACTGCTTGATTGGCTCTAAGAGCTGATAGTTATCAATAAAAATAATAGCTAATAAAATGACTATTTTCCAAAGACTAAATAGTCATTCTTTAAGTCATTTTCTAGTTTCATTTATTAACAATAATTATTTATTAATAATTTTTTTTTTGTTAATAATACTACTTCAATTGCCACTTAGACTTTAGTTTGTGGCAATTCTTGCATTTGTAGCATATAAGATAGGGTATTTTGCAGTCTAAGCCTGGCTAATCCCTTTATGTGAGTGTCTCAGTGTGTGCCGGTCATTGCATGGCTTTTCCTTTGTCTCTCCCACTCCCCCCCCCCCCTGCCCTCTAACCTGACTTATATGCTGTGTGCGTGCTGTTGAACTGAACTTATTGGTATTATCATGGGGCAGCCAAGAACACGAGTAGTCTGGGCTCAGGCAATTGAGTTTTTATGCGTCGTTGATTGCTGCACATTGCTCTCTCCCTCTCGCACACCCACACACGCACACGCTCACACACATACAACTACACACGCCATATATGCATGCAATATTAATGCTACCTGCAATGCAATTTGAACACTTTGCTTTCGATATCTTTTGATACTTTGGTGGGCAATCAATTTCGCTTGTTTCTTGTTGTTGCTTAAGCAGTTGACCTTCAGGGAGGGGGGGGAGGTAAACGACTCTCACATGTGAGCGTGTCATTCGTTTGATATTGGCGCCGTCGTAAAGTATGCTACGATAATTTTGCTTCGTAAAATAATTGTTTTCTTTTTGCTGTGGTGCATGTTGTTGTTATGGTTGCAGGCTGCTTGAGCTGCTGCAGGCTTGGGGCATGTGGAAGCGTGGAAAATTCCAACGAAGTGCGGTCATTTTAATAACGAAAAACATCAGCTCTTTATGCACTCATCGCTTTTGTTGCTCTTGCTGTTCGTTTCGTTGTTTGGCTTCTATTTTACTTGCTGCTCTTCTTGTTGTTTTATTTTATGACTTTCGCTGTTGTTGTAGTTGTAGTTGTCGTAGTTGTTGTTCTTGTTGTTGTTGTTTGTAACTGCAAAAAACTTTTTCAATATACGAGAGTACTTTTTGTTTTCTACCCCCCCGTTGCCTCTCGCCTCGCACTCTCTCATTCGACTCCCTCTGCTCCAAGTCTGTGTGTGTGTGTGTGTGTGTGTGCCACTAACCAGCTTAATTTTGTAAATAAATAAAAACATTTTCACACATACGCAATTATCTGCATGAAACGCTCTGATTTGCTCCCTTTATTAATTCATGCTCTCGAACTCAGTTGCCAAACTGTTTTGCCTTTTGTTGATTCTCTTTATTGCGGGCTGCAATAAATAATGATTATGTTTTTTAATAATACATGCAAATGAAATGCCTATACTTATTTTTGACATTCAGCTGGATTTTAGTTGTCCAAGTGCAATTTTTGTATTTTAAAAAGCAAACTAATATAATTTATAATAACAAATAGAGTGGGATTTCATTTTACAATTGTGCTTAATGTTTATGCACTTCCTAGTTACAATCAAATAAATAAATATACATTAAGTATTAAGCTAATACATGCTATAGCAGAACTATGGTAAAATAATATCAAATGCTAAAGTTGAATTAAATGAAGTGCAAATGATGCCAAATAGTTCTGAAATTATGAATGTTTTTCATGTGAGTTTGGTGTCTTTGGCTTCTAGTAAGGTAAATGCAGAAGGACAGACAGACTATCTTCAGCCAAGTCGAAGCTGTTGATTTAATTCTAATAGACTGCTGCACTTTTCAAGTATAGGATTGTATAATAAATGTGCTGCTATGCTTCACAGAGCGGCAAGGATTTGCCAAACAACTTACAACTTACTGTGCTGTTAAGACACTGAATGGATGCTGCATTTAATAAATAAACAATAATTAAAAAAATACTTATTATATTTAACTGGTATATTTGTAAGCTAATCCTTTACCTTTGGCTTGCCTTTGCAGGGTCAGTGCTCAGCTGGTACACTGCCCATGGCCTGGGTCGATGAGGGACCTGGTCCGCCAATCTGTCCGCGTTCCTGTGCCGAGCAGCAGCCAACGGCGGACAGCAGCGTCGATAATAAACTCAAGTATTTGATAAATGCGAATACGTTTAACTATAAGTCGCGTTTAAGCAGCAACAATAACTATAAAGCCATGTCGCGAGTGCGACGCGAACGAGATTGGCAACTGGATGCCACCGAGAAGGCAGAGACAACAGCAACAGCAACAACAACAGAGCGTGAACAGGAACAGGAGCTGGACATAGAGGAGGAGGAGGAGGAGCTGGAGGCATCGACATTGGCGGCAACAGCAACTAGCCTGGCGGACGAGCTGCTGGATGAGCAATCGATGCCCACCTTGCTCTACAGTCATCTGCAGACACACGAGCAACTAAGCGCCAATAGCGAACAGCAACAACAGCAACAGCAACAGCAACAACAACAGCAGCAACAACAACAGTGCCTTGATTACCTGGGCGATGCCGCCGAGACAAGTCCACAGCATTTGTGCGGACTGCGATCGCCTGGTCAGCTGCTAAGTCGACTGCGCTCGCTTCGATTGCGCCATTGCTGTGAGCGCAGTGTGTTCAGTGCATTGCACACGATCGCCTTGAATGCCACTCTGAGCAATCGGACGGAGTGTGTGAGATTGCTGGGGGATCTGCTCGATGTGGATGCTTTGGCCAATCGCATCACTTGCGAGCTGGCCGAGATACTCTTTCGCTTCGACTGCCGGCAGGTGTATTCGCTGGTCAATCAGTGCGACGACTGCAAGGTGAGTTCAGCTATCTGCCCATCTCTTGCTCGCTTCATCAAACATTACATCATGTTTTAATTAAATGCCGTCCAACAAGAACCCAAACTGAGCTCATTTCAATTCAGCCCGTTAACCCCACCTTCAAGTTGTGCTGTACGCTGTACGCTGCACGCTGCACGACTGCCACATACCCTGTAGCCCACAGACTGTGCTAATTATGCGCCTCAAAGTTGAGCTACCCTCAAGTCTGGGCTAAGGCCAGAGTCCAACACTTCCGCAAGGCAACAAAAAACAACAAAAAAAGAAAAAACATTGCTGCGTGACATTTTTAGCTGCTCATTAATTATTAAAGTCCCCTGCCCAGCACTCTGCCCCTCTCTTGGCTTAGCCCAGGCTAGTCCAGCTCTTCACAAATCCCTCTCTCTCGCTCTCTCTCTCTCTCGCTCGGTTTAATGTTTCTGCTCGTAATTATCAGCGTTGAGAGCTCAAAGTGTGGCAGAGTGTGGCGTGTGGCAGCAATGACAGTCGCAGCAGTGGCAGCAAACGCGTTGCGGTTAATTTGTGGCACTTAGAGGTCGGCCAGTGCCAACTCTGTGCCGCATTTTTCAGTGTCTGTGCAAACATTTGACTGCATATTTGATGGCCCACCAGCCTCCCTCTGCCTTGCCCCCTCCCGCCCTGCTCTATGCGCGCAGTGGCAAATTGGCAATTATTTGTTGCGAGCCTTTAAACAACTTGCCACAACCCAAGCAGCTGACCAGCCTGGCTGACTGCAGTTAGCAGGCGCTCCTTTAACGATGTCAACGCTGCGAGAAGGGGGGGGGGGAGGGCGGGGGGCAGCGACAATGTGACCGCTAATGAGCGCAAACTGGCAAAGGCAAAACACGCAACAAAAAGGCCAGAAGAGCAGAGAGAAAAGGCCAAAGAAAAGCTGGCACTGAATGACGCTAGCCATGTGAATTGCGCTGCTGATTAAGAAAAACTTGAGTCGACAACAACAACTAAGGCAACAACAACAAGCTGGCGAATTTAAATTTAAATTACGCATACGCCCGGTGTGGCGCTGGCACACATTTAAATGGCTGCAGAACAACAGAGTTAAACTATCAGCCAGCGGGTGGAGCCTATGCGCTCCCCCTCCCTCTCTCGTTCCCTCTCTCTCTCTCTCTGGCTGCCTTAACATGTTTCTAGTTCGAAACGCGGCTGCTGTGCAAATCAGGTGATGCCAACAAAGAGCGCGAGAGAGCGCGTCAAAGAGAGAGCTGTGGCTTAGTCAGCTGCTCGACTCGCGCTCTCTCTCTCTCGCACTCTCTTCACTCGCTCGGCATTCAGCGACTGCTCTCTCACATGACACCAGCCATTTGGCTGCTCTGCAACTTTTCCCGCAGTTTATATAAGTTTTCAACGCATCCTCTGCTCAAGTTGTGCCACAAATGCGATTACTTTTACCATTTACCAATCTGCCATTCCAGTCTTGGCTTTTACTTTTGCTTTCCTTTCGTCCGCTTTCGTTTCATTTCGTTTCGTTTCGTTTGCTTTTCATTTATTGTGTTTAACTTGCCTTTTTTTTTGATGCCTTTGTTTGTCACTCAAGTCGAGTCGAGTCGTCACTTCCAGTTGCCAGATTTGAATTTGTTAACTGCGCGCGCTGCGCCGCTGCTCCACATTCAGCGGCTACGGCTTCCAATTGCCAAAAAAAAAAAAAAAGACAGGCGAAAAAAAAGAAAGGGCAAAAAGAAAAATTAGAAAAGAAAAATGTAATGAAAAAAAGCATAGCGAACGAGCAAAAGAAAAAGAAAAAGTGAAGCCTCGCATTGGGGGCTTCCAGTCAGCCCAGCGCACATTTTGCACATGGCCGAGACGCCGACTCAGGACGCAGGACGCAGGACACGGGATTCACAGGAGTCTCGGGTTTGTTGGCCAGCTTTAAATTAATTAACTCGACAGGCTGAGAGGCAGAGACAGAGACAGAGCCAGAGCTGACTTGGCTTGTCTTATGCGCCTTAATGCCTGCTGCTTATCGATGTGCTGTGTCTTGTGTGTGCCTCACATATTATAATTGCTCTGTGTATTTATGATTACGTTCACCGCAAGTCGTCTAATTAGTCAAAAGGACTCGCCTCGACAGTCGTGGCCAACCGCAGAGTCCACACAAGGGTTGCGAGTCCTTTTGATGGTCAAACAAATAAACGCAAATTAGTCAAGTCAAAGGCATACATTCATTTCATATTGCATGCTTATTCATAAACTATTTGGCTGCTAAAACAACATTGAAATGAAACTTTACTTTGTGCTCGTTTCAATGCCAAATTCCTATCGTTCGTTGTTGGCCAAAAGGTACACAAGAATGTGGCAACTATTTGTTATGTTGGCCAAAACTTGTTCAATTTTATATTTTTGCAAACTGCTCGTTTATCTCAAAGGAAGACATGTTTTCATTTGGCCATTAAATTGATTAAAATATGCCAGGCTAGTCGTAAATCAGAGCGTGTTTGTTTTAAACAACAATTACTTCAGTTCAGTTGTTAATAAATAAATGGCACACTTTACTGTACATTGCATTCTAATTGGGCAATGTGTCTTTTATTCTACAATTTCAATTTTCTTTTATTTAACAAAAATGCCCCATATATTTCAATTGTTCACAAATTCAACACTTCTGTCTTTAAAAAAAGTCACATAACTGTAGAGTTTGTGTACAAAAAATAGTTTGTTTAAATGAATAAACTTTACATTAAACAACTGACATTTCTGATTGATTCTTGACTTTATTGGCTTCATTTCATCATCAATTGTGCCATTTACCAGCTTTTTAAATGCTTACATTGTTTTTAAATTAACTGACTGCCATTGTTGGCAATTTGTTGTATTTGTTTGCATGTTTATTCAAGCACATGCTATGCTTTATAGCTGCTCTGATTTTTGGTAATTTTGTACATTTTATTGAAACGCAACTGCGGTCAAAGTTCAGGCGATGGGGTTCAAGGTTACACGCACATTGCTACACATACATACACACACACATATATATATAAATATGTACATATATACTCGGTTTTGCTTGCTCCCTCTGGCCCGCTTTTGCTTTATTTTTTATCGCATTCTGTTGCTGGGGCATCATCATAATCTATTCCCCATCGAAGATGTGTGTGTAAATTTGCATTTTACAGCTTCTCATGTTGTACATGTGTGTGTGTGTGTGTGTGTGTGTTGTTAATGTGGAAGAGGCAAAAACACATACCAAAGCGTCGCTCTTACGTCATCCTTAGGAGAGCAGGGAGCAGGAGGGGAAGGCGTTGAAAGAAAATTGTCAAAAGCGGAAGTAGCGTAATTTCATAAATGATTGATTACACACACTTTACACGCATTCTCACTTATGTGCACACACACACGCAGGCGACAGCTGACACATACACAACTATTGCCGTTTTGTAAAGCTCTGCCAAACTGCTGCAGCTCCTGCTCCTGCTCCAACTCTACAGTTTGTTTTTTATGCCCAACACTTGGTCCTGCTCTCTGCTGCCTCTGCTGCCGCTTCTTGCCTTTTTTTCTGTGGCTTTTTGGACACATGTGTGTGCGGTGGCAGCCCAAAGGCAAAGGCAAAGGAAAACTTTGCTGTGGTTACCAATAATCTTGCTCTCTTTTTGCCATCATCGCCAGTTGCCAGTTGGCAGTTGGTGCCTACCTTTTTGGCCCGTCTTGGGCGTCCTTTGTTGTTGTTTTTTTTAGCTTTATTTACAATCTAATAATTTATCGACTTTTGCGTGGGCGAAACGCGGCACGTTGACTGAATGGAAATGGCGATGGCGATGGCAATGGAAATGGAAAAGGAACGTCAGATCTGTTCGACAAGGCAGGCGACAAGCAGCTAAATTGCGTATACGCTGCGTGGGCATGCAAATGAAAATGAGAATGAGAATGAGAATGAAAATGGAAATGGGAATTATAGAGTGGCAGCTGGGAGATGACACAAAAGACTCTGCTTGGTTATGGGACACGCAATGCAGCACAGCTAATGTGCAGAAGAGCAGCACGATTAATCAATACATAGAAAGGACAATAGCGCAACAATGGAGCAAAATATTGAATTGTGAAACGAAGCTGCATTGGAAAGTGAAAGCAGGGGAAAGCAGAAGGGGGCAAAAGGGGGAACTCAGTGTGATTTTCATGATTAAATTTCCAGCTGGGTAACTGGGCAAAGGGTAGCGCAACACTAAATTGTTCCAGGCTGGCTCTTGGCTCTTTGCACAAAGACTTGTCAGTCAAGGCAGCGCAATCACACACACACACACATACACACACACGCACACACGCACACTCAGACAAGCTGGGACAATATGAAAAATGTTTTGGAAAACATGTTCGTAATCCACAATCGACAAAGATAAATCGCTTTTAGTGTGCTTCAAAGCATTTATTTAAATTTGCACCCCTCTCTCTCTCTGTCGCTGTCGCTGTCTCTGTCTTGCCTGGCATAATGACAGGCGCGCATCAAGCAGACAAAAGGACAAAGCTAGAACACAACACAGTTAGAAAAGTGAAAACCAAAACCAAACTGAACCAGAACAAACCGGAATGAACCCAAAATGGATAAATTGGGGAAATGGACAGAGGGGGGGAGGGGGGAGGGGGGGAGACAAACTGGGGTAACTGCCAGTTGGACTACAGACAGAGGGAGAGAGAAGAGTAGAGGAAGAAAGCAAACGAATTACTGCGAAACACTCAAGTGCCGGCGATTGTCTCACTCGTTGTCTCCATTCATTGTTGTTGTAGTTACAGTTGTTGTTGTTGCCACAGTTGCTGTTGCTGTTGTTGTTGTTTCGCTTGAAGTTCGAATCCCTCGCTTTTGCTTTACAGTTGTTGTTGTTGTTGTTGTGGCAGTCTCTGCTATGCATAAGTTGACGTCATGCGTGTCTATTTCGTTCGCCTCTGTCTGTGTGTGTGTGTGTGTGTAACTGTAGCTGCGTATTAGTGTCATTCATACTTTTAGTTGTCAACATCTGAGTCTGAGTGTGTGAGTGCGTCTGTGAGTGCATTTAATGAGTTGTGAATGACTCAGTCGTCCCTTTAATGAATTGACGTGTTTTTAACTCGACGGCAATTGATATCGCTTCAATCTTTTAATATGCTTTATTGGCACACACACACACATACATACACACATATACACACCTACTCCTACAATACAGTGTGTAGCAATTAGTATTAGCCATGGTCAAGTGAATAGTGCTAAAAAAATCAACAATTTGTGGGAGAAATTCCAAAATTATTCGACATATTTGTAATTTAAAATTTTGCATCTGCCAATAAAATAAATAAGTAAATTTTCTAAGTTAATAAATGCTCAACAAACAACTTTTAACAGTTGTAAACTTGTTGTCTAGCTTCGGCACACTTTTGTATGACTAATGCAAGAATGGCTAGGAATTTATGAACCAACATAAAGCACAGGGACTATTTACTGTCTGTTTATTTATAATGCAGAAAATGAAAAGCAGAAGACAACTATGAGACTATGGCAATTAAACAATACGATTATGGCAAAGCACAAAGCCCTGACTTATAATTAAAATACTTTATAAGTATTAGCTACTTATCTAAATAATATGTAATAATAAAAGTAGAAGCAGAAGACAAAGTGAAAGTGTATTTTGTAGTAGTGCAACACATGTTTAGCAATGTGAGTTAATTTGAAATATAAAAAGTGCAAAATGTTTGCAAATTTAGCATTTGAATTTATCTGCTGCTTTTTAAGGCACAAGTCAGTCAAGCAAGCTAACGCAAAGTTAGACAAATGTTTCGACTATAGTTTAAAACTTGAAAACTGATCAAACTAAACATTTGTTTTACAAGATTTGCTGCTGGCTTAGTTGGCTTGTTGCCTAAACTTGCAAGACTCCTTTGCCCCCTTTAGAGGCAAGAAAGCGTAGTCTTGCACCTTAGAGCAGTTTGTCTATAAAAGTGTCGATTTAAGCTGACTTGAACAGCTGGAACTGTCTGTTGTTTCGACTATTATTAACAACATTCGCAAAAAGAAAGCAGTCGATTTAAATGTGCTTTTAAAGCTGCAACTGTCTGTTTTAAATGCTCAAGTTAAGCGACAACTTGTTTCGCCTATTATAAGCAACATTTTAAAAAAGAAAGCAGTCGAATTAAAAGCACTTTTAAAGCTGCAACTGTACGTTTTTACACACCCAGTTTTCTAGGGTATATTTGAAGTTAATTGCTGCTTTACAGGACATGCTGTTTTGCAATTAATAAACAACATTTTCAAAAAGAAAGCAGTCGAATTAAAAGCACTTTTAAAGCTGCAACTGTCCGTTTTAACACACCCAGTTTTCTAGGGTATATTTGAAGTTAATTGCTGCTTTTCAGGACATGCTGTTTTGCAATTAATTAACATCATTTGCAAGAAGAAAGCAGTCAATTTAAATGTAAACTTAAAGCTGCAACTGTCCGTTTTAACACACCCAGTTTTCTAGGGTATATTTGAAGTTAATTGCTGCTTTACAGGACATGCTGTTTTGCAATTAATTAACAACATTTGCAAGAAGAAAGCAAAGAAAGTCGAGGCAGCAGTTATGTGGCTTATGAATGCTATTGCTGTCATAATCGTTTGATTAATCTGCTGGCTGGCAACCATCGCAATCTGCACTCGTACGTGTTTGCGATGTCCTTGTGCAGTCCTTTGGCTATATATTTGCCATTGTCAGGCCATAGACATACATGTTGTATACACGATATCCTGCACATTTGTATTTATTTGCATAAATGCAGTGTTTAGTTTATTTTGCAGTTTCCGTCCGGTTGTCTGAATCAGTCAGGCGCCACCCCCCTCCCCCCCCTCCTCTACGCCCCTTCCCTTGGGCAACAACTGCTTGTTTGTCTGCGCATTTGCCACTCGTCGTTGCATTGTGAAAGCGAGAAAGAGAGCGACAGCGAGAGAGGGAGACAGGGCAAGGCGTCTGCGATTTGACAATGTGCGATGTGTTCCGAGAATGGCGCCCAGCTGTAAGCAGCACTCAGTGCGCCACATTGGGGCACATATGTTGCATGGCACCCCTTTCCCCCTATCTCCCTCTACAGTTTGTGGCATATCTTGTGGCATTTCAATTATGCAGCTGAGAATATTTAAGCGGCTTTCTTGCAGTGCAACGCGATAGAGCGCAATCAAATGAAAGTTTAATTAAAATTCGCAGCAATTGGAATTGCACTGTAGTTACAGTTGCAACATGCCACTTGCCACTTACCACTTGCCACTTGCCACACAGTAAATGCGCATCAATTGCGCTTGACTGACGCTTCACTGAATTGGCTTATCAAAGTTGTTCTGCCTGATTTGCATGTGCCACATATTGCTCGTAATCCGATCTTTCATAACCCCTGCCCCCCTCTCTGCTCCCCCCCTCTCTATTGTAACACTCTTGCACTTAAAAATGAAAACATTGCTTGCATTTCAGCTGGCAATTTGCAACATGCCAAACGCCCCACCCCCAACTAACTTTATATTCTCTTTTAGCCTATTAAAAGTGGACTACCTGTAGAGATAGAGACGTAGACAGAGGGGGGGTTGAGGGCATTGCGGCACTGTTAATAGCTCTTTGCGGAATCTGTGCCAATGGCTGCTGCCTTTTGGCCTTTCTGGCCTTTTGGCATTACACACACACAATGTTGATGCAACACTTTGCCACTTTTATGGCTGGCATTTAACGCAAATGTGGACAAAGTTGTTGCAAATGTTTAATTATTGGCCAACTCCACAACTTGCCACAAAGTTGACTTTAAGGTATCACACAGAGCATCATTTATTAACTACACCTCGGCACTAGTTCTGCTTCTAGTTTGCTTTGTCTCGACTTGTAAGCTGCTCAATTTTCACATTTTTAGTTGCTCTGTTTTTTCTTTACATTTAAGAGTTTTAAATATTCTATTTGCTTTAACTTAAATGACCAAGCAATAATCTTGATGGGATTGTTTTTGTTTAAATTTTCTACAAGGCTTGACACAAATGTTGGATTACATGTTGGATTACAAACATGTCAAATAATCCTAAATAATATTTATTCAATATGTTTTTGTCACAAATATTCCAAGATCATTTTTGCTGTACAGTATTCCGTTTCTCTACTTACTATTACTATTTAAAGTTATTCTCAAAAACAACAAATACTACAAATATAGCTGAGGACTTTTTTTACATGTCTCTTGTACATTTCAAGAAAGTCTGATGCCATACTCTACTGCCAAGTCGGGCTGGAAATTGATAAGATTTTAAATTGCTTTAATTCTTTAGGTTCTCTGAAATTTCGATTTGCTTTTAATTTCTTTTTGCCAGTGTGGTTGACGGTTTGTAGATTTTAAAGTGAGGAATATCATCGTAGTTCTCCTCCGCTATAACTGTTTAGTTTTAATTGGCGGTACAATGCACATAGTCTCATCAGAGATAATAAATATTGAACCACGAGAATCAGATACCCAGAGAACTTGTTCGATACGACAGTTGGCTGATGGATAATCATACTTGATGGAATGAAGCCATGCTTGGCAGGTGCCTAAATATGTTCTTTTCTTGCTGACTGTCTAAGCAGTATATTAGCAAACTTTCTTGCAGTCAAATGGTGAATGGTAATTGAATAATGAGCTTGGTATTTTTATTATTATTAAATTAATTTGCTATGCTTCCCCTAATGCCAAAAAGGTTGTATTTTACTTTCAGATTTTTAATTCGTTTTTTTATAAACAAAAATATGATAAGAATATCATTAATATGTTTAACATGCTTAATGATTGGCTTATTAGTTTAGCAAATGTCAATGCGGTTTAAATATTATAGTTGCCTTTAGCACACAGTTAACTTATTTAAATGGTCATTGGCAATAAACTCATGCTAGCTCTGACACTTTGTGATGAGCAAAGTATTAAAGATTTATTTCTGACAAACTGTTTCGCTCACCTGCTCACTCTCTATCTCTCTCACTCTCTCTCTCTCTCTCTATCGTCCTATTAGTAGCTATAGATGTGTATGGGATAAAACTGTCACTCAGTCTGTAATAAGTGCGAGCTGTTCGGGTTACGCTTTAGCCCCTAAAGTCATAGCGAAGCGTAAGCTGTGTTAAAAGGGAAGAAGCGAAGAGAAAGGGGAAGGGGGAAGCGGAGTGGGGGCAAGTTTTGATACCAAATTGCAGCCAAGTTGCAATTTGATGCTTTCAAGCTTTAGAATTACGGCACGAAGCAACTTTGATGCGTTTTTTGCAGTGCGTGAGAGTGCTGGCTGGTCTCTGTTCTGTTCGAGGGTATATGGTTTTTAGAAGCTAGCACTCTCACACACACACACACACACACACGCACGTACACACGTACACACTGTGGCACACACGTGTGCAACGCACTTGACCAACTGTGGCACGTGTTGTCGCATTGGCTGTGGCAATAAGTGCAGGCCAAAGCCAATACACACACACTTAAGTAATGCTTTTGGTACAAGGATAAACTTTTACATCGCATGTGTGTTAGTATTTTCTTTATTTTCCTCTTCTCTTTTTTTTTTTTTTGTTGTTGTTGATGCTGCAACGTTGCAAGCCATTGCGGGGACTGGTTCATTGCCTCGTTTGTTTTGTTTGCACACGGTCACGTGTTACCTTCGTCTTCTTTTGTCGAGTGCTGCTGCGCATGAGGCCCTACCACTCCCCCTCTCTCCGCTCTACTACGTGCACTCGTACAAAATTTAAAAGCCACAAAGCCCTCGCCCCCAACTTGCTAAGCTCTTTTTCGCACTTTAACATGGCCGACAATTGCAAAGTACATAGCGAGACAGAGAGAGGCCGCTTACAAAGTGCAGACAATGAATTAATTCTAATTAATGTTATGCATGCAAAAGGCAAATAACAGCAACAAATTGGTCTCCAACACAGCTGCAGCTGCAGTCAGTTGAATTTTGCAGCCGCCCGAAAGTAGGCAACAAAAACTGTCAACCGGAAAATGAGAGATCCATCCCTGCTCCCCTGCTACTTTTTGTTGGGGATTTCTTTTTTTATTATTATATTATAAAGCGCGCTTGGTCAAATTTGCATTTTTAAGTGAAAATTTAACGTTGTGTTGTTTATGACGGACAAGTGTGTGGCAATTAATATACAAACAGCAGCAGGGTTTATGCCATATATATGCCTAACTACGGCTAAAAAGATAGTCTGATGATATATGTATGCAAATAAGGCTAAACACATAAAGCATTTGCATTTTGTGTGTGTTGAAAATCGTGGCAAAATAAGTTGGCTACTTAGCACTTGTATTGTACACAATTAGGCCAGGACAAACACATTAGTTGGCACTTGGATGAAGGCGAGTTGGCAAATAGATCTGGGCTTAGAGAGAGCTGTGTCCAGGCAGATAGACAAGTTCATTTTTAGAGCATTCAGCAATCATTTAATTAAAATCACACACAGTTTAATTAGGGCTGCCAAGTAGAGTATTCAATTAAAGCTGACTTACCTGAGTCGAGAGGCAGCTGCATCAATTTTGTTATACATTTCCAACATATTTAAAAAGCAACGTTTATTATTGTTGGGCAGAAAAAAAGCATAACATACTTTTATGGGCAGAGACCAAAGCCGAAAGACCAAAGCCAAACCGCAGCGTGTGTCTGCGCTCTATGGCCACTAGGCGTGCGAAATTCGTTTTTATAATATATAAGAGCACACACAGAGAGAGAGAGAGAGAGAGAGAGAGAGAGAGAGAGAGGGAGTGTAGCACACACCATTATGCAAATTGCTTACAAAAATATACATGTATGTGGGGTTGAAACATTTGTGAGCCCAGCTGTAATGCTTCGTTGTTACAAAATTTACTGCAATGGTACAAATCAAATCATAACTGATTTGCATACATACGCGACTAGTGCGTGTGTGTGTGTGTGTGTGCCATATCAATTACATTACATACACACCATGATACGTTACGACTACTGCATATGGTGTTTGTATAGTGCGCCAAAATCTTTGACCAATTCGGTCACGTTTCCATAACGCGCTGACCCAAGTGAAAGTGTATTAAAATGCTCGTATATTCCCCACTCCTCCCCACTCCCCACTCCCCCTCCCCCGCACAACGACTACTCGTAACTGAGGCCACTTTACGGTGGCTCATTTTGGCCATCATGTGTTGCCGGGATTGAGATTGGGTTTGAGCCATTGAGCATGGTAGTGGTGTATACATTTGACTCCCTCTATCCCCCTCTCTCCCACTCACTTTCTTCGAAGCAAAATTGTAGCAGCGTGTGCGCTTAGAAATCCATAAAAAATTTATGCTTCTCGTCCAGTCCAACTAAACCGAACCCAACTGAAGGCCACAATGCTTGAAGCATGAACTCGACTTTATTCGACCCATAAGTGAGGCCTTTTTGGGCTAAACAACTTGATGTGAGAGTTGGCCGAGTTTCATCGACTTGCCACATGCAAAGCAAAGCAAACAATGTTTATAATGCTCAACAATGCAGCCACCTTAGATTGTGCGCCTGGCCGTACACTAATTAACAGCAGGCACTGTGAAATGCTGACAACACGCAAATGAGTTTTCAATTAAAACTTGCCAAAGTGCACAATCATTTTTTACTGCTCAAAATTGTGCTTAAGACTGACAAGAGAACTGTGAAATTTACTTGGTAAAAATGATGTTTAAAAATGCCTGCATTTTGTATTAAAATAAACAATGAATGAGCAGAGAATAAAGCATTTATAATTATAAAATATTCCATATCTAAAGCTGCTTAAATATAATAAATATCGACTTGCTTTGTCCGAGTCTGACTTTATTGAAGACAAGAAGTCTTTTCTGTCAAGAGAACTGTGTAATTTACTTAGTAGAAATACTGTTTTTAAAATGCATGCATTAAAATAAACAATGAATGAGTAGAGAATATATTATATCATTTATAATTAGAAAATATTCCATATCTAAAGCTGCTTACATAAATATCGACTTGCTTTGTCCGAGTCTGACTCTATTAAAGAGGCGTCTTCTTTGCCACACATTCTTTTGCAAATGTTATTTGCTTTGTTGTGCGGTCCCAGACGAAAATCAACTGTAAATGGTCCCCTGGGCTATATACGTAGAAACAAATAATTTATATTCTTTTTTTACTATACTCCACTTTGGGGCATTTGTGAATGTTGCTTTGGCTTTTGTTTGTCTTAGGCGCAGTTCAATGGCACATGAAATTATGATAGTTGCTCGGCATTTGGAGCTCGTAAATCTACAGCCACAATATCTGCTTGATTTGCCAAATATAAAAGCAATTCTTCTTGCCGTCCATTAACTTTTGTGTGTTTTGAACACAACAAAAAATAAGAAAAAAAACTTAATATATATGTTGTGCATTGTCATAAAAAGAAATTCAATTATTTGACGCTGCTGGCGGACAATGCCAGTGCTTTGTGCTCGCTTGACCTTAACTGAACTCAAGTCTATGTCTTTGACTTGGACTCCATTTTAATAAAGCTTGAACGCTTCAGCGATATTTATTTAAAACAAATTGCTTAATTGCAAAATCGTTGGAATGTTGCAATGTTGCACGTTTGCCTGTGCAATGCTGACACGCCAGAGTCGCCACACGCATCATTAGCCAAATATTGAATTTCGCAATATTTCGCAGCAACCTCTCCGCTCTCTCCTCCCCGCTGCCTCCCACAAAGTGTGCAAAATCCACACGGCCAATCGAACGCACACAGACAAGGGAAGTGCGAACGAAAGAGGCGAAAGGAGAGGGAGAGGGCGTTGAATGTGTTACGGATTCGCATCAACACACCGCACAGCTTTGGTGTCTGCCGCGATGTCCTGGCTGTGGTCCTGTTTTGTCTGCCCATTTCGTTCTGCATGTGCATGTCAAAGTAATGGGCGAAAACGAAAAATGCCATGGAAAATTCAGATAGGCAGGCAAGCTACTGTTTGCAGTAACTGTGACTGCTAACTGTGCTATATGTCGAGTGGCGAGTGGCGAGTGAATGACTTTTGCGCCTGGCATTTAAATGAAGGCGCCAGCTTAAATGGATTTGGCAGCTGGAGGGGGAGCTAGCTATCAAGTTGATGCCGCCTTGGGCTCTTTTGCTTAAATGTGATTTGTGCGTGTGTGTGGCATGTGTGTGTGTGGAGATCTCATTTAAATTCGCGTAAATGTTAAATGAAGTTTCGCCTGCATTTAAAACATTCTTGTGATTTGTTTACCTGTCTTCACCTGCCTGCCTCTAATTAAGCTTTTGCATTTGCCAAGCTGCCTGCCTGCCTGCTGGCTTGCCGCTAATTGAGTTGCGTCTTGCAACTTTTCCCTCAAGCATTGCACTTTGCACTGTGCCCCACAGCTTTCTCTCTCTCTCTATCTGCATAAAAATGCAGGCACCGCGACTGTCGCCCATTAACGAAAAATACTTTTTTGTAATTAAATAATAATTTTGTACCTTGCTTCTTTATGAGCATGTCAAGATAACGAACTTCTCTTGCCGCTTTTCTACTCTTCTTCTCTTTTTCTCTTTTGGCATTTTCATCATCAGCATTTTGGGTTGATGTGGCCATAAAATGATAGAATACATTGCCCCAAAAATGTGGCAACTGTTTTACATATGAGCTTACTGTTTTAAGCACTGGACCAAAAGGGTTGCATGCTACACTGGATATAGAGATTTAAATGGCAAATGCTGGTTGTAGTTCAAGCATTCTTTATTTGGTATTCTCTTTCAGTTGGTAACAATTCTTTATTTTGTGCAGTCAGAATTAGTTTAAGTAAAATACAAATTAAGTGTATTTTGTCTTATATTTTAACTAATCTTATTAACTTACTAGCTTATTATCTTTTGTGTAGTATTTCTTTTACGAGTATATCTGCGTTCTGTAAATAAAGTTATATAAATCAATGGGCTAATAATATAAAGACTTGTCAGAAGAAATGCAAGCCCAATTAAATTAGTCACTTGCAACTCAATGACTTCAATTGAACTTAATTTTATTTAAATGTATTACAAAATTTATGCAGAAATAAACAATTAAATTGTGACTAAGTCTTAGGTAGTGAATTTGATTTTGTAACCCCTATTCAATAAGCATAGATCTGCTTGAGTTGATCCTTTTTGGAATGAAAGCCGAATCTGGCTTTAAAGCCAACACACACAAACACTCGCATTTAAAGCTAAACAATGTGAATCTGCAATTTATACTCATGTGGAGTCATTCTAGCGTTTTGTGCTTTCCAAGGGATATCCCATGTATTCACATTGAAATGTCAGCAAATTCGAGGCACACGGAGATATGCGTTCGTATTTGTTATAAATTCGGAATTTGTGTGGCACTTTTATGAATTTTATATGTGCCTGTGTGTGTGTGTGTGTGTTGGGGGCTTTCCAATTTCCATTTCAGGTGTGTGTTGAAAGCAACAACTAATCCCCGCCCCCTTTTCAAATTGTATTTGCATATCTCACACTTTGCCGTTCAGAGACTTTTTAGATTGACAGACTTTTAGTTTAGTTGACTTTAAATGCGAGTCAAGTAGACACAAATATTTGAGTAATCACTTGATTGGCCCAACAAGTGCATCAATGCAACAATAAAAATGAAATAAGGCAATACTTTATGCTAAGGTAAGCTTGATGCAGCCTTGATTGTCTAAATCAATTATGCCAATTATTTATTGTATGCACAAACAGAAATGCAAATAAGGCCGTAATTGCATTTCAGTTTACCTACATACATATTATATATTGCACTGCTTATGCCTTCGGGGCAGCCTTCAAAAATGGCCGCAATGCGTTTGGCCGACACATTTATCACACATCACGTATACGCAGCGTAATGCGCATGCAGCAAACTTAATTGTTTGTTTGGCCAGCGCCAGAGCCAGGGCCGGAGGCAGCGGCTCAAATTGTAGCTCGTTGATAAATCGAGCATCGTAATTCAAGCTGCACAAATACAAAGTGGACTTTTTGTGCGGATATTGGCTTCGTGGGGGTTTTTATGCGGGTATTTATGCGTATAATTATACCAGCATTATCGATAGGGCAGCATGACTTGGAGACAATCGAAAAGTTTGAAATGAGGTGTCCTATTTATTATGTGTTTATAATTATGCATATATTACACTATATATATATTATATTTATGCATTTAGACTAGCTGTCTGTCTGTATATTTGTCTATCTCTCTATGTTACTATCTATTTGTCTGTCTGTTTGTCTGTCTATATCTATCTATCTATATATCTATCTGTCCGTCTGTATGTCTGTCTGTTTGTCTATCTGTGTATTTATATATCTATCTGTCTATCTGTCTATCTGTCTATCTGTCTATCTGTCTGTCTGTCTGTCTCTCCGTCTGTCTGTCTGCCTGTCTGTCTGTGTGTAAATTCATTTATTTCTCTTAGTATAGCTTAAACTAACTTATAAAAGTATTAAAAAATTAAAATTAATTAATTAATATTAACGTATTAAAAGTATTAAGATTAAGATTTATGAGGTGGCGGAGTAGGTGTAGAGTGAGGCAGGCCCCGCAGTACGGCCGCTAAGCAATGCTTCGCAGGGAAAAACTCACTCCTACACTGCCGCCCTCTCCCTTTCCAGTCGACGTAGCTCACGCATTATCGTCGCTGCGAAAACACACACTGCCTCCCAAACTAAGGAAGACGCGATCATCAGAAGTGTCAAATTGTCCTCGTTGATGGGTTCCCCAGCTGCGGCTTCCAGGAGCATCCTCTCTGGAGTGAATCTCCCACAATAGAATATTATATGCTGTGCATCCTCGGTGTACTCCTCCCCGCACCATGTGCAGTATGCGTATTCCTCATGCTTGAAGCGGTTCAAATATGCCCTGAAGCAGCCGTGCCCGCTCAGCAACTGCGTCAAATAATAGTTGACTGAGCCGTGTTTCCGGTCTAACCAAGTCTGAATGCTGGGGATTAGTCGGAAGGACCACCGGCCTTTGGTGGCTGCCTCCCAGCGTTCCTGCCACTTCTGGATAGTGTACGGACGCACTAAACAGCGAGCCTCTCGTCTGGTCCGGCCACTGGCAGTGCCCTCCACTACTGCTTTTTCCTCCTCGGCTAGAAGGTCAATGGGTATCATGCCGGCAATAACCAGTACCGCATCGTCAGAAATTGTTTTAAACGCACTGCAGACACGGATTGCTGACAGGCGGTGAATAGCCGTTACACCACGAGCATAGCTCTTTACTCCCATTGCATTGGCCCAGATCGGTGCGGCGTACAGTACTACCGACCGGATACAGCTGGTCAGCAACAACTTGCTTTCCTGCCTTGGCCCTCTGGTATTTAACATTATCCTGAAGAGAGCTTTGCTGGTGCAGGCAGCCTTTTCCTGGATCAGATGCAGATGCTCGCGAAAGGAAAGTCGTGTATCAATCATGACTCCTAGGTAGCGTATCGCTCGTTTTGATGCGACCATGTCGTCGCCTACACGAATATGCGCGGTTTCCACGAGTTTCCGGCTGCTTATGAGGACTGCCTCTGTCTTGTGCGTTGCAAGCTTAAGGTGGACGCTGTCAAGCCATGAGATGATCGCATCGATCGCTGCACTGCAGGATTCTTCAGCTACTGCTAGATCTTTGGCCACCACCACAACAGCCACATCGTCTGCGTAACCAACAACCTGTGTATTCTCGGGCACAGCTAGGCGTAGGATGCCGTCGTACATTACGTTCCACAGGAGCGGGCCCAAGACGGAGCCCTGGGGCACTCCAGCAGAAACCTGGTGCAACTTGGGGCCCTCTGAGGTAGCGTACTCAAGTTCTCTCGAGCGAAAATAGTTGTGGATAATGGCTTGCAGATAAGCTGGCACATTGAAAAGTGTCAGTGCTTGGAGGATGCATTGCCAATCAGCCGTGTTGAAAGCATTCTTTATGTCCAGCGTGGCCACGAGACAATACTTTTTTGCGCCGCCCTTCCACCTGACGCCCTCAATTGCTTTTGCCGCTACGTCAACCACTTTGCTGATTGCGTCGAAGGTGGCCTTCCCCTTGATGAAGCCAAATTGGTTTGGCGATAAATCTCCAGCTTCGCGGATCGCTCCCTCCAGTCTCATGGCTATCACCTTCTCGAGAACCTTACCAAAACAGTCTATAAGACAGATGGGCCGGTAGGACGACGCTTCCTCGGGGGGTCTGCCCGGTTTTGGGATTAACGCTAGCCTCTGCTTCTTCCACCGCTCTGGAAAGACTCCTTCGAGCAGGCATCGTGTGAATACCTCAGCGAAAAGCTCAGGCCTTAGCGAGAGTGCGAGCTTAACAACGCGGTTTGGTATACCATCTGGACCTGGCGCCTTGTTTGGCTTGATGCTGCGCGCAATCAAGAGGATCTCCTCAACTGAGACGCATTGGACCTCTTCTCGCTGAAAGGGCCGTGAGGGCAGCCGAAGTTCAGTGCCTTGGGGGGAACTACTGTTCCAAGCGGAAATAGAGTTTCTACAATGGACTGTAGCTCTACGGGGTCCGAGGGAACTGCTGGGGCGTCTGTACCCACACGCTTGACGACGATATTGTAGGCTTTCCCCCCAGGGGTCCTGGTCTGCAGAGTCGCATAACTGGAGAAAACACTCACGCTTACTTTTCCGTATGGCATGCTTCAGGCCTCTTCTGTTTGCGCTGAAAAGTGCTTGAAGGTCCGGCCATGTTGTACGATTGCGTTTCTTTGCCCTTAGGTACCGCCTCCTGGCCGAGATACAGGCAAGGCGCGCTTCCGCAATCTCCTCGTTCCACCAGTAAGTCGGGACGTGATGTCTTGGGTGCGTTGAACGGCGTTCCATACTTGCGTCACAGATATCTTGAATGCGGTGGATTACCTGATCAGCTACTTCTTGTGCTGTGCCGACAGCTTCCACGGTGCTCATCGCTGCCGAAAACGTAGGCATGCTGAGAGTGGCCACTCTGTAGCCGCTCCTGGAGGAGGCGCCCCGTGATCTGGCATTTCGCTCGGCAACAGAAAAAATGATCGCTTCATGATCACTACCAGTATACACATTGCCGACACGCCAAGTTGAACAAGGGAAAAGGCGGTTGCTGACGAAAGTCAGGTCTATTATGGACCCAGCTGCACCTCTGGCGAATGTGTTTTGCGAACCACTATTAAGCAACGCAATATCCAGCGATGCAAACGTTTCTAGAACAGCGCGACCCCTTGCGTTCGTGAAACTGCTGCCCCATTCCACAGCCCAGGCGTTGAAATCACCTGCGAGAATAGCGGGCTGGTGGATACGAATATCGCATGCAATCTCATCCAGGGTGCGGGAGAAATCCTCATATGCCAAGCTTGGTGGGAGGTAGCAGCTATACACCCAGTAGCTGGAGAGCTTTGCTCTAACAAAGTGCGACGCTGAGAACTTATGGTTTAGCTGGAGGTTTGAAGAGCCACAAGTCCAGATGGCGGCCTTTCCCAACGTACTCGAAAGCCAGCTACTCTGCCGTGGGCATTTGTAAGGTTCACTGAGGATGCAGACATCCGTACAATTTTCACGACTTGTCTGCGTGAGTAGGTCCTGAGCAGCTTCACAGTGGTTTAGGTTCACTTGAAGAAAGTTTAGGGCGCTAGACATTTTTGGCACTTTGTTTGGACGCTTTGGGACACGCCCGACTACCAGCTATATGCCTCTTAATGTCGCCGTCAGTGGAGCACAGGAAACAAACGGCCTCGGACTTGCACTCCTTGATCTTATGCCCACTTTTGCCGCACCTTATGCAGCAGTTGCTCCGATCCATTGCATTGGTGCACTTAGTTGACACATGCCCGAACTCTAGACACTTGTAGCATCTGCTACTGCTCGCTTCTTGTCTCCTTTCTCTAATCCTGCAGGAGGTCCAGCCTAACTTAACCCTTCCGACTTTAATTGCTTTCTCCGCCGCTGCAAATGGTAAACAAATTATTGCTTTACTCGTATTTGCATACGCCGAGCGGATAGATTTGATGTCGCTTGCTCCGAGGCCCACCTGCAGCTGCTCTGAGAAGGCAAGTTGGATGTCATCCCTGGTTGTGAGCTCGTCCAGGTCTAGCACCTCCAGGTAGATCCTTTGGGTTAATGCTCTCGCATTCATATGCTCGCCTAGTTCCGCCTCAAGTAGGTCGCTTATTTTCGCTGTATCCTCTGATCCAGTGCCTTTAAGCTCCAACAATAGATCACCATCCGCTGTTTTGCGCACCTTGGTCACATTTGCCCCCACAGATCTTACTTTATCATTTTCACTGCGTGTGACCAGTTTCAGCATATCACCGTAAGACTTGTTGCCCTTGGCCTTGACTATAATAGCATCTGGTCGCGGCTTGGGAAATTGACGCTTACGAGGCTCTGGTGTATCCTTAGTCTGCTTTTGGTGGCGCGCAATGTTGCCTGACTGCTTCGCGTACACATCTGTTTTGGCTTTTGTTCCTTGCCGATGGGATACTTTTGTCCAGGTGCCGGTGTTGTCGACACGATGCTCAACTACACCATTATTAGTGCCTTGTGGCGACCACTGTGAGCCCTCAGAAACAGTTTCGACTGTAGGTGCCTTGGCCGTACTATCTACCTTATCAACCTTAATGGCTTGCTTGTATGCAAACAGCGCCGACTTTTGCAGCCGAAATACAGACTGGGCAAGCTCTCTGATGACCTTCTTTGTGTTTCGAGAGTCCCTTAGCAGTCCAGAGAGAGTCGAGGTCTTCTCCAGAAGGGTGTTGAGGATAGACTCCAGGTCCTTATTCACCTTCTCTCCTGGTGACACAGTACCCAGACTGAAGTCGAACACCGGTGGAATCGCTGTCGACACAGTCGGCGGTGCAGAGCCTGGGGCCTTCCCCTCGGGAACGCCTGTGGCGTTCACCGCTATAGCGGTTGGTACCATTAAGGCACCCTCATGTCGCCCCCATAATCCCGTTGGCGTACGCCATTGCTGGGGAGGCGTCCTCTGCAGGGCAGAACGTCTGGCAAACGCAGCCTCTTCCGCTGGATCAGTCATGCCGCTCAGACCAGTCCACAGTACCTTCGAGGGGTCCACCGGTGGCCAATGGTTTCCCACTGGCGTTATATCGGTGGGAGTTTTACCGCTCCGACTCGGTCACCAGAGCCCTTTTTGTGGTGCACCGCCGCGGCGGACAGGGTTGGCTGACGGTCAGATCCACGACCTTTGCACCTAAGTCCCCTCGAGAGCCTACTGGGTTACTTGTAAGTGATCCGAAAAGCGGCGACAGCCTAAAAGCGACAGCCAGAAAATGCTGCAGAAAGGGGAAGAGTGACGGCCTAGAAGTATGCAAGTATTTAATTGCTTACTCAAAATGGCACTGTAAAGACACTGAGCAGGTGTTCGCTACTCAAGATGGCACTGTTGTGCTATTTTGATATATCAACCCTGAGCTTGGAAGCAGATCAGCTGTTTCGCTTGCACACACTGCACTATTAATTGCCTTCAGAGAACAAATTGTTTTTGTTTTATGTGCAAATAACACACAAAGGCACGTAAAAACGCGGCAAAAGGCTGGAGGGTCCAGCCCAACGATAAAGACAAAACTCAAAACTCAGCCTGTCTGTCTGTCTTTCTATCTATCTGTCAATCTATATATCTATTTGTCTATCTATATATCTATCTGTCTATCTGTCTGCCTAACTGTCTGTCTGTCTATTTGTCTATCTATCTATCTCTCAATCTATCCGTCTCTTTGTCCATCTGCCTTTCTCTCTATCTGTCTGTCTTTCTCTCGTTTTAGACTTCTGTTTCTCTGTATATAGGTCTATCTATTCATATATCTGTCTGTCTGTCTGTCCGTCTGCATAAGCAGCTGTGTTTCAAAGGCCACAAGGACCAGAGGAATCAAATTTGTGGACTAGGAAATACTCGTATATAGTTACTGCAAATTGCGCTATATTTATCTAAAGATGACCATTGAGTGTCTCACTCAATTTAAGTTGTATTTTGTAAAAATGAGCAGTGAGTGTCTCACGGTCGAGCACACTGTACGCTACCTCATTCAGTTTGCATTCAATAAACTTTGTTAGAGCTCTGATTGGCATTTATCTAAGTAGTCTAATCTATTTCGCAATGTATACAATGTATTTGCAGGAAGCTTATCGCCGCTGGGTGTGCAGCACGCTGGTGCCGTATTTTGCCGAGCCCCAGGATGTGGATGCAGCGCCACCGCCAATGCCAACAGCATCGCCATCGACAGCGGCATCGCCAGGCGATGACCTGGCCAAGAGCCGAGGGCCAATGGCAGTGGGCAAAAGTAAGAGAGCTGCGAGAAGTGCTGTTGTTGTTGTTGGGAGCGATGGCAGCAATGGCATCAAGCATAAATCTCAGAAATTAATCAGCAATAACAATAAATCAAATAACGGCAATAACATGAACGAGCGTCAGATTAATCAACAGCATGACGAGGACAATGAGCCCCAGCACGAGCCGCAGCATAAAAATGCCAAGGCGAGCGAGCGAGAGAGCGACAACAGTGCGAGCGAGAGCGAGAACGAGAACGTAGCACAAGCGTTCTATAATGTTGTTGGCATTGGCCAGCATCAGTCCCAGTCTCAATCCCAGTTCCAGTCTCAGTCCCAGTCCCAGTCCCATTCCAAGCCCCAGGCACAGACTCGGCATCAGCCACAGTCCCAGGACAACAACAACCGCCAGGACAACAGCAGAGCAGCCATCGCTGGGCCACACGATAAACAACAATTCAATAATTTCATATCGACTGCCAATAATGCGGATCCCAGCGCAACGGATCCAGTGATATCAAAACTACAAAAGAGGTAATTTGTGCTCTTTAACTGCATTTCAAAAATTACAAATTGTAATTAATTTGTTCCTTTGCTTGCCTTCAGATCAACACGCAAGGCAGAGTTCCGTAAGCGCCGACGCATTCGACCCTGCCTCAGCGTATGCCAAACTGTGGAACAAAAGTGCCCCTATCTGCTGCCCGCCGATCGCGCCCCCGCGCTGCCCACCCAATATGCCGGCGAGCCGACATTTGTATGCCTAGGTGAGTGCCACAATAGAGCCCAAAATAAAGGCAGAAATTAAGCATTGAATGGTTGAACATTGACAGAGGATAACAACAAAGCTATTGTCGAATAAAATATATAAAATAACATATTATTAGAGTTTAATAAAAAGCACAAGGGATCGACAGTGCTATCACTCTCCCCTCTAACTGTTATTTAGTTGCTAAAGCTTAGAGCTTAGAATTAAATGATATAGTACAAATGTGTAACCAGAGCCAGATTTATATTGATATTTGGTCAATTATATAAATGATTGCAGCCCACAAAACTTTTGAGTTTCATTATAAAATATTTGCAAGACATAAGAAAGTATTTTCCATTTATGCCTTCTATGGTAGCCTTAAGAATTTGGCTTACAACATCAAGCTGGTTCTAGGTCTGGTTATCCAAATAGACTAATAGTTATAAAGAAAGTATTGAAATAGCCAGATAGACAGACAGTCAGATTTGCTACAAGTGAAAATAAGAGTATTTAAACTGCCAGTGGAAATAATATTCCAAAATAATGCAATTTAAATTGATATACTTGTAATATTAGAATGAAATACATACACAAGAAATTGCACAAAATTATAAATAATTTCATGGCTAGGAAACCCACTTTGAATTGAGCTGCTATGCTGACTCTTTGCTGTACAAAAACATAAATAATTTCATTGCTAAGACTATATTATATTAAGGGCATAAAGAAATCTACTTTTACTTGAGCTGCTATACTGACTCTTTGTCCACTTGCAGATCAAAATATACCCGAGACCGGCGAGCAGCTGAAGAAATCGAGCTATGGCCCCAACGACTGCTGCTACAGCTACTGCAATGGACCTGCGGCTGGCATCTGCACCATCTGCCAGGAGTTTGCACTGCCCACAACTGCCAGCGGACGCAATGAGACGACAACTAGCTCCAGCTCCAGCGCCAGTGGACATCGAGTGCACAACATAACGCTAACGATGAGCTCCCCGCCAGGCGAGCATGCGCGTGCTGCCAGCATCTCGGTGGCCTTGCGGAACGTGAGTCTGGCACAGCAGAGACGGAGCGAGGGTGGGGAGCTGTTGGATCGATTGCCGTACTATGCGAGAGATGACAGCATCTACTATTACGATGATGATGAGGGCAGCGATATGCCCGAGATGGCCCTGTCCGAAGGCTGTGCCGCAGTGCCATCGGTGACCAGCCGCTGTCATACACCCTACTATGCATCCGGTGTGGCGCCGACGCCGCCGACGCAGCTGCTCGTCTGGCTAAGCGCGTTGCTCGGTCTGCTGAGCAGCTGTGGGGCAGCAAGACAGCGCTGTACACGCTCCCGTGCTCCCCCTGGACGGGTGGACTGTGCGGCCAGCTGTCATGAGCTATTGGCCAGTCCGTCGGCGAGTTCGTCAATTCGCAGTCCGGGCGACTGTGATGGCGCCAGCGTTAAAGGAAACGGAAGTGCATGCTTCACTGCCAGCCAAGCATGGGCCTGGTCATGGGCGTGGGCGTGGAAGTGGGCGTGGCTCTGGCTCTGGCCAGTGCATACATATAAAGTGACGTGTAGGAAAGTGCGATATTTTAGCGGTGGCAGCAGAAGTAAATTAAAAGTCGATTGCCAATGCGTAACAGATAGTCGTATTATTAACTATAGAGACTTACAACAACTAATACGAATCAAGTGCAGCGATAGGAATAGAAATGCTAGAAATTATCGTTACTTCTACTACTACAACTACAATATAAACGATTGGTGGCGAAGATGGAAGTGGTTCATTCAAGGAACCATCGCTATTGGCGCCTTATAGTGCATGCAATTAGTATGTGGTCGCCTGCAGACTGCAGACTGCCTCCAGATTGCAGATTGAAGTTATATAATGTCATTAAATGTATTTCGTACTCTAGAAAATTACTCGTAATGCTAGCTAATTAAAACGAAACAAACCCGAAACCAAACAAAACCAAACATCAACTGCAAATAGTCAGTTCAGTGTAAAGAAACACAAAAGAAAAAAAAACAAAACAAAATTATATATATATAATAATAATATTAATTATAATAATAATGACAGAAATTGCAGGTCTTTCAACCTGACATGAATGGGGAAAAAAATGATGAAAATGATGAAAGCAAAATATGGAGCATGTAATGAAATGGCAAAAGAAAAACACTTTAAATATTTATGGTCCTCTTTCAAGTGAAATATAAATAACAAAAAAGAAACCAAATATGAAAAACAAAAATAAAACAAATTATAAATCTCTATTAAAACCTAAATAAAAACAAAAAAATAGCATATTTTATTACAACTAGAAACAAAGAATATTAATATTTAATTAAACAAAAAACAACTGCCACAAAAATAGGTTTTTTAGGTAAACATTAAACAAAAACCAGAAAGATAAACCAAAACCACAAACAAAACAAAACATTTAACAAAAGTATATGAGAAAAAACAAAAAACAAAAACGATACATTATACATAGTTAATAACTTAAATAACGGCAAAGCAAAAAAAAAAGGAAATGAAAGAGATAAAAAAACGAGCAAATTTTAGGTTAGCTAAAAAGAAAAAAGGAAAAAGGATAAACTTGAAATAATATTTACAACTTGACTAATGAAATTCCAATAAAACAAAAATACTTACAAATTCGCTGCATACCAAACGAAATAAACAATTAGCAAAAAATTCAATAAAAATAATAACGAAATTCACTATCACACACACACTCACACACACACACTCAGACACACATAGACAATTCACTATACAAATTGACATAGACATAGGTCGCTTATCAAAACCATTTTCCAGGTACATAACACACATTAAGCCAATGAAAAATAAATGATGAAAAACAAATATGAAACATGAGAAACTTTACTTATTGCATAAATTAGTTTTAAACAAATCAAATATTATAACATAGTCACAAAAGGAATCGATTTGATAGCAGAAGAAACTCAAAAAACAAAAAAACAAGAAAAAAAACATAATACAAATATAATTGAAAAGGAATTAGAAGAAGAAGAAGAAGTATAGAATGAGGAAGAAGTAACAACCAAAAATGTGTCTAAGATTGTCTTTATTTAGTTTTAAAAATGAACTTTGTATAACCAAAAGAATAAAAGAAAAAAAAAACAATATAAAGCGCACAGTAAACTTATCTTATAAGGTTCATTAACAACATAGAAGAGGAAAATAATGATGATGAAGAAGAAGAAGACGAGGAAGAAGACGACAGATGAAGATGAAGAAAATTAAGCATATGCATACGATTATATACGAAATTAGAAATGGGGGATCTAAAAAACGTAAAGTAAAGTAAAATAAAGTATAGATTAGGTATACACAGGTAACACAACGTGCAACGTGCAACGCAGCAGATGTAGCAAGAGCAGCAACAAAACCAACAACAACAACAACATACCTACTATATAAATAGTGCATACAAATAATAATAATAATAATTATGAAAATTTTTGTAATAAAGTTAACTCTATGTAGCGTACATATACATAAATGAAAACAACATAAATATATATATTATATATATTTATAATTAATAATTTATCGTACATACTTGCAGCAAATAAAACCAAACGAAAACAAAATGAAAAAATGAAAATGAAAAACCAAACTTGAACCTATAGGCAAACAATAAAAAAAGTAAAACCAAAAGAAATGAAATTGAAAATGAAAATGACGAAGAAAATAACATTATGGTATATAAGTATTATATGAGAATAATTAGTTACTAAATGAAATAAAACGATAGATGTATTTGGTATTAACTAATTGCCTATTGAATTAAGCATGTACCACCAACATGACTCAACTCAACTCAACTCAACTCTCAATTCTCAAAAACTCACCACTCAGCAGTCTATCGTTACTCACCTCTTTCCAAGTCTCGATCCACTCGCACCTATTTGAGAGTTTTCGGCACTACACTTTGTTTCCAGTTTCCTTTCAACTTCTACTCTCTCTCTCTCTCTCTGACACACTTTCTCTCTGCTTCACACTCTCACTCTCCAACACTCACTGTCTTTTTATCTTTCTCTCAGTGTAGCTTCATTTTCGTAAAGGTTAAGGCACTGCAGGCAGTACTAAGAACCCAATTTTAAAGAGATCTTTTCTCCACACCAATTGACGCATTACTTTAATGGACAAATTTCTACTGTTTTTGATGGTGGAGCAGCACATTATTTGTGTGGTATGTTAGGTGTTGTTGTAGATAACAAACTGTAAACGTAATTAATTGAATCTGGTGCAATGACAGGCAGCTGAAATTGGCACTTAAGTAGCAGATTAATCTTGCAAATTATGCACTTACTCGGTCTCGTACTCTATCAATCTGTTTGCCAAAAACACAACTATTCCTCACACATTTTTTCTATCGCAGTTTACTACTACTTTGAGAACAAAATTTGAGAAAAGCACATTTATAGCTGCTATCCGATTATCTATTCTCTATCTACTATTTAGTCCACGTAATATATTAGCTAAATTCAGTGAGTGTCATTGAACTATTAATATACATAGACGAGTTGAACTACTTAAATTCTTGATGAAACTTAAGCTCCTCGTTCCCACCTGAGCTGGTCAGCTTTTACTCATCATTTCCATATCAATTACTTAATGCAACAGAAACCTGCTATTTGCCTTTGTAAATACACATATACACTCACACTCACACATTTCTCTCAAACACCCACACACACACACTCACACACAGAAAAAGTATGCAATGCATTTCAATTTCAATTTCAATTTCTGTTCGTATTTCGTGTTAATTTTTGAGAGTTCTTTATTTATTATCGTTGATTTCTGAATTTGAGATATGAGAATTTACAAACACCGAAAATGTTCTCGACCTCGTACAATTGTGTGTATTTCTTAATTAACTGGGAGTATGAATAAATTGCGAAAACAAAACACAAAATAAAAGAGAAGAACACAAGTAGAACAAATATATAAAACAAGACAAAGAAGATGAATAAGAAGAAGAAGAATAAACACACGTTTTGAGGCGAAAAACATTTCAAAGCGAGAGCCGCTGGCACAAATTGCGCGCATATGCAAATTGTTATGAATTATTGTGTACTTTTGTAAAACTTTTTGATATATATAATATAGTTAACATGAATAGATGCCTAAATAATAAATTAAATGTTAATTTATTTAAATGTAAACAATAAACATAACAAAACCAAAGCCAAACATGAGAAAAACAAAAACCAGTAGGAAAATGTTGGCATCGATTTTCGTATGCAGCATTTCTCATGGATTCAGTCAAGTCGAGATCATTCAAAGTTTGATGATAATATATCTATAACAATGAACTAGTTGAATGCTAATGATAATGTTATAAATATTGAGAAGCAAAACACAAAATATGGATACGGATACGGATACCGAATAAAGAAAGCAATTCAGAATGCGGATTGTTAATTAAAAATTACTTTACAGAAAACATTTATATTCAAGTTTTGTGTACAAATAGTATCAATTGAGCGAATGCCATTGCATCATTTTGGACATTTCATACTCGTAATGTTAAAAAATTCATTTCAAAGTCAAAAACTTGAAACCGAAGATGAAACGAAACCAAAAATACCGATAGAAAAATACCGAAACCGAATCGAAATCGAAATCAATAAAATTATGAAAAATAATTAGCACGAAAGAGACAAACAAAAATTATATAAATAAAGAAATTAAAACCAAAATATATACAATAATTTTATAAGCGATCGACAGCTGCTGAAACAACAACTCAAGAACAACAACAACAACAACAACAGCAGCTGGGGAAAGTTACGAGGAAAACACAAAAGTGAAAATGTTATGTCAAGGTAGCAATTATTTTTTACAAAAACCTAAAAAAAAACGAGACAAAAAAAAATAAAAAAAATACCTATTTAATGTATGTAAAAAAAAAATTAATAAAAACGAGTACGGAACATTTTAAAAAAGAGAGAAATGCAAAAAGTAAAATTCTTTTTAGGCCACAAACAAAATTAAATTACATAATTTATGTGCCAAGCGAGAAATTATTCTATGTATCGTATTTGATATCATCACCAAAGCGAGCACACACAAAAAGTACTTATAAATAATTACGAAAAAACAAAAAACAAAACACAAAAAAAAAAATGAAAACGAAAACGAAAATGAAAACACAAAAAAACTCATGTCAAATTTAATTAAATGCAAACATACAATTTAAAGCGAATGCGTGCAGACGATTTCAAATACTCTATAACAAAAAGTATTTCAAAGCGTGTGTGCACTGCCCACCACCACCCCCTTACTCTTCCTACACCCCACCCCACCCAACACACTGTACACTCTCACTCTCTCGAGATGCCAACTAACAGTTTGTTAGTTCTAATAATAACACTAATAATAATAATACTAATAATAATTATAATATTGATAAATGAGAAATGATTAAGAAAACAGCTAAGAACTTTAACGAAAAACTACAAAAAGAAAAGAAACGAATTGAAAAGAAAAGAAATTAAATTAAAACTAAACAAACTCAACTGAAATCTTCTGTACTTGTTAATTAACAAACAAACAAAATGCCACGTAGAGAAACACAAGCAGAATAACAAATTTAAATGAACTATAAGCCGAATTCAACTGAGAAGCCTAAGGAGATACTCTTTCGTAAAGAATTCCCCTTTTCCCTTAAAACAAAAAAACAAAAGAAAACAAAAACAAAAAACATTAAAAGAGAGAGAGGAACTCCCTGCCTCCTCCTCCCCCTCAAATTCTAAGCAGCAGTTAAACGATTTAAGTCTAAAAGAAAAGCATCAGAGAGATAATGGTAAATCGTATCTACAATTGAGAGCAAATAATGTAATAGTAATACTATGTAATAATATTAATAATAATAATAATAATATGGCATAATAATGAAACAACTGGCATAATTATGGTAATTGTAAAATAATTAAACAATGACGTAAACGTGAAACAAGTGAAAATAATAAAAAATAAATTGTTGTTATTGAATGTATTTGTATAGAAAATTATTATGATTATGACGATGAATAATAAATGATTACAAATAATAATTATTGTTCGAAATGAAAAACCAAAAACCAAAAACGAAACCAAAACCAAAAGCAAAAACAAATAATATATATACATATATATATGAGAACAACGACCGGCTACATTTCATTCAAGCGGAACTTCCAACTCGATGCAGGATTAATTCTAATGCTCCACTTGCAGCCAGTGTCATTAAGTCATACTATATGACGCCCTCTCTGACCCCTTTGGCAGCGCTTGCGAAAAGCGCGAACTTTGCATGAAAATTACGCGATTCGCTTGCGAATTAACAACTTTCACTTTTCGACTTTTCTGCCAGCTAACGACGCGTAGCAAAACCAGGGGGGGCGAGTAAGCTAGGAGAAGCATCCGATGTCGGTCGGTAGGTGGCGCTTGCCGAAGCCTTTTTGCCGAAGTGGCCTCCTTCAGGTGTCGAGGCGGCTACCAGTGTGCCGCACATTTAGATTCGTTTCAACTCGCGAAAGGGAAAGTTCATGCAGCGGTTGTTGCCGCTTGCCGCTTGCCACCTGCCACCTGCCATCTGCCACTGGGCATTAGCCGCTTACCTGCCACAATTGCGTGCCTCGAATCCAAGTCCAAGTGCGAGTGTTCGGATACGCATAGCTAGTTGTGTGTGTGTGCCTTGTTGTGTGTTGTGTTGTGTGCTTTGTGTAAAGCTGTTTAAATATTTGCACAGGCAACACGGATAAACGTTAACGTTAACGAGCTGACGGTCAACTTGGTCCACAGTTTTTACAGCAGTTGCTGCGGTTTATTTTGCATACTTTTAGGCGCCCCAACAACAACAACAACAACTGAAATAACAAGGCCCAAATGGTATGTGCAAAAACAAAATTACAAAATACATGACATCGCTTTAGCGTCATGTCAGCTCATCTAGCTACAGACCAGCTAATTATGGCCAACATCAACAGCATCAAAATGTGAGAGCTGCCACATTCAATTGACAGCCAACATGACTTTGTACTTCATTTCGAATCGCACATAATCATAGTAGACCCCAAGAGGGCCAAAAGGTCAAATTAAATGAAAATTGGCACTAAATGATTGTGAAACCTAACTCGTTTTTTCCCCTTCCCCTCTCCACCAGTTGTGTATTGTCAATACTCATATAGTATGCTAATCTGGGCTGATTGGATTCCATTTAAATTGTGCGCCAGGTATCGCATTTAATTCTCTAAATCCAACTTAAAGTCACGTAGGAATAAATATATTACAAAAGTCACAACGCACAAAACTTTTATAAAGTTTTTTAAGTGCTGCTTGTTTTGTTGCTACTCGTATTTGTTCTACAACTTGAGAGCTTAGTTTACAATTTCAGCTTTAGCTGAGATTTATATTCAAGAGAAAATGTATTAGCTTTTGTTTTTTCTTGCCTAGAGTTAGAGATTCTTTTATGTAATACTCTACCAGAAAAATTATTAACAGTAATATAAGCTTAACCTTAGTTGAGATAAATTTTGAAAAGATTGGATATGTTGTATTAAATAGATTCAGGTTTAAATTGATTATTTTGAATGGGAAATTTGTTCAATTATTTTCTCTATTCCTATTTTATTTCATTTAAAATGGTCTTAAACAGAGCCAATTTCCAAGCAATGCCAATTTTACCTTATTTTAATTTAATTGCTTTAATTAGTTTTCTTTCGTTATGTAACTCTGTCGACATTATTTATCTATTTGATATTCTACAAGTCAAAAATTCGCTGGAAAATTCCATCCATTGAATTAAAACCGTCAATATATGCAATGGAAAAGAGCAGTAGGAGTAGCGCAATATATTTAAAGCAGCTTGCAGATAAACGATTTGCAATTCATTAATATATTTAACAGTTTCCGAAAGATTGATGGTCATTAACTCTGCAGCAATTCACACACACACATCGTATTCGTATGTGTTGCAAATAGAACGAACGCACACGGGAAACGTGACTGAAATTACTTGCGTTGAGAAATGATTTAAAAATGTTGCAAACAGTAAAACGGGGCAACAGGGCCACGTTGCCGGCGGCAGCATTAATCAGCACTCTTATCCTCGGCGCATTAATAATTGAAACGCATCAACAACAACAACAACAAGAGGTGACGCCGCCTTCGACTGCGGCGAAAGCTCAGCCAGTACGCGAACCCAATGTAGAGGCGACTCGCGCTGTGGTGAATAACGTATCAGTCGAGACGCGCAGTGGTGAGTATAGGTCTATGTGTTTTGTGGGGAAGGAGAGTTTAAGAGGAGAGCACTTGCTATTTACTTAGTTACTGCGACTTAAGTCGCAACATAAAAATTCAGTACATTAATTTGAGATAAAGTATGTAGCTAGCATAAGCAAATGGACTTTGCATCTTTCTTATGTTATTTGCGTGCATTTTTGATGGTACTCAATGGCGTCTGTCTGAATAAATGTGTCGATTTAAAAAACTAAAAGAGTCTGGTAACTGTATTATCTGTGGCAGGTGATACCTTGCAACGCTTGCCACGCAGCGTTTTCCATGTGCGCTGGAATCCCAATGAGAAGTTCATTGTCGAGAGCCGTGAGAGTCCGGCCATTAATTCATCCAAGCTGGCACCTCATCCTCGTCTAAAGGTCTCCAAGAATACCAAACTCACGCTCAGTCCGAAGCTGTATCTGTGCCACGACAAGCATGCAGAGCAGTGTCACAACAAGACGACATCGTTTCGTCAGCGCATAGTCCAAGTCTTTGAGCGTTCGATGAGGGAAAACCTAAACGAATCTAATCACTATAATGTCGACTATAAGCCCGTGTTTGGGGACAGCTTCGAGGAGCAGTATTATCCCTCCACCTGCCTGGTGATGGAAGCAGGTGTGCGGGTGCTGCGTCGCAAGGATGCGCCCTTTAACAAGCTGCCCTTTGGCCGACTCTTTCCGCGCCAGAAACTCTTTCGAGATGCCAAGAACATCAAGAGCTGTGCGATTGTTTCGAGTGCTGGCTCATTGGCTGGCTCCAAGCTGGGACGCTTTATAGGTGAGAGAGAGAGAGCGAGAGTGTAGTCTCGGAAGTAAATGATTGTACTCCAAATTCCACTAGATACACACGACATCGTTATGAGATTCAATCACGCGCCAACCCGAGGACACGAGGTGGATGTTGGCAGCAAAACCACAATACGTGTCGTGAATTCCCAAGTAGGTGATTACTGCAGTTCCGCTCATTGCAGTTCCTAATCCCCATTCGCAATCATTTGCATTTGCTGCCATTTCCAGGTGGTTACCAAGCCCGAGTTTGATTTCGCGCATGCGCCAATCTTTCGCAATGTGACCATCGCTGCCTGGGATCCTGGTCGCTATAATGGCACACTCGAGGATTGGCTAACTAGCGCTGACTACGATCTGTTTACCAACTATGAGATCTATAGGCAACGCTATCCCAAGTCTCGAGCCTTTCTCATCGATCCACACTCCGTCTGGCGCCTCTGGCAAAGCCTGCAAATGTTTGCCGGCAATCGTGCCATACGTCGTAATCCTCCCAGCTCTGGCTTTATAGGTAAGATACGGTAGTCTCTTTACCAGCTACAATTAATTGCATTTATTCAAACAGGCTTGGCACTGCTGCTGCCCCATTGCCCGCAGGTGGACTTTGTGGAGTACGTGCCCTCCACACGACTCAATGGACGTTGTCATTACTACAGCAAAGAGGTGACAACTTGCCACAGTTAATTGAGTTAAGTTCGTTCCACAAGCTTCCATATTTGCAGATGAACTCCGCCTGCACCTTCGGCTCTTGGCATCCCTTGGCCGCCGAGAAGCTAATGGCGCTGGACATGAATGTGGCCGATGATATGTCTGTCTTCCAGTTTGGCATATTGCGTATACGTCGACCGGACAAGCTGCTCTGTGGCTTCAACTTTTTTGGCTACTAATGATGTGGAGCCAGCTGGAGTCAAGTTCCATTTGCAATGGGACAATCAACGTGCATTTAATCAAGCGGTTTTCACATGTGCAACTCACGTTTCAAGTAGCTTAAAAAACGAAAACAAATACAAAAACAAAAACAAAGACAGAGGCTGCAACTTCAACTGTAGTATTTGCAATTAATAAACTTGTATTTGCCTATACCCGTAGCACTGTGCAATTGTGGGTGTGGCAGCTGCTCAGCTACTCAGCAGCTCAGGCGGAAGTCGGAACACCCTTGAGGCTGCGGCTCGCCCACGCAATATGCTCTTGGCAGACAATGGGAGCCAGTTGAGTGCAAGTCGCACTTGAATTTGATCGTTTGTTTGTCTACAGCGCGTCCCGAGAAGCAGCGATAGAGGCTGCTCGACTAAGAGATACTGTAGAAAGGTGAGAGTCAACACAAGAAGTTGCCATGGCCTTTGAAAATGCCATAGAAAGTGCAGAATTTCACTTGCAACCACTGTTTGTTACATGCTCAACTAATAGATGCCCTAGAAATTAATTGAATTAAATGAAATGTTTTTAAATTTAATTAAAAATAATTTTAATTATTTTTTAATTTTATTTATGTTTAATGAATTGGTATAATTTTATTGATTTTAATTTAATAAAAAATAACTAATGTAAATTTATTTATTTTAATGCAAAAAAACTTGTTAAAATTTTTTTTATTATTTTCATTTATTTTAAAAGAATTGAATTAATTTAAAATTTCTTTAAATTCATTTAAAATAAGTTTTATTTATTATGAATAATGGTAGATGTATTTTAAATGAATTTATATTGGCTTTATTTATTTTACTTATAAACTCATTTCAGTTTAATCATTTTTAATTGAATTTAATTTAATGTAATAAGTTTTATTTTAATACAATTGAATTAATTTAAATTCCTTTAAATTTATTAAAAATTAGCTTTTTTTTGTTTTAATTCGACAAGATGTATTTTAAATGAATATATATGGCTTTATTTATTATGAAATGAATTGAATTAGATATATTTTATTTGATTAATTTAACTTAATATTGCTTATTTAAATTGGTTTTAATTCAATACTTACTTTATTATTCGCTCATTTAAAGTTTTCTGGTCGAACATGCTCAGTGCTTGCTGATTTTACAGGGTATGCTGATGAGTGCTGCATGTCTTAGCCATTAAATGCCATAACTGTTGTCTACACAATGACGACCCGAGCGCAATATTTGTATGAATTCTGCAACAGCGGAGTTTATGGATTGAGGGCGGGACTGGGACTTGGACTGGTGCTGGTGCTGGGGCATTGCTCATTAATACGTGCTGCGGCGTGTGAGACGTGACGGGCATGCCAAGAAGAAGAAGCGAGCGAGTAGAAGCTCGTCGAGAGAAGAAGTCAAGATGAACCAGCCCCGAAAAGCAGTCAAATAACAAGGAATTATGATGGCACTTGCAGTACGCGGCGTATGCGCAATATCTCTCTGTTATGGCCAACAGCAGGAGTGCAGGGAGGCAATTAAATAAAATATACTCGTATATGGCCAAAATAAACATTTAACTTGCACATTCAACATAAACGTTGAACGCATTGAACCAGGAAAAAGTGCTTAAACAACAACGAAAGTTATGGCTCCCCCTCCCCAAAAAAAGGGGAGCAGCTGTATTTTTAAACAGTTTTCAACAATTTGGAATAATTTCAACTGCATATTTGTTGCAATGCCACAATGCTAGACTCCCATCTACATAATGTTCAGCAATGTCCAGAGAGTGTCGTGTGCCATTCGACAGGTGTACATTCAACGAGGGGAGTTCAAAAACCTTCTCGCCTGGGCGAACAATAACACACAAGTTCATCTAACTCGATGCTGTCCAAAAACTGCAACTCGCATTTATTTTATATTTTATTTCGCTTTTACTACCAACATCCATTTGCGAGTTTGTTTGACAAATGCAAATAGCATGTGGCATGTGGTTTCCCCTCCACTTCTCACTTCTCCTTTCTCCCTTCGACTTGGTTCTGTTTTTTGTTATGCCACATCTGCAATTTGCATTTCTGTTTATGTTTATTTCCAGTGTGAGTCAAAGCCCCTCCCTCCCTCCCTCCCTGCACTTCATTTAGTCAAACATTTTTGATATGTTTTGATTGCCAAAGCAAATTCCACAATCCCCCAACAGCGCCCAGAGCACCTTTTGCACATGCGCGTTCATTGCCCAGCAAACGTGTTTGTAATACCAATAAATAATTTCAAATAAATACACAAATACTCGTATAAAAACCATCCATATATATTAATTCATATTCATAAGACCATCAAATACTTTATTAAAATTGTCCTTTTACCGTACAATTTGTGCTAGTTGCCAACAGATTTTTGGCAATTTACAAAGTTTAAACAAATTGAACTGAATGCTAATGGATGTTTGCAAACAATCATTTTGTTATGTTTATGTTATTTATTGAATAATTTATATGTTTCGAATGCGTGGTTAGTTTATAGCTTATTGATAGCATGGCATTGATCAAAGTTTTGATATTGATTGTCGATTAAATTTCATTCAACAATCAATTGCAGAGCAAATAGTGTGAGTTTTATTTGAGTAAGATATTTATTGTAGTCTCAGCATGTTTAATACAAATTGTGAATATCTAAAATATGAATAAATTTGAATAAAACAAAGTAGATATTTAATAATAGATAATATTAATGTCTATGAAAGGGAAAGATTTCAATCTGCTCAATAGCTTCATAGTTGAAGTCTACTATTTTTATCTAGTGTTTTAAAAAGGAATATTCGTTGGCAAAAAAAAGAAAGTCCATTCCAAAAGCATAGTATGTCTATTGCTGCTATTTGTTGTTACATTTGTGTAATAAAAAGTTCATTTTCATTTCATTCACTTTCTTAAGTAAAAGAGCAAGCTCATCTTATATTTTATTCATGCTAAATTTACTGTATTTATCATAAATGTAAAAACCAAAAATTTATATTCTGAAGCAGCAAAAACTTTCCAACTACTGTAAAGAAAAAACAAAACTCGCTTGCTTAACCAATACATATTCATTTTAGTTTCTATATTATATGTTACTCATTACCAATGGGCAAGAACAATTGCAATTGACGTAATTTGTGTAAACCTAACTAATTAATAATGGCAGTCAATGAATGCTTCAACACGATTGGAATTGTTTTACAATTCCAATGAACTATTAACTAACGAGTGATTGAAATGATAAAGCAAAAAGTACGCGGACGTGTTGGCAACTACTAAGTTGGCTAATTGGCCAATTGGCCAAATGGCTTGGCTTATCAGCTGAAACTTGCACAAATAAAAGAGAGCACTCGTAAAGTATTCATTTGGCATTTGGGGGGAGCAGCAGAAGATGCTGCCTGGATTCAAATTTAGTCGTAGTCATCACGTGACTGGAATTGAATGTTGAATCGCATGAGTTTGTTGTTTGTTTATATTTCAATTGATTTATAACGAATCTCGTTGTCTGTTTTATGCATTTGGTGCTAAGTGACAGGCCTGGTCGCCGTGGAGGGTCAACATCAACATTGAGAACGACATCGACATGAATTTGGCGTCTGTTTTAAGTTCGCTGTCAAGTCAATTTGGCTGCGCTTCAATGTTGTGCTCAAGTCTGTCTGACTGTCTGGCTGTCTGTCAATCAAGCATCGAGTCATGCCTCGTCCAAGAACTGAACTCATATTATCACCACTTGAGTGAAAAACCAGCCCAATTTGCCATCAGCTTTTTATTAATTTCCCCAAAAATATCAATTATAATTTGTTTATTCATTTGTCGTCTGGTTTCTTTCTTTCTTGTTTCGGCGAAAGCATTACTCAACATATTTCTGGGAATGTGGGGGCGATTGCTGTATGGTAAATGAATTACTGATATATACGAAAAGGGACTGCTATTGTCTTGCAGTCGTAGACTCATAATTTGCTATATGAACAAGTGTTATCCCATGATGCATCGATGCGTGTCCTACGACCACAACACGTCGCCAGACAAAGGTGGCTCAGACAAGGTTATGAAGCAGACTCTTCTACACCTTTATTTGTATGCCATTAATTTGCCGATCAAGGTCAACTCACTCAAATGATTCAACTCCATTTAGCGCCCCCTTTGTATTAATCATAAACAATCAATTACAACTAGAAGAATTGAAAATATACTGTAAAGTCCGGTCCACATTTGTCGTCTGATTACCAGATGGAATCAATGGCCTAATCCCCTTTTGGAATCAACATCGAGTCGAAGCTGTGCAAGCAACGCCAAGGAAGTCTGTCAACCCATAGATCATGCTAAAAATATACATTTTATTGCATCAAAGTAATAGCTTGTTTTACTCACATGGAATGGACAGGTAAGAATAATGTTTGTGTAATCCATAAACAGACTGTAAATGAAATTGTTGAGCAGAAGAATTTACAAATGTCCACGGTATAATTATGTTTGTAAGGCACATATCCAAGCCCAGTTGATCTAAGATGGATTAAATTAATGGGTGAAGAATGCTATGTTTATATTGTAGTTAATGTAGAATCAAGTAAGTAAGCTACTGTCGAGTTTGCCCGAGTTTACCCGCCACCCACCATCGAAATATTATATTTTTTAAAAATATACTGAAAAATATACCTAAAATATACTACAATTATACCTTCTTTAAAAACAATTATAGTATCTACTTAATTACTTCCAAAATGTCTTACTATTTCTGATTCAAATGAAATGTTAAAGTAAATATTCTATTGATCATCTCTTCATCTATCTTCATCTATCATCACTTCTATTCAAGCTGCCAAATAATATATAATACTTACAAAGTCAAATTGCAACTTTTCAATCATTAAATACTTTTCGCCTATAGAATTGAATTTAAGATTTGTAATCTCTCCCACACCTGTGAATAGAGGAAATATGTGGTGAATATTAGCAACTATTAAAGCAAACAAAACACATTTACACTGGTGTATAAAAGTATCGAACCAAAGGGCAAGGACAACCAGCTCCTCAGCAGCTAATAAACAACTAATGAAGCATTTACTCAAATAAGGCTGCTGTATTTATTAGCAAGTTAATTGAGCGAAGCAATATTTTAAGATATTGATCAAGGCATATTATAAACAATAACTACATTGAATATGGGAAACATGAGAAACATAATTGGAGTGTAGCCATCGATACATACAATAAGTTGGTAATTAAGTAATACACAAAGATAATAAAATATTTTCTAATTATTTATTTAGCACAAAATACATTTCAAACATGATTATCAAATATGTTATTTAAATATATCACACAAAATTCAATGCTTGTCAAATCACCATAAAATATACAACAATATCTGAAGACTATATGAATGAAAATTTAACCCTGCCATCGGCTCGCAATATGCCATCTGTATACCAGGCGGTCTCAATGGCATAATCCCCCTTTGGAATGAACGCAAAGTCCAAGTTCTTGCTAATATGAGTTGGAAATTTATCAACAATGACATCGTGCTGAAATTGAAATTGTAAAGGAATCAATTGTTTGTTATCCTGCCTCATCACATGGACACCTACATTGTAAGGACAGGTGTGATTGAGGTTTGTGTAATCCTTGAAGGTGCTGTAAATGAAATTGTTAATTAAATGATTGCTGTGCCTCAAAAATTGACAGCAATCCACGGTGTAGTTCTGATTGAAGGGCAAATAGCCATTGCTTCTCTTCAGCAAAGACCACTTCAACTGCATAGCAATGAAATGAAAGATTATATAAAATAGTATATTAATTAAACATAACTGTCATTACCTTGACATTGTTAATGGGCAATTGCAGCAATTTAATGTGCATATCTAAGAATTTATAGCTGCGATTTACGGGCTGTATACGATAGCGCTCCATTCTGGCGAAATTACTGTCCTTAAATTTGATTAAAAAATGTGTGACCTCGAAGGAGGCTAATACCTGTAAAAAAGTAGTATTTAATTACAGTCTTTGCTGAATTTACCACAATGCATTACACAGGTGCAGAGCAGCAAGGGGGCAAAGGGCAGCCAAGTCAACGATCTCATGGTGTCAGCAGCTCAATAACAACTGATGAACCATTATCAGCCATATAGTATTGGCAGTATTTTAAAGGTAATTGAGCGTTACCAGCTTGGATTGATAATGCCTAAAATAGAGCATAAATTGGAGAAGATTAACCATGTATTCAGTTCAATGCAATTGAATAATTACGACAATTATTAAAGCGCCAGAAAGCATGCTATGAAATGGAAAGCCTTTTGTCTGTTTACTCTAAAGTAATATAAGAATCTATATTAGTATTAATAAGGACTTGCCAAAACAATTGGGGGACAATAAGACATGCCTAATGATCAATTTAGTTTGTTAATATTTATTATTTTTGTACTTATTCAATAATAGAGACAGTCAACAGCTGCCTGCGGCATTTCCTTGGCATTGAGTTGCACTCATTTGATTTTGGGGCGTGTATCGTTTCAGGCAGCACTTCCTGGCCGTATTCTTTTGAACTAAAATGCATGGTTTATTTGTTGATTTGTTGCCTTTTGGAATATAATATACAATTTGCTTATAAAAAGCAATGCAATACAAAGGCAGCATTTAACGAGACAAGGAAGAAAGAGACATTCCTGCACGTTTGACGGTGTATAAATCAAAACATAAGAACAATATAAAATGAAATTTAGCAGCGACAACAAAACAAAACAGCAACAACCTCAACAGATCCATCCAGTGGAATGCATATCAAATGATTCAGCTCTTTGCGCTTGAATTCTGTATCCAATTCCAATGTCAATTCCAGTTCCAGTTCTTATCGACAAGTGCGTCATTTGCCAGGCCATGCCATGGTGGCACAAGATCAACGGATGAGTCAGTAGAGCCGTATGCTGTGGCAGATTAAACTCAAACAGGCCTAAGGCTAATCGCAATTGTCTCGTATCGGGCATTGTTTTTGTTGTCATTGTTGTTGTTGTTTTGCATACTTCCCAAAACAAATGAGGAAGAAGCACTGCACATTGAGGCATCCGTCTGACAGGGAAGGACGTCGACATCGACAGCGCGACAGTCAATCAGTCAGTCAGCCAGTCAGTCAGTCAGTGCGATCCGAACCATATAAAAGTATCTAAGCGCAGCGGCGGCAGCTTCAGTCTAGTTGCAAACTCGTGAAACTGAAACTGCAAACCGATACCCGACACTTTTGAGGTGCAGTGCGCGCGGCTTGAGATATAAAGGCTCCCCTAGACAAACAAATAGCTGCTGCTACTCAGAGAAAACAGCCATAAAATCAATGCAATAAAATCAAACATAAAACTGCTAAGCAAGTGTTAAAAGTGAAATAATTGTGGTGTGTGCCGCTTCCGGCAGCAAATAAAATAAATAAAAACAGCAAAAAAAAACATAAATAAATAAACTACCGAAACAATTTCGTTGTTCATTAGATAGCTGTTGTCTCAATTGTCTGGTGAATCATCGAAGCAATTAACTGCTACAAGTCTGTTAACTTAACAGAGCTACACACTGTTAACTGTCTGCTAGCTTAACAGTCTGTCACTGTTGGCAAATTCAAATTGAAGTGGACTTCTTAACATTTGAACACCGTTTGATACCATTGTGGTAAGTACTCGCACTCGCACTCGTACTGTTATTCACAGTATTCATAATGCCGAGCAGTCCTCTGGCGCCTACACAACATTTGTTATGGCCTGTTGCTCGAGTCCAGGGCAACACAATGGCAACTTTTTCTATGCCTGGCGGCCAATTTGACCACACAAAAGTGCCAGGAAATAATTCTCTGCCTATTTTCCTATGAAAAGCAACCACTTCGGGGGCCTCTCTTATTGTGTGTGTGTGTGTGTAGTTGATGTTTATTGTTAGTCGCGTGACTCGACAAGCGACGACGCCTAGTTCCAAATGCAGCCTGAACTCTAATAATAATAAATAGAGCAACAAAACAGTCAATTTAATAATGGCAAACTTTGCATACGCTAACTTTGCAGTTTCCTAACAAATGGCGTCATATGAAAATATATATTTGAGTGCTTCAACTTTTACGAGTGTTCAGTTTATAAAACTATATGTACTATATATATAACATGATATCTAATCGGGCATTACATATTCATTTGTGACTGTAGATTCAGTGTGGTTTTTTATTGCTATTAAATTAAGTAACCTACATTTTCTCAGACAGACCAAGTTAGATCACATTTGTTAATCTATAACACTTGAATGGAAAACCTTCAGGTTCTCAGACAATTATAGTTAGATCACAATTGTTAATCTAAATGACAATTAATATAATCTTTGCATTGCGAAACACTTTAAATGATTCAAACTTTAAATAGCCAGCATTTTATTAAAGTCTGTTTGGTTTTTGTTCTTCAAATATACTTTGCAATTAAGTAAAAATTATTGAAATTTGCATGATATATTATTTTATAATGAAATGATTTGTCTTACAATAGAAATCTATTTAAGCAAGCCTAATCTATGCTTGATTAATTAATACAATTTAGGGCAGTTTATGATAGAAAAAGGCGCTTGCATTTTTCATTTAAATAATCTTTTTTGTTTAAAAATTTGACTAGCATATAAAAAATTAAATTTAAGATGCAGAGAGTGCAGCACATTCAACTGTTTTAAATTATTTATTGTTACTAATGTTATAAAAGTAAGTCAGTTTAGTTCTTAAATAAAATAATCTTATATATAGCAAATCATTCACAGCTGTGTTCTTGAAAATAGCAGTGCAGATACCCTGCATTTTTAAGATTGATGAATTCTATTATGAAGAGCATTGTGCAACAAAATGTTATTGAAAGTACGTCAGTTTAGTTCTTAAAAAGCGTTACAAAGGCATTGAATAAGCCAATAAGCTTGCCAAGAAGATAATTCTAAGCAACGACGCCAAATGCGGCCACATAACCAAGATGTATGGGTGTAGCTAGGACAGGTAATAGGTAATACTGGTAGTATTAGAATTCATATCACACATACAGCTACAGTTGTAGAGAGTGAGAGAGAGAGAGAGAGAGAGAGAGAGAGAGAGCGGCAAGCGTCGCCGGCATTGTCGCGCCAAAGAAACGCCATAAAGACAAGTTAACAGCGCATATACGAAGTATTATAATTTAGCTATAGCTTGGCCAGGCCACCACGAATCAGCAACAGCAACAGAGTCAAAGCCGCCAAGCGAGCTAGAGAGAGGGAGAGGGAGAGGGCAAGGGAGAGTGGGAGAGACTACACACTGAGGCAGAGGCATCGCCGTGGCAGTGGCAAAACAACAAACGGGAGTCGCACACGGAACGTGCTATGAAACGGTTCGCGTAATCCAACGAAGTCGCTTCATTTGATTCGATTTGTTGCTCACCCACCTGAGCGTAGTACTCGTAGCATATCCCGTAATTACCTGGCCAAGTGGTACAAAGTATGCAGCAACTGCCAGCTTAAACTCTAAATGCACATTACTCAATACAGTGCTAATAAACCTGTTAGTTTAGTCAAGAGACGAGCGAATGTTAACCTTGTGCCTACTGCCCAATTCAAAGACTTATCAAAGCGTCGTCGTCGTCGTCGTCGTCATCTAATCAGCCACTGGCCAATCTTGTGTGCGAACTGATAAGACGTGTGTGCAATATTTACGCTGATTGTTATCAGCCTCAGCCGCCTATGCCATAATTATTAATCAAATCAACATCATCGCTGCAACATCAGCATTCAACAACATTCCGCATTTAGCACTCTGTGGTAAGTTTCTCTCTCTCTGTCTCTCTCTCTCTAGCGGCTTTGCCCGCGGGCTATGCTCCAGTCAACCACGATGAGTCATCTCCATCTCCCCCAAAATGATTGCTGAAATGCCCACAAATGACTCAGATACATAAGTGTATATCTAGTCGTAAGCCAAAGTGACCTAAGCTTCCACACACTGAGCACACTCTTCTTTCTGAGTATAATTTCAAATCAAATTAGGCATATTCTTTTCTAATCGAATTTGTGAATTCTTATTGCTGCGTGCTTATCTAAGTAAATATGTTATCATACATTATATATTGACCAAACATAGATAAAAGATCTCAAATAATCGTTGTAATTTTTTAAAATAAGAAAGAGAGTTCTTTAAATTAATTGAAATGTAATATAATATTATATATTGCACTAATTGGCACAATTATTTAGACATTGCGTAGTCTTAGTTTGTTTGAATAGAAAAGAAAACAAGGGGATTCTTTAGTTTGTTTTAATAAGTAATACAGTTCTTTACTATTAGCAGTACAATTTGCAATTTTACAAGTTTATTTTACATGTTAATAAATAATAAAACTAAAATTAAAGAGCGTACAGTAATTAATTTCATTATTCTGTAGATATTAACTAATGACATAATTCATATTTATAGATCTTAAACGTAGTACAAGAACTCAGCATAATTAATTAAAAATGTAAATTTATAAAAGTAGCACAGAGTATTTATCATATTCATCAATTGCTTTTCAATATTTCTATCTAACATATTTATTACTGCGAACTGTCATAAATATATTATTCCACTTATTTATACCAACTTATTCCTCGATCTCTGCTCAAATCAATTTCTAAAAATTTTAGACAGCGAATCGATTAAGATTTTATGGCTGCACTCTTTTTTTTTAGTTGGACGCACTTCCTGATTGATCCATTCATGGTAATACCTATCTACCAATCTGCTAACTACTGCCACTAATGTGCAGCCATTTGTATTGCAGTTTTGATTGCATTTTAAAGCGAGTGCTGTTTGTTCTTCGAACATTAACAAATGCAGCACGTAGGCCTATTGTGGAAATGCGAATTAGAATTCCAAATCAAATACAAATTCAAATCCACAAACAATTTGAATTACGAGTACTCGTATTCGTATTCGTATTCGCATTCGTATGTGAATGGCCGAACTGACCGTGACGTGATTGCGTTAGAAATCAGTTTGAAGCAACAATTACTATTATATCGTTATGATCAAAATATGGTTATTATTTTGCGATTTATTGTCGCAGTCGCAGTCGTATTGTTTGTAGGCTTTAGCAAAAGTTCTATGAGGTTCAATTCATTTCATTACACTAGATGCTGATTCTGATTCTGTGCAGTTCGCATTTTGTCATTGCCAATGGCAATGAACCGTTCGACAGGACAGTACAGTAGCGGCAGCTTCTATAAAACGGAACACGAATCTATAAATACGAGAACGCTTGTGCGATAAATAGTTGACAACAAAAGACCGAACGAGACTCATAAATATTTCATTGTTCTTGTCAGAAGACAAGCCAGGGAAGCTGCATGTTGGATGACACTTGGAGTGGGACTGGGACTGGGAATAACAACTGCAAGTTGTCATTGCCATAAAAAGAGGCGGGAGGTCGACTACCAGTTCTCAGTTCTTGCTTTTGTTCGAACTGCTGCTTTCCATTTTCAATGCAATCTTCAAGATTGACATAAAATTTCACACATGTGGCATTTCATTTATTCACTACACACACTCAACTTGCTGCTGTAAATTTCCACTACTATCACTCGCATATGCGCATATAATTTGCAGCCACTGTGCCCCCTCCAAAGTGCATCTCACATCTTACATTGGGCAATTTACTTCACGTGCCCAGCATCTGGGCTGTCTACTACAACTAGATAGGGTAAGGGGTGCTCGTTGACTCACACTTTGATTCAGTCCAGCTATAAACCCAGACATTAATATCTTGCTGCACAATTGATGCTAATGCCCGTTGGGGTAAAAGCCAAATACACACTCAGACAGCTATTTAATATGAATGCTAGGCAAATCATGACTAAATTTCTGAACTTTGGCACAAGAAAACCAAATGTTGCAGCGTCATTCAATTATATACCTTGGTCAATCATTGGCAAGCCCTTTCAATACCATTCAACTGTAGCTGACTAATTGAAAATACATTTAAATTAAAGCTTCTCTGTTTGAACTTTAGCTGCACCTCCTTAACCACATAGTAGAGTTTATTTACGCATTACATTGTAATAGCTTTGAGTAAACCATAAACCATAAACAATAAACAATAAACACCCATTTCCATGAATATTTATTAGTCTGATCTTTAGTCATGTCGAATTGCCAATCGACCGAAGAATGTCTTCAATTTAAATACTCTCTATTTCATAATAAAGACACAGGAAATTGCTGTTGAATCAATTATGTTTAACAACAATTAAATATAGTTAAGAATTATTAGCTTTAAAATACATCAGCATTAATTATTAATCAACTACAATATTTCTTAAGTAATTTTACATTTAAAGCCGAATTAATTAATAATCAAATATATTATGGCTTTATAAATTTAATATTTATATTTGCTATTGATTAATTTACACTCATATTATTAGATATTTAAATAAAGTAGTAATTCTAAAAGAGCTGAAAAATATTTATTAATTAATAATAAAATATTAAATTAAAATATTGCTTTTCGATCGGAAATTAAATTAAAGTTCAATTAATATCAGCAGATCATTTATAAAAATTTGAATTAAATTGTTATTTGATTCTTTTTTTTAAATTATATAATTACTGTAATTATGACGAAAATAAAAGTGGAACCCTTTTATTAAAATAATAATATGATACACTATGAATGTAATTATCAAACTTTACTTTGCTTCTGCTATCTAACTGACCGTATTAGTAATTAAACAAACTTTACATTAAGTATACTACACTAAGAACTGCGCCTGTCTATGAGTCTGACAAGAAGGCGTGTGCCACTATAGTGTTAATTGTCTCATACTACCTTATTTGTACACACACACACACGTGCAGACACACACACACAGTTGCTTGCATACGCAGAGATTACTCATAAGCAATATTCATTGAGAAATAAGAGACCACAAGACGAAAGCAAAGTTGAGATTCATTCATAATTTTGTGTATCGAGTGCTTTCCCATTAGACCTCGCAGCGCACCTAAACAGTCAGAAATTCAACGGAAATTGCACGAAATTTGCCAGAAATCAGCAGCGGGGGGCAGTAAAAGTGTCAAATGAGATCTGTAAACTATAAAAATGCAAATTAGTTGCGGGACAACAAAGCTTGCGCGTTAAACAGTTAACAAAAGCGCGGCTACTGCTGCTGCTGCTGCTGCTGCTGATGCTGTCTCTGTCTGTGGCTCTGCTAATAGTATGACACATGTTGTGGATTCCAAGAAATTCGCATTACTCATACGCGATTCCCTTGCGCTCACACTGAGCGCAGCTTAAAGCTATTTGAGAACAGCCAGCAATCGCACAACAGAGCAGCAACAGGTTTGGAATCCCCACTGTTAAGTGCGCAGGCTGTTAAAGTGAGCGTCGCAGCTGACGTCAACTGTTATGCGTGTGCGTGCGAAAGCTTTTTAGATGCGCAACTGCGAAAGCTTTCGCCCGGCAGCAGCGATCAGCAGCGAGCCAGCGCCTCGCACTTTGTGGGATCAGTTGAAATTTGCGCGCTGCTCTGTGCGGTTGTGTTTAGCGGCGAATGACGAATACGAAACAAAAGCAGAAATAACGTTAATGTTAATCATTAGGCACATAGTTGGCATAACAGTTGCAGCCAAAAGAAACATAACAGTAACAGTTGCAAGCAATTGCAAAGTGAATTAACTGAGTTTCGTATTAGCCGAGTTTGCACATAGCGGAAATTGTCAATATATTATTTTTATTGTATGTACATATTGTGTGTGTATTAAATGAAACAAAAGGATCGTCAACTGTGTGCATATCAAAGAATCAATTAATAACTCAACTCAACATCGCCCACACGCACTCGCACTCGCAGTCGCTTAATTTATGCGTCGAGCTAATTAATCAATTTGCTGAAGTGTTGACAATCAGCCGAGAGGAACAAAGAGAGCAACAATAACAACAATTACAGTTGCAGTTGCTGCAGTTCATTGATCTACAGTTACACTTTACATGTAAGCATCAGCATACCCCTCGCCCACATAGGGTATGCTTACACTCATTCAATCCATTCACCATTGATTCATCCTGAACATACATACATATCTCTAAGGTCAAGTTCTAAACCAATAATGTTTATTTATTGACTCACAAGACCGCTGGCTATTCAAGTTATTTGGTAATTCACAGCCCTGAAGTACAAGCCGACTAAAGCATATCTTATCAAAGCGTAAATTCATGAGCAACAAAACATTCGATAAGGGGACCTAACCATATTGCTGATAACCAAAAACCAGAACACTTCTCACTCATTGTGCAATTTCCCCCATCTTTCGAGAACCCGAAACTGTTGAAAAGAAAAAGCACACAAAAGAGACAACAAATTCAATAATAATCAAATAGTTCTCTCCACTCAAAATAGTCGCTGTCTCTTAATCAATTCTCCCTCTTGCGTATTTACAAAATTCTAAATTCTAAATTCTAAAACCGGTGCCAAACTGGTTAACAAATTAGCGACGTTGTATTTAAAAAAGAAGACAAATAAATAAATGTGTATATGTTTTGAATTTGCAATCAATTTATGCTTGTGAATCACATTTTTAGTTGGAATTATAGAGATCTGATTAACATGTAGCATAAGTTATTGGGTTGCAGGCGTGTGCGTTATGTGTAATGTGCCACGTTACGTATACGTAACGTGCTGATAAAAATACTCAATGCAATATCTATTGATTTGTTGTTCTTGTTTTGGGTTTTATTTGCCGCAGAATTGCGCGTATTGATTAAACAACAATGCAAAAGCGTTCATCGTTATAGCGACTGGGGTGGGGAACGACGTAACTAACCAAGCGAGACAGAGTGCCAAACAGGTGTCCAGCATTTTAACCTTAAACCCACAAAGCGACGACCTTCAACCCGCTGGCTAATTGCCCCCGCCCCTGTCGCTGTCGCTGTTTATCATGTGCCGTATCTAAATATTCAGCCCAAAAAACAAAACCAAATACATATTTCTATATTATATGTACGTAAACAATCAAGCAATTGTGTGAGACAGAGGCACCTAGAGTAGGCGCAGAAGTACATAGAAATATGATTCCCGTGTCCACATTGAAATCCCCAGTGATTAGTCAATGCCAACAACAACAGCAACAACAATGCGGCGAAACAACAACAATGAAATGCAGACTTACGCGTTTCAACAGCAAATATTATATCTTCTGGCCGACGACACACCCAAAGCCCAAAGCCCAAAGCCACTTGTCGTATACGCGATATCACTTATCGCTCACGTTGCTGATGTCACAGCCCCCAATGCACTGCTCCAAATTTATGGTGGAAAGTTTAGAACGCTTTCAAATGCTAAGCAAATCCTTTTTAATTTGCCAACTGCAGTTACCAAGCGCAATTAAGAGACTTTGCTAACTTTATAGAATCCATAAGCTAATTGCACTTGCTGCGGCCTATATTATACGTTATATGGATTGTCATATAATTATAGCTTTAGACAAAGTCATATCATTAAGTTTGGCTATTTTTAGGTGTATCATGTTAGGCCAACTACTTTCAGCAAATGCCTGTGCATATTTACAGTCTAAAATTAAATTATAATAAGGTCTAAATTTAGTTGGGATTTAAGTTCAAGTGTAGACACATGACTGCGGCTGCAATCAACAACAACAAAGAAGAACAACAACCAAAGAGCTGACACGTCACAAGTGGCGTCAGTAGAGACAGTTACTACCAATCTTTTTACTACGTTTCACAGCTTGGCCACAACTTGACGTTGTACGCCAGCACTTCCGCTCCAAACCGTGTGCCATTTAGACCAAACTTGGCTCCTCAGTCAACCTGTTGGCGCCTCCAGCTGGAGGAGGGGGAGAGGGAGAGTGCAAATGGGCCAACTGCTTCCGTTCGCCCTTTTGCACTTGGCCTGCTCTGATTTGTTGATTGTTGTTGTTGCTAGTGGAAGGCGGCTTCTTGTTTTACACTGTTTTTTTATTGCACCTGTCCTGGTAACTGTATGAAATATTAATTGACCTTTTTGCAATTCTATTTCTATTTCTATTTGCAGTGCGCAGTTGTTATTACAACTTCAGTCACGACTTGAAGTTCAAAGTGCGCCGTAGACACAACATTTGCAATTGCAACAAGAGGAACCACAACAACAACAACAGCAACAGCTACAATATGTCCAACACCTGCCAAAGCTACGCATCCCTGTGCTTAGTGCTAGGCACATTGCTGTCCATTCTGGTGGCAGCACAAAGTGTGCCAGTTTCCACAACGACACAGGCTGAGGTAAGTGCAACAAGAACAACAAACACGAGTACTAAATAGATAAACTGATAACAAGTGGCAAATACTCGCACTCTCTGACTCAAACAAAATTGCAGTAGAATGAAAAACCAACAGACAAAACTTCAACTAATTGAGCAAACAATTCAGTTAGCTCGACGAGAGATAAAAAAATGCATAAATGATAAGAGAAAAAAAGTGGAAATAATTGCAAATAATTTAATAACAGTTTGAAAATGAATTCGAATTGAAAGCAAATTGAAATTGTAAATTGATAATCACTTAATGGCAAGCGCATAATTCCGTAAATTACACAATGAATTAAAACAACTAGAAGAGCAGTCTTCACAGATAGAGTTGCACTTGGATTAGCACACTGTTTATTTATAATTTATTTAACTTTTATTTACTGTGCTTTACTTCCGATTGCATCTCAGCGATTCATGCAGGCGACAGCTGTTGCTTTTGCTGTGGTCGCCATAAATAATAGTGTTTAATATTAAGCACCGCCATACATTATTTAGTATTGTTTACAGCCATTTTGATGGTTAGTCAGTGGCTTGCCACACATGCACATGCACATGCAACATTGCCAATTATTCCACTCACATCTGCACGCAATGCAAATGCCATTCATTATCGGCCATGTTAACTGACCTTAGCCTTTTGGCTAGCCTAGAGGACAGACACCCTTACCCCATGTGACTGCATTAATTGATGTTTTGTTCGATGCCGCTGTCGATCTGTTCGTGACATTGACAATTGCAATTGTCATTGTCACATGTTCCATGGTCCAATTAACTTTTATTTAGCACAACTTTGCTAGCTTAATTATATCTGCATGATAAGACAATAGAGATCAGGAATGGCAGCTGACAAGCAAATGTTGAGGGCGATCATAAAGTAGCTTTCTTTGGTCAGCATTACAGTCAACTTAATGGTTTATTGATGGAAAGTTAAAGGCATTCTTCTTATTACTTACTTGCCATATTATTTAGCTGTCTATTTAAATTTAAGCTGCATACTTTCTTTACATTTCATTTACAAGTTTAGAATTGCATTCGACAACAATTCTACAACATTGCCTTGTGCACTTGACGATTAAATCAGCAGTTCTCCTCAACTGTGTAATGACTGCTATTAATGACTACTAATGCCTAGTGGAAGCGCTCCTCATATCATTAATATGTAGGAGCTGTGGAGTTGCCTGATACTGAGCTGATTATCAGCCAAATTGTTGTCATGCTTAGCGTTTTGTGCAGCTTGCAAATCCCCCTCGGCGATCATCCCACAAATCGCCATATAAATTGCAATTGGCACGTGACTGAGGACGTTTGAGGAGGGCGCTGGAGAATATATGTATTCTCATGATTTTCCTGCTGCTGCTGCTGCTGGCGACTCTCGACAAGGTTGTCACGTTTTGCGGCACAAAGTGTTTTCTCTTGTTGCACGATTGCAATCTGCATAAATTAATAATACAAAAAAATGAACAAGAAGAGAAACAAATGCAACAGCAGCAGCAGTTGGAATCAGGTGCCAGCCACACCTCTTAATGAGGTGGTCAGCCAAGCAGTTCCTGCTTAGCCATTTATGTGAAATATGTAACGAGTGCCAGTTTATCGATAGCAATTATCGATCAATTCAGCACGCGCTTAGAACAAAACTGAAACTGAAACTCAGCTTTGTCTCTTTGTCGCAACTAATTGATATGTTGAGCGCGTTGCCAGCAACTTGGCTCGCAACCTGCATGGCCATTTGCCTGGCCAGTCGCCCAAAACGATAATCGTAATGATGATGATGATGATGATGATGATGATGATCGTAGAATAAACATACGTCAACATTGTGCCGCCCATGTTTGTCTCACTTCAATGTCAGGCTAGAAACAGCGGTTCTAAGTCTCCTGCCCAATAAATTCAATCTGCCTTTTGCAATAGCTTAAAGACGTGTCGAGTCATGGCTAGTCAATGTCTAGTCTGGTCTGGTCTGGTCTGGTCTGGTCTGGGGACCACACTTGCTGTCTAGTCAATTAATTTCACTCCTTCCATCATTTATCTTGTGCCTCATTCTGCATTTGTAATGCACCTTTTGATTGTTCCACCTTTGTATCTTGCATCTTTTTGTGATTGCGATTAATAAATATGTTCCACACTGTGACTCAATTGTCGTTTGCCATCGATAAAGATTCAAATCTCTTATTCAAACAAAGCAAACTGACACTCACTCAGCTATTACGAATAAAGCATAAAGTAACCCACCTTCAATAATCTAACCATTTCATAGCTCCATTATGACGCGTCATACGCTGCGTATGCTTAATCGAAGTGGGGGCAAGGGTTAATTGCAGTTTATTGGGCATGAGCTCAGTCCGAGCACTGTCTGACTGACTTGGTTTTGTTTCTAGACCTTAATTAAGAGAGCAGCCAGTCAAAGTTTTTCTTTCAACTAAATATAGCTGGTCACAACTGGCAGCTGGCAAAAGTTGCTGTTGGGCTCTCTCCAGAATGACGTCTTTTGGCTAATTATAATCGAGTAACCAACTGGCCAAAAAGTTGCCGCAAGAAACAAAATTCTATGCGTATTAACGGCCACATTTTCGCGTGTCTCACGCAGCGTCAAGAAACAAACGGGAAAAGCAGACCCCGAGACTTGGCGTCCAACTAATCAATAAGTTAAGCTAACTAAAACTAAGAACAACAACAAAAACATCTACATACTCGTTATAATGACTAGGACCATAGGCAGTGGCAGGGAGGGGGAAGAAAGAGCTGTTTGTTTGTTTTTGCCTGTTTGATTGATTTGGGCAGCAAAAATGCAGCTGCAAAACTGACAAAAAACTGAAAGTCACGTTGCGCGTGTGCGACCTTCACGAGGTGTTAACAAAAGGATGCCAAACGGGCAAACAGGCAAACAGGTAAACAACTAAACAGGATAACCTTGCCATTTTCAAAAGGCAAAAGCATCGTATGCAAAAAGTAGAAAGCAAATGTTAACAGCTCAAACAAATGATATTTTTTTGTTGTGCGGAACATCCTAAGGTCACAACGCCATAATAACACACATAGCAGAGCGAAGAGAATGCTTTGTGTCTAGATACCCTACAGTTGTAATACTATCCTGGCAAAGCTTAGAAATATTGCTGTGTATAATCATAATTATATAGAGCTGACTTAACTAATGCTTTTAGATAAAATAAGACTATTGTCTTCAGCTTAGATAGACCAGCGTAGTTGACTATAATCTGAAATTTAAAGCTTATTTTAAGTATGCTTTATAATGGCATAATACTAATAATAAATAAGGTAGCTTATTTTATTTATTTTATTTACTATTGAAAATGAGTTAAATAATGCAGTACTTCATTTTAAATGAAACTGCAGTTTTTACCTGTAATATTTATCATATTTATTGAGAGGCTGTTCAGCTTTAATTATAATACTAACAATAATAATTTAAATAATGTAGTATTATAAAGTGTAGTTTTTACCAGAAGTATTTAATAAACCTGTCGTGCTTAGCTTCAATAATAAACACTTCTAGGGCATATAAAGTCGCAGCAGTCTGTCACTTATTGCTTGCAGGGTACAAGACCGTTTAGCAGCAAAAAACCTAAAGCATGAATCCTTTTTTTTCTGACTGCTATCCAAGGTGTAGGAGGAGTATTTGGATAGGAGTTTTGCATACAACACTTTTGTTATCTTAGCATCTGGAGCTTATTTATCGCCTCGTAAATTAACGCTGGGTAAAAAGCGAGTCGAAAGCCATTTAAGTACAGCAGGTGGGGGTGGGGGGAGGTGGGGGTTGTTAAATGTCAAATTTTTCATTTTTTTTTCTTTATGTACATTTTGCAGCTGACAAAGTTATTAGCCACCTTTCGGCTCCTTTTCGCCGTTGGCCTGATGGCTTACATTAGCCTGATTACCGAGTTGCGCAACTTTCGGCACCTTTTTGTTAAAGACTGATTTGGCCCAGTTTTTCCTTTGCAGCTCCCCTGGCCATTTTATGACCATTTAAAGACCAGCTTCGATATGGCCGTTTCGCTTTTGCAAAATGATGCAATCAATGGAAGAAACGAGCCAAACAGGTTGGCGATATTTTATATACACTTTGACAGCTGGCTGCAATCACTTTCCCAATGCGTCTTTGAAATTGGGTCTAGGCTTTGGACAAGAAACAGCAAGAAGCAGCCAAGTTTGCTCCTGGCCGCAGTCATTGACCTCACGCTGTTTGACCCAAATACAAATACAAATACAAATACGAGTACAACTGGTGGAAATTTTAAAAGCGTCAGCAAAGCACCCCCAGCGTACAGAGATACCTAGACCTAGACACGTATCTACACACACACACACACACACACAGTCAGTTCTACCCTCTTGCGGGTCAAATACAATTTTCTCATCAATTTCCGGTCAAGTAAAATGTGGCAAAAGGAAAAGGCGAACAGAGAAAGAGAAAGAGAAAGAGGAGAGCGCAAGAACTAAACGAGCGGCGCTTGTTTATAATTTATGCATGTCCTGGTCTTGTTTGGCCGGAAATATACGGACTTAGCACCGCCTGCCAAGGGTCAAACACGCCAATGGCTAACACAATTTACACACCATTTTCAACATGGGGTCAATGACTCGCCACTGCAATTGGCTTAATTAGACAGCAGTTGGCTTCAAAATGCCAACAGGACACTCTACACATTCCCAGGCTGATCAGGCAGCTTAAAGTGAGCGAGAATAGTTGTCGCACACTCTGCCAGTTTGTTCAACTGTTTGCACTAAAATGTAAAGCCCTCTAGGCGGCAGGCACCAAGTGAGCTGGCAAAGGCAAAGTAGGCAAAGTAGGCAAAGAGGTCAGTGATGGTCTCAAATGCAGAGCTGCTGCTCAGAGCTGTGTTTTTCACTTCTGTTGAGTTCAGTTCAAGTGTCTGCCTGTTGACATTTGCATTTTGTAAGCAACGTTCTAACATTGAAAATGGTGGCACATTTGTTATTAGTTTTCTATGTGGCAGGCAATTTGTGTCAATGTCTTTTTGCTTTTTGCTGTACTGTGCTGTGTGTTGCAAATTGAAGTGCAATTTGAGCGAACGACGATACGTGAATCAACTGCAAGTATGCATTATAATTTAATTTCTATCATTTGCGTAATGCCAAATTATCCATCTATAAAGCCAGCGCGTAGATTCACCAATTTCTGTATCTTTGAGTACGTGTATCTGGCAGTTCATTGCCGTATTTCCGCTACTCACTTCCGTTTTGCAAATCCTTCGCTTTTATGACGCATTTCATTCGTTTTCGGTTGTTCAAAAGTAAAGGTTCGTCAACCAGTCAAATGATTCATTGGACCAGTCAAGTGATAAGTTCGTTTGTTATACTCGTATTCTATGTCATATCTTATCAGCAATGTGGCGACCTCTGGCGGTGAGTGGGCCAAGCTTATTGACAGCATGCAGTTGACAACTGAAGTTGAGATTTATTAGCTTGTTTTACGTGCACATCATGATCGAAATGCATTGGAATTTCAATGCGCGTGTCTGGCCAGCGGCTACTTTCATGTAGTTCCCACGAGTTGAAGTTGCAGTGGCAGTGGCAGCTCCTCATTTCATTTGTTGCATTTCAAATGCAGCAATTATGTTAATTGCATAAGCTGAGCAGCGACTGGAATTTGCAATTAACAACATAGCATAACTGTAGCCCCACTTGAGGACAAGGTCGGCAAGATGAGTATATACTGCTGCTCAAGTGCCTTGTGCTTCTTAACAGCATCTTAATGTGTCTTGGCAAATGCCCCAATAATATATTCTAATTGATTCATCTATGTCAAAAGGCAACTCTACACTGAAGAGCAACTCTATAAAGCAGAACAACTCTACATTGCCTAACATCTCTACAGTGCTTACTGTGCCCAGCAACTCTACATTTCCCAGCAACTCTACAGTGAAACTCAACTCTCCAAGGCTCGCTTTTGATTTTGTAAATGCCCATAAGCCAGGCTCAGCTTTTAGCCGATTTACCGTTTTGTTTTCATGTTCTTTGCCCACGCTTCGAGCTTTTGCCTCTGACTTGCTGTTGCTGTAGCTGCAATGCGCTTTATTTGTAGTAGTGTTTTATATTATGCGTATTTGTATTTAGTCCATCCATATGCTGATCTACAGTTTGTAGAGTCTACAATTATACGCCATTCGACTTTAGCAGCAGAAGCAGCTGACAAGGCTATCGGTAAACAAGAGGAAGTGCTGCAGCCAAAGAGCGAGGCAGATTCATTTGATTGTGTAATAATTTTGACAGCAAAAGCGGAAAGTAAATTGCAAAATGATTTGCATATCAGCAGAGAGTTGTGTACTCTTTGTGCCCGTTTCTGAGTCTGTGCAACTCAAGCCTCGCTGACTTTTCAGATTGATTGTCGCTCGTTTGTTTTTAGCGCTTGTCATGTTTACAGGAAAAGCAAAACAAAGCCGCAAGTTCATTTACCTTTAAGGCAAGTCTAAGGCCCTCCACCCCCCTTCTATACCCCCACGGTGACCATACGTATTTTACCACACGCCAAAAGGTAAAATCAGCACAAACACCCAGATTATTAAGTACTTAGAATGAATACTAAAGGCATAACGCCACGCATGATAAACACGCAGAATGTTTACTTCCTCGCCGAAATAAAATACAATACTCATAAAAGATTCAATATAAAATTAAAATATATACTCGTATGTATATTCGTATAAAACTTGACAGTCAGCTGAGCCGCCTCTCGTATTCGGATTCGTATTCGCATTATGCAAGCTCTGTTTTCGGTATCGTCTTGTCTTATTTTTGGCGGTACAACTACAACAACAGCTAGAGCTACAGCTGTGTGCGTGTGCGTGTGTGTGTGTCTGTACATGTACTCCATATGCTATTCTCAGCCCATTAAAATGTGCGACACATCAAACTGACGCACATGTTTCACATGCCAAGTGCATGCTACGCTTAAACAGCATACTTAAAAAAATAATGTGTGTATATATGTACATATATATACTATTTATATACTAAACTAATTGCTTCAATTAGTGCAAGCAAAAGCTAGCTAAAGACTAGCGACTTGCAATTAGACAATGTTTGTAATTGTTTTTGGGCTTTGCCTGCACCGTTAATCGAGTCTCCCAGCACTAACCTCGTACACCACTTCCTATACACCAAAAGTGGGTGGAGGGAGGGTGGGGGCCAAGTGAAAGATGGGAAGAGTCAATGCTTAGTCAAGATTCGCGTTACAATTTAATTCGACTTACATGCGTTCAATTAACTGGAATCACCATAAAATGTTAAATGCGAAACACTTCCTCAACTCAACTCAGCTGCTTTCAATAGAACTGAGTATTTTTCACACCTAAATCGCATAATTAAAGTCACGTAACTGTGACTCGCTTTGCGTATTGGTATTGCTGTCGTGGGGTGGTGAGTGGGGGAGGGGTGTGGATATCTCTCTCGCAAAAAAACAAAAAAGAATTATAAAACATTGCCATGCCAAGTACTTGGTCATAAATTATGCAAGTCAGATAGTTTTTTCTGCTTTTGCATGCGGCAAATATATTTTTGCACACACTGTAAATGTGACGAACAAAGGCGAAGGAGAGAGAGAGAGCGAGAGAGAGCGGGTGCTGTTGTTGTTCACTTGAGGGATTGCGCCGCAGGACAATTACAATGCAAGCAAACGACTTTTATCTGATCGCCATAAATCAGTTGCACCAGCTGGTGGCAAACATTCCATTGATCGTCTTCTCCTTCCTCCCTTCGCTCGAACCCTTTGCCATCAATCATTCTCACTCACCTGTCTTGCTTTCATTCAATTCGCAGATCTACTTGTCGCAGTTCGGCTATCTGCCCGCCTCGGCACGTAATCCGGCCAACAGTGGACTACAGGATAAGCACACCTGGGTCAGTGCCATAGAAGAGTTCCAAAGCTTTGCCGGCCTCAATATCACCGGCGAACTGGATGAAGAGACTATGAAATTGATGTCGCTGCCACGTTGCGGTGTTCGAGATCGGGTGGGCACTGGCGATATTCGAGCGAAGCGTTATGCTCTCCAGGGTAGTCGCTGGCGTGTCAAGAATCTCACCTACCGAATTTCCAAGTACCCCAGCCGTTTGAAGCGCAACGATGTCGATGCGGAAATTGCCCGTGCCTTTGCCGTGTGGAGCGAGGATACGGATCTAACGTTCACCAAGAAGACATCGGGACCAGTGCATATTGAAATCAAGTAAGTGTTGGACAACTCCACATGCAAACATGCAGTGCCAACTAATCACCCAACTAATCACTTGATAGATTCGTTTTGAGCGAGCACGGCGATGGCGATGCCTTTGATGGCCCAGGCGGCACTTTGGCCCACGCCTTCTTTCCCGTGTTTGGCGGCGATGCGCATTTCGATGATGCCGAGATATGGACAATTGGCTCGCCACGTGGCACCAATCTTTTCCAGGTGGCTGCCCATGAATTTGGCCATTCGTTGGGCCTCTCGCACTCCGATCAGAACTCAGCATTGATGGCTCCATTCTACCGTGGCTTTGAGCCCGTTTTCAAGTTGGATGAGGATGACAAGTCGGCTATACAATCGCTCTATGGACGCAAGACCAACCAATACACACCCACCAATACCTATCCGGTACCCAGCACACAGCGACCCTCGTTTACGCCTCCCAAGGTGCCACTAGATGACTCCATATGCAAGGACTCCAAGATCGATACGCTATTCAACTCGGCGCATGGTGACACATATGCCTTCAAGGGTGACAAGTACTACAAACTGACCACAGACGCCGTGGAGGAGGGTTATCCGCAACTCATCTCCAAGGGCTGGCCAGGATTGCCAGGCAACATTGATGCGGCCTTCACGTACAAGAATGGCAAGACGTACTTCTTCAAGGGCACACAGTACTGGCGCTATCAGGGCAGCCAGATTGATGGCGACTATCCTAAGGAGATTAGCGAAGGTTTCACCGGCATACCCGATCATCTGGACGCTGCAATGGTCTGGGGCGGCAATGGCAAGATCTACTTCTTCAAGGGCAGCAAGTTCTGGCGCTTTGATCCCGCCAAGCGGCCTCCAGTGAAGGCCAGCTATCCCAAGCCCATCTCGAACTGGGAGGGTGTGCCAAACAATTTGGATGCGGCACTCAGGTATACCAATGGCTACACATACTTCTTCAAGGGCGACAAGTACTACCGGTTCCACGATGCACGATTTGCGGTAAGTTAAGGGGCAGTCAGAAAAATGTAAACGAATCGTTTATTTATCGTTATCGATTTATCTATGTTCGTTTCGCCATCAGGTGGATACGGCCACACCGGCATTCCCTAGGCCAACGGCACACTGGTGGTTCGGCTGCAAGAACACGCCCTCATCCACAGGTAATATAGTCGAAGATGAGGCGCCCGAGTCAGAGCAGCAAACACGACTGCATGATAATAACGATGGTAACGGTGATATTGACCTAGACGCAGGTGAGTGGGATCGACTCGGCGGTAGTTTTGTTTGAATCCAAATCCAAATCCATCGAAATCGGATTATCGAAATATCGAAATGTATCGAATCAACAAAGTCAAAAAGATCTCATAAACATGTATGAGTTGTTACTTAACATACAAGCCAATAAATGTTTACAAATCCTTAAGCAATCTCTCCCTCTCAAGCCATTTAGAATGTTTGAGAAATGTTAGGGAAAGAAATGAATTTATACAAATACTATATGGTATGTTTAATTAAGTTTATCATTATATCTATGTATCGTACTCGTACTCGTACTGTAGTCAATTCTATTACTGAACTCAATGTGTTTTGTTTTATTACCCTAACGAATATTCAACAAAAAGAAAAAGAAAAAGAAAACAAAAACGAAAAGAAATGATATAAAATACATTATAATTTTTATTGAAAACTAATTCATGAAATGTGTATGTCGAATTTCTTCCCTTAGTAGTTCTTGTACATTTTTTTGTAATTTCTGTAGTTTTTGTATTTATTTATTTACATATTATTATTATCTATTTTGTGGTGTTTTACTTTAGTTTGTTTCAGTGTTCTCAAACTGAACCGTCTTCAGGCTACACTTTCCACTCAACACCTATTGTACACTCTTTAACACCCATTAGTTTCTCAGATCTAACTTTATCTTATTCTCTAACTGAGTTAATTTACTATTCTACCATTTTTATTTATGCGACTAATATGAATTTATTTCTTTTTAATACTAACCATGTTTACGTCAATTTACTCATTGAGAATTTGGATATTTTTTTTAGTTTTTTACATAACAAACGTATTTTCTTATTATTATTTTAGTTAATAACTAAAAAATCTCTATTTTTAATATGGTTTTTTTTATTGGTTCTTGGTATTGGGTCTATCCTAACAATTTTCTTATTAATCAACTCAATTTAGCATACCATGTAAAAACTGAAATATAAACGAAAAATCAATAATTATCACAAAAATTTAAGAACATTTGAAATCCAACTTAGGCCAACAATTAATGATAATATAATAATCATATATCTTGCTTACAGTGTAAAAAAAAAAGCCAAACAAAAAACAAACTACTGGTCAGTCGGTCTCACTAACTTCACTTCCGCTTCCACTTGGAGCGGTTCCAGGCAATAAACCTTAACCATCAATTTAACATTTAAGACCCTAAAAACATGCACTTGATACTAAGCATGCCTAATCAACTAAGTAGATAACTATTTATCTAATATAACTATAAATTCTTGCACTAGCAGTTACTAAAACCACCTAACGAAACAATACTATTTACTATAAACCACACTTTGCTTACAACACTACACTATCCACTCACTATGCAACACTCTTACAACACTATTTGTTAAACACCACAAGTGATCCCGAAAGCCCCACCCCTTAACTAAATATGTAGTAATACTTAAACCCACACAAATTCACACCCCTCTTGGTTTTAATGTAGTTCTTGCAATCCTAAGTATGTACACCCCAACTAAGTATATATTTTATGTAGATCTATGGTATTATTAATATTATGCGTATCCACCACTCGTCAAAAAAAAAAACTAAAAACCTATGTATAAACTGTAGTTATTATGGCATTTTCCAACACTTTATGCGTACAAAGTTCCAAATTCAAAAACTATTTCCCTTTGGCACCTGTGGCACCAAATTCAAATGTGGCAAGAGGCTTTCTTGGGTTGCGCTTTCTTTGACGAATCTAATCTACATATGTACTTACTTGTTTGTATGTAAGTGAAGTAGCACTTACACATGTAAACAGTATTTTTAATTGCATGTTTTATCAATAATACTAAAATTCACAATTTGCATGACCCCCAACTTAACCACAATCGCACACACATACATACACAAGAAACACGCGCGACCATAAGTTATCCACCTTATGTTTGCATGTATACACAATGTACATGTATGAGTATGTGTCTGTGGTGGTCCACACCCGTTATGTTATGACCCAGATTGCACGACTCGACGGTCGGTCGGCCAATTTGAATACTTAACACTGCATGCACGTGCTTGTTGTTCCCCATAACCCGCCCGTTAAATTTACATAAACGAGCTGAACTTCAATTTGTATCTGTATCTGTATGTATGTATTTCTTGCAGGCTTTAATAAGAGACGCGGATAAAATGAAACAGAACAATTAACAACAACAACAGCAACACTGAAAACATTATAATAAAACGAAAAGAAAAGAAACAACAGCAATAACAACGAACACAAAAAAAAAACAAATACAAAAACAAAGTAACGCGCGCATATCGCAATAAGCAAATCGAAAGCTTTACCACACCCTCCGCTGCTGGCAATGAACTTATGCTGCTTTTGCTTCTTTATATTCTTCCTCACACTTACTCTCTTTCTTGCTCTCTCTCTGCCTCTGCACAAAAAGCCACCCCCAAATAGGTGTGTGCGTGTATATTGTTTGGCTCTCTGTACTTATATGTATGTATGTAGTAGTTGATCGCTCCCCAGTAGTTGCACCAGTCAGTGAAACCTTTTCAAATTATTTGTCTTTGCTGAATTCTTATTTATGCGATTATCTTTTTTTCCCCCATTTTTCTTTATTACATATCTTTTATTTCATTTATTTTGGGCGTGTGATCAAAATTATTGATCAAACAGTACCGCATACTCCAGTTATCAATACGAATCTGGTTCCAAGTACGGGCACGGGCACAGGTCTTCTGCCCGGCTGGATGTGGAGTCTAACGAACAGATACTTTTAGAGTGCACGCCAGCCAGTTCCTTCAAGTGTTCTGCCTACCAGCAACAACAACTATATAAAACTGTATTAATATTTTATTCGTAACGATTCAAATCGCGCGCCTTATTTAGTAATTTGTCTTTACACATACATATGTAAACATATACATATATATATACTACATATGCCTGCTTGAGTGATCTCTGTCTGAAAATAATGTCACAATAATGCCACGCCCAAAAAGCCTACGCTGCTGCCGAATCGCCATTGAAAATCGCCCAGAACACAATCAAGAAAACGCCAATTGTACTCAAAACATTTACGCTCAAAGTGGAACAGTATGTTGCAATAATTATTATTATACATATCTTTTTATTATTTTAATTTACTATATAAGTTAGTTTAATTCTTAATTTTTTGGCAGTATTTTTTTACTTTCTAAACTTTGAAGCCTTAAACACTCTTTCACTTATTATATATGTACATAGATCTTTCATATCTTAACTTAGCCTAGTTTGTTTTAAGAATTAAAAAAAAAATATTTTATTCTAATTTGTTTTTCTTATTTCCTATACAAAAAAAAACAAAAAAACAGCAGTTGGCGATCACCAATCCAATGATGAACCCGATGAACCCGAGGTTGCGGAACGGACTGGAAATGGGGCAACTTCTATTTACCAGCTAACAAGTAGCTCAACTACAAGCGTGCTCTTCAGCACATTTCTGTTGTGTTGCATTTCCAAATTCATAATTAGCTAAAATACTTTAATGTTGCGCTTATTGAGAACTGTTATGGGAATTACTTTACGAGTAATAAAAACAACCCAAGTAAAGTTTGTAAAATTTTACCGCACGTTGCTAATTTTGTGGGCTGCCAGCATATTGGAGTTGTGTATTCGAATAATGATAAATAATAATTTAAACAATGATGAGAAAAATGAAGTCCTTACAAATATCGTGTGAAACAGGTGCCTTAAATTCGTTATTGTGTAAATACAAACAAAACCCAGAATTAACTATAATTAAACTTAAATAGTTTTTAACATTCCACAAAAGAACATGAGCAAAAGGCAAACAATACTGAACATGATAACAGGAATCAGGATTCATATCATAGCCGAAACAAGTATGTTAAAAAAGTGTTACAATATGACAATTTGCGATATTAACTTTAACGAGCCATAAAAAACAATATGTAAAACGGAATAAAAACGATTAAGCAATTAATTCAAATGTAATTTAGTTTAATTCGAGTTGTTACACTGACTATAAGAGTGAATTGGAAATTGTTTAGTTAGTGTCAGGTGCGGTAACACCTACTTATATGAACTATAGATGTTTTTTTAAACATTTAAGATACAACAAAAATAACTGAATTGATCATTAAAATACAATTGATTATTATATAAGTCTAAATGTATGTAAGATTGTAAGTCCCTAAAACGATATTTGTTCGGGTTTAATATTTAAAACCGAAATATTATTAAAAATATGATTATTATTATTTTTAACTTACGTATTATTATTATTGTAACAATTTTATAAAATTGTACTACGAAAGTGATCGAAAAAAATTAAATAAAAATCAATACTAGAAGTAATATCCTACGTCTTTGAAGCTTCATACGCAAAATTTTGAGGATACATTTTGCCAAAACAAATGTCCTATTTTAATTGTCCAAATCTTTTTCTAACTGCATAAGAAGACCTTCCAAATTAGCGTCCTTTGTACTTTTCTTTCCCGAATTTGTATTAATTATTTGCGTTGCAGATTTTGTCTTACGGCGTCCGAGACCTGTAATCAACCAGCCAAAACAATTTGATGCTAAGTAAGATAATGGCAATAATAATCTAAGGAATCTATTATAAAGGAAATGCTGTTAGGCTTTACCCTTGACAGGATCTTCAATGGCATCGATTGCGCAAGTTGTTGGCCTGTAGGGTGGAGATAATTGGTTGTCGGTTTCAGGAAGAGACTCGGGCTCAAGATCGGGCGGGCTCTGAGCTATGCCCAAATATTCATTTTCCATTTTGATATCGTAGCTGGAACTGGGTGAAACGGAGTGATGAATCATCGAAGACTTGTCTGTGGTTTGTTCCGATTGTGGCTCCTCTTTGGTACTGGTATTAACTGAAACAGGACACAATTAGTTTAATAATGCGTTTTACTCATCCACTGTACCCATACCTATACTGATCTGCCTTTTCTGTAAACCTTTTATAATAGCTTCGTGTTCGGCCATTTTCTTTTTTAGCATTTGAATTTCTTTATCATTTGCGCTTAATTTAACGTCGTGCTTCTTCTTCTTATGTGGAATTCTAGTTTGACTTGTCTCGGAACAGTTATCGTCGCTGTCAAGGATGGTAATCGACTCTACCGGAGGCGGTGAGATGACGCGACATTCAGTTCCATCGTCATCTGAAGGAATTGTGTCGACAGTTAGATTGGATACGCCGTAAAGCGACACGGGAGTAATTTGTGAAGGGCGCTTGCGTTGACGCCTATAACGAACAGTGAGCACGCGATTATTAACAATTTTATGCACTAGATCCCTAAATGCCTCCATAGCCGTTTCAACGCTGGGGTAGCGTACAAATGCGTAGCGCGCGCGTTTTTGGCGTTTCATAACTCCAATGTCAACACGCGTGGAATTCACAAATGCCTTAATATCAGCGGCATTCATATTGAAGGGTATATTGCTCACATACAGTGAGCAGGGATCAATGCATTCGGCCTGTTCCTCATCGGTAAATGTTTTAATTTCTGCATGTAAATGGCCATGGCCAAAGCGTACTCGCTTTATCTCTTGTATAGCATGTTCGACATTAGAGCCCAGCTTAAGATGCACTAGACAATAGCGTTCTGTTACGCTTGCCGGAAATACCACATCACGTATAGCCTGCGAGAATTCGCCGACTGTTTCGACACTTATCTTAGGATCCGGAAAGCGTATGAGAAGTGTTGGTGTCTGTGGTGTTTTAGAAGAAAGTTCTCGTTCTAATGCTAAAGCACGCAATGCGTTCTGACGACGTAAATTTGTTTGCTCCTTCCGATTGAGTTTTGAGGCTAATTTTGAAATATATGTAAAATAGAAAATGAAATATATTTATGTTCATGGACAAATTGTTACTCAATTGGAAATAATTTACTTACTCTTCGCGACTATTATGTTATCCTTGTTAGTTTCAGATATTATTGAATTATCATTGCCCGAGGTTCTAGACTCCGCGTGTGCAATCCAAGGACATAGCTGACTGCCAGCCGGCGTCTGTTGAAACATAAAAGATTCCAAAGATGGCACACAACCATTTCCAGTGTAGGGAGCCACATGATTGCTGGGCGATAGGCTGCCACGGTCAGCATGGAGGCTGTCACAGTCTGTTTCTTTGCATATATCTTGCTGTAAGCATTCTGACTGCACATCATTCCCTTCGTTATCCATACCTGAATCATGTTCAAGTTGCTCTTCATCTGCAAGTGCCGCACGCTTGGCATCCGGCCCATCCCCCAAGCCCGTTTTCTGTCCTGCGCATTCTATATCCATATCTTATTATTCTAATTACTGTTTCTTGAAGATTTTTACAGCAAAAAAGAATTGCGATAAAAACACAATTTTTTAACAAAATATCAGCTTTTTACAAAATATGCTACAGTTTTGTTGCTGACTGTGTGGCAACACCTAAAACACACAGCTGATCACTGACACTATTCACACATACAAATTGACGCACGCTCAGCTAGGTATGCTGTTCACAATATTTGTATTTCATGACAGTACTTATGGGCACCTTTCCTTGCAAAAAAAAACCTTAAAATTATAAATAAATAATATTAAAGCATAAACAATTTTGTTATCAATTGAAAATGTTAATCGCGAGCATTCATCTCATTATCGTAATATGGTTTATTACGTGACCAGCATACTGTCCTTCAGAAAGTGCATAACAAATAACATGTGTGCGGCACTTTTACGAAACAGCATTAAATGTATAAATTTAAGAATAAACCCTGCAGCATTGATAAGCAGAAATGTTTGGTAATTATTTTAGCATTGTCGTACAACTTAAAGATTATTATTGAAATTTGTATTTCAGCATAAGTGCAATCCGTTGCGATTGGCGCAAGACATCTTCGGTGGATGTAGAGCGCAAATTACGGAAGGATGATAACTTACCAGACCATTATCAACTTATTTACAGAGCGCCTTTGGAGAACTATGTGACTTGGACAAAAAATGTATCCACTACAACAGTGACAATAATTAGTCTGCTAGCCGGATACCAGTTGGCCACAACGCACAATTTTATGAGTATTTCCAAGCAAATTGATATTTCTGTATTGGTATCCAATGAAACTGACTTGTATTACTTTGCTGTGGGCTTTGTGCTCATGAACTTAGCAATACGCGCATTTGTGGCTAAGTATCCCCTCAGGATATATAAAAGTTCAGATAAGTAAGTACTCCAACTCAATTTTAACTGAAATAAACAAGTTATATAATTAAATAATTTGTTTACAGGTATGTTGCCGTATACGGCTCACAGTTGCCAGTAGGATCTGTCAAACACTACTTTGCGCGGGGAGAAATTGGAGAATATAAGAATATACTGAACCCTTGGAGTCATATCATGTTTAAACTGGGCCAACGATCATCTTTACTTTTAGTTGACTACTTCAAGACTCCAGCTGAATTTCATAAACTATTTGAGGAAAATACAACCGCCTAACTTATTTGTTTGCATTTGTTAAAAGTGATTGATTATTTAATAAATTGTAGAACACACGACTTTTTATACCATTTGCCAATTTTGGGCAATTAAGTGAATAATTGTTTCGAAGGTGCGGCATCTTAGACAGCAAAGAGAATATATATTTGTGATCAACAGACCAGTCGATCTAACCCTGTCCGTCTATCTATTGAAGTAATAACATTTTATTTCATCTAACACTCATTTAATAACTGCTGGATCTTTTAGCCTTTTCCATTACCAAAACAATTAATTTATTCATATCCTCCAAAATCACCTTTGAATATAGGCGCCAAATATTCCAACTGAAAAACTATGGAAACACTCGAATTAGGAGATTCAATATTTGTATTCTCGATGGGTGTGACCACATTTTTACACTTTTTGGTATAAAATAATGTACTTTTTTGGAATATTTTGAAATTGAATTTTCGGCCACTCAATTGCCGATTCTCCACGTGCGTTCCAGATAAACAATGCGCCAATAATGGAACTTAAAAATATGAACCCTCTGATGGATTCTGAGCCCGAAAAAAAAGACAATGTACAGGAAAATAAACCACGTAAACGTCGAAACCCGTTTAACACACAGCGCTTAAAGGAAGAAAAGGAACGTCGACAGAAGAAACGCGCACGTCTCATTGTTCGCAATATTAGCTACAAATCAACGGACGATGCATTGCGGGAGCATTTCGGGCAATGGGGTACTTTGGAGGACGTGCACATCTTGAAACGAGGTGATGGCAAACTCGTTGGGTGTGCCTTTGTGCAATATGAAACCATTAACCAAGCCACTAAAGCCATAATGCTAGCGAACGGCAAAGAGCTGCTCGGACGCAAAGTTTTTGTGGATTGGGCCCTTGGTAAAAATGAATATTCTGCAAAGCATCCTAAAGATGAGCCAGAAGACAAGAAACCAAAGGTTGAGATCAAGGAGGAAAGTGAAAACGAAAATGATGTGGAGAAGTGTGAGAACGGGGTTGAAGATGAGGAAAATGACAGTGGTCAGGAATCAGAGGCAGAAAGTGAAGCGGAGGATGATGGTGATGAAAGTGACGACGATGACGAGGTAGATGACGATGAAGATGAGGATAAAAAAGATATAAAATCCGATTTGGAGAAGGTGCAGCGCGAAAAACACATTTCAAATGATGTTCAAGAGGGTTGCACGGTGTTTATAAAGAATGTTCCCTTTGATGCGGAAGATGATGATCTGCGAAAAGTATGCCGCAAGTTTGGACTGCTGCATTATGCCATCATTAATCGTGAATCGGTTTCGGGCCATTCCAAGGGATCAGCGTTTGTGAAGTTCAAAGCCAAGGAGTCAGCCGATCTATGCTTACAAGCTGGCACTGAGTTTAAATTAATGGATGAGGTGTTGGATCCACATCCGGCCCTCAGTCGGGATGAAATTAAATCTAAACATTCGGAAAAATCAAAAGACGAAGGCAAGGATTCGCGCAATCTATATCTAGCCAGAGAGGGTCTTATTATGGCCAATTCAAAGGCTGCCGATGGAGTATCCGCATCAGATATGTCCAGGCGTCACGAATTGGAACAGGTGAAGACACAAGTGCTAAAGAATCTGAATCGGTATGTATTGTAACCATCTACTATTTACATTTGATCTAATTCTTATTTCAATATTTAGTTTTGTGTCGCGCAATCGACTGTCCATACACAATCTACCACTGAATTATGACAATGAGAAGCTGAAGCAAATGGCACTGACCTATACGGGATTTCGGCCACACGAATGTCGCGTTATGCGTGATCAAAAAGTGACACCCGAGCATCCACAAGGCAAATCCAAGGGCTTTGGTTTCCTCTCCTTTGATACTCATCAACGTGCATTGACAGCGCTCCGTAAGCTCAACAATAATCCCTCCATATTTAGTGCCCAACACGTAAGTAAATACATCAAATATTAATGCTCAACTTTGGAACTTAGAAATAATTTATTTTGCCTACCAGCGACCTATAGTGGCTTTCAGTATTGAGGATCGAGCTGTGCATAGAATAAAAGATAAACGTAACGAACGGTCCAAGCAAAACAATCCCACATATAAATCCAAGCTAGATCAGCGTAAGGAGCGTCGAGAGCAGAAGCGCAAAGGTCAAAAACCGACACCGACAACCATAGCGCCGCAGGACGATAACAAAATCAAGCTACAGAAGCATATTAAAAAACTGGAGACAGCACGTGCAGCTAAGGCCGAAGGAAAGCAACAAGAGAAGAAACGCAGTGATGTAGAAGGTGACTATGTGGGCACTGCAGCCAAACCAGGTACATCCTTGCGTATGCGATCGAAGAAAAAAATCATGGAGCAGTCACAAGAGCATATGAAACGTGTCAAGACCGAAAAGCGTAAGCAGAAGAATAAGAAGATACGTGAAACACATCTGGCAGAGCGTAAGGCAAATAATCGTCCCAAGCAGGGACGTAAAAAGGAAAAGGATGAGCTAAGACCGCTAATAAACCGATATAAGGATATGATCAGCGGCAATGAAGGCGGCGGTGGTGTCGTAGGCGGCAAAGTGAAGAAGCCCAAGCGCACCAAGTGGTACGCGGACTGAGCTTAAATTTTCCGTCCTCTGTTATGTATATTAGTAATTAAAAGTGTAAAAACTGTATACAGGTGTATTTTTGAGTTAAAAACTCACATGGGAAGCCAAAATAGCACACCAATCAATTGAGAAAGAATTCTATCAAAGTTGGATTAAATGCCAATAAAATGCATTGAGTACTAATGGAAACAAGATTTTATGCATTTTGTAAATTACAAGTACGGCAATCAGCCTCTCCAATTACACTAAGCAGATGGGTCTATTCCAGCCAGAAGAAGCGTGAACCATACTTCGCTGGTGGCGTTGGATATTCTGCTGGGAGTCCAGGCGTGGCATCCGGATAAGACGCAATTTCCTCTTTCTTTGGTGCCTCGCGAGCCGATTTAATGACCTATGGAACATAATTTTCATTGAATAAAATGTACAAATTTGTTTAAGAATTGACCCACCTTTGCGCGTGAGAAGTAACCATAAGATGGACGGTCCCAGTCAAAGTTATCCTTAATGCACTTGTCAAAAACACCCTGAGTCTTGCGGCAACTAAAAATATTAAGGTATGAGCATATAGACGCATAAAGAGCAACTAATGTGGCTAACTTACTGGCTGAAAGCCATTGTGCCGCTGCTTTTGTCCAGGCAAGTGGCGTATTGCATGAATTCCTCATGACATGATTTCTTTACTTTGCGGAAGAAGTCCAACGCACAGCCAGTGACAGCACGACCCTCGGACAGGCATGCACGTGGATCATCTAACTCCTGGCGGCATAGCATGAACTCCTGTAAAATATGCACATAAGCAAAACGTAAACAAAACAATAGCCACTGATTTTGAGGTTAGGTTATATAACTGTCTCTAGCTGATTTTTAGCCGCAAAATATACCCATAAATTAATTAAATGCTTGTAACACACCGTCTTTTGTTTAGAATTGATACTTTTCAATGCATTAAAACAAACCGTATACTAACATTATTGGCAGCTTCACATTGCTTGCCCAAGTGAAAAGCACCAGCGCGGAGCGCAGCCGATGATAAATTCAACTCCTGCACGTTCAGTTCCGCCTCCTCGGGTAGAGTTGTATTGCTTGTAATGACCATGGCGTTGCAGTTATGCTGCCCTTTGCTTTTTATATGCAGCAAAGGTGTTTATTACTAACAAATACACAAATTGTTAGGTTTTTCGAGTCACAAATCTCGTTTCCAGCTATACAACAGCTGTTCGCTATCAAGCTATCGGACTATCGATACTCATAACCGGTTGACGCTATCGTGAATGGCAACTTCGATAGCTCGCATTCTAAATACTTTTATTTCATATCGATAGCTGAAAACGTCAACGAGACATCCATCATTTAAAATTTGTAATTTTATAGATATTTTTTAAAAATCCTTCGTAAAATGAACTCTTCAATAATTACTCTGTTGATAGTCACTGCATTGCTGGGTGTCTGTACATCCATGCCTAGTGGCACTGCTGAAGAGAAGTCAAAAGGGAACGTAAGATCTATTAAGGAAATTGTTGAAGATTTGATTTCGAAGTGGGATTCGCCCATTGTATACCTAAGAGAGCGCGGTTACTTGAAGTCGCTGCAGATGGATTTTGGTATGTTCAGGATGGGTCTAAATGGCGATGGCAAGAAAAATTAAACTTCTGTTGGGACATTGCAGAAATTTCAGATAAAATGAAATTGGGTTGGGATACGATAAAATCGGTGCAACAAGAGATACATGACTGTATTGAAAATTTAAGCCAAAAGTTTATTTAAACAAGATAGACAAGTGGCACACCTTTCACCATTCATCGGTGATACCTAGCGCCAGTAATGAGGAGACAAACAAGGAGGTATTTGAACCGGCTACAAACAAGAAAACCAAATTCCACAACGAAATTACCAAGCTCCTTACCAACCATGGGTGAGGTCAAATCAAATCTGGTGCCCAACGAATAAGAGAATTGCAAAACCCCATAATCTTACATATATTTTACTTGTTTATCTTGTTGGTGGTGCAATTTCGTAGAATGCAGATTAATTGAGTCCTTCAATGTCAAGAAACATCTAGTTCTGTGAAACAACAAAACCATAAATATTCGAATCAATTGGTTAACGAAATCACTACCAAATCATTAATTGAAACTTGTTTATTTCTTGCGAATACAAAACGCGGAGACCCCTTTTATATTTGTTGTTGAATTTTGATGAATCATTTGAGTGCCGTCTGTTTATTCGCCTATATCCAAGTGCCTGGACTGTGCAAAAAGTCATACCAGCAAAAAGACCTGGCGATGCTGGTCGGGACTGCTTAACTTACAAGCCCTGGCAGGAGATTGTTTCTTGCAGAGTCCCGGAAAGAAAAAGAGTCGTGCGGCTTCCTCTCTCTCTGGCTACAAACCACTTGAAGCTGGCAATAAATTAATATATTAAATTCAACTTTTTTTTATTAAAATAATATAACCATATAAAAATAGTTAAAGCTAAAGTCTTGTAATTAATTGGGATACGGCAAATACATATATTTGACGAGCCCTTCAGTGCCAGACTGAAGTAAAGTGTGGATGAAGACGAGACGCTTGGAGCTGTCAAACTATGCAAATTGATATCCGTTAAGCAAATCATTAGCAGCGATTAATTAAAACTCGTTTTGTGAGCCAAAGCCACAACCGGAGCAGCGGCTTTGGCAACTGGGGTCTGGGGAGAGTATAAAAAGCGGATGCCCCTCTGATATTTGTTGAAATTCGTAGAACCAATATGTTGAATCATGTGAGTGGCGAGTGACGAGTGTGTTTATTCGTGTGTATGCAAATGCAGACTGTGACTGACTGTGCAAAATCCTATTTGATCTCTTCTAAACAGAAGCTCGTTGCCTGTGCCTGTTTCCTGCTGCTTGCCGCTTTCCTGGTCAATGCATCCGATGAATATCCGGAAGCCAAGCTGTTGAAAGAGGTCAACGAGCAGAATCTGAATGGTGCGGGTCTGTACAAGTCTGAGGTGCAAGTCGACAATGGCATCAGCCAATCAGCTGAAGGGGATGTGAATGGCGTTAAGGGTGAATACTTTTTGCCTGGCGAGGATGGCAAGCCTCCAATACGTGTCACCTACTCTGCTGGCCCCTCTGGCTTCCATGCAGATGTTCAACAAAGTTAATTGCAATTAACAGCTTGTTTATCGACAATAATAAAAAAACAAAAAATCATTGAAAAATAATGCACAATTCGAGGGCAACAAAAATGTGACACAATTAATTGGGAGGCGCAATTTGGGTGCTGTAAATTATGAGGTTGCAAGATTTAAAATTAAGTACCGATCAACATATTAATATACTGTAAAATACAGGTAAGATTATTAACATTGGCGTGTTAGATATATAACTGGTTCAATTGTGTCGCTATAAATACCTTGAGCCTGACACTGATCCACCAGCAGTTGCCTTACCAAACTCACCATGTACAAACACGTAAGTTGCCATCGATCTACTTGCGGCCCACCTAATTGCCACGCCCTCTTTGTAGGTGTTTCTCATTACGTTGCTGATCGCTGTCAGCTTCGCCCACGACGATGATGCACATGCGCAGGCGCATGAGTCCAAGAAGGAGGACGGCCATGGCAACTTTGCCTATAAGTTCGACATAACCAATGGTATTGGAGCTGAGGAGTCTGGCGATGAGCACAACAATGTGCATGGTCAGTTCCATTTCGTTTCCAAGGAGGGTGTACCTTTTGAGGTGTCCTACACGGCCGATGAGAACGGCTATCATCCACATGGCGACTCTCTGCCCACACCGCCACCCACACCTGAAGCCATACTGAAGGCACTGGCGTACATTGAGGCGCATCCACACAAGGAGGAGCCACAGCGTCCACAGGGACATGGACAAGGACATGGACAAGGGCGCGGACATGGCAGACATTAGGCAGCTGCTTGCAAGGAAGCTCAGTTCGCAGCCATTTCCCATTTCCCTCACATTCAATTGCAATTGGATGCGTCTCCATCAGTTGGACATAAAAATAAAACTTTACGACGCAAGATTTCCACAAATTTCAATGCAAACCGGTCCGGGTGGTAGTCGCACTCACCTAACCCTAACCCTTTCTGCCCAGCCCACCGCCTTGGCAAGTCCATAAAATACGCATTGTCATATTAAGTAGGAAAGGGAGCCGGAAGGGATGGCCATTGAGGCCATTGTAAATGTTAAATTCAAATACAACGAGTCCATTGTATGGACTCAATGGATGCCATTTGAACATGTTACGGAAGCGACTACATAATGGGATTCAAAAACCCCCCCTTAAAAGAACCTTCCTAGGTCTGCTTCGTTAAATTGAATCGACTTCCATCTGGAAAATCATGTTGGCAAAGCTTTTTTCTTATTCATATTAATTCTATTAAAATTTCTGGTTGGATTGTAACATAGATAACACACATAGCATATAATGCCTCACAGCTTCACAGGATTGCGCGACAGCTGCATATCCTCTGAGATGGAATTTACTAGTTTGCGAACCTCATCAAACTTAGGATTGTTCTTGTCCCGCATAAGGTCGAAGATGACACTCTCGCTGGTGGTTATCACACAGCCCGCCTGGCGCAATCGTTCCAGAGCCAAATCCCTATCCTGATTCAGTCGAGAGCAGCAGCAATCGGCAACTATATAGACATTAATGTCCTGTTCTCGCAAATCAATGGCAGTCTGCTCCACACAGATGTGAGACTGGTTAGAAAATATTGAATATTAGTAACAAAGATGCAACAAGTTAAATCATTAACCACCTCCAGACCGTAGAGCACAACATCTTGTGGCTTCTCTCCGAATATGCCCTTGATAACGTCCTTCACCTGTGGCGTCATCATACTGAAGTATGTTTTACCCAACACGATCTTGGCATGCTCCACATTCAACTCGGGCACAATTCTTCCCAGTTTCTCTGGATAATGCTCGGTAACAATCAATGGCACATCTAAAGCTTTGCCCGCCTTCGTCTGCAAATCGAACTTGTTTAATCTGCAGTCTCAGATAAGCTGAAGGCCTCAGCTACAAAGGTCACTTGCCAACTTATCCGCATTCTTGACCATTTTATCAAACAGCGGCATTCCTGGTCGGAACTTTTCCTGTATATCACAAAGAAGGAACAGGGTTTTCTTCGGGTTCAGGTGACAGCGTCGTAAAGCCATTTTAATATTTATATTAAACTTATATTTATTATTGATCTAAAATGCACTTTACTCTTCAGCTGCTAAATAGAGGTGCAAGCTAAATCGATGGTTTTACGATGCATCGATTTTGCAATATTTCGTCAACATCGATTGTACATTGATGAATCGATCTTATTTTAGACCTCGAACTTTTTGAAAATTAAAAGTGTACATTAGTTTTGTCGAAGTGTGCATAAAAGGCGCAGCCTCATCTCCGACCTGTTTAAATATAAACCAGCAAAGATAGCCGCATAGACATAGCTTTGTCTGCCTGTAATATAAACGTTTAATTTTATTTTAACATAACTAGTATTGAAAATGTGAATTTTTATATTAAAATACCAGATTGCATAACGTTTGGATTATTAATACGTCTATAAGAAATTTTAATCCGTCTAAGGTATACAAATCAATATTGAATTTTATTAGAGCAAGCATATGTATATTAACAAGAATGCAATTGGGATACAATATAACTATTATATTGTTTTAATAAGAGTACATAGCTATGTATTTATGTTCCAAAATGCGCATGTGGAATACTGTCAGCCCATGATTGTAGCCGTCCTTTCTTGTTTTGCACTTAACAAATAATGTCTCACAACTTGGCAGGGATGCGCGTCAGCTCCATATCTTCCGAGGTGGAAGCCACCAGTTTGCGAACAATATCAAACTTTGGATTGTTCTTGTCTCGTACAAGATCAAAGATTACGCTCTCGCTGGTGGTTATAATGCAACCCGCCTGTCGCAATCGTTCTAGGGCTAAATCCCTATCCTGATTCAAACGAGAACAACAGCAATCGGCAACTATATAGACATTAATGTCCTGTTCTCGCAAATCAATGGCCGTTTGTTCAACACAGATGTGAGACTGCTCAGAAAATAGTAAATTTAGTAATAAGAGTAGAAGCAAGAATTTGATTCGTTAGCAACCTCCAGACCATAGAGCACTACATCCTGTGGTTTCTCTCCGAATATGTCTTTGATAACGTCCTTCACCTGTGGCGTCATCATACTGAAGTATGTTTTACCCAACACGATTTTGGCATGCTCCACATTCAAATCGGCCACAGTTTTTCCCAGTTTCTCTGGATAATGCTCGGTAACAATCAATGGCACATCTAAAGCTTTGCCCGCCTTCGTCTGCAAATCGAACTTGTTTAATCTGCAGTCTCAGATAAGCTGAGGGCCTCAGCTACAAAGTTCACTTGCCAACTTGTCCGCGTTCTTGACCATTTTATCAAACAGCGGCATTCCTGGTCGGAACTTTTCCTGTATATCGCATAACAGGAAAAGTGTTTTCTTTGGGTTCAGGTGGCAGCGTCGTAAAGCCATTTTAACGATAATAATTGGTCAACAATTACAAAAGTATTAATTAATTCTACTATTCAGCTGTTAATCACACAGTGCTTCGACTACCGATTGTCGCATAATCAAAATCAGCTGTTATTATGTCGAAACGGTTTTGTACTGATCGGCGTTGAATATCGATTGGATAAGTAATATCGATATCGTGCTCTACTATCGCATAGCTCAGCAGTTTGTCAGTTACCAAACATTTAAAATTATATTACATTTTAATAAGAAAAATGCAAAAAATGTTTGTGTTAAGTAAAATGCATTAAATGGCACTTAAGCCTCAGCAGTTAATTAAGAACTCACCAAGAAAACTGACTGGTGCAGAAGTCATACGCCCAGTAAGCTGAAAGTCAACATTTATCAACAGACGGCACTAATCTCAAATCCCAGCCCCACACTACTAGCGTAGCAGCCATTTTGTGATTTTGTGGCACTCAACTAGGGCCGTTGATCTCAAACCCCACGTGGCAATTAAACTAAATTGTGTGGACCCAGTGAAACCGCACCCAGGTAGCAGATTTATATTCATAAGCTCAGCCAGCTGTGTGGCCCTGAGAATTCTAGATGCCTTATGCCAGACGACTGTAAGCAGTTTGGGGGCATTTATAATTGAATTCCTTAATACGAGTACGCACAATCGCCTGCCGGACCTACTAAAGCAAGGCATTATAGTAATGAAGCCACAGTCAATTTCAATAACGCAATCAAATGCGTGCAATTTCGAAAACCACAAAACCCAGAAACCGAAGAGACCCAAATACCCATTGCCCATTGACTCACGCACTGTCTGTAGCAATGTGAACTGCTTTTGGTTAACTTTCGTATGCCAAACACGTAGTTGGCTAGCGTACAGAGGTAGCTCCTGGCTCCTGGCTTTTCGAACCAAGAACGCCTTGATAATGGAATGGCAATGACCATTGCCAGTCCAGTTACCCGTTGCCTGCAGCCCATTTCCCATTGCGAGCCGAGTCGTCTTTGTGAGTCGCATGCATATTTCAGTAATTTACGCTACCTTTTTGCCATTGCCTTTGGATTTAGCTAAATGGGCGTAGCTTTACCGTTAACCATCTACCCGTTTGGTTACATATTTTATGAGTTGTCCAAAAGTTACGGGTGATACAATTTTAAAACTGACTGAACCACTCAAAAGCGTGTAACCAAAAGGGTCTCTTCTGAAAGTTTCACTCGACCTGGATATGAACACTTGATTTTTGCTGCCACTCTTTGGCATTTGCACAATAGTACACTTACCTATACATACATAAAAAATATATTACAGTGAAACTTATTCTTGATGACAAGCTTCTTAAAGTTGTTCACAAAGTTGTCGCAGCTGTGATGAACATGAATACTGCAATAGCTTGCTTTTCTTTTTTGTTACTTCCATTCAAAAACGGTAGATTTCCAAGCATTTCAAAGTTGTTATACTGTGCACATATATATTGTGACAATAGTTGTACTATTACCATTAGAATAAGGTGTTCTAACTAATTGTAGTAGGTGTTTTAATTCGGTTGGCTTTGATTCTCAAATAAGCTGTCCACTTGCAATAGTTTGCATTAAAGTACAGTAAAGTTGTGTAAGTTCTAAAGTATGAGTGCGAGTGTGACAATATACTATAATTTGTTTCAAGTATAACAGTTGCCTTTCAGTACTTTCGATTTAACACAGAGCTGTGTGCATATAACAGTTTCCATTTATGCAACGGATTTAGTTTCCCCATACGCTCATACCTCTGGCTTTTATACTGTAGTTTGCTTTGCACCAAAGTAAAGTAAATTTGTAAAAGTTCTAAAGTATGAGTGCGAGTGTGACAATATACTATAATTTGTTTCAAGTATAACAGTTGCCTTTCAGTACTTTCGATTTAACACAGAGCTGTGTGCATATAACAGTTTCCATTTATGCCTTGGATTTAGTTTCCCCATACGCTCATACCTCTGGCTTTTATACTGTAGTTTGCTTTGCACCAAAGTAAAGTAAATTTGTAAAAGTTCTAAAGTATGAGTGCAAGTGTGACAGTATACTATAATTTGGTTCAAATATAACAGTTGCCTTTCAGTACTTTCGATTTAACACAGAGCTGTGTGCATATAACAGTTTCCATTTATGCCTTGGATTTAGTTTCCCCATACGCTCATATCTCTGGCCATTATACTGTAGTTTGCTTGTGCAGACGCACATAGTGTGCATAAGTATGTGTAATGTGTGTATATTTTTGTAATATATATGTAAGTATATGTATGTAGCTATCTGTATTCATAGCGCCACGCTCTAGTCGCAGCCATTTCGGTTTTCAATTTCATCGCCATTTTCGCTTCAATGCGTCGAGAGTAATTTGCATTTTTTATTTGCTTTTATTGTCCTTACACGAGACGTTGACAATTTTTACAGCTCATCCCACAGGCCTGCCAGTCTGTCAGACAGACAGACAGTCGCACAGGTTGGCATCGAGAGGTGATAATGCTAATAATAAGTTGAGTCAATTGCCACAACAAATTTTCAGCTGCAACAACAACAACAACAACAAGTCGAACTCATTTGCTGGGCAAATTTGGAAATTGAGCTCGTTGGAAAAGAAAGAAAAAACAATTTAAGTAAGTAAAATCGAAAAATGTGACATTTTTGTTTCGCATTGTCTGCAACTTGTATGCAATAACAACTCTTGCACACAGACACACACACATACGCGTGCGCCCAGAATATATATATATATATATATGTGTGTGTGTATTTTTATGTGATTTTTACAGTCAACAACTTTTAGAAATGGCAAAAGCTTTCTCAAGCGCAAAAGGGGGCAAATGTTATGGCATTTATTTACAGTATTCAAGTATTCACAAGCATTGTGAGTACTCGCATTTGTACTCGTCTTCGTCCTAGTCCCCATACTCGTCCTCGTTCTCGTCCTCGAGTGAGAGACTCTTGCCGAGCATTTGATGCAATTTATTCAATGAAATGTAAATGCGACACAATTGTTACAACTAGTTTATTTGTAGTAATTCTTGATTGCACAATAAGCAAATGCCATTTAATTTCGATTGCGATTTCCCATTTGCCATTTACCATTTTCCATTTCCTCGTATTTGCATATTGCTTTGGGCATCAACTATTCGCACAATATGTGACTTTTTGGCATATGAATTCTAATGTCAAATAGCAAAATTTGTTTTGTTTTTGATGCAAGTTTAAAACTTGCAAAATTCTTTACAAGCTGTACATAAACGATGCTTGTTTTTCTTGCTGTACGCGTATATCTAAACATTACATTGGATTACACTACATATAAGGGCTTTACATGTCACCCCTTCAATTTAACTCCTTTTCTCTCCATCTCTCTCTCACTCTTTTTCATATCAACGATTTTCAAATTGGCAGCGAACTGATATGCCAAACTACGCACGTTGATGGTGCCACAGTTCCACAGTTTCAGAGTTCCCAAACAGCCAACTCCCCATCACAGTTTTATATGCACGTATATACGAAGACATGCTGGCATTTCTGTAGGCAGCTTCTGTAGCTAATGCTTGTCACGTTTGCTTCAACGTTTGACAAGGCAAATTCAACATGCCCAAAAAGAAAGAACAAAAAGGAGTTGGCATTTTATGGCTATGCCGAAGACTGAATATTCTTTTGTTTAAAATGCAAAATTAATAATAAATATATTAAGATTAATGTGAAAATATTGAGTCCATTTTAACTATATTCGATTGGATTCAACTAATTTGTCACCCCTTTAATTAACATGATAGCTACAGCTCTGGTTAGACTGAAGAAATGCATTTAAATTAAACAACTATGTCTTTACAAGATAAACAAATAAATAGATACTAAATGATAGCCGATTGATCAAAGACCAACCCATAGTACAAGATTCGACTTCATTTATATACAGCAGGATTAGGAAATTGCCATCTGCTTGATGAGCTTGACATGGCTAAATTAGAAGACTTATTATAAGAGTATAAAAACAAAAGAGAACGCGACAAATGCGCACAGCAGCGGTTGTGAACTGTATGCATTTTACAACTACAAGATACCCTGTACTAAAGAGAAGTTTGCTTTTGCACAAACAAATAATGTTTAAATATAAAAGTACTTCTATCAATCTATCGGCTATCAATTTCAAATGTTTTTCTGCACACTTATAGCTGTAATGCAACCCCAGATGGCAGCTTTGGTAAAGAGTATAGGACATAATAAAAAAGAAAATCCTCACGTTGCCAGCAACAAGAGAGAGAGAACAAAAAAAAACCGAAAATGATTTTCACAGGTGAATTGGAAAGCGCGTAATGTTGTAATGTTTGACTTGCCAACGGGCACGTGATCCAACCCCAATCTCCCAACCACTCCTTGTTCTTCGAGTATCCCCATTCCTGGTCCAGGCGCTGTGCTCACATGTCGCAGTGAGTCAAGTCAAAGAGAAAGGCAATAGAGGGGAAAGGGCAACCGGGCGTATGGGTAACGCGACGCGCCACTTTTGCAAATTGGATGAAAATCTTTGGCTTTTCAGCGCCCTGTCAAAGGACATGAGCTTTTACACATACACATACACACACAGATACAGGTACAAACGATTCTCGATGCATTCGTCTGAAAATTGACATGTTTTGATGCCGACGCCACTTTGACTTTGCCTCAAAGTGAGCTAAGCCCGAGCTGCAATTCAAACTTTGACTGAGTCTCAGTCGCTGCGTGCCGCAGCTTGGGCTCCGGCTTGTGGCAATGTCAAGAGCCAGCAACTTGTCCATTTGGCCATTCGTCATGCCTTCATGCCACACAAAGCAAGCAAACATATAAAAAAAGGGACTTGCAACATAAAACTTATTGCTACACCTACACACGAGGCACGAGACACACTCTAGACAGCAGTTGGATCTGAGCGGCAAGGGGGGTAGAGGGGGGCGGGGCAACAAACAAGTTTTTTTTGGCCAGCATTTTTCTTTTACTCCTTTGTGGACTTTGGATTATGTTGTAAACTTTTCAGTTGCGTAGCTCACGCAACAAATAAAACAAATTCGAGTTTCAAGTTTCCAAATTTATAAGTCCATGTGGTTGCGTGGGTGGACAGGCAGGGGGCGGGGGCGGGGGGCAGTGTCTTGTGCATGGGGTTCACCTTAAATAAACTACTTGCCATATGCTGCCGTATGCCCTGAGAAATATATATATTATACTCACACTCACACTCGCACTCGCATTCTCCAACCCGTATGTTATCCTTTTTCACGTTAGCCAGACCAGGACCGGGACAGGACAGGACAGGAAAGAACAGGCCAGGCCAGGTCGTGGTCGTAACTCTTGACGGCAGCTGCTTGTCGTCGTTTTTTATGGCTACAAAGAGCAACAGACAGTTAAAACATGATGCTGAAACTTAAAGCGCTTCAAACTGCCAACTGGCAAATTGGGAGCCTCAGATTGCAATTCAGCTAAGCTAAGAAAAGCGTACACTGAGCGAAAAGTGTCAAGACAAGTGCAATAAAAAGATATGGCCTCATCTTGTGTGGTAAATAAAATTGTTGGCAATCGGTAAACAGGTGCAAGTTCGATAGTTGGTTGAGAATCCAGCATTATTAATTGTTTCTATTTACAGTTTTTGTTTAACAATATTTTGCAACTGTCTCTGATTAAAATCTATAAGAGATTTTCTTCGTTTAAATCTTCAATTCTTAGTATTTGTAACTCATATTTAAGTGCATTAAATTAATTGCTTTTGTTTAACAATATTCAGCAACTGTCTCTAATTAAATGCACATTTTATTGTTATGCCAATTGAAATAAAAATCTATAAACGATTTTCCTTACTTAACTGTTTAACTTTTAGTACTTTGAACTCATATTTAATTGCATTAAAATAATTGCTTTAATTGTATTAAATAAAGTCTTCTCTTGGTTCGAGAGTGTGATAATTTGTAATTTTGTGCTTTATTAATTGCTTGTAATCCACTTGAATGTTTCTTATTTAGGCGCATTATAATACCAAGGGTAATTTTATTAAATTTATTAATTTTTAGCTGTACAAAGTGATTTCATTTATTTTGCTCAACGCCTGCTTATTTCTAATTAATTATTTATGTGCAATATTTACTTGGCTCTTTTCAAATGGCTTTCAAACTCTTTTGGCGTAATATATAGCTGCTCGAAAAACTCTTTAACGCTTTAGTTTTGCTTAATTATATTTAACTCTTTTTTGCTTGGGCATAAATGTTTTATAACTGACAACAACTTTTGCCATTTGCAATTTATTTTTTGTTTTGTGCTCTGTAGCTGCTTCCTCTTGCCACTGTCCCCCCCCCCCCCTCCCCGTGGTGTGCACATTGCTTTTCGCTTTCCCCGGCCCATTGAGGTTCATTGAACCAAATGCTGAGCGCATTTCCGTGTTTGCGTTTGACTCTGAGGCTGCTTAGCAGCAAATAAACTTTCACCCTCTTGTTGTTGTTGCTGTTGCTGTTGCTGATGAGGTTGCTGTTGACATGACGCTGCGCCAGTGCACTTTGAGTGGCCACCCCAAGACTTGGCCCGGTCTGGGGCCATGATAAATGTGCACATAATTATCCTTTGAATGCGCTCAGCCAAAAAGCAAAGTGTGTGTGTTTGAGAGTAAGGATGTGTGTGTGAGTGTGTGTGTGTGTGTTGGAGACACTATTCACCTCAACTGAGCTGAGAGGGGTTTGAAGTGAGGGGCGGGGTGAGGCAATGCGCTTCAACAAACACACGCGACGTTTGCAACGTCTTATTCAGTTGTGTTTGCACAGCCTTAAAGCGGTGGAGCAGAGGGAGGGGAGCAGCAGTTGTTGCTGGCCTTAAGGGCCGATCCATGTCTTAATTAATGTTGCATAATTAAAAACCAGACAAGCAACTACAAACAACAACTACAACAGGCAAACAGAAAAGGGTACAAAATAAAGTAAGCAAAGTAAAACAAAAACTTTGCTAAGCAACAACAAAAAGAATAAAAAAGAAAAAACAAATACAAAACAACAACTGCAGAAAAAGCTTACATATTTTGGCCGCGAAAGAAAAATTTGTAGTTGCTTATAGGAGGCCCCAAAAAGGCCCAAAGGCCCAAAGGCCCAAATAGGGAACCAAAGGCCACAAAAGTGCCCAATGCAAAGAGGCAAACAATGTCAAAGGCGGCAGTAGTGGCAGGGGGTGGAGATAAGAGGCAGGTGTAGGCCTCAAAGGCACACAACTGAAGCTGTTGTTGTTGCCTCAAGTTGACATTGTGCCACCTACGCAGCGACGCGACGCCAAAATGGGCGCGTGCCCCTTCAAATTGGCGCCAAGTTTTAATTATTCCATCATATTCATAAACTTTTTATGCTCTCAGCTGGAGACGGAGACGGAGGCGGGGGTGGGGAACGTCACAGGCAGTCAGGCGGACAGACAGCCAGTTGGACTGGCACTCATTATGTGCGTCACACACTGAAGCTGTGGGCGGCTCTGTGGCTTTGCCCCAAGCTCCGACTTTGACTCTGTGGCTGAACTAAACGACAACAAGTGCTTATTGTTGTTGTTGCTGTTGGCTTTGTTTTTGGTATATGGCCAACAATGGCGTCCTGCTCGACAACTGCTTGTGGCATGGCAAGGCATCCAGAGTCAGAAGGAGGCGTTACTCCATAAAAATGAACAACAGCCTTTTTATTGTCGAACAATGAACATGAGCAGCCGCTCAAGTTTTTGGCCTTTCTTCGAGTTTCCTTGTCGCCTTGTTGTTGCTGTTGTTGCTGTTGTTGCTGTTGTTGTCATCGACAACAGCATTTAATGAGGCTGTCGCCTTATTGTGTTCAATTGTGCTTGGGCAGCGTTAAGAATTTCTAATATTAAGCACTAGCATTAAGGCCAACAGCAGTAAAATGACATGACTAGGCATTTTGGCTCAAAGCGTTGCATATTTAGCAGCTGAATGAATGTGGCAGTTGCAACTTTGCCACCTATAATTATGGCATACATTAAAGCAAAAATAGAGCGATAGTTTACTTTATAACAATTGAAGCACACACTTGTATTACATTTAAATATTAGAGCAAGTTGAATAAGCAGAAAGAAATTTAGCAAAGCTGTCACATTTGATTAAACTATGGATTTGTTATTGCATTTGTCAAGGAAAGTTGTCAATCAATTAATATAAAATTGTCAATTGTATTTTATGTATGTTGTGCTAAATTAAAATTAATAGTCGCTTTGAAATGTTGTTTATGACAAGTCTATATAAATAAAACAAAGTTGGTAAATGTTTAAAAGCATACAACTCGACTTCCAGACGTCCGATTTGGATGGGTTTTTTTTGTTGGATTCATATTTTCTGGGAGCAGAGTATAGGCTATGAGAAAATTCCGCAAAGTCTTTGCAAAAACCGGAAAATAGAAAAAAATGTTTTTGGCAACAAACGCCAACACCAAAGGAGGCTCTGAATTTAAATTTGGAAAAGTGGTTCTACCACCAGAGCCATTGCAATCTCTTCTGTCTGGTGATGGTCCAGTTTCAAAACATTTTTTAGCTAACATTCAGATGTATAATAATTGCTTCCAGAAGATAATTTCATGCCAACCGTCAATGTAATTTCTATTTCGACTTTTGCTGCAATGGATAATCGTTACACAAAAACATCACAATCATATAACAACAACGTCACATTTTCATCACGACAAAACATATAATTTTTTTGATTCATAATGATGATGATGATTCATATTTTTGAAAACCATGATAACCACATTGACCACTTTTTGTTGCCAAAACTGAGTTGTTTTAATGGCACTAGTGTGACTATAAGTTGTATAATAATGGTATTTATATTCCAATAAAGTGTCATCATATCATTTGAATTTCGGTATATTTTTTGGTACATATATATTTCTTAAGAGGGTATTTTGCAATCTGGATGGTTTTTATGCGTTGTAGGTGAGACCTGTATATATATTTAAAATCATATGCATCGTACAGTGTACTATAAACTATAGTCGATCCTACTGGTTTAATTCGCAAAGCTAATTTGCAAAACTGTAATTATTTAAATATAAACAAAGTGAAGCAGAAACTACTGGGTACACGTATGTCTTTAGTTAATCTTTGAATTGATGAAACTTATCTATATATTGATGCAATCATCGGCGAATTGGACTTCGCCATGAACATTCACTCAACGCATGAAAGCAGAGCAATTGAAATTATCTCCTGCCTTTCCGATCAGTGCAATTTATGTCAGGCCATAATCAAATTTAAACAGAATTCCAAAAGTTAATCACGCCATTGTATTTGTTTGGCTGTTATTTATTTTGCGTTAAGCTCGGATCTAATCGTGATGCTTATGTGCAACTTGTCGCGAATTATGCGATTCTGGGAAGACATTCTGTTTACTATCACATTGACCTTTCTTGTCGTTAATCATCTTTCCCTATCAGCTTAAGCAACTTAAGACAGGGCCTATATAAGCTCAGTGCTAAGCTTTCAGTGTGTTTTTCATCTGGATTGCATTCAGTTGTACAGTTTTACAGTAAATTCCAAAATGAAGAGTGTTACAGTCTTTGCAGTGTTATTTAAAATATTCTTGGTCGCTACCGCTACTAAGCTCGAGGTGAGAATCAACATATTAAACGTAAAGTGAGTGTAAAAGTGAATGCATTTTATTCTCAACAGTCTCTTCAATTAAATCAAGTATCCGCAAATCAGTGTGGATCTTCTTTCTACATCACTGTTAAACCACTTCTAAGTACTTTGGGTAAAATGAGAGCAGAATTAGAGCAAAACGAGAGGAAAGATCGGGAGATAAAGGAGTTAAGAGAAAAGGTTGTTGATTTGCAACATAATGAAGATTTGATATTGCTATTGAGCACTGCGAACAAAAGCATTCGCGAGATGCAGCTGATTAATAATCTTAGTGAAAAGAGTAAAGAATTCAACAGAATTCAAGTCGAGGTCGATAAGCAGAAAATCATTATACAAAAATTAGAGGATGATAAAATAAAGTTGCATTCTCACATTGATTCTCAAAAAACAACCATTAACAAGTTAACAGAGGACTTAAATAAAAATATGGCTGAATACCACGATCAATTGGAATACCTCAACTCAACCATTACTAAAAACAATGATGAAATTGTAAGAATGAATATCACGATGACAAAGGAGACAGAAAACCTGAAAACAATTCAAGTAGAACTTGAAAATAAGCTACTGAAAACGAAACACGATTTGCAATTGTGCATAACTTGGAATGATAAACTAAATATATCTTTGTCCCAGATCGTTTTCCAAACATCAACAATCGACACATTAACGGCAAATTCAAAAAGTTTTGAGAATTTTAGCAAAGAGATGCAATTAATGCAAAATAAAGTGGACAGCATGATAAAGCCTGATAGTTGTTTTCGCTTTGGAAGTTCTTCAAGCATTAATCAATTAACATACCCACACATTAAATCATTCGATATTTTGTGTGATAATCAGACAGCGGGTCCCGGTTGGATTGTAATACATCAACGTGTTGGTGGAAGTGAGAATTTCAATAGGGATTGGGCTACATATCAGAATGGCTTTGGCTCCTTCGATAGTGATTTCATCCTTGGATTGGAAAAGATCCATAAACTGACGACCTCGCGTCGTCACGAACTCTATGTGGATTTGCAGTTTGCTAATGGAACGAAATCTTTTGCTCGCTACAATAACTTTCAAATACTGGATGAAGATCATCAATTTGAAATGTGGGTGAGTGGATTCTCGGGGAATACAGTGGATGCCTTGAAATATCAGCATAACGCGAAATTCACAACCTTCGATCGCGACAACGACGAGTGGGAAAATGACAATAATGGAGCATATCACAAATGTGGATGGTGGTACAAACCTGGTGATTTAAGGTAAATGTTGAAATTAGATTTGTTTTAATATTGTAAAATCGTCTTGTTTCTTTTACTTTATTTTCAGTAATTTGAATAAAATCACAGGGGAGTTTTACTGGTACAACACTTATCTAAAAAACGCTAAGATGCTCATTCGACCATATGCATAGAGGAAATAAAAAAAATTGTTAATTACGTGGATTAATGATTGGTAATAAATGTTACTATTGTTGTTCCCATGTTTGATGACGATTCTACGATGACAAATTATAAAGAGTCTTTTTGATGTTGACTACTTAAAATTAGCATTTGTTTGCTAATCTAATGGATTTAAATCTGATTTCAATTGTGTTGTAAAATAAGCATTTATTTCATATGAAGAGCTTAATGAAATCTTAATAATTATTAATAAATACAAATATAAAAGCTTTTTATTACATGTGATTAGCTTCTTTATCCTTAGGCAACTAGTATTTAATACAACAGAAGAGTGATGCTTGAATCTGGCTGAATTATTTATTACTTTTCATTAAACGAAATCCAAATACTAGTACTAAATTATTTACAAAAATAGTGCGATATCCGATGCATTCAATTATTAATTTCAAATAATAAAGAATTTATTAGACTTTTATTTATTTTATTTATACACGAGTTCATATTAAATTTAATTCTATAATTCATGTGATGAAACAAGGCAAGCTCTTGAAACTGTTGTTCATGGCTTCTTCTAGACACTCTAAGATGTCGTCGAGCTTGAAGTTATATATTAAATTAAATGAATACTTTAGCCAGTTGACACTTATTTGCGGCATTAAGCCAGCCTGAACTACCAATTAAGCCAATTTGCATTGAATGCATAAAAGTTGTGGAGCATCTCATAAGAAGAACTGTCAAACGTCCGAAGTCTGAGCTGATGGAACTAATGAAACGCTATTCGCTTCACGCACCACAGAGCACACAGTGTGGAGAGTGTAAGGAATAAAGAGAGAGAGAGAGAGAGGGAGAAAAAAAGAGAGAGTCTGCTTGCTCACACTGAAGGGCTGAACGACGCTCAATGCTGACACTTAAAGCCGACAAGTTAAGCGCGTCGCATGTGGCAGGATTGGCAGGATGCGGCAAGGATGGCGCTGTGCGTTGCCCATTAGCATCAGGAAAACCGGTTGGCAAGATGGACTCCCCACCACACCACTCCACTTCACTCCAAGCCTGTCGAATGCGGGGGACTTGTAGGCTGGACGTGCGCTTTGTGAATGGGGCACGTTTTGTCAAGCAGCGTCGTTAGCCAGCGGCTGTGGCACAGTGGCAGTGGCAGTGCCAGTTGCAGTTGCAGTACCAGCTGCGGGCTAAAGCAGCGCACGCTACGTATACGTAATATTCAATTGCCAACAGCAAGCAGCGGGCAGCGGGCAGCGGGCAGAGACTGAATGTGCATAGTTAGTGATAAACTGCTTTGGCACGGAAATGGCCCTGGAAATAGAAATGATGTCGAGTGTGTGCTCGTGTGCATAAAAAGGCCAATTAGACGACAGATTCAGCTAGAGAGATACAACTACATTTGCAGACACACCCACACACACAGACACACACATACAGCTACAACATCACATCGTTACCGGAGGCACATGGCAAGTGACTGACAAATTTACGAGTGCCTTGAGCCTATGACTGCTTCAACTTTTGATATCTTCCACCCCCCTCGAGCCACCTCAGCAGACTGCCCGGAGAGGGTATCATGGCGTCGAGCAACGATTCGCAACTTATATTTTAGATACTTGATTTTTTTTTGTGCAACTTTAAATTAACTTTGCTGGCAGGGAAATGAAATAAGTTACATGCTTGTAGTATTCAAGTGGTTTGTCAGTCAAACACCCACACACACGCACACACACACACACACATACACATATAGATGCATAGCTTCTGATAGCTGCGCTTCGCGTAATCAAGAAGTTTTAAATGCATCATAAAAAACTTTTTCCATGTGCAATTTGAAAACTTGTTTTAGGCTTCATCCACATTTATGATGTACGAGCATATGCCACAATTTATGCTTCCTCTCCCCCGTCCCTTCGCCGTCCCTTCGCAGTCCCTTCCCCAACCCACCCCCACATCCTGCTCACACTTTTATTTATGACTGTGTATATGTTATGTTGTCTATCTTATGGCAACGATAGCGACTCGTGCTGGAGCTCAAGCTGAAGCACTTGAAGCTGTCAGGTGCAAGGCAAACGAAACTAGCAAATCGCCAGATACATTTGCTGCTTAAACAGCGGGAGATTCGCAACGAACTGTCGACAACAATAAAAATGGTGTAGAAAAATAAGCAAAAAAATGGGAGAATAAAAACCTGCTCGACTTTGTTATACTTGTATGTGGCTACAAAGTAATGATTACAGCAAATGTATTTATTCATTTAAACTACAAAATAAAATACAATAGCAAATGATATATATTAAGTACAATATTGTTAGCCTTTTAATATAAATAACTAATTAGTAGTATAATTTACATATTCAGCAGTAATACTTATAGTGTTAGGAGGATACATCTCAACAAATAAATAAATAAAAGTGTCACATTGCTAAGTCTGAGATCGTTTTTGTTAAGCTTGTAAAAAGACAACAAGTTCAGCAATAAATGTTGAGCTAATAAAAAGTTAAATATGATCGAAACTTAGGCAAATAGAAATTGACAAAAATGTTGCAAAATAAGTACGACAATATATGATAAAAAAAATAACAATAATCAATATTTATTATTATTATTTTATTTAAAACGAAATCAACAATTTGAAGTCAATATTTAAATGTTACAACTATTTATCGAAACACATGTTTTTCCAGTCGGAATCGTTTTTGATTAAAAGCACATTGCTTATGCTTGTTTAAGCTCTAAAGTGCATTGAATTGGTAAGCGCAGTTGTGGTCCACTATTGCTCTTTGCTCTGTGTGGACTGCCGGGTATTAGAAAGCGTAAAAATATTTATGAGTGCCTAAACAGGCGAGCGACTTTCAATAAAGCAAGTGCATAAATCTAGCTGCCACACCTGCCACACCTGCCTCACCTGTGTCTAGGAGCACAAGTCGCAGCTCAACGCATTTAGAGCCCACAAAACTTGGCTAATGTGTTTCGCTTGTTGTTGTTGTTGTTGTCGTGGCTGTTGTTGTTACGTGGCGGGCGTCAATCGTCAGACGTAGTCATGTCCTTGGTCCTTGAACTCGCTCGTTGATGCCAGCAGTACTTGAAATAGTCGTGTGTGCATTATACGTTATACATAATACATTATACGCCGCCAGACAGCGCCAAATCTCTGATGCTCGAAATAAAGAAACCAAAAGCGAAATGCTGCTACATAAATTACCAGTAAGTCGACTGGCTCATGTAACTTTTATTGACAGTTTCAGGCTTTACGAGAGTACATATAGATCAAATGACAAGATACTCATTCCATTCTGATGTCGCCTTATGCCAAAGTTCAGTTCTCTTTCTCATTTCAATGGGACCATTGATAAGATTTGTTGTCCCAAATTAAGTGCAGCTCCTGGGCGACCATAAAATTTCAATTATGCCAAAGTGCGAAAGACACACAAAAGCCAAAAGAGATGCACAATGAGTGTGTGTGTGTGAGAGAGAAAGCAAAGATAACTGAAATGCCATAAATACAATTAAGACTCGACTGCATCCTGCGGCATCCTGACATTTCAATTAAATTTGCAAAATCATTGCACGTACCCACGTTATGCTAAATATGCAATCAACTTGCAATGACACCAGCTTAAAGTGTGCGAGTCAGCTGGTAGAGATTTAAATGAAGTCATTTCATTTTATACATTTCTTTGTGTTTTATGTCAATTCGGGCAATTTAAAAACTTACTATACAATTCATGGTACATCATTTATTTTAGTATAGAGAAATATTTACTAAATATACTTAATTGACAGCTTATAAATATATTTATTAAATTGAATAAGAATCAGACAGTAATTTGTTAATTATTATCAAAATAACGCGTATTTGGTTAATCTATTCTGATTGTCGCACTAAAGTTTATATAGATTATAGTACCTTACAAAATGATATGGGGTTTTGGTAAAGCAGGGAATATTTGAATAGAATTTTATATACATATATAACTATTGAGATGAAACATGTAAGACAAATATTATATACAAGACAGAGTGCAGGCCACCGAGCTGGTGGATGGTGTGGTGAATAATCTGCTCATTCTGGACTCCCAGAATGAAGTGCTGATCGATTATGTCAGCCGTTTCGAGGGTTTTCTTGTCATTAGCGGCAATCAAACAAAGGAAGTGCTCCAGACCTTCTACGATATTGTGGGCATCTACTTAGATACAGAATTGAGACTCAGCTCATTGCCTTTTGCCTGCAACTCAATGGATTCGATCGTTGGAACGACAACACATATTGTCGAGAAATTTTGTCGATACAAAATTAAACAAAATATTTAGATAAAGATTCTCAATGATACTACAACATTACCATAGCAAGATAATATTTATCTTTATCTTTTTGTTATCGAACCTTCTGTATCTTTTCATATCTGTGTGGCGAAGTGAGTTTGATGAACAACTTAAATATATTGTCCAAACTTATATATTACTAGCAGCAAAATATAAAGACGTCGATAACATAAAATTATTTATTCAACTGAGAACTGCAATCTTATAAATCTGTTGACAGCGTGACCAACGAGAATGATGCGACAAATTATCCGACTGAATTTTTGAACTCACTTGATGTGGCAGGAACTCCACCGCATAATTTATAGCTGAAGGTTGGATCAATCATAACCATGTTGCTGAATTTGAATCACCCAAAACTTTGCAACGGCACACGGTTGTCCGTCAAAAAACTGATGACCAATTTTATTCATTAAGGGCAAATTTAAAGGAGAAGTTCTTAACCCTCGAATTCCGATAATTTCAACAGATCTCCCATTCCAATTCAAGAGGATTTTCTTTTGCGATGACAATTAATAAATCGCAAGGACAATCGTTAGAAGTCAGCGGGATTAACCGTAAATTTTCTTGTTTTTCGCACGGTCAACTGTGCGTTGCCTGTTCGCGTGTTGGCAAACCATCTTCAAAAAACATTGCATATCATATCGCTCTTTACTGATTTCCATTACAAATTTAAAATTAATATATATATGGATGTGTTTTAACTACAAAAAAAAAGTGACTAAATTTGGTATCCACCACCTATCCACCCACCACCTATCCACACCCACCACCTACCACCTACCACCCACCACCTAGCCACCACCTATCCACCACCTATCCACCATCTACCCTCCACCTACCCACCACCTATCCACCACCTATCCACCACCTATTCACCATCTACCCTCCACCTACCCACCACCTATCCACCACCTATCCACCACCTATCCACCATCTACCCACCACCACCTATCCACCACCACCTGTCCACCCACCAACCACCCACCCAACACCTACCCACCATCTATCCACCACCTACCCACCACCTACCCACCACCTACCCACCATCTATCCAACACCTACCCACCATCTATCCACCACCTACCCACCACCTACCCACCACCTACCCAACACCTACCCATCATCTATCCACCACCTATCCACCACCTACCCACCAACTATCCACCACCTATCCACCACCTACCCACCACCTACCCACCACCTATCCACCACCACCTGTCCACCCACCAACCACCTACCCACCACCTACCCACCACCTACCCACCACCTACCCACCACCTATCAACCACCTATCCACCACCTATCCATCACCAATCCACCATCTACCCACCACCTACCCACCACCTACCCACCATCTATCCACCACCAACCCACCATCTACCCACCACCTACCCACCACCACCTATCCACCTACCAACCACCCACCACCTACCCAACACATACCCACCATCTATCCACCACCTATCCACCACCTACCCACCACCTACCACCTTCCACCTACCACCCATCACCTACCCACCACCACCTATCCACTCAACACAGGTTGTGAAAAATCGAAAATATACCAGCTATTACCAGGGGCACATAAATGGGCAGCAAGTGCCGGGTAGAAAGTCAGTTTCACAAGGTGCACACATACACCCACATATCTGGGCAATTAGAACTGAGAACGTTAGAATCCACAAATGATCCGTTATACTTCTTATACACTTAAAAATGTTGCATTAAAAGAAATTTGCTAATTGGAAAAGAATCAGTAGTCTTAACTGTTTTTTTATTTATTAATTTTGTCCACTTAAAATATGGAATTATTTTATTGTTTGTACTTGTAATACCCAAGAGATAGAAAAAGCAGAAGTCAATGTGTCAATAGACTTTACTCAACACGGTGCACCTGCGTGTGCAACCTTACTCAAATGAAGGAGAGCAGTGCACGGGACTTACTTTTAGAATCCACACAACGAGTGAGTGTGTACGTTCTCTCTCATTTCTCTTGCATCGAAAACTAACTCTGTTTTCTCACTACTAATGGATGTGTGTGTTATCTTTTAAGCGAGCTTAAGCGCCTACTAAGCTTGGGTTTACATTGGGATTGCATGTGTGTGTTCCCTGTCAGCTGAGTACTCATTTCTGTGAGGAGTATAGATTCAAGAACAAAATTTGTTTTGTTAAATCGGTCGGATGGGCGGGTGGTCGTGGCTGCCTAGGTCCGCGCGTTAACAAGCCCGATCTTGGTGTCGCTGGGCCACTTGATCGTACTGCCGTTAGTACGTTAACGTCCAAGATAAAAATAAAAAAATAAAAATCAGCGAACGTAAATGCCTCTGCGTGAGCAAATCCACATAAAACCTCTTAAACTAAGCATAGCCTAAATAATATTTATTAAGAAAGAAAAAAGCAAAACAAATTGTTTTAATTTGTTGCATAAATTCAAAGGCAGTAAGGAACTTAAATAATAATTAAATTTACACTTAAAGATCATGCCATCCCACTCAACAATTCAGGTAGCTGCTGTTTCCCTAAAGAAAACATCGATACATTGGCATGGATTACCAGGCGAACATAAATCAGCAGAAGGTGGTTGACAGAAAGTCAGTTAAGCAAGACGAACATATACCCACACACTTCTGACCAATCAGAACTTAGCTTCTGTTGGGATCCACCGATGTTCCGTTATCTCGCTCTTAGAATCCACAACCTTCTGAAAAGCACCGTTAGATGTAGTAAGGGGAAATGGGCTGGCCAATGGCATCAAACCGCTCTCTGAGAGGATCACAGCTTTTGCAGCTGTTGTCACACTGTTAAATAACATAGATCCACTTGCTATTTAATTATGTGCGCCTGGTATTTCTGAAATCCCAAATGGCATTCGCTTGTTGACATTTCTCGACACCCTGCGAGTGGTAAAGGCGCAGAATAATTTGTAAACACTTAAAAATGCTGCATTATTAGAAATTTGCTAATTGGAAAAGAATCAGTAATCTTAACAGTTTTTTTATTTATTTATTTTGTCCACTTAAAATATGGAACTATTTTATTGTTTGTACTTGTAATACCCAAGAGATAGAAAAAGCAGAAGTCATTGTGCATAATCAGTGTCAATAGAATTGACTCAACACGGTGCACCTGCGTGTGCAGCCTTACTCAAATGAAGGAGAGCAGTGCACTGAATGCCGGCAGATTCTTTGCTGTTAACAGACCGTAAGCTTTAGAGAGCTTTCATACAGCGAGTTCATGTGTGCATGCGCTGACAACTAAACGGGACTTACTTTTAGAATCCACACAACGAGTGAGTGTGTGGGTTCTCTCTCATTTCTCTTGCATCTAAAACTAACTATGTTTCCTCACTACTAATGGATGTGTGTGTTATCTTTCAAGCGAGCAAGCCAATCAGAACTGAGAACGTTAGAATCCACAGATGATCCGTTATCCTTCTCTTAGGATCCACAACTTAATGGCAGGCAGGCACCGTTAGTTTTGGTGAGGGGAAATGCGCCAGCCAATGGAATCGAAGCACTCTCTGGGACAATTAGAGCTTTCTGAGCTGCTCTCCAAATGTTACTTAACATAAATCTACTTGCTATTTAATTATGTGCGCCTGGTATTTCTGAAATCCCAAATGGCATTCGCTTGTTGACATTTCTCGACATCCTGCGAGTGGTAAAGGCGCAGAATAATTTGTAAACACTTAAAAATGCTGCATTATTAGAAATTTGCTAATTGGAAAAGAATCAGTAATCTTAACAGTTTTTTTATTTGTTTATTTTGTCCACTTAAAATATGGAACTATTTTATTGTTTGTACTTGTAATACCCAAGAGATAGAAAAAGCAGAAGTCATTGTGCATAATCAGTGTCAATAGAGTTGACTCAACACGGTGCACCTGCGTGTGCAGCCTTACTCAAATGAAGGAGAGCAGTGCACTGAATGCCGGCAGATTCTTTGCTGTTAACAGACCGTGAGCTTTAGAGAGCTTTCATACAGCGAGTTCATGTGTGCATGCGCTGACAACTAAACGGGACTTACTTTTAGAATCCACACAACGAGTGAGTGTGTGGGTTCTCTCTCATTTCTCTTGCATCTAAAACTAACTATGTTTCCTCACTACTAATGGATGTGTGTGTTATCTTTCAAGCGAGCAAGCCAATCAGAACTGAGAACGTTAGAATCCACAGATGATCCGTTATCCTTCTCTTAGGATCCACAACTTAATGGCAGGCAGGCACCGTTAGTTTTGGTGAGGGGAAATGCGCCAGCCAATGGAATCGAATCACTCTCTGGGACAATTAGAGCTTTCTGAGCTGCTCTCCAAATGTTACTTAACATAAATCTACTTGCTATTTAATTATGTGCGCCTGGTATTTCTGAAATCCCAAATGGCATTCGCTTGTTGACATTTCTCGGCACCCTGCGAGTGGTAGGGGCGCAGAATAATTTGTAAACACTCAAAAATGTTGCTTTAATAGAAATTTGCTAATTGGAAAAGAATCAGTAATCTTAACAGTTTTTTTATTTATTTATTTTGTCCACTTAAAATATGGAACTATTTTATTGTTTGTACTTGTAATACCCAAGAGATAGAAAAAACAGAAGTCAATGTGCATAATCAGTGTCAATAGAATTGACTCAACACGGTACACCTGCGTGTGCAGCCTTACTCAAATGAAGGAGAGCAGTGCACTGAATGCCGGCAGATTCTTTGCTGTTAACAGACCGTAAGCTTTAGAGAGCTTTCATACAGCGAGTTCATGTGTGCATGCGCTGACAACTAAACGGGACTTACTTTTAGAATCCACACAACGAGTGAGTGTGTGGGTTCTCTCTCATTTCTCTTGCATCTAAAACTAACTATGTTTCCTCACTACTAATGGATGTGTGTGTTATCTTTCAAGCGAGCAAGCCAATCAGAACTGAGAACGTTAGAATCCACAGATGATCCGTTATCCTTCTCTTAGGATCCACAACTTAATGGCAGGCAGGCACCGTTAGTTTTGGTGAGGGGAAATGCGCCAGCCAATGGAATCGATGCACTCTCTGGGACAATTAGAGCTTTCTGAGCTGCTCTCCAAATGTTACTTAACATAAATCTACTTGCTATTTAATTATGTGCGCCTGGTATTTCTGAAATCCCAAATGGCATTCGCTTGTTGACATTTCTCGACATCCTGCGAGTGGTAAAGGCGCAGAATAATTTGTAAACACTTAAAAATGCTGCATTATTAGAAATTTGCTAATTGGAAAAGAATCAGTAATCTTAACAGTTTTTTTATTTATTTATTTTGTCCACTTAAAATATGGAACTATTTTATTGTTTGTACTTGTAATACCCAAGAGATAGAAAAAGCAGAAGTCATTGTGCATAATCAGTGTCAATAGAGTTGACTCAACACGGTGCACCTGCGTGTGCAGCCTTACTCAAATGAAGGAGAGCAGTGCACTGAATGCCGGCAGATTCTTTGCTGTTAACAGACTGTGAGCTTTAGAGAGCTTTCATACTGCGAGTTCATGTGTGCATGCGCTGACAGCTATACGGGACTTACTTTTAGAATCCACACAACGAGTGAGTGTGTGGGTTCTCTCTCATTTCTCTTGCATCTAAAACTAACTATGTTTCCTCACTACTAATGGATGTGTGTGTTATCTTTCAAGCGAGCAAGCCAATCAGAACTGAGAACGTTAGAATCCACAGATGATCCGTTATCCTTCTCTTAGGATCCACAACTTAATGGCAGGCAGGCACCGTTAGTTTTGGTGAGGGGAAATGCGCCAGCCAATGGAATCGAATCACTCTCTGGGACAATTAGAGCTTTCTGAGCTGCTCTCCAAATGTTACTTAACATAAATCTACTTGCTATTTAATTATGTGCGCCTGGTATTTCTGAAATCCCAAATGGCATTCGCTTGTTGACATTTCTCGACACCCTGCGAGTGGTAGGGGCGCAGAATAATTTGTAAACACTCAAAAATGTTGCTTTAATAGAAATTTGCTAATTGGAAAAGAATCAGTAATCTTAACAGTTTTTTTATTTATTTATTTTGTCCACTTAAAATATGGAACTATTTTATTGTTTGTACTTGTAATACCCAAGAGATAGAAAAAACAGAAGTCAATGTGCATAATCAGTGTCAATAGAGTTGACTCAACACGGTGCACCTGCGTGTGCAGCCTTACTCAAATGAAGGAGAGCAGTGCACTGAATGCCGGCAGATTCTTTGCTGTTAACAGACTGTGAGCTTTAGAGAGCTTTCATACTGCGAGTTCATGTGTGCATGCGCTGACAGCTATACGGGACTTACTTTTAGAATCCACACAACGAGTGAGTGTGTGGGTTCTCTCTCATTTCTCTTGCATCTAAAACTAACTATGTTTCCTCACTACTAATGGATGTGTGTGTTATCTTTCAAGCGAGCAAGCCAATCAGAACTGAGAACGTTAGAATCCACAGATGATCCGTTATCCTTCTCTTAGGATCCACAACTTAATGGCAGGCAGGCACCGTTAGTTTTGGTGAGGGGAAATGCGCCAGCCAATGGAATCGAAGCACTCTCTGGGACAATTAGAGCTTTCTGAGCTGCTCTCCAAATGTTACTTAACATAAATCTACTTGCTATTTAATTATGTGCGCCTGGTATTTCTGAAATCCCAAATGGCATTCGCTTGTTGACATTTCTCGACATCCTGCGAGTGGTAAAGGCGCAGAATAATTTGTAAACACTTAAAAATGCTGCATTATTAGAAATTTGCTAATTGGAAAAGAATCAGTAATCTTAACAGTTTTTTTATTTATTTATTTTGTCCACTTAAAATATGGAACTATTTTATTGTTTGTACTTGTAATACCCAAGAGATAGAAAAAGCAGAAGTCAATGTGCATAATCAGTGTCAATAGAATTGACTCAACACGGTGCACCTGCGTGTGCAGCCTTACTCAAATGAAGGAGAGCAGTGCACTGAATGCCGGCAGATTCTTTGCTGTTAACAGACCGTAAGCTTTAGAGAGCTTTCATACAGCGAGTTCATGTGTGCATGCGCTGACAGCTATACGGGACTTACTTTTAGAATCCACACAACGAGTGAGTGTGTGGGTTCTCTCTCATTTCTCTTGCATCTAAAACTAACTATGTTTCCTCACTACTAATGGATGTGTGTGTTATCTTTCAAGCGAGCAAGCCAATCAGAACTGAGAACGTTAGAATCCACAGATGATCCGTTATCCTTCTCTTAGGATCCACAACTTAATGGCAGGCAGGCACCGTTAGTTTTGGTGAGGGGAAATGCGCCAGCCAATGGAATCGAAGCACTCTCTGGGACAATTAGAGCTTTCTGAGCTGCTCTCCAAATGTTACTTAACATAAATCTACTTGCTATTTAATTATGTGCGCCTGGTATTTCTGAAATCCCAAATGGCATTCGCTTGTTGACATTTCTCGACATCCTGCGAGTGGTAAAGGCGCAGAATAATTTGTAAACACTTAAAAATGCTGCATTATTAGAAATTTGCTAATTGGAAAAGAATCAGTAATCTTAACAGTTTTTTTATTTATTTATTTTGTCCACTTAAAATATGGAACTATTTTATTGTTTGTACTTGTAATACCCAAGAGATAGAAAAAGCAGAAGTCATTGTGCATAATCAGTGTCAATAGAATTGACTCCACACGGTGCACCTGCGTGTGCAGCCTTACTCAAATGAAGGAGAGCAGTGCACTGAATGCCGGCAGATTCTTTGCTGTTAACAGACCGTGAGCTTTAGAGAGCTTTCATACAGCGAGTTCATGTGTGCATGCGCTGACAACTAAACGGGACTTACTTTTAGAATCCACACAACGAGTGAGTGTGTGGGTTCTCTCTCATTTCTCTTGCATCTAAAACTAACTATGTTTCCTCACTACTAATGGATGTGTGTGTTATCTTTCAAGCGAGCAAGCCAATCAGAACTGAGAACGTTAGAATCCACAGATGATCCGTTATCCTTCTCTTAGGATCCACAACTTAATGGCAGGCAGGCACCGTTAGTTTTGGTGAGGGGAAATGCGCCAGCCAATGGAATCGAATCACTCTCTGGGACAATTAGAGCTTTCTGAGCTGCTCTCCAAATGTTACTTAACATAAATCTACTTGCTATTTAATTATGTGCGCCTGGTATTTCTGAAATCCCAAATGGCATTCGCTTGTTGACATTTCTCGACACCCTGCGAGTGGTAGGGGCGCAGAATAATTTGTAAACACTCAAAAATGTTGCTTTAATAGAAATTTGCTAATTGGAAAAGAATCAGTAATCTTAACAGTTTTTTTTATTATTTATTTTGTCCACTTAAAATATGGAACTATTTTATTGTTTGTAGTTGTAATACCCAAGAGATAGAAAAAGCAGAAGTCAATGTGCATAATCAGTGTCAATAGAGTTGACTCAACACGGTGCACCTGCGTGTGCAGCCTTACTCAAATGAAGGAGAGCAGTGCACTGAATGCCGGCAGATTCTTTGCTGTTAACAGACTGTGAGCTTTAGAGAGCTTTCATACTGCGAGTTCATGTGTGCATGCGCTGACAGCTATACGGGACTTACTTTTAGAATCCACACAACGAGTGAGTGTGTGGGTTCTCTCTCATTTCTCTTGCATCTAAAACTAACTATGTTTCCTCACTACTAATGGATGTGTGTGTTATCTTTCAAGCGAGCAAGCCAATCAGAACTGAGAACGTTAGAATCCACAGATGATCCGTTATCCTTCTCTTAGGATCCACAACTTAATGGCAGGCAGGCACCGTTAGTTTTGGTGAGGGGAAATGCGCCAGCCAATGGAATCGAATCACTCTCTGGGACAATTAGAGCTTTCTGAGCTGCTCTCCAAATGTTACTTAACATAAATCTACTTGCTATTTAATTATGTGCGCCTGGTATTTCTGAAATCCCAAATGGCATTCGCTTGTTGACATTTCTCGACACCCTGCGAGTGGTAGGGGCGCAGAATAATTTGTAAACACTTAAAAATGTTGCTTTAATAGAAATTTGCTAATTGGAAAATAATCAGTAATCTTAACAGTTTTTTTATTTATTTATTTTGTCCACTTAAAATATGGAACTATTTTATTGTTTGTACTTGTAATACCCAAGAGATAGAAAAAGCAGAAGTCATTGTGCATAATCAGTGTCAATAGAATTGACTCCACACGGTGCACCTGCGTGTGCAGCCTTACTCAAATGAAGGAGAGCAGTGCACTGAATGCCGGCAGATTCTTTGCTGTTAACAGACCGTGAGCTTTAGAGAGCTTTCATACAGCGAGTTCATGTGTGCATGCGCTGACAACTAAACGGGACTTACTTTTAGAATCCACACAACGAGTGAGTGTGTGGGTTCTCTCTCATTTCTCTTGCATCTAAAACTAACTATGTTTCCTCACTACCAATGGATGTGTGTGTTATCTTTCAAGCGAGCAAGCCAATCAGAACTGAGAACGTTAGAATCCACAGATGATCCGTTATCCTTCTCTTAGGATCCACAACTTAATGGCAGGCAGGCACCGTTAGTTTTGGTGAGGGGAAATGCGCCAGCCAATGGAATCGAAGCACTCTCTGGGACAATTAGAGCTTTCTGAGCTGCTCTCCAAATGTTACTTAACATAAATCTACTTGCTATTTAATTATGTGCGCCTGGTATTTCTGAAATCCCAAATGGCATTCGCTTGTTGACATTTCTCGACACCCTGCGAGTGGTAGGGGCGCAGAATAATTTGTAAACACTTAAAAATGTTGCTTTAATAGAAATTTGCTAATTGGAAAAGAATCAGTAATCTTAACAGTTTTTTTTTTATTTATTTTGTCCACTTAAAATATGGAACTATTTTATTGTTTGTAGTTGTAATACCCAAGAGATAGAAAAAGCAGAAGTCAATGTGCATAATCAGTGTCAATAGAGTTGACTCAACACGGTGCACCTGCGTGTGCAGCCTTACTCAAATGAAGGAGAGCAGTGCACTGAATGCCGGCAGATTCTTTGCTGTTAACAGACTGTGAGCTTTAGAGAGCTTTCATACTGCGAGTTCATGTGTGCATGCGCTGACAGCTATACGGGACTTACTTTTAGAATCCACACAACGAGTGAGTGTGTGGGTTCTCTCTCATTTCTCTTGCATCTAAAACTAACTATGTTTCCTCACTACTAATGGATGTGTGTGTTATCTTTCAAGCGAGCAAGCCAATCAGAACTGAGAACGTTAGAATCCACAGATGATCCGTTATCCTTCTCTTAGGATCCACAACTTAATGGCAGGCAGGCACCGTTAGTTTTGGTGAGGGGAAATGCGCCAGCCAATGGAATCGAAGCACTCTCTGGGACAATTAGAGCTTTCTGAGCTGCTCTCCAAATGTTACTTAACATAAATCTACTTGCTATTTAATTATGTGCGCCTGGTATTTCTGAAATCCCAAATGGCATTCGCTTGTTGACATTTCTCGACACCCTGCGAGTGGTAGGGGCGCAGAATAATTTGTAAACACTTAAAAATGTTGCTTTAATAGAAATTTGCTAATTGGAAAATAATCAGTAATCTTAACAGTTTTTTTATTTATTTATTTTGTCCACTTAAAATATGGAACTATTTTATTGTTTGTACTTGTAATACCCAAGAGATAGAAAAAGCAGAAGTCATTGTGCATAATCAGTGTCAATAGAATTGACTCCACACGGTGCACCTGCGTGTGCAGCCTTACTCAAATGAAGGAGAGCAGTGCACTGAATGCCGGCAGATTCTTTGCTGTTAACAGACCGTGAGCTTTAGAGAGCTTTCATACAGCGAGTTCATGTGTGCATGCGCTGACAACTAAACGGGACTTACTTTTAGAATCCACACAACGAGTGAGTGTGTGGGTTCTCTCTCATTTCTCTTGCATCTAAAACTAACTATGTTTCCTCACTACTAATGGATGTGTGTGTTATCTTTCAAGCGAGCAAGCCAATCAGAACTGAGAACGTTAGAATCCACAGATGATCCGTTATCTTTCTCTTAGGATCCACAACTTAATGGCAGGCAGGCACCGTTAGTTTTGGTGAGGGGAAATGCGCCAGCCAATGGAATCGAATCACTCTCTGGGACAATTAGAGCTTTCTGAGCTGCTCTCCAAATGTTACTTAACATAAATCTACTTGCTATTTAATTATGTGCGCCTGGTATTTCTGAAATCCCAAATGGCATTCGCTTGTTGACATTTCTCGACACCCTGCGAGTGGTAGGGGCGCAGAATAATTTGTAAACACTTAAAAATGTTGCTTTAATAGAAATTTGCTAATTGGAAAATAATCAGTAATCTTAACAGTTTTTTTATTTATTTATTTTGTCCACTTAAAATATGGAATTAGTTTATTGTTTGTAGTTGTAATACCCAAGAGATAGAAAAAGCAGAAGTCAATGTGCATAATCAGTGTCAATAGAATTGACTCAACACGGTGCACCTGTGTGTGCAGCCTTACTCAAATGAAGGAGAGCAGTGCACTGAATGCCGGCAGATTCTTTGCTGTTAACAGACCGTGAGCTTTAGAGAGCTTTCATACAGCGAGTTCATGTGTGCATGCGCTGACAGCTAAACGGGACTTACTTTTAGGATCCACACAACGGGTGAGTGTGTGCGTTCTCTCTCATTTCTCTTGCATCTAAAACTAACTGTGTTTCCTCACTACTATTGGATGTGTTTGTTATCTTTCAAGCGAGCTTAAGCGCCTGCTAAGCTTGGGTCCACCACCTATCCACCACCTACCTATAACCTACCCACCACCTATCCACCACCTACCCACCACCTATCCACCACCTATCCACCACCTACCCACCACCTACCTATCTACCTATCCACCACCTATCCACCACCTATCCACCACCTACCCACCATCTACCCACCACCTACCTGCCACCTACCACCCACCACCTAGCCACCACCTATGTGGTGTGGTTATTATTTATGTATTTTCAGTAGTGTTTAAAATTTAGCAAATTGATACTATCTCATATATGTATGTACATACATTCATATGTATGTACATATGTATGAAAAAATATATATGTGAACTTGCTTAAACACTGCTGAAAATGAATAAAAATATAAATGTAAATAAAAATCAAAATACTCCTTTTATATATGCCTATATTAACTTGTAATAAAAAATGCTGAAATTTAAATATAATATGTCTATACGAATTATTTAAACATAATAACATAATGAAAATTCGATCAACAGGTACAGTCTCTGCATGCAATCAAAAGTAACAAGTAAGAAAGCTACAGTCGAGTTTGCTCGACTGTGAAATACCCGCCACCCAATTTTACCATCCAAATATTATATTTTCCAAAATATACTGAAAATATACTTAAAAATATACTACAAAATACCAAAATAATATATCAACATTTTCTTTGTTCGAAATTATTAGCTTGGCGGCACTTTAGTTTATTGAACACCATTATTATGTCGCGGAGTGTCATAGCATCTAACTAGGCAGCACTAGCAGTTGCACGTGGTAACGCCTTATAAAAGTAATATCTTAATAACTTCTACCCTTCTACCCTTTGGGTAGGCGGGTATAAACAGCAACATCAACGCAAAGACGACAAAATCAATTGAAACAAACGAGCGGAACAGAAGAGAACAACAACAAGGTCACAGGCAGAAACCAACAATTCAATTCGTGATGCACGCACCGCACCGTTGATGACCTAGACTAGAATTCCTTAGTTATTAGTGATAGAGCAATATATGGAAATGAAGAAGAGTATTCACTTTTCCCTATCCAAGCAAAACACTTCTGAAATGAAACTCAGTTTGAAATCTGAAAAATTAAAATTGAAGCAATCGGGCAAGCAGCAACTGCATACACATTATGTTTCTTCATATGTACGTGCACTAAACACACATACACACAAATCAAAACAGCGTAGTTCTTCGACTGAATTGATGCTCGAGTTCTTTTTGTTCACTTCTTTGTGCGAGAGCGCTACGTCTCTGCCTCAGGGGCTTTCAAAATTCAAAACACGACGGCTAGCTCGAGTTCTCGAGAGAGAGCCGAACGCGAGAGAGCTCTGCGCCTCTGCCCGGCCTCTGCCACGGGGGCTATAAAAATCAAAAACGAAAATAGACCGTGTTTTTTGGATATGCGGGCTCTATTATGTTCATTGCTTAGTGATACTATATACTATATTCTGCTCCTCCTCCTCCTCCGGGAATCATTTTAAAATATACTAAAAAATACCAAAGAGGTAACGTTTCAAAGTAATATGAATAAAAAAAGAGTTGTAAAATATTGAAAGTCTTAACTGATAAACGTGCTATTTCAGATTAAGCTATTATATAAAGTTATGTACATATATTGGCACAAGAAGTCGCATTAACGACACAACAACAAGTGAAGCCCACTTCTCTGTGCTTGTGTACAAAGAGTGTGCGTGTATGTATGTGTGTGTGTGTGTATGTGTCTGTGGCTCTGTTGTGAAGTGAGCTTAGCGTTGTCAATTACACATATCCGCCTCTTAAGGCCCCAAAGTCTGAGTGAACCGAGTGAGTGCCTGGGGCAGAAGTGATTCCCAGAGGCGGCTGCATCTTTTGTTATTACACTTTGATGGGCGGCTGTCAGAATTTGAGCACATAATTAAATTAGACTGCACTTATCAGAGCTCCCTCTCACTGTCTTCGTTGGTGTCTTGGATATGGATGTCAAATGCAGTGCTCTCCATGATGGCACTTGCCGCCTTGTTTCGCTTTTAAAATATGCTCGAGCACGGACGAGGACCAGTCGAGCACCGTTGCCGTTGCCCATGGCAATTGACCCACTTCTCCATGGCGTCTGACAGCTTCAATTGTTTGGCATTGGCGCCACTTTCACTTACCTAATTAAGCGCCAGCCAGCCAGCCAGCCAGTCGACCAGTCTACCTCCAGCACAAATAAATGAAAAATTAATTCGTTTGCAGCATCCGCTTGCCGTTTGCCACTTGCCACTTGCTGCATGCCCCTCTTTTCGCATCCGGCGGCATGCAAAATACAAAATGCAATGATGTCATTTAAGCCAATTTCAAGTTGGCCTGGCTTAAACTGCGCCACACTCTCGCTCGTTAGTGGTAATTAAATTCCAGCATGATAAATGCAAGTGATGCATGCCTCAGGCATAGCATTTAATTGCCCGGCAACAAACGAGCATAAAAATATGATAGCTATGAGAAATTTGCTTTTAATCTGCAACTCTGATTATGCGCTGGGCCATTATTCGTTTGGCCAAACAAAGAATTTCCATTAATGCAAACTGCAATAAATGCACAAAGAGATTCTCTTTAAACTTCTAGATAACATATATAGTTAATTGAAAAGGGTTAACTTCCAAGTTGGAGTTATTTATGGGCCCAAGAGCATGATTAGCTACTTGATGGCTAGTGCCAAAGTTGAGCACCAAATAGTGAGCTGCATAAGTTTTACGATCCAATCAAGCGTGGACATAAAAAATAAACGCTGTCCCAGCGAAAAGCGGAGTCATAGCCAGCCCCTGGGAAAGCGGAAAAGCGAAAACCAAAACTCTTAAATTCTAACTACAAACACACACAATTCGGTCAGCACATAAAAGCGAAAAAGAAGTTGCTAAGCAAGCAGCTGTCGAGTGCCATAGACTTTGAAATACACGTCAAATATATAGCTTTACAGTTGAGAAAATAAAGAAATTTTATTTGTTTAAGAAATAAAACAAATTGCTAAATATAACATATAAGGTTGAACTGCATTTTTTTTTCAACTTATATTTATTTTTAATTTTGCTGTTATATATTTACCACTTAAATTAATTTTATATAGAAGTCAAATAATAAGTATAAAGGTTGAAACTAATTTTATTTAAGTTCAACAATAACTATTTACAATAGTTCAACAACTTCTGGATCGATCAGTTGAATTGTAACTTTAAGTTTCAATTTGGACTTGCGTTTCTCTATTTTATTACTTATTCTAATTTATTATTATTTTTATTTATATTTTTATAATAGAAGCATTATTTATTTTCCTAATTAAAAGTTTTGCTTTTTTTCAATAAAAGAAATACATTAAAAATGCAACAAAGCCACAATGAATTCAAATAATGACATTTTACTTGATTAATTTTTAATTATTATAATTACATAAAGATTTACAGCCAGATGGGCTTAAACTCAGCTCTTATTGCTGATTTCGAATATATCTCCTTAAGTCTATTACATACCGTGCCATTAATTTGTTATACCCTCTAAAGCAACCGGATGTTAAAGCAGAAAAACAGTGCAATAAAATTTAGAGCAAAAGCATGGAATAAGCAGAACATAAAGCAGATGACTGTCACTCCCACTGGTCTCAATGAATTACGCTGGCTGCTGGCTGCTGTCTGCCATGTCCTGTATCCTGTTGCCTGTCGCCTTTCGCCGGCTAATGGTCAACATCATCGTCATTGTCTCCGTCCAAGTGCGAGTGCTCTGGCTCCCTCTGTGGTGGCGCCACAGGCTGACAGCCACTTGAAAGGGTGTGAAATCCATGGCCAAGCAACCAACAAACACCCACACATACTTCACATACACGCACACGCACACGCACGTACATGGCTAACGGAAAACAGAGACATAACATAAGCGTCTTATTAGATTTTCGTGTGTATTTTGGGTGTAAGCATAAGTGCAAAGCGAGTACTGGTACTTCGTCTTCCACCTAAGGACGACAACTTCATTAGGGTCCAAGCACAAGCATACTGCCCCTCCCCCTCACACACACACGCGCAGAGAGCTTATTGTTTGGGCCTACGCTAATCTTTAGGTTCGTTTTTGGCAGCTGCTAAACTCAACTGTGAAGTACATTAATTTCGAGCTTAGCAGGCCAAAGGCAATAAATCTTCTTGCTGATGCAAAGGACATGCGCAGTGTGCCAAGGATTGACAGCTGGATTGCCATTTCCCACGCAAAGGCAGAACAAGCCCACACATTTATGGCCAGTTGGTTCAACAAATTGAGTCTCAATCAATGCAACATGCAACATGCAACAATGCCACGGTAGAGTAGCAAAATTAATTAGTGCAACAGCAATAGCAACAGCGTCACAAAAACAATGGCAGCCATTTCAATCCATGCAACAGTCGACTCTACTCGTAAAAGGTCAGAAAAAGTGGTGCAACAATTGAACCAAAAACAAATCAAATTACACTACGAAGCGACTGCAATTGAATGGAGCACTCTCACACAGCAAGTGAGAGTTTTCCGAAAGGAAAACAAGTGAAAAGCTGACTGGCAAGCTGGCAAACGGGCAGAAAGCCAGACAGACAGACTCGAACAACATTTGCAAATGAAACTGAATTCTCATTGTGTGCCCCAAATGTGAAGGCGTCAATGCCAATTGTTGGTCAGTGGCGCCCGAGACGGAGATAAGGGACTGAAAATGTTGATGTTGTCCCAAGCAAATTGCCTGCCATGTGAAAAATTGCAATAAGAAGCGATGCCAGAGTGTGAATGGCAATGACAATGGCATGCTCTGCAATTAAGCAAACTTCTTACTATACCACGTCATTTAAGGGATATTTCAAGTCTATCGAGTGCAGTGCAATTTAAATTTACAATCGAGTCATCAGTAAACGCTTGCCAAACTGATGGTTTTCAAAACTAATTTAATTAAACAGCAACTCTGCGTATACGTAATATTGTTGCTCATACGCTTAGCTGTCTGAGAAAACTGTTATTAAAGCAGCAATACTTTTTAGAGGTAAATGCGTTTACTTATGTGGCACACAGTCGTTGCTAAATCTCTCACATTTAGTTTAAAATATTTGCCCTTTGTCTGTGCTTGTCTATGCGTGTCTGCGTCTCTGTGTTGGGTTGTCAGTATTTACATTACACATACACCGCAAAGCCGTCAAAGGATTCCAAATTTCATGATGCATCAAGAGCAGCAAATGCACTTGGCAAGCAATGTCAGCTATTTCACAAATGAACCCAGGCGTAATTACCAGTACACGAGTATTTTATTCGAACTGTATATATTGTAAATATTTAATTTGTGGTAGAGAGTGCTTAAATTACTAGGTTAACATTTAAATTTATTGCAGTCTTAATGTTGCTAGGGCAAATTAAATATATAATTTGTTTGTTTTTTGCTCTTTGCCTTGTGACAATTTTATGTATAAATAGAATTTGATAATTTCCCTTTTCCATATTTCCATTTTAATTCAACAATTTTTGGCATTTTGCGCCATCAAAGTGTAGTAGTTAATTAAATTGTGTCAATGAGTGTAAATTTACATTTTTGCTAAAACCATATGCATTATATTTATATATTATATTTAGGCTGCTATCAACACCCTTTAAACATATAAATTTGCATACTCCAAAAATAGAAGTGCATATAAATAATATACATATTAGTAAAATTGGCTAATTTAAATGATAAGTAAAATGTACTGCATTAAAGGCATATTTAAACATTAAACAATCAAACTAATGTACATTAAATTGTCTAATATTTGAAGCAACCGTTCAATATTTAAAAAACAGTTTACAGTTCTCACTTTTTTAGACAACTTTTGAATTACTTTGGTGACTTGCAACTAACACAACTTTTGAACTCATTTACTGACTTGCAACAAAGCGCCATTAAGCATTCTCATATGCCTTAACTAAACGCTAATGTAGACTAAAAGCATTCTTAATTCTTAATCAATTATGTCAATTAAATATGCATATTTATGGCAAAGCAATAAATTCTGGTTTGTTTTGAGTTAAAGATGCGCTATCAATGGCCATTCATTAAGGCCAACTCCATTTAATGCGTCTTTCTCTTTCTATTTGGCTCTTATCATTTTGATCAAATGAATGTATTAAATTGCTCGTCTTACCACACACTCACACCAACACACACACACACACACACACAGCAGCTACACATGTATTTGGGCATATGGCCTATTGTTTAGTTCTGGCATTGCGAGCACATTGAAGTAGGAAACGAGCTCGTTTTGCGGCACGTTTTGCCATTAGACGAAATAATTTTCTTTAAATTTGATATTTAATTGAGCGCAGTAAATAAACAAATAAGCCAACGACTTGCTGGTCGACAGCTAAATACCCTTTCAACTCATAGATTTCTCTCCACATAGCTTTAGCGTGTACTAAAATAATGTTACCCTGTCTGAAGTTCATTTGGCATTCCTTCAAGGCTGCTCCCGTGCCTAACTGGGCGATGACGACTTCTAAATGTGCTTTTGGGCCATGCCACAAGCATTTTCAAAGTCAATTAAATAAAGTCTTTATGTGTGTGTGCTTTGTTGCATTAACAAGAGAAAAATTACACATACGCACTGTATGCCATGAAGAGCCATAATGCAAACAGTGCTGGGAGTCTGTGACAAGGTCACTTTGGCTTAATGGATATGCTTCTTCCCCACTTCCGACAGCAGCCAAATGCATTATCGTAAATGGCAATTTAATGTGCTATTATTAGACAAAATGCATGACAAGTGATTCAATTAGCTCAAGTCGAACAACAGTGCGTGCAATCAGCTGCCATTAAAGTCAATTGCAGGATAACGAACGCGCTTTTAATGGCTTTCCATTGTGTGTGTTCGATATGCATTTGCATGTGCCTCCAGCCAACAGTTATTTGTGCTGCATGTGATCATTTCTCTGACGCATTTCAGTCTTATCCCGACTGTCTGTCCAGTCGTTGGTTTGACCCATTTTCCTGCCAACTGCCAACTGGCAACTGGCACAATTTAATATTAAAATTTTCATAAATATTCAGCACGTTTCGGCGCACAGCTTGAGCATGAGTGAGTGTGTGTGTGTGTGATGGGTGTGTGTGTGAGAGACGTGCAAGTTTAGTTCGCGTTTTTATTTTTCAATTTGATTTTTTTGCTACTTTGTGTTGAAGCTTAACTCAAAACTACCGGAAATTGAGGACTCGCATATTAATTAACAATTTCATTAGAGCGCACATCGAATTGGTCGTCAAATTGCGTTTTAATTAAATTGTGCATAATTATTTGTTAAGTGCGCGCAACACACACGTAATCAGCTTTCAATGTAATTAATGAGTTTTTAGTTGAAAATAAATTTGCCCGTAATAATGAGGGGAGTTCTGGGAGACTGGCATTTTCAAAAATGTCAGAACACAAACACACACATACACGCACACACATGACAGCTGGCAACAGAGCTCATTAAATGCTTTACATGAGATCTCCTTTCTGCCACCCCCTCCACCCTCTTCCCACACTTGCAGGCTTCGCCCTTCACATGTAATTCAATGCTCTGTCTCCGCTCAAAAGTCAAGAGCGGCAAACAGTTTGCCATGAAAGTCTTTAATTTATGTAAATTTTGCGTGCTTGTATGTGTGCGTGTTGGAGCGTGCAAGTGAGAGGGTGTGCGTGTGTACTTATATGCCTGCGAGCCTCATCAATTTTCCATTGACACAAAGAAATTTTCACATTTACGTACATTTCCTTGGCAAATGCTACAAATGAAAATCAGCTCAACATTTTCACCAAATAATGGGAAAACTCTATTAAATACTATACACTGGCAACATCTTTCCATTCAAACTTGCGCTTCTTTATTGTGGCAAACAAACCGAGCGTAACGAAAACCAATCAAACCACATTCAATGAAAATAATAGCAAAATTCTACAGCAAAAATGCAGCTATAGAAGGATGTGAAAAGGATATTGAACTACTGCTTTGTTTGTGTGAATTCGGATTCTAGACAAACAAGAATGATAATTGCAAATCGGACTGAAAAATATTTAAACAGAAAATTAATTAGAACACAACAATTATTTGCATAAAAATCATTGTGCAATTTAATGAAAGAATGCTCGTATTATTGAAAATGATCAAGCATAACTAAACTTAATTAGTCTATTTGTTAGCAAAACTTTAAGCAACTTATTAGAAAATTGTACTCGAAATTTATTACAGAAATCTTTATAAAATTACAGCACAGTCAGAATAATTGAATACTTCTTTGGAAAACATATTTGAAATTGAATCAAGAGGAACATTTTCAAATTGTGTCAATTAAAAGGTGCATAGGATAATCATAAAGTGTTTCTTAATTTTATTAATTGAAAATAATATTTATTATAGATGGCTGTTTATTTTCTATAAATGCATAATTGCTGAAGACTAAAACACAATGTATAGTACTTAATTGACATGCATAAATGTTTAAATATTCTAGGCATAAATTAGTGGTTTAACTTGTTAATTTGTTAGACATTAATTATTTAAATAAGATAAACATACATGTGTAATTAAACTTGCATATTTAATCAACTCCAACTTCAAGAGGTATTAGTGCCGTCTAAAGCATCTCTTCTAGCTTGGAAGTTGGCTTTTATCCTAAGTCTCCAGCAGCTACAGCTCTAATTAGAAATTAAGTTGATTTTGCGTTCACTTTGGCCCTCTGAAGAGCCTCACAAATCCCTTTGGATGAGGCGCAATGGCAAGTCAGCGTGTAAAACGCTGTCTGGGATTAAGCGTAACTTTTGAGTGGTATTAAAAAACAGAACGAATGAAAAGTATCACACACACACACACGCACACACACACACACACACACATGGAAACAACAAATGTTCATCAATATTCAATGTATGTCAAAGCATGTCGCTGGCTTTTGTTTATGCCAGAGCTTAGGCCTGAAACTAGCCATGATTAATGAACTAGATAAATGACATGGGACTGTGAGTGAGACAGCAATAGGTTGAGAGTGAGATGGCAACAGCGTGGGATATCGAATTAAAAGCTCACTCTTATCTTATCATACTCGTTCGTAGCATTTGAATGCACACCTTTCTGAAACAAAACTGTCATGACTAACCACATGAATGAATGCCAGTGCGAGTGCGAGTGCGAGTGCGATGAGTGGAAGTGAATACGAATAGAAGCATATGCTGGACATATGTGGGATAAGACTGATGAATTGTTTGTGAGATACAGCTTAGAATTAGGGTGGTCAACATATGGGATAACTTGGAGCAGAGTCCAAGCTAAGCATTTATAACATAGCTGAAATGGTAATCAAATTATTTAGATAGTTTCGCTCTCTCTCTCTCTCTCTTCTTCAACTGTAATTGATATATACCTTTATTAAAAATAATTATTATTAAATATTAATAGTTTGTTTTATTGTGAATACTAAAATTATTGCTAGATATTACAATTAATTTTTCAATAAATTGTCTAGCTTATACATAATTTAAATACTTAAATCAAGCATCTAATAACTCTTTTCTTTATACGAGTATAAGTTGAAAAAAATAACTGAAATGTAGTATTTATTTATTGAAAGAGAATGTAATATTTATTTTTGTATTTCCTAGTTTAATTATTAATTTAGTTGGCGAGAGATGAGATTATTAAAATAAATTGAATTAAATTAAAAATTAAAACAATCTACATACAAATTGAAGAAGATTTAGAAATAAACAATTTAAGAAATTTAAGTTAAAAATAAATATTATTTATTAAATAAATATAAATAAATAAAAAGGAAAGAAATAAAATTATAAATTTTAATAACCGTAAAATGCAAGCCTTTTGCTTTCTATTAGTTATTTCTATTAGTAATACTATGTGCTCTCTTTCTCTCTCTCTCTCTCTCTCTCTCTCTCTCTCTCTCTCTCTCTGTATTGGGGAATAACACAAAGTAATAATTTTCAGATGAATACAAGATTAATTAGGCAACGTTTTAAATTCGCTCTCCTTCCTGCCAGTTGCGATAGTTTCGATAGTTTTAAGCTTTCGCCCATCTCTAGCTGGAGCAAAGACCGCGAGCTTTTTGGTGCTTGCGATAAGATATGAAGTGATAAGAAGTGTCGCAGCAAAGAAAAAATTCAACAGCGATTTGTCAGCAATTGTGCAGTGTGGTAGCCAATACGTTTGGAACAAGAACTCCCCGACTCCATGACGATGACGAGACTGAACTTTGCCCCCAAATTGGGGCTACTACTGCTGCTGTTGATGCTGCTGGCAGATGGCAATCGAGGCGAGCAAATCGATGCCAATGATGAGGATGTGGATCGCTTTTGTTATCCAACCAAGTATCGCAATACACGACAGTCGTGTGAGTGCAGCAATGTGAGTGCCGCACCGTGGGGCATGCGTGCGTTGCACATTGATTGCAGCTACAAGGACTTCAAGACAGAGGATCTAACGGCACTGCTGCCACTGTATGTGGACACACTGGATCTGTCGTGGAATGCCCTGAATCGTGCGCCAGTCTTCACCAGCGACAGTCTGCGTCTGCTCAATCTGATGCACAACAATATTAGCTCCATTTCGGCCAATAATTTTGGCCATTTGATAAGTCTACGTGAGCTGTATTTGAGCTGGAACAGCATACAGCAGCTGGACGCCCAAGCCTTTGCCAGTTTGCCGCATCTGACGGTGCTCAGTCTGGAGCACAACAATCTGCATACGTTGCCAGCACAGCTCTTTGCCCCACTGCTGGTGCTGGCCACGCTGGAGTTGTCGTGGAACAGGCAACTTAATCAGAGCATTAGCCACGATGTCTACAGCAGCTTTGGCATCAATCAGAAGTTGCACAAACTGCGACTGGATGCCTGCAATCTGCAGGAGCTGCAATTGCCCAGGTCGGCACCATTGAATGAGCTCTCGCTGCGTCGCAATCTCTTCCAGCGTGTGCCCAGCTATTTGCCCACAGCACTGCGCAGCCTCGACATCAGTGAGAATCAATTGCAGCAATTGCAGCCCGAGGACACCAGACATCTGGGCGAGATTCGTCAGCTCTTTGTGGAAGATATGCCACAACTACGCAGCATCGACTCCCATTCGCTGGCTGCGCTGCACTCGCTGGAATTCATGAGTGTCCAGAACACCCGCAGTCTCAATCACATCGCTGGCGATGCCTTTGTGTCCGAGTCGGGCAACCAGACGCTGCCACCGCTGAAGTCCATGATTTTTCGTGGCACTTTGTTGCGCAGTCTTAATGCCAGTTTGTCGCCCGCTTTTAGCCAACTCACCGAACTGGACCTCAACGGTGTGCCGCTTAATTGTGACTGCGAACTAGTCTGGCTCAAGAATCTGGTCATCCAAACCAACGGACGCTGTCTGCGTCCAGCCAGAGTACGCGGCATGCTCGTCTCCTCGGTGCGTCGTGATGAATTCAGCTGCGAAACTTGGCCCAGATGGATCTATGGCATGATCATATTGGGTTTGATTGCCCTATGTGCTGCTGGTGTCTATCTGATTGTGATGGGACTGCGACCACATAGAGGCGTCACCATGCGACGTAAGGTGGGAGCAGGCAGTCCCTATGCTCGTGTCACCATCGAACCCAATCGCCAGGAGAATGTGCACTAAGTCTTCAATTGGCTACTTCTTAAGTCTGTGTTAATTTTTTATTTTTTATATAACAAAAAATACATTTTAGAACAAATACATTTTCGACATGAACTCGTAAACACTATTCGAAGTTGGCTTATCTAGTCAGTTTGCTTATCTTTTGGCCCGCGATGACTATGTGGCGATTCAGCGCACATATTTTGATATTCAGTTCCAAAGTATTTGTAGAATGTGCTCAGACTTTATACATAGCAATCATCAGGTAATAAATGCTGATGGCACCGCACAGGAAGTATCTGTTGACCACAGTTTGTTCCTTTTTATCATTTAGTTATAGTTTAAACTTCTCCTTGTTTTCAATTTGTATTAAATTGCAGCTTCTTTTAGGGTAATGCTTATACATACAAACATACGTGTACATACATAGACATTTTTACAAAACTTGTATATGTGGTGGTGAAATTGGATAAGCATGCAGTTGCTGTTTACTTCTTCTCCTTGTGTTCTCTGATCTTATTTATTGTCAATGTGTGAGAGTGTAAATGTGTAAGGAGATAATTATCTAGGAATAAGAATCTATGCGTAAAAGAGACCAAAAGAGCTATTGCTGTATGTGGTGACTTGTGCTGCTTTCTTAGAGTGAGATAGCGATACAATAAAAGGGATAATGCAAAACAGGTAAAAAGCACGAAGCACGTTGACAGAAGCTGGAGTGAGGTTAGGAATTTTTGAGAAGCCTAAGCAGACACGATTGAACTCGTTAATTGCGCACAGCCTAAGAAACTTAACTTTAACTAAGTAGACAACGACGCTTTAAATCCTGACAACTCGACATGTACATATTTATATTAACATATCATTAATTTACTTTACATTCAAGTAACAAAGCTACAGTCGAAAATACACTTATTAACAATAAAATGATTAACTATTGCAGTGCAATAAATATTATATTTCCTATCTGCATCATATTCATTGGAAGAGTGTGCATAACATACATTGTTTTATTAATGCAAATTGATTAACTTAACTCTCTTTTTTATTCACTGCGCTCTCGGCACTTCAAAGCGAATATAAGTACAAATATTTAAATAATAAAGCTGGCACAGATAATGCTGCAAGCATATTTAATTTCTAAAATTTATATTTTTACGAATAAAATACTCAAATAGGTATGCACACAATTGATATGCGAAATAATTATGCAAAAAGAACCACAAGACTGATTGAATATGGTTGTGGTCAGGTTTTATGTATTTGACTACAATTAAATCCAGAGCATAGCTTTGAGTAGCTGTCAATAATTGATTTCTTCTTGCGTTCTGCACTTTAGCAATAATTATACATGAAGTATTATTTTACAGAGAACGTCTGAAGAGCCTTGTCACATTGACAAATATTTGGCATATGAAATTAAATTGAATACTGAAATCGAGTGTAAATAAATGCAATTCATTGTTTGAGTTCAGTCAATTGTGCGCCAAAATGAATGGCAATATTAATAATAACAATCAACTTTTTAATACTGCTGGCCATACTCGTAAAAGTGCGAGCTCTCTCTGAAAGTGGCCAATGCAGCAAGGACTTGAAGGACCCAGGACCAGCTGAAGTAATTTACGAGCTTGTCGCGACTGGGGAATGCGCATAAATAAATTTTCGATGACAGCACTAAAGAACGGCAATTATTAATGTTTGATGTCAGTTTCGCAATTATTGCGATGGATATCACACAGCATTGGTGCTTTTCTTTTGACATCAACTCCAAAGACAATGCCATCAAAGTTCTTATAAAATTATGGCCGAAAAGTAGCATTTTATACGGCATAGATATCATTTTATATCATTTTAAATTCCCTTGTCAATTGTTTAGCTTTGCAGACACTATAAATTTATAATGTCTAATATAGTTCCAGATTTAATTAGTTCAAGGAAAATATAATATCCACTTCAATCATTTTAGAATACATTAGCAATATTCATTAGAGACCTAAAGCTAAAAGAATATTTGATTCCGTCTAATTTGTGGACAAATAAAATTAATAATTAGCTGTTTTTAAATTAAATTGTTATATGCAATGGATTAACTTGGTTTTATATGAATAAGAAAAATTAACTTGCCTTTCAAAGCAACAATTTTTATGAACCAAGCAATTTGTGCACATCTTTAGTCATAATAAATAAAGTTCTTCTTCATTTAAGGAATATGGAATTTTTATTACTCTCTGCATCTACTTTTAGTCTGTTTTTTTTTTTGCCGTACATAAATTTATATTTACTCTATTGAGCATAAACCTTATTTCATAAATACAATTAATAAAGTGAGCTAAGAACTTGTAAAAATAATTTTAAAAAATAATAATTTAATTGGAGTACAAAATGTACTTTACTCTCTTCATCAACTTGCAATAATAATGGCTTGGCTGAAAAGACAATTACAGTTGAATTTATATTAACATTAAGCCAACATTTCATTTATTAAAAGTCATCAATAGCTGCTTCAAGCTGCATACATTTTATAGAGTATTTTAACTATATAATTTAAATTCAGTTCACTTAACTAAGAACTAACAATTCTACGAAATAATAAAGTGTAGCAAAGAAATTTCTGCAGAATTTATAAAGTATTATTTATAGAGTATTTACTTTACTTTCATTGCCAACTTTATGTCTTGGCTGAAAAGACAATTGTAGTCATTGAACACAAATTTCATTTGTTGAAAGGGATCAATGATTGCTTCAAGGGTATTTAAACTATTTAATTTAAATTCAGCTCACTTAGCTAAGAACTAACAATTCTTAGAATTAATTTATTGTGGCAGAGCAATTTCTATAGAATTTATAGAGTATTATTTGTAGAGTATTTACTTTCATTGCCAACTTTATGTCTTGGCTGAAAAGACAATTGTAGACATTGAACACAAATTTCATTTGTTGAAAGGGATCAATGATTGCTTCAAGGGTATTTAAACTATTTAATTTAAATTCAGCTCACTTAGCTAAGAACTAACAATTCTTGGAATTAATTTATTGTGGCAGAGCAATTTCTATAGAATTTATAGAGTAAGGTTTTTATAGTATTTCAATTGAAATGTGTGCAGAACAATAACTTGAATGTCTGCGATTTTAAGAGAGATTTGCGCAACTCTTTGCCATTTGAATTGATGACTAGCTTGGCGACTAGTTCACATTGTTGGGCAAGCAATTGGCATTCTAAATGTCCCCATTTTGATGCGTTTTTAAACCAAACACAATTCAAACTGAGCGCAAAATTCAACGACATTTTTATGACATTTTCCAACTGTGTGACTTTGTGTGTGTGTGGGTGTGTGTGCGTGGATTGAGTGTGTGTAAATGTGACAGCCCTGGTTTGTTGTTTACTCCGAAATGGGCACAGCTTGCAGTGCTAGCAATGCACAGTGGGCCACAGCACAAAATAAATGGCATAAAAATGGGAAATGAATTTCAATTACAGGGTATCAACAAGTGTGGGTTAATTAATGCAGCAAGCTCAGCCTCAATAGCTGTGCTCAGGCAAATATTTACAAGTAATTTGCATTACATTATAATACATATATCAATGGATGTGCTAGGCACCTACTGCTCCTACTTGACGCCTTTGTCCATGACGGGTAATTCAGAAATGTTTGGTGCTCACGGGGCATGCGCAGTTCATTAGTGTGCCAGTGCCCCAGTGCCACGAGTTGCATGCACCGAGACGAGACGTGACTCCGAATTAAATGGGTGACTCCGAAAATGGAGGCAAGCAGCATCCAGATTCATAATTCTCGCCATCGCAATCAGTTGAAGGCAGCACGCCAAAGGCAGCGCATGTTTAACGTTGTGCTTACGTCACGCTTCGGTTAACGGTACACAGTTTACGTTCTTAAGTTTCGATACGCGAGTGGAGTTGTGTGTAAGGCTCGAGGTGTGTGTGTGTGTAAGGGTAAACGCATTAGCCTCAAAGTGAGCGTGGTTGGCTTTAGGCCACGTTAATTGCGCGCCTTTAGTATTTACGTTACGTTACACCTTCTTCCACCTTCCCCCCCCCCATCCCTGCTTCACCTTCTCCTCACAGGGGCCATCACACAATTAGACAGTAAAACGACTTGTTCAATTCTCGTCTGATTTGTTATATGTAAAGCCGCTTAGTTACTTTTGTTTGTTTATCAATAAATTGTAATGGCTTAATGCCAATTGACAGCAGCTCCAACATCGCCAATATAGCCAACATCAGGCGCCGCAGTCCATGAATAAAATATCAAAAGCATTTTGGCCAAAAACTCTGCAACTAAAACGCTTTTTCAGCGTCCTTAACGTTGCCACGTTTTTATCATCACGATAAAAATGCAAGAAAGACAAAAAAAAACCCAAAAGAAAATAAAGAAAAGAAAACAAGTTCTCTTGTCCCCAGTCATATTATGATATCCAATGATTGCTTAGGGGGGAAAGCAAAACAATTTTGCAATGCATTTCGCATTTATCAGTAAATGTTGGCCAAATCTTCAAACCAATTAAATATCAACGAGAATAACAATTGAAACAAACTTCAAAGATTATTCTTTGCATATTATGAAATTGAATTTGAGTTTAGAAATAAGAATTCCTTAAGGAATATTATTCAATTATTTAAACTGCTAAGATGTTATTGGTTGTCAAATACATTTGCAGATTTCATATTCTAAAATTGTGCTTTTCTTACATTTTATTATATTTATATATACAACTTTGTGCATAATAAATATTAATGACAAATACTACTTTATTAAAGTCAACCAAATGCTACCATATTTTGTCTTATTTGCGAGTATTTTCCTTATATTTTATAATTTTGTAGCACAATAAATAGTGCATAAATATTAATTAAGCATGAAATTACATATTTGTTTTATTTTTAATGTGTTTTATATAACGCTTACCAATGAAATATATTTATGAATAAATTCTTCTTTTACGTATTTCAAATTAGACGTTAAGCTCTTTATTTAATTCTTTCCCAATAATTTGGTTGCTTATATATATTAATAATAATTTTTGCAGTTATTTAAAATATTTGTTTTCAATTCTGTCTATATTGATTTTAATTTTATTTTTGTATTTATTTATTGAATTTAAAATTTGAATTATTAATATTCGATTAATGTTTTTAACTCATTTGCAAAACTTTCTTTTGTCAATTAACAATCTAACAAATTTATTGTGTTTACCTATTTACCACAAATTACAGGGTATATAAAGCGTCTTATTTGTTAGTTTTGTTTTGATTTAGCCGGGCGCTTTTCACATTTTTTATATTATCCCTTTTTGCATTTATTAAATATTCAACGTTTATACGCATTCGTGCGTCCTTCTCGCAAATCTCTGCGTTTGCCTCTACATCTCTCTTTCCCTCTCTTTCTCTCTCGCTCTGGCTCATTTCTGTGCTCCTGCTCATCCTTGGGCCCATCATGAAGTCCTTGGCGACTGGCGGGCGGCTTTGATGTTGTTGCTGCCGCTGTTGAGCTAAGCTCCATTGCCATTGCCAGAAACCGTGTGTGTATATTGACAATGTGGCCAAACTGATACAATGTACATATACACACACACATGCCTCCAGAAGGACAGACAGCCAGACAGACACATGCATAAACATTCAGCTGGCTGACTGCCTGATTATCTGTGCCAAAAAAAGAAGAGAATTTGCGCTGTGGAACCAACAACTAAACTCAAATCGGGCACTGGGAGCTGCCGACTCCACATTCGCATCCAAGACCGAGTCCCAATCCGAGTCCGAGTCCGAGTCAGAGTCAGAGTCATGTTTATATAATGGTGCGCAAAGCAACTATTAAGTGGGCTGCTTGTTCCTTTGCTCTGTTTGTTATTTATTGTAATGCCACAGCAGCAAGCCCCCCTTTCCCCACCATGCTTTTCAAGCACTTTTCCTGGCTGCTGCAGTGCGGCCATTAGATTTAATAAAGCAGCGTTGGGAAAGTCAGGCGATATCAGTTAGGCGGTCTGTTACAGGCATAATTATCTGACTGGCTGACTCAACTTTTGGCCCTAATAAGGCCAGCAATGATACAAGCCGAGGATGTCACTAGCGCGATAAGATTAATTGCTTCAAATAAAATGAAATACGAGTATCATCCACATAATCAGCGAGTGAATTAGCTTTAAAAAACAAACAAAGAGAGTCTCTCATTAAAGCTGTAGAGCGTTATCCTTTAGCTAGCTAACATTTAATCCAATTACTTTTGTAGGCTAATATCATTGGGAAAGTGGAAAATGCCATAGAATATTCGTAGAACAAAACTCAGCTGCCACAGAGTCATTATACTTATTATCACACCTGTCGTGCCTCACACACACACACACACACACATAGACACACCCAGTCGGGCACAACAAAGCAATTGTCAAAGCTAATGCAAAAAGAACATTGAAATCTACAACAACAGTGAGCAACGATAAGGACACAAGACAGCCAGCTGAAGGACATCACCTTAAGCAGAGTAGCTGCCAAGAGCCAAGAGGAACAGGAGCGGCTGATGCTGATGCTGAAGCTGTGGCAGTAGCAAGGACAACCGTGAAACGACGTCGACATTAACTTCATTTACGTCTCGCCACAGTTGAAATAAACGACTTTACGACACTGGCGGATTTGCTAAAAAGTAAGTTGAGCACTCCCCTTGTGTCTCTCCCCTTCCCCCCCCCTCCTTTTCTGGCTTTTGGCCAGGCGATTTCCTCTTGCCGTGTTTCTTCTTTTTCTGCTTTCACCTGCCACAGGCTGCTGTTCATTAACGCCGCCCAGTGCGCGGCTGTTGGATGATGTTAAAAACCAGCGTCAGCTGGCAGCAACAAAAGCAACAACAACAACAATAAAGAAGTCAACTAGGTGACTTCCGGCAAAGCGTTGACGTTGACCGTTGTGCCGGATGTGCCGAGTGCCGAGTGTTGAGTGCTGAGTTTGAGCTCAGTAAATTCCTGAAATTTCACTGTTCATTCGCCACTCTCCAAGTCCCTCATTCCGCATTCCCATAAATGCCTGACATTATTGCAATTTGCTGAACGTTAAGCAAAGTATGCAGCCCCAACCATCCCCCCCCCCCCCGCTCATCAAATGCACAAGCGCAAAATTAATTTGTTTTATAATATGCAGAGAATTAGTTGGAGCATAGCCATCAAAACTACCATTAAACAAACTATCTACAAATATATTGAAAGATTGCATTAAAATAAACATAAATCTAATGCTTTGCGACAAATTTATTTTAATTATCTCTAGCGATAAATTACTAGCTTCATAGTTCATAAATCATGGCAGCCGAAGGCCTCTGCAATCAAAGCCATATATTTTATGAATAAAATAAAATACATTTATAATAATTTATAACGTTCAACTGTTACCTACAATTATGAAATATATTCTGCGTACATTCAGATTTAGAAATTTATTAGTTGGCAAGCTCTGAATTTAAACTCTATTTAATGATAATTATGTTGTAGTAGTAGAATATTCAAATTCCATATTAATTAATCTTTGTATAGTTTATTGTTGTTAAGAATTTCTTAAGGCAGAGCTATTTTAAATGGGTTACGATAACAATTTTATTTTATTTTGATAAAATACGCTCTTTAAATGATGTTAACTTTATTATTTATCCCTTGTATTGTTATATGAGGAATTTTGTAGAAAAATCCACCGGAACCGAAATATATAATTTATTAAGAAATGTCAAATGTTATAAAAAGGAACTTGAAACTATAAAAATAAAACCATACATTTTTAAACTGAAGATTTTACAAAATTATATTATGATATATTAGACTTGATTAGGAATCCTAATACTTTACAGTAAGGATATTCAAAACAAAATGAGCAACGGTTCAGTTGAATTTCCTGATTAAAGTCAAGTGTTTTGTTTATATTAAACACGGAGTACTAATTTATTAAATTAATTTAAACGCATTTAATACTATACCTAAAGAAGTCAACGTATTCTAGCTGCTATGGGTTCACAAAGATTAATAACTATTAAAAACAGATGCAACCAAAAGGGCAATTGCTCGTTTAATATGCAATCCTCATCATTCAACTCTAGTCATATTTTCATTTTAGCATATTCCTTAATGTTTAGCTCAGCAATGAAAAGCAAATGAAAAGCATGCCGTATGAAATGCCAGTTGAAAAGAGAACAGCAAACAATTAAAATGATGCACGAGTTTGATAAAAATACAAACTAAAAGCCCCAAAGGGATTTGTTTGCTGCTTGTAAAAAATGAGAAATTCAATGCCACATATGTATTTTTCGATTAGCATGGGCCGTTACTCATGCGCCGCGTGGTTGCACGCAGATAAAAATGCACTTGCTTACGTTTTGTGCCACACTTTGCGGCTGCGCTGTTGGCAAAATGCAGTTTGCCTGTTGCCCGTTGCCTGTTTCCCTCTTTTGCCTGACAAATTGCCGCGGGCCACACAAATCACATGGCAAACCCCGCATGCCGCATGCCACATGCCACAGCGTACAGCAACAGCAGTTGATGCATAAATGTGCGGGCACAACAGCTGCTGCAGGTGGCATTAAGGCAGCTTAGGGCTGCGAAAATGGAAATATTAAAAGTTGCTGTTGGCTGCCACATGCCACATGCTCCGCGTACCGTAACTGTGACCATGCAACCGAAAGCAAAAAATGTCACACAAATATGTGGCACATTCACGGCACACACCTCTTTTCTCGTCCCCGTTCTCTTCCTCTTCCCGCAGCCCACATAGCAACTAAAAAGTATCACAATTCAAGCCATCATCATGGTTGGCCCGAAATGGATTCGTCTGTGCATCGTTCGTTCTTTTTGCTATCACACACACACACACAAACCCCCACACACACACACACACTCTCGAGAAATTATGCTGGCCAGGTCCACTGTGCATTAGACAATAACATAATAGTTGTACGCTCTGCATAAGACTTAAAATACTCAAAGGGAATTCTAAAGATGCAACGAGTGCAAAAAAACAATATAAATATTTTGTCTGTTTGTCGGTTTTAGCTAGCTTTGTGCTGATAAGTTTAACAATGATAAAAAACAAAAGCATTAAGAACTAATAACAACCACATTCGAGTATAAAATGATGTTTATTTTGTTGAGAGCAGCACTGAAAAAGTGTGTACGAAACTTTTGCCAGAAACTTGTACTTGAAGGATACTTGAAATTATGCTCCTTGTGCTCGTTTCATACAAGTTTTGTGGCACATATAGTACGCGTACTTATTGAATGTTGAATTTCAAGAGGCTTGCCGCACAAAAAGAGACAGACGCCTGGCACACAATTTATTCAGTCAAGCAACCTGCGAAGCAGACAAGTTTCTTTAAGTAAAAGAAAATGCTTAAAGCGACGCATACAACATAAAATGAAAAACATTGTAAACATGGAAAAGTGAGGCAGCTGCTGTAACACGAGATGGCAGAATTAATCGCAAACTGAACTCGCTTTTACAGCCAAATAAAAGCCACAAAATTATAGCATACTTTTTGGGGCAAACATGCTTGCAACATTTATTTGTTGTTGTTCAAAGTTAAAGCTGAAAGAATGCAATGAACAGATTTAAATGCTAATGAAAAGCTTATAGTTGATTGTTAAATATATATAATTAAATGACATGAAAGTCCAAATTACTTGAAAATGAATATAACAAAAGCTTGCAATTCGTTTAAAATCCTTAAATGAAATTAAACACACACAATTTGTTCTAGTCTTCCATTTTCCATTGTACATAATACAAAATATATTCATAAGTTTGTTTAGATGTGTGCTCGGCAAATTTGGAAATTAGAATCTATTTTGATTAGTCGCCTATTTTTGGGCACACAATTCACAATTCGAGGAACATGCTCTCATCTTTACCCCAACACGCCCTGTACACAAGCATGACAAGCACACCAACACCAACACACGCACACTCGCACACACACACCCATAAACAAATCGACACACATATGTATGGTAAATGTTATCACTTCGTGTTTATCGCGAACGCATCGCACAAGGACGAAAACGACAGCGACAGCAGCAAGCGAAAGGACGAAGACGAAGACGAAAACGTAGATGAAGATGAAGATGAAGCCAAAGGAATCTGCGACAGTTTTCATTGTGCCAAAATTGTTAGTGTCGAGTGTTGAACGTTCTTTCAGCTTTTCCCTTTGGCTTTTGCCTCCATTCCCCATTCCCCATCCCCTCCATCCACGCCATTTCCCTCGACTGTTTGTTGTTATTGTGATGACGCCGTTTTGCTGTTATTATGCTTGGCATTATCATTGTATCGTCCTTGCCACGACTCCAGTCATTCCCTCTCTCTCTCTCTCTTTCGCGTCGGCTGACTGTGGCAATTTTTATTGTTGTAGCTAAGCTCAAGTTCTTGTTTTTTTTCTTTGCTTTCTTTGCCATGCAGCAGCAGCATGCGGGCCACAGAAGAGTTGGGGACGATTTCGATGGCGTCTAGCGGTCGCGGCGCCAAAGTTTTCTTTATGACCTCTGTCAGATAGTACTATAGAAGAAGCTCGCTTCCAGCCATGCTGGTAACCAGAATTGATTGATAAGCTTTTCGTAAACACTGGAAAACACAAGAAGAAAAAAAAAAGAAGAACCACAGTCGACAGACTACAGCTCTCACTTTGCGGTTTTGTTGTCTCGTCTCGTTTCTGAATTTTATGTTGTTTACGCTTACATTTTAAGAGATTACGCATACGCCACGTTCGACTAAATTTCGGCAAGAGCAAGCTGCAAAAATCGGGCATTAACTTTGCACATAAAAAACAAAGTGGGTAACCACTTTGGATTTATCCTTGCTGCAACAGCAGTGACTGTTGTTGGCATTTTGTCTTTGCGTTGCAAGTTCCACATACGAGTGTGTATGTATGTATGTGTTGACTGACCCTAGCTCATCCCACAATCCCCTGGAGGGCCAAGTCTCGTATACTCGACCCCAAAGGACATTAACATGCACATCTTGTTGTTGTTATGGCTCTTGTTTTTTATTGTTGTTGTTGCCGCTGTCGGCTATTAAACAACTTGAAAATGTTACCAATAAAAAACCTGCCACTAATTTGACCCATGTTGAAAGTTTTATGAACCACAGGCCAAAGTTAAATATTGCGGCTAATTACGCCACTAACTTTGTGTGAATAATGCGAATATGTGCTACCATCTTGCATCTCTCTCTCTCCAACTCCATCTCCATTTGACCTATCTGACTGTGTGTCCTAATTGCATTTTTTATCGCATCCAACAACTCTTTAATGGCCATACACGCCGGCACTTTATTCCAACGAATCCCAAGTCAATGCTGAACTTTATAAATTCTGATTTGGGAAATATTTCATTTCCTGCGGGGAAAATGTGTGAAAAACTGTAAAATGCAAACATCACACTTTCCTGATTTCAGTAGCCAACTTAATTTTTTTAACGATCAAATAATCAAGCTATAACCCTTAATAAGCCTGCAAGCTTAAAAAGCTGGAACTCTTTCGAAATCTGATAAAACAAAAAGAAAACTATAGTTTTTATAAATCAGCTATACAACTTATTAAGCAGTTATATACCAAAGGAATTTGAGGATTAATTAGCACTTCTACTATGTTTTTGAAATTATCGATTGTCTTGCTGTATTATCGATTAAAATATAGATGACCTTTTGTCGATTATAGTGCAATGTTTTGGAGCTAACTGGCTGAGGCTATAAGGTAGTTCAAAAGAACACTATATTTCTTGAACTTAATCGACATAAATTAGCTTACTCTCTTAAGTCCTTCCATTGTCAAGCCTGGCACCCTTCCGCTGCGTATTTTTACAGCTTTTGGAGCCACATTTTTTACGCGGTTTATGACACAAGTGAAATGTAATTCATAATGTACAAAAATTTTAATGCCGCCTGAAAAATAACGTCCAATAAATAATCCTTAATGTGCCTTTGTGTGTCCCATGTCCTGCCGTGTGGCTGTGTGTGTCGCGTACGTTCAACACCTACTCCTTCCACCTATACTTACATATAGGTGAATTTATGCATGTGTGTGTGTCTGCTTGGGTATTTTACTCGTATGTTGGCTCGTGTGATTTCGTTTAACACGTCTGTTGTTTCTGTTATGGCTGCTTGGAATTGTTGTTGTTGTTATTGTTACTGTAACCACAGTCGCCCAGTAATAAATATATGCGTTGGTTGTTGCTATTGTTGTGGCTGTTGTTGTGACCATCATGTTGTGACAGTGTTATGACGTGGTTGCCACCTACAATGTATTGTAGAAAAATTGCCATGGCAAATTTGTCAGCTTTTCATCGCGATGCGAAGCGCCAACAAAATAAATGGCTCGATTTTTTGGCTTTTGTTTTTCCCCATTTCAATTTTTCTCATTTCATTATTTTGCATAATTTTATACGTACTGATTACAGTTGAATGACACAAGCTTTTCAAAGCATTGTAGTCCTTTCAACAGCTTTAAAAGTACACTTTTTAAAGCCACTCAATAAACTGATTCAAATATTTGAATATTATAATTTAAAAAGTTTAATTTTTTCCCTTTATATGTTACTTAATTTTGAAACTAAATATTGTGTATTTTGAATGACTTTGAGAATATCTAAAAATCATTATTAATGACATTGTTTTCAAATCGACGCATATTTTTATTACACTCTTTCTTTGCTTGAAGGATGGACTTTTATTAATACTAAAAAGCAAGAAAGCTTCCCGCGACCTAAATAAAACTTATAAAAACTAAAATCAAGTTTAATGCGTAAATACATTTCAAAGTACTTTGCTTTTCTATATTTTCTTTCCTTGAACATAATTGTATAGCTAAAGGGGACAATGTACTATCTCCAGCTTTTTAATACACATAGATATTCCAAACAGCATTCAACAGTGATTTGAAATCCGTTTAATGTCTCAAACGACATTAAAAAGAGCTTAAAATCATCCAACTTTAAGCGTACATAATTTCATTATAAAATAATTAAGCTGATCCACTTCCAAGTGTCATTGAAGCTTTAAGTTTTGTATGAGCAGCAGCAGCCTGGGGTTTATTGGTAATTAGTTAGTTAGTTTAGCTGTCAGCAGTTTGCCTTGGCTCAAAGCGACACCAGAAGAGCTCACGGGGCTCCAAGCGAAAGCCGACTATGCTGCTCATCATGTCCTGTGTGGTACGCTCTGTTGGCAGCAGCTGGAACCGTAGCACCAGCTGATAAATGAGCGATTTGACCTCCATTAAAGCCATGCGATTGCCAATGCAACTGCGCTGACCTATGCCAAAGGGCAAGTAGGTAAATGGACGAATCTCATGCTTGTGCTCATCGTCAAATCGTTCGGGTCGGAACTTCTCGGGCTCCTCGAAGTTATCCGGGTCGTAATGCAGCGCCACAATGGGTATGTGGACCAGTTCGTCCTTGCGTAACTTTACTAGCAGCTCATTCTCCTCGTCGCGTAGTTCAAAGTCCGCGGCACACATGCGATCGATAACTGTGGCTGGTGGCCACTTGCGCAGCGACTCCGAGATGACACAGTCCAGATACTTCATGCCCATGAGACTGTCGTAGTCGAGAGGTTTGCCATTCAGTTGTTGCTGGACCTCTTGTATCTCCTCATAGAGCTTCTGCTGCACCTCCGGATTCATGAGCAGTTCGTAGGTGGTGAAGCATAGACAGGTGGAGACCGTCTCGAAGCCAGCCGAAAAGAAGAGTAGACACTGTGCCAGCAAATCCTCATCATTGAACTCAGCTCCATCTTCCGGTTGCTCTTGCTGCTCTCTAAACTGACGCTGTGCGTCCATCAGTTGTTGAATCATATCCGGACGCACAATCTGCTGCTCCTGGCGCTGCTTCATGGCGCCAAATACCAGACGCCTAAAGTACTCCACATTGTTCATGTCCATGACGGAGACACGCAGAGCCTGCAATGAGTTGAAAATTTAGCAAATAATTAAGCAAAACCTCCCATAATTTACTTACCTTCATTAGGCGTGGCAGGAGAATGTAGAGCATCACCTTGATGCCACCCCAGAAGCTAAACTGCAAGACGCGTTGTCCGAGAGTAAAGAACTCGTTCTCCAGATCCACAAAACTGTTGACCTTTATGCCAAAGGCGGTCGTGGCAATCACATCGTTGGTGTAGCGTGTAAAGAATTGCTTCAACTCCAACTCGACACCCGCATTGCTCTCCTTCTGCAGCTCACGCTGCACATAGTTGACGGCCTCCTCGTTGCATGCATGGATTAGTTTGAACATGAGGCGTATCTTGGCGCCAGTAAATGCCGGCGTCAACGTCTGGCGCATGTGCTTCCAGCGTCGATCACGCAGCGAGAGCAAAGATTTCGATACAACCGAATCATTGCCAACGGCATTCTCATCCGCAATGCCTTTGCGATGATTTGAAAAGTTATCGAAATGCTTGATGCCCACCTGACGTATTAGTTCTGGATCTGCCAGGTAGTACAGCGCCTCGCTGAGATTGTAGACGCCATAGACTTTGTGCTGTTTCAGTTGCTGATGCAGTTCTATGCTGTGCCGCAGGTAGGAGCCACTTCCCATCAACACCGACAGTGGCGTATTGCCAATTAACGGTTTGGGCGGCAGATGCGCCACGCCCCGGCCTCTAAAGAAACCAAAACTCGATACCGACCACTTGTACAGCAACGCACCAATAATCGTGAGCAGAAAAAACAATTCCACGAGCGCCATTGCAGGGAGAGGGGGCGCGAGCTGTACACACGATAGAATCGACTCTCAACGACACTGCTGCTCTTCACCGTCTTACTTCATCGACCGGTAAAACACCACTGAAAAAAACCAGCTGATTGCTCTCCTCAAATATACATATGTTAACTCTACTCACAATCGTACACATACAAAGGGAGAGAGTCTGAGAATGGAAGCACAAGAGCGCGAGAGCACCAGCAGCTGTTATGCTAGCCATGATGAGAGCACGAGCACGTGATAAATAAAAGAGAGAAGTCAGCAAAAAGCAAGAACAATAAATATTGTTTGAATTGAAAAGTAACAAGCAAATGTAAAAAAATATTTATTTGCTGAAGCAATTAATACAAAAATGCATGAAATTAAACTAAAATAGTTCCACTAAAAAGAGAGGTATTCAAAATACGACATGAATAATCTACATACATATGTACATGAAGATAACAAAAGGATTATACTTGTCAGTGCCGGTGATCAACTCTACTCTCTCCAGTTCCACAAATTGGTTCACTACCTCTCACTGACTCACTAGCTCAATTGCATTTATGACACAATATTTACTGCGAGAGATATAAAATTTAGAACCAGAACAAGTTGTGAACTATTTATCAATTAAAGTGTTTACTCAATCAGTTGTTCATTTCAAATGCTCATTTTTGAGTTATAAGAAACATAGCTGAGAAACTAATACGTGCATTTACATAATAATAGCAACAATCTGCTAATTGTTATTATGTTAACAACAAAACAACAATTTAAAATCATTCATGTGTATGGCAAAAACCAACCAAGTTACGAAAGAGTTTACTTAAAATTCTTTGAGCAACTAAGATAATTTAGAAATTCAGAGCAACTAAGAACATATGTGTGTATTTCACAACAAGCAGTTAAATAAACTCATACAAAATTGCTTGCAATACTAAAGTAAAGTCTTGATTACTCCTACTGCCACAAAATACACTTAACGATATGTATTTGTTTGATTTATATGTCAAGCGAATGTCGCTCTCCTTGTTATCAAATTTTGAGATTTGTTAATTTATAGTCAATGTAAATTCAATACTTATTAAAAGGAAATGTATGTCGAATTTCGGTTATGCCAGTCATTTGCATTGAATTAATTTAATGTCACAACAAAATTGACAAGCTATGGAAATATCATGCAGATAGACTACTTATGTACATATTAATTCAAATTAATGAGTGAGCCAGTGGCAAATCTAATATTCAGCATGTGTTTCTGTTTTGCGGCTCCCAACTGATTTGTCATGGCAAACTGTGACTGTCAACCACACGGCCATTGGGCATAAACTAATTTCAACATTAATCCCCATAAGTGACTCGACTATTTATAATATAGGACTTGGCAAAACAAGCACATAGCACAAAGTGGAGTGCAAGACAGGTGCACCACATGCCCCACAAAGCCGGAACGGGAACTGGAACTGGAAGTGGAAGTGGAACCGTTGCCAAGACACACTGCGAACTTCGAACTGAAATCAACTGAAAGTTCTGTCACTTGGTTTAGTCTGAAACTGATGCCCATACTTGAACAAGCGAGGGTCGCCTAAGGAGTTGTTCAAACATCAACAGTTCTTGGCAGTTCATTTGTCTGTGAAATATGTGTTTAGAATGCCTTCAAGCAACGCTCGCATATTAAAAATGTTTTTGCGACTAGAAAACTTTTGTGTTTTCTGGCACTAATTCTAGCCAAAGCCAACTACGAGAATATGAGCAGAATGTGGACACAGACGCAAGAGTGTTTGTGTAATCAAAGCACGTCTGAAACAAATGACAAAATTTGGTTGCATTTAGTGAATATTTAGTGCGACAGTGTCCAAGTGTGTGGGAGTATGTGTGTGGGAGTGTGGCATTTGGGCACGCGCCAAGCGGTTGAAAAGTGCTGGAGAAAATGAGAAATTATTGCAGTTGAAGAAGAGATGAGAAAAAGATGAAAGCGCACAAAATCAAATGTATCTGGAAAAATGCAAATGACATTTGATTTCAACTTGAAGACAAGCCATCACTCCCTCTCTCTTCCATCTCAATCGCCGAGTCGTGCTTATCTCAATCTCCCAGTGAAAAGCGAATAAATGCAAAGTAAGTGTGCTCAACACACCGGCAATGAGTGATTGTGTTGCGTGCTGAAGGCATTCACCAGGCAAGCTGCCTTTATTGTTAAGCAAATATTTTCGAGCGGCGACACTACGAATAAAATGCGCCAGAAAGCACTCTAGGGAAAGTTCTAAGAGAGATGTGGCTAGATAGATATAGATAGAACAGAGAGATATCTAATGTGTTTACATTGGCAGCAAACCAACAAAGAAAATCGCAAACGACAAAAAAAACGAATATTTTTTACCACGTACTTCAAGTTTTTTTTTTTTTTTTGTACACTTCATCGCCGTGTCCTGCTCCGTGTCGTGCTGTCTTCATGTCCTGCCAGCTGCCGACAGCGTACAACCGAACTGCTGCCCTTGTCCTGGGGTCAGGCATTTTTGAATTGGCTGCTCTCGTTGTCCTGATGTTTTTCACTTCTGAGTCTTCTCTTTTTTTTTGTTCATTTTTATTTTCTCTGGCTTCTGTTTTATGTGCCATTTCCATTAGAATTGAAGTGCCGCAAGACTTGAAAGTGAACCGTCTCCCTCAAGTCCACAAGTCCTCAAGGTTCTTGGTCCTTGTCGTGTCGCGTGGGTGTCTTCGCAATTCGCATTTGGCGCAATGCTGATATGCGTTTTTAGCAGCTTTCTTGTTCTGCAATCGTCGTTGTTCGTTATTTGTTGTTGGCTGCTCACTTTTGACCTGGCCAAATCAAATATTGTCGTTTGAAGGCAAATGTTATGGCATTTCTTCCAATTAGACGAAATGTTTTGCTTTAATTAATTACGACTAATATCTGCTCTTCAATAACAGGAAACAGGACACAAGGAACCACAGCCAACAATAACAGCAATAACAACAACAACTAAACATGTGACAGCGCAAACATTTGCTTAGCTTCATGTAAATTGTGCCAAAGGCAAAATGCGCGTGTGTGTGTGTGTGTATGTGTGCTTGTGGTCGAGTATGCGTATGTGCGTGTGTGTGTGGCTGTATAAACACGCACTTGGCATATTTCTTAAATAATGTTTATCTTCTTTCGAGTGCCAGCTGGCCTTAAACATAAATGCCTCACATTTCAAGTGTACCTCCCTCTCCCTCTCGCCTATCCCACTCACTTGCTGCTGTTGTTGCTCTCTTGATTGCCTCAGCATTTAAAGCAAGCGACCCTTGGAGAATTTATTTGATAGATTTTCATTACAAGTGTGTAAAAATCTGCGCTCCTCAGATCTTACAAACTGAAATATTTCGGCTATTTCCAAGCCTAACCTCAAACTTGACTTGGCCCATACATAGCGTAGTTCCGCCATAACTTAACTAGCTTACGGCCGTGTCCTGTAGACACGTGCCAAGCTACTGCGGACAGTTGTTTTTTGTTTTTTGTGCTTGTTCGCTTGTTGATTATCATTGGAAATGCAAACGTCGCTTATCGGCTTCAGCGCATTACGTATACGCAATAAAATCGAAATAAGCAGCCAACATGCTGAACAAACTGAAAGAGCTGAAGCTGAATAACTGACCAGTTGGCCATGGCAACAAGCAATCGAAATCCGCTTTGAATAACTGCTTATTGGAATGCCAAAAATATTTCGATAATCGCTCCATGAAAGGCTTAGAGAACTGCATAATGGGGAAATCCCCTTACACGGACACACACAAGCACACACTCTGGATTTGTTTGCATAAAATGTTAATTTATTGCCTTGCTGCCAATTTAGCTGAATATGTGTTGTATGCTTTGTTATTATTGTGGCAGTTCGCTGATGCCAAAAAATGGCGGCTTAAAATGTTTATATGCATTTCAGGCTTTAGATTTATGTTTGGACAAAACAAAAGCCACCAGCATGAAGGACCACATATTGTTTGTACTCGTAGTTTGTGGCAGAAATATAATAAATAAAACATTTGCCTTTAAACAAAATGTATACAACAAATTAAGCATTTGTTTTATGTGTTCTTTTAGAAATTCTCTCGTTTTGTTATTGATTTGTTTCTTCAACTCGTGCTGCTTTTCCTCTTGGCTGAAGAGACACCTGCAAATACGTGACCTTTCAATTTATGTGAGCATCGAGGCAAATCGAAAACATTTTTTATGCCCGCATCAAATTTATGACCAGTGGCAGGCCCTCTACCCTCTGCTCACCCACATGGTCATGGACATGTGCTGTGAGCCTCCCTACCATCCAGACCATAGCAGTCCCTAACTCTCGCGCATGATTTCGATATCGGATTTTGCCTGCAGCACTCGAAATTTGTCTGACAAATATTTGCCTCCCGGAACTGGCGATAACGCGCTTTTCCACAACGTTTGCTCAAGTCTCACACCCAGAAAAATACAAATGAGAAAGCTACAGACGAGTGTGCTCGACTGTGCGACACTGCAAAGCTCACAGTTCTCTGCAAGTATAAGATTTTCAAATTGAAATTGCAATAATAAATATTGCAATACATTTAGCATTTATTTATGTGCATTTCTTACAAATGATACTGGTTTTATATACAATTCATTATATTTCAATTGTACGTGTATTATTAATTATTCTGAATAGAAATAATAGATAGAAATAAAAATGCAAACTTAATTTTTAATCGTCTTCGACTCTACTGTTTTCGATATCAAATATTTATTGTATTTACTCACATATATATTTATTTAGTCGCAGATTTCTTTGCACTCACTCTGCAATCGACTCGCTACACTCTTTTACCTTGTAGATACAGAGTACAACAGGATATGCTGCCTCAGAGTTGGGCGCTGCTAATGAAATTGCAAATTGGCATGCATGTTTCAAGGCAGTTCTGTTTCTTAACTTTAAAATGTATGAACTTGCAGTTAGATGGCAATTCAACAAAATTCTGTCATAAAGTTTTAAATAATTTAAGCCAACAGTTTTTAATTGTGGCCAAAAAATCAAGAGCCTCAACTGCGCATCAGTTAGGCCGAAGTGGACAGTTTTGGCCACAAATCACAGTCATAGTCAGATATTCACACACTCAGCAGCTGCATGACAGCACTCTGTGTGTGTGTGTATGTGTGCGGTTAGAGGGGGGTATGATGATGGAGGAAGGGGGGTGGGGGATGTCCACACTCATGCCAATCCATGGTCGTATGCCCAAGCGCTGATTATGACAAATATGCCACGCTTCAGTTGCTGCGATATGCTGGACCCGCGGCATGGGCCGAGAGAGGGGGGAGTTGGGGCATTCGACCCGAAAGTCGACCCAGAAAAGCGCTTATTGTGATTCGCTTGACTTGTTTGCCTTTTCGTCGCTTAGTGGCCACTGGCTGACTTGAGGCCGGGCCCGGCATTTTACGCAAATCCTAAAATAAATACAAGTTTTATTATTAGCATGCAGAGGACACGACGCGCCCCAAACAAATAAAATAAAATAAACCAAAGCCAGGCATTTTGTGTTGGAAAACGAAACCAGCAAAGCGGGGGGCGAGTTGTCAGAAGCTATCCCGTTTTTCGGCCTACTACTAATGACACTCCTCCAGGTCGAGCAACGAGCCCAGGGATCTGTCTGGGACTTTGTCGACGACGCGCAGCGTGTCAACAATTATAATGTGCAAATTGTTTGATGTATGTCACCTGCCACATTTGCTTTATTGCCGCTCATTAGAAATGCTCACAACGAGCGGCAGCAAAAAAAAAAACGAAAACAAACACAAACAACACACATGCAGACCCAAGCACAACGACAATAGTAGCTGACAACAATGACACCTTCCATTAATAGCTGTGTCGTTGATGTGTGTAATTTATAGGCATACACTGAGCGAAAATATGGCACAAAGTCTGGATATTATTAAAAAAAAAACTAGAGATACTATGCAAAGCAGGAAGAAGATGTTTAGAATATTATTACATTGGAGCAACTCAAGCCCTTGCCCTTGTTATACAAATACGAGCGCTAGATGGCGCCAGTGCTTCTGTTTTGCTACTAAATAGAACAATATATTTTAATATGTAAATAAATAAATAAATATAATAATAATAATAATAAATAATTAAAAAGAATAATAATTACTACTAAAATTATAATATTTGAAATAAGTTTATTAATGACGTATTTAGCAATGTGTACAACTGTAAAGTATCTTGACTCGATTATTATTTTATTGCCAATGTGGGATAATAATATTTATGGAATAGAAAATGGTTTTACACTTAAAATTATCCTTGTAGAAATAAAATAGAAATCATATACTTGCCTGTCTCTTGACTAGCTCTAATCCCCCTGTTTGATATATAGTTCCTTTCAAAGTCCACTTTGATCAGCAGTATAAATTGGCCTCCTGTTGCCTCTTGACTGCATTCACCACTGCCAACTTTCGCTCAGTGAACTGCGCTGTTTTGCTTTTCCTATTTTTTGGCTTTAACACATATTAGTTTTGCTAGCATTTGACCCCTGGATGTTGTATACGAGTGGGGTTAGTCAGAGGGTTAGCTGCGATTAATGGCAGCACATCACAAAGATTTCGCTGGCTGGCTTTATCGGATTTAGCCGGGAGCGCCACTGTTGTGACATTTTGATGAATGGAATCATTCCTGAGCGAATCCTGAGCCACTGGCTTACTAACCAAATGAGTACATGCATATTCTACTCGACGCACTCGTGTGTGAGCTGGGCCGTAAAAAGAATGCCCCCCCATAGCAATTTTGACACATGGTTTTGCATAATAAATTATAATGCATACAAATTGGCCAACAGAACAATTGAAGTGTATTCATTTGACTACGATAAAGTGTGTGTGAAATACACACGAAATTGCGTATACGCCACCGAGTTAGACTACCAGCTTGTCCCTGCAATGAAAACAATCAACGAGCTTAGCCCAAGTGGTTGGTCAGCCTGACCAACAATGGCATCCATAACTAAGCTCCGCTCTAACCCCAAAATAACAAGCAGCTGAAAATGAAGAAAAAAAAGGCAAAGGATTATTTTTGATTATTTTGCGTGCCTGAAAACAAATTCGTAGCTTGGCCATTGTTACTGCTTGAGAGAGGGAGATAACATTGAAACTGACAAACGCATTGTCAGACCCCAAAAACACATACAAAAAAATAAAAGAGAATTCGAGAGATATATATACTTGCAAACTCGTACATAAGTGTGGATTTTAATGGAGCAGGGAATGTGGCACAACCTGCTTCTAGCGCTGCTGCTGTTCATTTCAATGAACTGCCTTTCAAGCGTAATTTTATCATGGCCCAAACAGACATGGCGGCTCAGTTAACTTGGTTTTTATAGACTGACATGTTTAAAAGGGAGGATTGCTTCTAATGATCATGCCAATAAGTCGAGCCAAATTTAAATAAGTGAGTTTAAGGCAGTTCTTATTTGTATTATTATAATTTCTTAAAAGTAATTGTAGCTGTTTAAATGAAGGAATCCAATTACATTTATTTTCCGCTTCTTTTATTTATTTTCCTTATGGATAATCTTTATTTTGATAATCCTTAAATGGGGTATGCCAACGTCGAGCTATTTTCTAAACATGAATAACAAAAAGTCCTTCTGCGTGTCGAACAACAACAAGAACAAGTAGAAAACATGGAACGAATGCTCATTCTGTGCATTAAACAAATCTGGGGCTACATTTCATGTTAACCGCAAAACTTGCTTATTTAGCTCAATATGCTTGCTCTCTCTGTCTTTCACTCTTACTTATTTCGTTTTCTTTTGGTCTCTCTACTTTCGTTTTATAGACTTACAATCCTTGTGGCTAACGAGCTGGTTTGGCTACAACAACAACAACAGCAGCAGCAACGGCAACAGGAATAGCAACAGGAGCACTGTCGATGCTGGCGTTTACACGCTACAACAGCCGCATAAATTTCCGCTTCAATTGGACGTGTACAGCGGTAATTGCAGCTTTGATTACCAGCAACACGAGCTGCCATCCGGCCATTACCAAAACCAAAGGCAGCAACAAGCAGAACGAAAACTACACGGCGCAGCATCAACAGCTCAAGCTCAATCAACACTTTCCGTCGAGCAGCTGAAGCTGAACAAGCTGACAAAGGAGTCGAGCGGCGGAGGGGAGCGGGGGCAGCAGCGACAGCAGCGATTTTTGAGAAATTCGTCAGAGATTTACGAGACGAAATTCATTGAAAACTCAGCGGGTAAATATAAAACACAAAACACAAAATATGTAATGCTAAATCACAGCATCAACATCAGCATCAGCCGACGCTTCAACGCATTTCCATCAATCAGAATTTAAATTAATTTTCTTTATTATTTTTTTTTTGTTTTGTGTTTGCCGGCATAAAAACTTGTATTGAGACCCAGTACTGGGAGGCGATAATTTTCAGTTGGCGCTACTGAGAAACATAATCAAAATCAATGTTGGAAAATTTGCATACTTTTATTATTTGCACGCATATTAAACGCATTTCTGTTTTTACTTTTGCCCAAAAGTAGGCAGCCCAAAAGTAGGCAACAATATTTTGAATAATTTAGCAAGCTCAACTCGATTGAGAAAAATGCCAAGGGTTATTTTTGTTCCCTTTTTGGTGATGAATTGACTAGCCTAGTAACATAGGGATATTTATAGAAATTTCCTTTACGGAAGACTATGAAAGTCTCATTAGGTTATAGACTGAACCTTAATGGAAACTATTATAATATTTAAAGATAATAAATACACTAGATGCTAGATTTTTATACAATTTTTGTATTTTGTTGGCTTAACTTAAATGATTTTTTGATCTAAACATTTTGCCTTTTGCTGGAACAGTGCAAAACATGGATGACATGGTTTATCAGTGCAGCAATCAAAACTCCATTTACGTGCTTAATGCCGGCTACAATCCATCGTATGGCGTAAGTTTTGAAATCTTTGCACTTTTGTAGTTCTGTAGTTCAAAGTTGTTGGTGGCGTTCATTCAAGAGTTTGGCATTTTCGCAGGACTTTGGCACACATGCGCTGCACACGCAGACGGCAGTAACTGGGCGTGAAATGAATGGCAGCAGGACAGCAACAGCAACAAGAGCAAGGACAAGGAATTCAATTGGGGCAAGTTACTCGAGTGCCGCCTGCAGTTTGCAGCATAAATTCAAAAGTTTTGGCACAGCAGCCGCTGCCAGCAGTGGCAACTCGTCAGCAATGCCATCAACAGCAGCAGCAGCAGCGACAGCAACAGCAACTGCATCAGCAATCGCAACAACAGCAGCAACAATGGCAACCACAATAATCGCAGCAACTGCAACAGCGGCAGCAGCAGCAGCAGCAACATCAACAATATCACCAACAGCAGCAGCAGCAGCAGCAGCAACAACAACAGCAACAACAAACTACGTGCTTCCGGTCGCTACATCAATGTCAACCGCAATGTGTTCACCGGCAACGGCAGCGCTGCAGAAATTGTTCAATTGCAGCGTCGGCAACGTCTGCCAAAATGTCAGCCACAGAAATCAGCAGCAGAGCCACAGCAACCACAGCAGTATCAGCAGCAGCAGCTGCAGCAACAACAACTGCTCTGTCGGGAGCCATAACAATAGCTGCCTGTCAGCGACATCTTCGCACAGAAGCATCTGTGATCCGCACGAGGGCCCAGCAGGAGTTGGAGTTGGAGCAGGTGCACTGCCTCTGCCTCTGCTTGGCGTTGCCGTGGCCAACAAAAAGAAATGCACCAATGTCAAATCAACGCTTATTGCCAAGAAGACAAAGTTTTTGAAATTTCTCGAAGAAGAGAAATGGCGCAGCAACAACAACAACAACAGCAGCGCCCAGCTGTCTGCGGATGCGACTCCGGAAGCTGCCCCAATGCCCAGCAGGTAGGTACTTGCCCCAGCCAACTATGTTTTTGTGGCACAAACTTATAAATTCGCATAAATGTTATAAGGCATATTGCGCTGCTAAAATTGTGGGCAACTTTTTATGGCCCACAAGTTTATTGGGCCAACGGAATTTTGTCTGCGCAGACCTCGCCCATCCTGTGTTCCTCTCCATGACAACAACTTTGTCATTAAGTTTGCCATGCGGTTATGAGACGAGCAAAATCAAGCGTCTAGTTTAATATCGAGAACGTGCAGCATGCAAAACTTATCGAATGCGAAAAGTTAACGCAGCAATAGTTTAGTACTTGTCGTAGATTAAGCGACTATTTCATAGCCTGCCAATGTATGTGGCAGTTAGACAAAGTCATTTCAGTTTCAGCCTCTAACTAAAGGCTGTGAAGTGCCAGTATATACTCGAACTAATTACAAAAGTCATTACTTTGCTTAAACCATTCAAGTATCGAATTAAGAGCGAATTTTCCAATCTTGAATGAGCTTTCATTATGTGAAACTGTAGTTCTTTTAGTAATTAAAGAAACGAATTGAGCAGATGTTAAATGTTAATATTTTAAACTTACCTACATTAAAGACAATTATGTTAATTAAAAATAGATGTATAGACAACTCATTAAGTTCCATTTATTGCAGACAACTCTTTTGTTGCTTTCACTGCAATCAGCAATAGTTTATTAGTGATTGTATTTAATGCATAAATTAGTATTTCTACAATGAATCACAAATTGTAAATCAGCAGCTCAATTAACTGTTTGCCTCTAGCGATTGTTTCACAAAAGGTAGACAACAAAACTAATTTGGTAGCAATATAAGCTCATGTTATTGGCAATAGTTAAAGCACATTTTGATGTTAATAGCTTTGCCAGCTGATAGCACAAAATTGGCTTTAAATATTAATGTTCGATCAGCAAAATTTATGAGGTATTTTTGAAGCAGCACGTTTCGTGCTTTGGGCGCAACTTTATGAGAGACAAGCCACAAAGTGAGCTCAACTTGGCGTGAACTTGTTGTGCCAGCTAGGTAGTATGGTGTGCTGGTATACTGTCCTGTCTAGTCTGGCCAGCGGCTGTTGAGCGCATTCAATTAGCTGTCCAGGACATTGAATGTTGTCTCTCTCTCTCTCTCTCTCTCTCTCTCTCTCTCTCTCTCTTTTCGCTATCTCCCTCGCTCCCTCGCTGTGTGCAAGTTTTTTGCATTGTTCATGAAGTCATAAGTTTTGATCACCGAGCGCTTAGCACGGGCAAACTTTTGTGGCAATGTCTACTATGGTTAGCCGTTTTGTTGGCCCAGCCATTTGCGAAATTGAAAAATTAACGCGCTAACAGGAATTCCATGCTCCAACGTTCCGCCAGTGAGGAGGCAGCGGGAATGTAGTCGGTGTTTGGTTACTGTTGCCTCGTGCCATAAAGTTGATTAAAATGCATGCCGCACGGCAACAGCGGCGTTGCTGCCACACATATTGAAGTGCAATAATCATATTTCAATACCCCACGACTTCGTATGTGTGTGTGTGCGTGTAAAACAACCCCTACTCAAAAAAGAATACAACAAAAATGTAATGCCAAAGTTGCATTTTACAGGCAACCATCAGACCTGGAGGACTGCTCACTTTTGCACTGGCATACAAAAGGCCCAAAACAATTTCTCGTTAGCTTTGTGCCAAGTTGGAGTCCTCCTCCTCCTCCTCCTCCTCCTCCTTCTGCACCTTCACCTTTTTCCCCTGCCACATAATAATGCTGTCAAAGTGCGCAATGCTAAATATTTCATTAATTGCAACTGGGCGGACGCAGTTTCCTTTGATTTATTAGCGACTTTAATTAGTGCGAAGCCTTTCACAGTCAACTGGGAAATGCAGTCGGCACTTTTTTTGTGTTGATTACAAGTGAAATTTCAGTGCACATTCATCAAGTTTTGCAACGCAGGCAAAAGCAGGATCAGCGTGGGAAAGGGTGGGGGGGGGGTATTAAAGTTGACAGCAAGGACAACTCCATCAGGGCGCCTCAAGTGTGACAAAATAACTTGCGAAATATTTTTTCAAAAGTTTGACGCTCACTTTGCAACTATTTGCATTTTTTTTAAGCTCCCTCTGGTAACTGATAAGCGGCTTGCCGTGCAACACTAGAGAGAGTTTTTTTAATGACATGCATTCGCTTTGATATCAACTAACTGTCTCTTCGCTAAGCTAGATAGTCTCTTTATCTGAAAGAGAGTTAAATTTCACTTTGCTCGTGTCACGATTAATTGTGACAAACATTTCCATTAGGTGGCGCCACTGTAATGAGGCTTTAAAGCTGATGCTGAAAAGTATGCTATACTTTATTTCAATTTGCATACGAAGCGCCCTTTGCCTGTTTTGTCCTTCGGGGCAGGGGGTCGCTGTGTATTGAGCGTTGAGCGTTTAGTTTAGTCAACCAAAAGCTAAATAAGAGCCAACTTTTCATTTCTCGCCCAAACAGCAATGAGGCGGATCTGTGCACAGCGTCGACAACATCTATGGCCATGGTGGCCGCACCATCATTGGCGGTTCACTCGGGCAGCAAGAATAATAACAACAACAGTCAGGAAGCAGCTGGTGCGGAGCAACAGCAAAATAAATTGAACAATTGGAGCATGCATAATGACAGCAACAACAAGTTGGCCAACTACCAACAACAGCAGCAGCTGGAGAGGAATAAACAGGCCACAAAGTCCAGCTATGAATTGTACCAGGAAGCAGCCGACATTTTGGGACTAAGCTGCAGTCTCTGTGATAATTGCCGTTGCTTGGACTGCCAGGTGCGTATTTGACAATCTTAGGGCAGTGCAAACTTTAACACACACATACAACCCAACCCACAGAGTGGCTACTTTGACTGCGCCGATGATGATGATGAAAGCTATTCGGAGCAATCACTGATGGACGAGATGGACGATGAGTACGAGTACTACAACGGCTATAGCTACGAGCAGCAGGCGTCATTGTTGACAAGTGCTCATCATGCTGGTCCTAATCAACCAGCCATGACACAACCAGACCAGCACCAGCACCAGCACCAGCCCCAGCCCCAGCATCAGCTTCAGCACCATCAGACGACAGACCTGAACCTTTGTTATGCAGTTGATTGCCAGCAGAATTGCACCACAAGTGGGGAGGATGGCCAAGCCAAGGAGGGCATTCTTCAAACCAAGCTGGAGTCCGACACTGAACCAAACACTGCATCCAAGTCTGAGCATCGTCTGGCCATTGATTTTGATTTAATTAATGCAACCAGCAGTCAAGTGCTGCAAAATTGCGTAACATTCAACGATTTAAGTTTGCTCGATGGCAAACGGCAAGTGGAGCCATTTACGTAAATCTAGAGGTATGTGTAATAGCTAATATATATTAGATCTATGTGTGTGTGTTCATATGTGTGTGTGTGTGAATTTTGTGCGCATATTAAAGCATTCCTAGTCACTGAAGCAGGCCTTATCCTCTCCCATAATCCAGTATTGCTTTTTACTCAATTATTTCTGCAATGTAAACTAGAACTTGAAGCTAAGCTTTGCTGTATTAGCAAGAAAGTAATAGACTGCTCTATATTTTAATTTAAGATGCTATAAAATATATATTTTTATCATTTGCAGCTAGACAAGATTAATTTCTATTTATTATCATTACAAATTAAATCATCCAATTCCGACAAAATATCACTCTGAGAAAGTTAATTATTGAAAGCAAAAACTAACGGTCCGATTCGATTTGAAAGTGCACTTTTTTGCAAGAATAAAAATCAGCATATTTTAATTTAACAATTCATTTTCTAAATTAGCTTAAATACAAGTAAACGACCATTATTAGTAGAGTCAAGACTAAACTAACTAACTAACTTTAAAACTCAGTTTTTTAATATAATAGTCGACCTGTAAAGGAAGTGTTATAAATATATATTATGTTTGAGTGAATATGTGCAACTGGTTTAGATTAAATATAAAAACTGAGATCAATATAAACTTAGCAAAAATGTTACTAGTTACAAACACTAAAAGTTAGTTGTGTTCCCAATTAATCTCTTGCTTTCACAAAAAAGTTGAAGAACCATTTCTTTAGAACAGCTGACAATAAATTGCAGTTCAAAAACAAACCAAGGGGCAAGTTGATCAAAATATTTAACAATTACAAATTTGTAAAATATAGAATTAGAAATAATTCTGTTATGGTATAACATTTCATCCAACTTTGCATAAAAGATTGTTATCAAAGCCAAATTGTTTGTATTATTTTCGCTTAATTTCACTCAAAAACTTTCTCGTTATTCCCTCTCTCTCTCTCTCTCTCTCTCTCTCTCTCTCTCTCTCTCTCTCTCTCCTTCCTTTCACTCTTGCGAAATCAGTTGCAGGACTGTATACAATGTTAATGTGCCGAGCATTTATTGCGCAGTGCACTTGAATGGCACAGAAATGCATATGCCCTTAAAACACTTTGCAGAGTATCTCAAGGGCCATTCAACAACAATGGCATTTTTATGCAAAAGCAGCAAAATTGCATTTTACACAAAACTAAATGCCTGCTGAGTTGGCAAAGCTCATCTCCACTTCACCCCTCTGCTCGGGGGCAGCCACAAACAGTGCCAATGCCCAACCACTTGCCCAACTTGGCCAGTTTATTGCTTTCGGCCAAGCTGTGTTGTTGCCACTGCCAATTGTTGTCGACGAATGCGCTGGCGCAACATTTTTGGTCGCAACGAGACCAACAAATTTGATTTTACACAGTTACATTTACAACTACAACTACAACTACAGCTACAGCTACAGTTGCACAGACAAGTGCAATTTCCATATTTGTGCGCTGCCACAAAGCAATATGCAAAACAATTTGTGTATTTGTATTTTTTGGGCAAGTGGTGCAAGTGCCACGAGTTCTATGCTATGCTGCTGTGCTCTTTGCTGAAAAGCATTTTCAAATTTTCCATTTAATTGAGAGCAACCAAATCAGGGACACCCAGGAATTCTATGAGTAGCTTCTCGTATCCAATGATTATTTGAACTGCAATCAATCAAAATATTCCGATTACACTAACTAAAAGTGCATTTTCAGCATTAGATATATTTATTGCATGGGGATTAAAATACAGCTGTAAAATGTAATCAAATTTAAGCATAAAAATAATACAATTTAAGAGATTGTTGTCCGTATATTTAAATTCTTTATTTAATTCCATTTTGGCGTTGACAGCTAATTTAATTGGGGTTAATCTTGTGCAAGGATATTTCGCAAATAATAAAACAAAAACAATATATGTATACTATTTAAACCATAAGCCAAGAGCATTATGCTTAAGAGCAGCATAGTGTCAATTAAAATACACATCTTACTTAAAATAGCTTTCTGCTTGCAATAATTTTTTTTTTAATTTTAATTGAACGTACCATATATGTATGTGGTATGCAGCATATATATGTCGTTTAAAATAAAAGCTTAATGAAAATGTTAAATCTTGAACAAGAAAAGTATCAAAATCCTTAGGCAAGTGAAAAGTCAGCTATTGAATCAACACTGTCTTATGAATCCTTTAATACAACATAATAGGCCGCTGTCCACAAATGCACATTTAATGCTGTTTAAAGCTTTCAATTCTGCATGGAATTCTTAATTATATTTATTAAGCTCCATGAATAACACATACATGTAAATCGCACTTACAAGCGAGTGCTCGAACACCCAAAAAAGGAAGCAATTGTGCAGTTTGCCTGGCACATTTGTAAAGTGAATAGAAAAAGAAGGCAGAGAATGCATTTTAAATTTATGTTTTTCAACGCGCTTTTCACAAGCAGCTAAGTGCGCTGTGAACCCAAAAATGAATAAAAATACGCAAATAACTGAATAGAGGAAGTGATCGACTAAGAGATGCTTTAAACAAATCGGCTATCTTTTAGCTATTGTAGAGGAAGTGAATGACTAAGAGATGCTCTAAATAAATCGGCTAGCTTTTAACTATTCTATGCAAGACCACATACAATGTCAAATTATAGGTTAGAAATGGAAAATTCATAGTCCTCACAATGGCAAATAGCAAAGAGAAAGCAAATGGCGAATGCCTTAAACTTAAATCGAATTACATTTAGCAAATGAAATTTCAAGCGTTCGCGCAAAATCCTCACAAGTGAAAAATGGCCTCAACAAGCGAGGCAATAAATAGACGTTGTGTACGTAAAGCCCATTTAAGCCCATGAAAGGAGTGGGAAGGCGACTCGATGCACAATATGTGTGAGTCCCTGACTGTTAGAAGAATATGTACGTGTGTGTCTGTGTGTGTATGTGGGACCTCGTCGAAGTGCATTTACTGTTGTTTAAACCAACAAGCACATCTGGCGCATCTCTTCCATTTCACTTGCTGCACGAAGACCTCTCCTTACTTCCTCGGGGGTCGACTTTTGTTTTCTGGACTTGGCCTGCTGCCAGCCGTGCAGAAAACTACATAGCCAAAGACAAAGCAATTGCCAAAAAGAAAAATGCACTTGCGTATAAAACACATAATGCAAGAATGTAATCAAATTCTTTTCTTACATATTAAATAAAAATAACCTCGTTGTCTTACTTGGTTTTATCAACTTAAAATGTTGAGAACCAAGTTGCAAGGATCCTTTCTGACAGTAGGAGGCGGCTTAAAGCTGACAACATTGGCTGTGCTAAATATAGAGCTGTAATATGAATACTCTTTAAATGATAACAGCTCATTTTTCTCGATTGACTAAATTAAAATGAAATAAAACGAAGCTATCAACTGTTTGAGACAGAATGAATAATGATTGCGCCTTTGCTTTTAAAGACCAATGGACCACTTAACACACACTTTAAGTGTCCGTCGGATACGAGTAAAACCAACAGGCAATGCGATAAAATTACACTTCACCAAATGAAATTTTACACGCAGCAATCCGTAGCAATTGGGGGAATTTTCAATTACTCGATTGCACTGTGGTGCAAGTATGTTTTTCATTTTACCAAATACTCACAATCTTTGAAATATGCATGCTAAACAATGCTGATATAATTTATGAAATATAAAATAAATGCATACTAATAATAATCTTAGACCAAAACTTGTATTTAGTTTTTATATAAGCCAGTCCACATTCTGTATGTAAACACTTAAAGTAAAGGTAGCCATTTTTGAATCATAAACAATTCTTGCTGTGCTTTGTGCGGATTACTCTCATTAGAAACTTCGTTGCGTATCAAATAGCAGACAAAAACAAAAATGACGAAATAATGAACGTTTACAAAAGATTGAACGTCAACAGCTTAGGCATGTGAGAGAGACCGCAAGACCAACGGCACGTACTAACATATAATTAGACAATATTATAAATAATTGTAATAAAACAGAACGCAATGTCATCAACGACATATAACACTTGAAAGTTACATTTGGAACCAAATTCATATTTTGAAATATGTACCCATCTCATATTGCGAGTCGCTCCGAATATAATGTGTACCGACCAATTGAAAATACCAGCGGTATTGTAAAAATATACCAAATATGGTCACACAATGTGACTGCTTGTAAATCTGCAGCGCAGTGCAATCGATTAACGATCAACGCCTGCAACGAAGCGAAGCAACGTACGATAACTGTTTGAGCACTGTGCACTTGACTGCAAATCTAGATAATGCTGCCGAGACCACGACGATGACCACGCCCACGCAGTGTCTACCGTTAAAACGGATGCCAACACCATAGTTACTCCTGCTGCCAATGCCACTGCTGCCACATGCGCTTAATGATGCTTGATTTAATTAATGCCACATTGGCCACGTGAACGCCACTTGGAATTGGTGATGTGAAAAAGAAGGGGTTTGGGAATGCAGCAAATTGGAAATTGTAAACGCTGCGTGGAGAGCCGCAGCCATTTGCTGATGATGATGATAATTTATGGGCCGAAGGGTATGCGGATTTCATATTCGAACCTTATTTCCTCCTTGAGCATTTTCAAATATTTACACTGGCATTTCTAGTATTGCTTCGACACACACACTAATGCAAACGCACACAGGCGTAAGGCATACAACAAATTGTTTACAATATTTATTGTTTGTGACTGCGACTGTTGACAATGATGAAACGGCAAGTTAATGCCCCACCATAGCCAACAGCCACACCCAATTGAAGTAAAATCAGCGCCAAGCAGCCATTGACTTGGCCAAGACCAGAAACAAGCCTCAATACCAATGCTCTTCAATCCCCAATCCTCAATTCGCAATTCGCAATTCTCAATACGCAATGACCAGCACCAGAGAACGGCGTCAATCCTCATTTCCGTCGACATATTTTCATTTCCTTTTACATTCGTTTCGCTTCGTTCTTTTTGCCCAGTTGCTGTTTGGACAACGATTTACCAGCCTCTAGACCAACCATTCCCCCCCCTTCCCACCCTCCATCATCACTTCCCTCCGCCGCTTTCACCCTGCCCTTCTCTTCCTGTCTGTCCACGGCAAATTGTAATTCATTAAAGTTTATTGTACACCATTTTCGTTGACCTGCTTTAGGGCTTTGGCCACAACTGGAACGGGTCGACCCACTTATGCTCCAATATGTTGCCCCAAAAAAAAACTCGAGTGAAAACTTTTTATTTTTACCAATATCCTAAAAGTATAATTAAAAATTTTCATCTCAGCGCTGATAAGCAAAGCAATTAAACTCCAGCATCGTCGACTTAACGCTACCGTGCACAACTTTAAATTTTTGAAATATGTTGTAGTTTAGGATTGGTATATTAAACAATAAATATAGTTTAAAATATTCAGTTCGAAATAGACAAGTGGTATTTAAAAGTGTTAGCAATACCTCGATACCCTGTAAAAGGAATTACATTGAAACAAATAATATTGAAATTATTATATCATCATACATAATTAAAAGAAAAATATGTACAAAAAAAGCTATATATATAATATATAATGAATTGTAATTTTATTCCTTAATTTTGGATAAAATAATATATATATACTTCTGAGAATTGAGAATTACCTGTAGCATCAAAGTCTGACTTTCATCTTTACGGGCAATGACTGTATGCCCAGAATGACTTGTAAACACTGGCAAAAAACAAACAAAGTGATTTTGTTGTAATCATTTTTAAGCTAATTATAAATTCTAATAAGCAGCCGCATTGTGTGTGTGTGTGTGTGTTGTGGGTGTAGGCTTTGGGGTGTGTGAAAATTACTTGCATTTCTTACACGCCAACGAATTTTCCAGATATATTAATGAAATTATTCAAAAACTTTTCTAACATTGCTGTTTGCTGTCGTTGTACTTGATGTTGGCGTTGTCGTCGTTGTTGTTGTTGTTGTTGCTGCTGCTGTTATCAAAATAAGCAAACAAAGCGGCAACAATTCGCACACTTTTGTGCCAGCGGCAACGCAATTAATTTTACTTAACATTCATGGACAAAATGAGGCACGTAGCCGATAATGAAAGCCGCAAAAGTAATAGCAACCGCCCAGACACTGCCAATGCCAGTGTGCCACATGGAGTGTGGGAAAGGGCAAGGACACGCCCACACTAATTGTGCTAACAACTTGATTCCAGCTGAACGACTTTCAACGAGCGATTGGCCGCAAAGTCTCCGAGTCAGGCCAAAAAATTTGCACCACATAAAAGCGGGACCCCAAAAAGGTTTTTATTACGTCTGCTTAACACCCATGTGTGTGTGCCTTTGAGGGGACCCCAAAAAGTATGCTATATAATTGTTAAGGCATCAAGCGAGTGCCACAAATTTGTGCGTATGAGCCTAGACCTCTCTGTGTGTGTGTGTGTCAGAAAGTGCTCATATCTGAAGAAAATCTGCGAACTACGACTGCTGCAGTTTCATAAATTTGAATTTCAAATTTAACACACACATCTCTAGACCTTGAATAATAGTCCCACAAACTTACACACGAAACAACCTGACACACACACACACACATTCTGGCACTCACACAAACAACAAAAAACAAAGTTTCGTTGCGGCAAGTTACAAAGTTTTCTTTCCTTATGCAAATTGATTTGTGTCTCATGTTTCTCTTTCAATTCCTGCAGTTTACCTTACAATCTTGCTGCCAGCCTGCTTCTTTGTCTATACGTATGTGTGTGTGTGTGTGTATTTGATAAAGGTCTTATATGTTTGACATTTTAGTTTACATTGTAAACTGGAAAATCAACACGCAACTATTAACAAGAAATATTCATTTAAATTAATTAAAATGTCACTCTGCTTTATCTGCTTTGCCAACCAAAAAACAATTCCCACTCTTCAGCTGTCTCTTTCTCTCTCACTCACACTCTCTCTCTGTCTATTTTAGCAAATTCTCAGAGTGAATGTTGATTTCATTGCTATTATTGTTGTTCTTCTTGGATTGTTTGGCAAAATTATAAACCAACAATTTTGCTATGCTTATTTGCGTTCAATACCCCTCTTCGTCCAGCGGGAGGAGATGCAGCAGCCAATTTAAATTGCTTAAATTATTTTAGAAATATGCAAACAAATGTATTCGATTTGTTTCAATTAATTAAAACTTTGGATATTCACATATTAAAACACAACAGTAATTAATTAAAGAATCGACATGTTTTAGTTGGTTGAAGAACTACTAAAGCACTATTAATTATAGTATGCAATAAATTGAAGTCAAAATTACGAGTTTTATTTGACAATTTAACACATCAAAATCAACATCACCTTATACAGAACCATCTTGGGAATCTCCAAGTCACTTAAAGTATGTCACTTAAGTATGTTAAAGTATAGAAATTGCACCACCATATACCCTAAAAGTGCGCACTCCTCATCTGAGGGTGTCCCGCCTGAAGAGGAACTTAAAGCAATATTTAAAGATCATTTAAAAATGAGAATATGTAAAAATATAATGTGGGCAAATATGGCATATGTGTCTATGTCTATGTGGCTTAAATCGTAAATTATGCAAGTGCTGGAAACTAAATAAAATAAAAAATCTTTCGGCAAAAGCTCTTTAGCCAGTCATGATTTAAGGCATATGAATTTTTTATGAGCCAAAAACTGACGTCTGTGTCAATGTGAGCGTGTGTGTGTATGTATGACATTGTATCAGATAAAAAGCGAGTAAAATTTATGAAATTTAAATGCCAGGCATAAATAAATATGCATAATTATACATACATATGTATATGTGTACGACAACTATGTTATTTGTACGCCTTATTGACGTGCACAATTTGACATGCAATAAAAAAGTAACCACAATTTTCCATTTGCAGATGATGATGAAGGAACTTAAGTGAATAATTCGAGGTAAACAACACGTCAACAAAACGCAGCTAATTAAATTTAAATGAAATAAAGCATTGTAATTGTATAATTGACACCCACACAAACAGTGCGTGCAAACAGTAAACGCACATACTATTCTATTGTATACTTTTCATTTCGATTTCAATTAAATTGCAAAACGCCAAAGGCAACTGTCATTGAATGAAGCAGCTATATAAATCTGTAGATAAGTGTGTGCAGAAATTAAAGCCAGAGAAAATCAATTAACTTCGGTACACCGAAGATTTAATGCCCTTGCAAGTTGTTCAAATTGCGATTTATTTCTCTATAAATAAAAACTTGTTCGATCTATAAAACCGTGTGCTATTATCGTAGTAGAATTATTGAAACTATCATTAATAGAAATAGGAAGAATAAAAATGAAAGTAAACAAAAAATTAACACATATTCGTACATAGTGATAATTAATGTGTCTCAGCTTAATATAACCCATTTCATTCACTGCAAGGGTATTCAAATTAAATATGCATATAGTGTGGAAAATTAAAAATTAAACAGAATTCACTCGAAGAAACAAACAACTATATAAATATGAACAGAGTATTTGCAATATTAAGTAAACGTTCGTTTAATTTCAACAATTTCACCAAATCAATGCAAAGCCTGTGCCAACTTATAAAAATAATAGAAATATTTAAAATGTTACAAGCAGAGTAGCAACAACTTAGTGTATAATATAAATCAAATATAATATATAAACAAAATGTCTGGTAATTAAAATACAATTTTGATGTTAGCGATACCTATTAATGTGAGCATTTCCAGTTATTGTATTTATTGGAATTAAGAATTTATTTCGTGTCTGGTGCTTTTAATTCATTATTTCAATTGATTTCAAATCAAAATATACGTTTGAAAATCTAAATAAAATGCATTTTATTATCGAATGGGAAACATTGAATAAATATTCTAAGCAATTTGGACCATCGAGACATCTGTATCTAAATTTTGGTCGAGTTATTCGTGCAGATGGCAGGAACAAAATTGGTTGGGTATTATTTACCCCAGTTCTTGTTATGTATTTATATTAAATAACATTGATTTTTAAACAATGTATTAAAAATAAACAAGTCAAAGCGCACTTTGCATCGGTGTTTTGTCTAGATTGTTGACGAATAATTAAACAATTGCCCACATCAAGGATGCCAAATGAAAATTAAATACTAACCCCGCTCACACTTTACCTTTTGCTTGTTTAACCTTTTTCAATTGTCCCAACGATTAAAAACACACTTATTTTGTCGATTAGTTGGTCGTTGGTCCGAAATCAAACACCAGTTATAATTGGCAGTAAAAGATCTTTTAACAAATATAGAAAATATACAAGTTCAAACATTGAGCCGAGGATCTCTCTATATTTTTTTCAAAATAACTTTGTAGCCACGATCAGCAAGTATGCATGTATGTATGTATGTATATATGTACGAGTATGTTGTATGTATTTGATGACTGTGGATGGGGTCAAAGTGCATAGCAAAGATTACGCATATTCCACACGCTGACAACCAAAAACCTATGCGGCCATTCACATTAATTAACGGTTAACGACTGTGAATGTGTTTGGAAGTCGGCCAGCCACCGCATATGTGCCACTTTATTGGCGGAAAGGGGACGCAAAACAGACAGAACGTCGCGCTTGTTGGCGGGTTTGCACAGTGATAACCAATGCCATAAACAAGCGACTAAAATGCAATCTGGCTATTGAAGTGGAGAGCCGGAGCAGCAGCGATAACGCAATAGCTATTAAAAATTATTGAAATCGACTGAGAAACACCCTAGTAGACACTTGCCAAGTTAAGCACTGTCCACGAACGCTAGATGGCGCCATTGCAGCTTCGAACGATTCAAAAATGTAATTTACAAACTTTGCGCTTATTCTGCGTATGCAATACAATTTTCAACATAGATAAAGAACAAGACAAAAGTAGTTCAAACATCTTCTTCGAATTATAATACCCCTTTTGTGGCATTTTCAATGGATGGGTAGCATAATAATACTCCGAGTTATTGAGATCCATTCGCATTCTGCCATCCACTTCTGTTTCTGTTCGGGCCTCAAAGAGTTGTGTTACAAAAGAAATGGTGAAATGGTGGCTGCATAATTTGATAACTGATTAAAATGTAATCGATGTCTTTTTTGTTGAATATTAAAAGAATTTTTACGAAAATATCCATTCATATCTTATCGCTGGACATGCGCGAGGGCTTATTGTGAATCACCGCAACAGAAAATACATAACATTTACGTAGTTTCATGTACGTAATTACAATAGAAAATATAAATATAAACAAAATAAGCTTAAAATGGATTCAGGACCTTTGCTAATTGCCTTGGCCATAATATGCTTTTGCCTCTTCTTTCTGCGTGTGAGTTTATCTATTTATTCATGTTGCATATTTGTATATGTTGATAATACTTTGACATTCAATTGCAGACACTTATGATTGCCTATCGCTTCTATATGCTCAAGCAGCTCAAGGAGGTGGCTCATGACGAACAAGGTGAGCAAACATAATAGTAAATATTTACACTAGATTCTCCAGTAGCTGACCAACTAAACTAGAGATGTGCACTTTTATCATGCACAGTAAAGCTTTAACAAATCAGCAGAGATAATCATTACTATCAGATAGAATATCTACAATATCACTTTATTTCGTACAAAAGCAATGAAATAAGGTCAGTAAAGAGATAACGTTGTTTATATTAACTCATTGACAACAAATATAAATATATAAATTGGCTTTGTCATAAAAGCTAATTAAAAGCTTGATTGCAGTTTTTTGAATGGAATTAAGCTTTGCATTATGCCTCTTAATTCAAATACTAATGGCCCATAATTCGTTTTACTACTAACGTATGTTCTAAAACTGCTTAGAGCAAGTGTTTACTGCTTGAAAATTCCAATTAAATAATACTTAGCCATAGTCGTGTCTTGCCTTCAAATCATTGTCATCTGTATTACAATTATCATAAATTGTAATCCAAATTATGAATTCATAGCAATTTTAGAATGAGATCATTTAGAATGATATTTTTTAAAATAACAAATTAGAAATTAGAAATATGAAAATCTGCAATTTGTTTATTAAATTGGGCATAGTAAAGATCCGAATTGCCAAGTCTTTGTTGCACTGTCTTCTCAAAAACGGAAGACCATCTCTAGAACCAATAAACGCCAAAATTGAAGTTGCGTAGTCGAAATAGAACAATCGCCATAAATCACCAAAAACAAAAAACATGGACGTAGTTTTTGCTACATTTGCACACATTTATCATAGAGACTCATTAGATAAAGACGGTTGTGGCACCCCCTCGCAGAAAGCAATTGTACACATACACTTTGTTCGACAGGTCGAGGAGGGAAGCACCTACCCAATACGGAACTTAAGCCCAGGCTAGGCACTGGTTTTGTCAGCTTTATCAGCTAATGATTACAAAGCAAATATGTGGACTGTGCCTTGGGTGAGTGTGTGACCTGTGTATGATTGGGCGCAGACCCATCGCTTTGTGGGTTTCAATTCAGTTAGAGCGGACACTTCGAACGAACTAAGACACGTTAACTGGCTTTCTATTTGGGAAGTGCGTTGCTTCCTTCCTCAATCGGGCAATTAGAAAAATACACCTACGAATGGCTCCTACTACTGCTGCAGTAGTAAATGAAACAACCACCACGGTGGATATCTTTACCAGATACAGCACACCCAGCACCACTCCAGTATATGTGGACTATGATCCTAATTGGGTGGAACCGGGATATGTGTACTTCTACGACGACTACACTCTTTACATTGTGTTCGTGGTTATATTCGTTATCATTTTGCCAATTTTGATAGCACTGGTAATATGATTCAATATGTTCTGACCACTATAATATATCTAATGCCCGATTCATCTCTTCCAAACCACGCAAAGAGCATCCAGCGGCAGCGTCAGCAGCAAACACGCCGCTTAGTCGAACAGAGACAACGAGGTAAATTTGTCACAAATTTGTACTTTAATCAATCATTGCCACATGCGTCAACCAGCAAACTCACACTGGCTAGATCACCTGCTTGAGAGCAGCCAGGAAGTTAAAGTTAATCATACCCAGATAGAGGTAGTAGACATTTAGTTTAAACAGCTCCCAGCGCTCGCCCAGTTCCAAACGCCAGCGTCTTGATGTAGCCGTTTGCTGTGTTCGCTGCTCAGCGTACGTGGATTGTACACAGCACTTGGACATGGCCCAAAAGGCAGTCATGCGATTCTGTGTACGCAGCGTGGATTCAATGCTACGTATCAGATCATTGGTCTTCAGTATGAGCAGCATTTGTCGGTCCACCTGCTCCAGCACGTCCGAAATATGCGGCAGCACCAACGACGTGTTGCTCTGCAGCGTGTTCTTCTGCAAAGCGAAACAGCAATTACAAAATAACAATTCTCGAAAGGATGGACTATGTACTCACCTCTTCTTTGGAATATTTAACTTTGGTGATGCCCTGCATGAGCGTCTCCCAAGGTCGACCTGTCACCATGCAGACAAACAAACCGTACAGATCACCCTTAATGCCCAACTGCTCGCTGTGCTGGCGCATCGCTTTGCGATCAACCTTCATTATGCTCAACCAGAGCTTGGAGTATTCATAGCGAAACTTGTCGGTTAGGTTGGCATAAAGACCGTGATCGAGTAATGCTATTTCCAAACCATTGTTGGGCGTCTGACGAACGAGTATGTTGCCAGGATGTGGATCGCTGTGCACAAAGCCCGTGGAGAAGATCATTTCTGAGTATAGTTTGCCAATTTTGTTGGCCACCTCGAAGGAATCAATCTTGTTGCGTTTTATGTAATCCAAATCGGTGACATGACCACCCTCCAAATACTCCATGACCAGCACACGCGGTGTGCTCAGCTCCCAGTATATCTTGGGCACACGCAGCCAGCTGTACTTTTTGAAATGACTAGCAACCTTCTCAGCATTCTTGCCCTCGTTTAGAAAGTCCAGTTCAATGGGCAAATTCTGTGCAATGAAAATTCTGTGTGTTTACATATAAGTGTTTAATTATGGACCTAGCGTGTCTCACCTTTTTGGATTCCTCGACCAGCCATTGTATTTTAAAGTCAGGGAATATTTTTCCCAGTATTCTGACAGCCATCTCCATGGTCTTCATATCCACCAATGAGTTACCCTTCACATACGGATGCTGTACTTTGACGGCCACAATTTCGCCAGTCTTCAGACGCGCCTTGTGCACCTGGGCCAGTGATGCAGTCCCTAGTGGTTCACGTTCAAAGCTATCGAACATATCCTCTGGGTCACGTTTTAGATCTTGTCTGATCACTTTGTACAGGTCCTCAATGGGATTCTGAGGCGCATCCGAGTGCAGAACCTTCATTGTTTGCACAAACTCCTTGGGCAACAGATACTCCAGGGCGCCAATGTGCTGACCCACCTTGATATACACACCTTTATTAGTGCAAATCAAGTGTAACAGCTTCTCGGCGGCAATTTTGTGCACGCGACTCTTCTCCGCCTTGTATTCTGGCGTCGTCTTATCCCATTCCTTGTAGTAAAGCTCTCGTTTGTACGTTAGCGCAACATCCACAACGGCGCAAGCCGATCGCGACAAGCGCACAATGCCCAAAGAGTTGAGGTCATAGTCATTGGTGCGGAGACTCAATGCGGTGCTGACGGTGCCTGCTCCGAGGGCTCCAAAGGCAAGCACGCGTCTCAGCATCTATGGCAACTTGGGGAAAGGGCAACTGTTCAAAAACGATGACAAAATAAAACTAAATTAGTTTCGATGCCTAGCACTTTGTCCCACCTGCGGGCAGTCAACTGTTAAGTCAACAGGTTGTCACACAGCTTTAGTGTCAATTAACCTTTAGCCCCATTTACATTAAAATCGTTGGCAAGACGGAAACTGATAAACAATGTATTATGTTGTTATTATGTGCGTTATTTGGACTCTTAACCTCCGTACATTTGGAATTTAGTACTTAGCCCTTGGTAACAAACTTTCACTTGGTCAGCAGAATTGCCAAAACCAAAACATGTTTGTAAGCGAATTTCTGACATGCAAGCCAAGTAACTAATTTATAAAGTGTTTGGCACTTTGCTAACGGTACACGTTCATTCAATAATCAATGACAAAACCTGTTGCAGCGGCATTGACTCATAGTTTACATTGGTACATCACTTTCACCATTCAATAGCCCAACGACGTCAGCAATTGGTTGCTTTTATTACATAAAACCTTCATGGGAGTTCATCTTTTAACTATTCTTATGCAAACAGTTTCACTTCTAACGTCTGTAAGCTTAGAGTACCATGTGCGTACGTCTTTAGTAGCTGCTGTTTACACTTACACTTACACAAAATTAATAAAAACAACTTTAAACCCACAGCCGACGGCTAGTCGCGCGCAACTAAACGAACAGTCAGCTGTTCCAGGCACGTACGCAGCTGATTAGCACCATAGATAAGAGTTATCGATGACTGTGCGGTCAATTTAATCGATTAATTATGTCCATTGCACACAGCTTAAATGAAATGTCGAATTTAAACGAAAATTGATGGAATTATAAATTAATTGTATAGACAAGATTACTTTAAAACTAGCTCTGTCTTTATTCTCTCCTTATAGCTCGCCGACAAATGGAGATTAGTGTCACAAACAACAATACTAGCCTAGGCGGAGGCACTAGCAGCGTTAACATTGAGACTGAAAACGACGTGACCATCTTGCCCAAGGGCATGGATTTACCGCCCAGCTATGATGAGTTAAACTACAATGACGTGAAACAACCGGGCAGCATTGGAGCCTCCACGCTGACCATAACCACCGATCTGGGTTGCAGCAATGCAAATCTGGCGGCAGCTTTAAATGAGCCACCTCCAGATTATGTTGAACCAGCTGCATGTGCCGCCACTACAACTACAACAACCACAACAGTTGTGGTCAATGGTCCTTTGCCCAGAATCTAATGGAACCGCATTTAAGTTGTTCAATAATCGTGACTATTTACAACTTACTGAACTATCATACAAATTACAGTCGGATCCTTACAGCTATAGCTATGGAGGTCTTAAGCTTCTATAATCTTCATATTTACACAAACTATATTAAACTTTAAAAAAATAAAAAACAAATATAACGAAATTGAAGCAAAATAATTTCTTTTTAACTCTATTTTACACAAATTTAAGTTTTAAGAAATTAAAACTTTCAACTTAAACATAACGTAACCAAATTCACGAAAAATAAATGCTTAAGAATAAACTCTTAACTCTCACAACGTAGGATTTCATCCAAAGGAGGTCCAAATCTTCCATAAGGATCTTTGGGCAATATTAAAATATCATCACACCAAGAATAACCAATAACTCTACTCTCAATTATTTTCTTAAACGCAGGATTCTCATGTATTAGGTCACGATAGTTATCATTGGATACAACCGCAGCGTTCCTTTCGTATGCCAACTGCATGATGAAACTGCAAGGGAAATATTATTTTTACTTTTATTATAGTAAATTAAATAATTAGAAATGATTTCATAACATACCGATCGTCGTAACTAATGCTTTGTTGACTAGGTAAATTTTTACATGGGGTAAACACTATTTTGCCATCTTTGTGCAATTGATCGAGCATCGTTGGATTTGAGGATTTATGTGGATTGCGACGAAACATTGGAATAACGGCCTTAACATCATGACCCATTCGTTGAAAATGATCCACACAGTATTTTAGGCCCTCGACAGAAAATACGTTAAAGTACCCATGACTGTTAAATAAATTTAATTACGATTTCGATATAGAATGATTTGGCAGAAAGATACTCACCTAAATGCCACATTGCTACCATCAATAATGATGGGTCGCTTATTCGATTTGGCTGTTGTAGCGACTTTTGTGCCCGGATTATATACGTTGCTGTTGTAAGCATCCATCTTCTTGCGCTCAGTTGTGGTGAACAAACTTTCGTTCATCCGCTTCATAACCTTTGGCGTTGGCTCAATTTTTTCATTTTTATCTTTTTTACGCCGCCTTGGGTGTGGCTCGTCGTCGTCTGGAAGTGGTATGAAATCCTCTTCGGCCTTACATTCTTTAACAAATATTACACTATCATTAATCGAAATGTTTGGCTCAGACTTCGACACATTGAATTTGCGATCATCTACAATTTTTACTGGATCGTCGTCGCCGCTCATTGATTGGTCACTATCATCTATGGCAATATAGGAATAATCTGCCGTCTTTGAGGTGGGATACATTAAGCCATTGTTCAGCATTTTGGGTTCGCCCAATGTGTCGATGACAAAACTATTTGTTGGAATATTATCATTCGAGTCCACATTCGATAGATTAGATTGTGATATTGAGTCGTGGGAGTCATCATTCTCAATAATTATTTTTTCCACAACTGGACTTATTACAATGCAGTCATCATCATCGCTACTCTCAATCTCCTCGATAATTTCGCCCTCTTCAATAGTTTCGTTCATTCGCTCTTTTGAACCTCCAGCCTGCTGTTGTTGAGAGACAACTAAATTAGTCGGGTAAACAATTTTAACAGAAAATGTATTACCTTCTTGCTACAATAAAACTTTGGCTTTGGCAGCTGCTGCTCCTTTATTTGCTGCGAAGTATTCTTAAAATCTAATTTTCTTTTAATAGCACCGCGAGCAAAAGTTTTCTTGCCCGAATTCACAGCACGACGCTTTAAAGAGTTTGCCAGCTTCTGTGAGTAACTGCTCTTATTTATAAAAGGCTTAGAATTACGGTTAGCTAAGCGCTTTACTGATTTCTATTATGACAAAAGTATTAGATTAGTGTTAAGACTTGAAGTGTCTGACTTACCCTAACGTTATTGTCCTTAAACTTTTTGAAGTGATGCTGTTGTGGTGCCATCGCGGTCTTATTCTCTGTGTTTTGTACAAGCTAATCCCAGATATGAAATTTGTATTATTCAATGTATTTAAAATTTGTCATATGTATTTGGAAAAGATAATTGGATATTTTGTCAAATTTCCATTGTACTTACTGTGCTTCTATATAATTAGATTTGGTTTCATTATGGTTCTTTGAGTAAAACGACCATGTTCTAGATTATTTATACACATCGATTTTATTCATATTGATTTGCAGTGTTGACAGGCCCATTGCTTACGTATATAGTAGTTTATATCTATATATCTTATATAAAAGCTGTTTGCAATTTTGATTACATTTGGTTTTACCTAAATTTTTTTATGGCTAGACATTTAATTGAGTTAAAAACGGCAATTAACTAAATCGATATTAACTAAATCGATAGCGTTTTGATTGTTATTTCGACTAGCTAAGATCTTCTATATCACTCTTTAGCTGATCAACGAGTATATCCACCAAATTTCACTTAAATCAAATGGAATATCATAGGATAATTGTATGTGTAAAAATAAACTGATCGACGCCAACTCCATCAATTCTCATTTAAATAAAAAAGAATGTCATAAGATTTATCATGCACATCTATCTGTATATATAAACCGATTTTTTTTACAACGTCAAATCCGTCAAATTGCATACAAAAATGTTGGATTAATAAATAGACAATTATACTGAGTAGACAGAGCTCTAGTTGAACTACTGCAATAGAATTATAATCATTTACTTTTTCAGCTCTCTAATCTCGTTGCGTATATTGGTGCGAGCAAGTTCCTCGTACTTGTCATGGTATTCAGGTGTGGAAAATATACATGGTATAATCAATAGGGTTTCCAGCACCTTAGTGCGCATCATCTTGTAGGTTTCGTCATCAAAATTTGCATACTCGTGCCTTAACAGCTCAGTATAATGCTTATACTCTTCAGGTGGTGCCCTGTGCATTGCAAATGGCAAAGTTATGTTTTACGGATTTTAAGTGTTTATGTAAGTACATACGCAAGGACAACTAAATCGACATCTTGCATCAAATTTGCCTCGTCATCATGAGACCAAGTGAGTTCATTGTCGGGCGATTCACGACCCAATAACCTGCAAACCAACGACTTGGCATGGTCCTGTTGTAACCAATAATTTTGAATCATCGAGCGTCATAAAAATAGTTGGCTACTCACATCCTCGATATTCGCATCACGACAAAACTCCTCAAATACCTCGCAGTTCTCATCCACACAGCTGCGATTGCCATCAAAATGATAGTACTGGAAGAAGGCGGCCAGTGCGATGCTTGGCGCGCAGTCGGAGAGATGGGAGTGTTTGCGCTGCATCATCTCATTCCAATTGTGATAAGCCCGCGTAGGACTGTCCACGCTCAAATGCTTCTCAATGCGTGCATACCAAGCGTTAGTCACATCCTCGGGCACTTCGTAGTGAGCACAAACATTTCGCCAGATTTGCTCCATTTCTTAATTTCTAAATTTTTTTTTTCACTTTTTGGTGGGGTAGAGTTACACTTTTTTGGCCACTTAATGGTAACACAAATTCGCGATGACTCGATTTGCTGGAAATTTGTGTCTGGAACTCACACAAATTTTCACAACTTTTTTTTGTGTTTGGGGATATGGCGTCTGCGCAGGTCCGAGTGCTCACTAGACAAGGGCACCCCAATAGCCCCAGCGACCGCCACAGTAAACCGACATCAGTTTTCAAACAACTCAAAGTCATTTTATCTAAACATACTCGTACTTACATTATTATTGTTGATGGCCAAGGAAGCGGCTGTAGTAACTGATGTTGAAGCCGAGGATACTGAAGCTACTGCATGGCACGTGTTTAAAGGGGCGGGAATTGCAGCTTGTTTTACAAACTTGCGAGGGGAAAATTTACGTTTTTCTTCACTTTGCCGAAGCATCTGTTTTAACTTCTTTGTTGACTTTCTCTTTGATTGATTTCTTTTTCTGGCCATTACTTAGCTCAATATATTATGTGCAAATAATCTAAATAACGAATCCGATGTTTATGCGCAACAAACAGCTGGTCAGCGTTGCCACCTTGGTAAATCCAATAAATATTCAAATAAACACAAAACATAAATATATGTATAATCGTTATGTATATTTAAGTTTTGCTTTATTTATATATTTTTCTAAATTCAAATTCAAATTCATTAGAGATGCCTTTGTAAAGTAATTAAATTCTCAACTATATTTTTGGGTTCAGCCACTAACCATATAGTACATATATATACATTTGGTTAGTGGTTCAGCGTACCGAAGGACCAAGCTAATAATTGCGAAAGTGGTATTTTTTGGTATATATTTGTCGTAAAACAGTCAATTTTTGAGTTGATGTTGCGGTCACGCTGGTTTACAGCCCTGACTGTGAAATGTCATATGTACTTGTGAAAGTATTCATTTTTTAATCTTAATTTTACTTTATTTGTTCAAATAAGTTATTAGTTTCAAAAATTATCAAATTCAAACGGTGTCAACGCCGTTTCAATACTTTTAACGCGACCACTGTGTAAACGTAAGTCCACAATACATACATAAACAACTTTGTTTTGCAAACAGTATCACTTCATATGTTGCCCTTTGTTCCATGTTTCAACATTTTTCACCTATGCCATGCAGATAAATATGGACGTGGAAAAGTCTAGTAGCAGCTCATTTGAGGACTTAACTAATGCTGAAGACACGAAGGATATACGTGCAGCGCAGGCCGCTACAATTGTCGCCGAATCATTAGCTGAAAGTGCAGCAGCAAAAGTTGACGATAACGATGACAACGTAAAGACGCAAGAAGCAGTCGTTGAGGATGTAGAGGAGGGAGATGAAGAGGACGTGTGTGATATCTTGGGAAATAAGCAGCTGTTAAAACGAATCATTAAAAAGGCGCCCGCCAATGCAACACGTCCAAATCGCGGAGAATTGGTTACCATAACATTCACCGGAAAATTGGAAGATGGTACAGTTGTGGAAAATGAGGAGAGCTTCCAGTGCCACGTAGGCGATTACGAAGTAGTGCAAGGTTTGGACATGGTGCTGCCCATGATGCATGTAGGCGAAAAAGCACAGATTACAGTTGATCCTCGCTTCGGGTACGGTACCCTTGGTCTTAAGAATGAAAATTCATCTGAAGTGATCGTTGCTCCAAACGCACAGGTATATGAAAATCAACTCTTCAATTTTATTAATATTTCATTAAAAATTGTTCATTTCAGCTTATTTACGATGTAGAGCTATTGGATGTTAAGTATGAAGACTTTGCGGATCTAAAGAAATTCGAGGTGCTCCGAAAATATGGGTATGTTGAATATAATGTAAATTTTAATTTTCCAAACTAATGCAGATAATTCTAAAGTGCTAGGAAAAAGGAACGGGCAAATTATTTTTACAAAAGGGTAGAATACAATAATGCTATTCACCTCTACAGACGCGCGTTAGATTACCTAGATAACCGCGATGGCGACCCAGATGCAGAGTTTGGCAAGGAAGACTTGGAAGTAAGAAAAACAAGGTATAATTATATAACTTTGACTAATTTTGTAACTCTATATACAAAGCTATCCAACAATGATTTACAAACCCTGTTGGATGATCGACTGATTGTGTATAATAACCTTGCTATGGCTCAAATCAAAATTGGAGCATTCGATGCCGCACTCCAGTCTGTGGAACACGTGCTGCGGTGTCAGCCGAACAATCCAAAAGCATTGTACCGCAAAGGAAGAGTATGTGCCACAATAACAAAAATTAAGTAAAACGTTTAACCATTATAACTTCTTAAGGTGCTTGAGGGCAAGGCAGACACGCAGGGCGCTATCAAGCTGTTGCAAAAAGTAGCCACGTTGGAGCCAGACAACCGCGCAGTTCAATCAGATTTGGCAAGACTATTTATTAAAGCTCGTCGCGAGGAACACAACGAAAAGGAGATGTATCAAAAGATGTTGGGACAGGCCAAGAAAATGGAACAAACGACTGCTGTTAGACAAAAAACACCGATGGTAGACAACTCCAAGGTTTGTAGTTAGGTAAAAAAAATGTGCATGTGTTATTAATATTTGTTAAATATGTTTTTCAGCTTAAGTTACTTGGCTTCTTAATGGGTTCCATTTTAATTGGTGTTGCTGGCGTGGCTATTTATCGTTATAAGTACTGAAGGAATATAAATGTAATTGGAGCTACTACGTATTTTAAGCAATTGAAATGCATTTTTGAAAATGGTACACGTACACATATAACGAAATTATTAATGTTGGAAACTATGGTTGCTTACTTGTAAAGATGTCATTTGTTGTAAAACAAATACCATACACATTTTCAAATAGTTATGATAGGTCAAATGCTATGGTTTTTGGATCATTTTAAATATAAATCCTAATTTTAACCAAATATTTACGAAATATACAATTACTCAGCCTTTTGAACAAATTTGTCAGCTTATTTTTATTAACTAGCTTAAAAAAGCTATTATTAAATTTTTAACAGATTTGATAAATACGCGACATAAATATAAGTTATTGAACGAACTGCATTAATGAGAGCTACTTTATTGTCGTTCCACCCGTGATCGTTTTGAACGCCCGCGAAAGATTTGTATTTGCTTTTTTGGAATGTAATTTGTTACTGAAGTGTCCATCAGCATATCATCGACTGAGGAAGCGTCTAATAATGACGAGGATTATTACATATCCATATCCGACATCAGCGAGAGTGAGACTGAACCGGAACCACCTACACAAAACCAGAAGCCGGATAGCATGGCACTAACGATTGAACCAGAGATAGGTGCGCCCTTGACCAGCAAAAAGGTGGAGCGCATTGAGACCTTCCTGCGTGATGTCTCCTCCGACGATGAGTCGTCGGAATGGAATCACCACCGACAGAATGCCAGAAGCAACAGCGACAAGGCTGGCTACGTCACCTATTTGGATCTGACCAAGGCCGAGAAGCATGTGGTCAGCAGTCCCCATTCAGCCAGTAATTCTCTAAAGTTTCCCAAGAGACTGAATGAGCGCAACACCATGGATACCAGCAACGCCAACAACACCAGTGCTAAGCACGTGCCATCAAAGCGTGGTCGGCTGTTTACACCCATCCTTGGCTACGAGGCTGAGCAGACAGACAACCTGACAAGTTTGTATTATTTTGCTTTTGGCAATCAAAAAAAACCAAATACAAAAACAATTTGGTGTTTCCCACAAGTATTGAATTGTTGAATAGCTCATCATTTCAGTGTTTTGCACCTATGTGAACAGCTGATCGCCAGTTGTTTAAAGTCAATGTCAAGAACAAACCGCGTTTTTCAAAAAAAATTTATTAGAATCTTTAACTGGTCTATTAGTACGCAAATAATAAAATAAAATGTTTTTTTATTGGTGATAGAAATTGCCTTATTGTATTGGAAACACAATTCAATTCACTGAACTTACCAAAAACTGGTTTGTATGCAACAGGTGACTGAACAGCTAACGAACGATTCAAAAAATTGAACGAGTCTACTATTGCTGGAATCGCCTAAATGTCCAAAATGCGCTGTGGAAAATTTAGTGCATTATGATTTGCTGAATCATTTTCGCACCACTACAACATTCAGTTAACTCAAACCGAATCAGTCAATCTATCGGTTTAATTGTGGGCTTTGTTCAATTTCACAAGTTATTAATTTAATTGTTAGCAGTGAAAATGCATAAGTCACTGCTACTGTTGGCTCTGTGCTTGGCCTTGGCCTGGGCTACAGATTCGAATCCAAAACTCCTGCGAGTGCCGTTGAATAAATTTCAATCGGCTCGCCGGCATTTCGCGGACGTCGGAACTGAATTACAGCAATTGCGTATCAAGTATGGCGGTGCCGGTGGTGCTGCACCTGAACCACTATCCAATTATTTAGACGCTCAATATTATGGACCTATATCGATCGGTTCGCCCCCACAGAATTTCAAGGTAGTTTTCGATACGGGTTCCTCCAACTTGTGGGTGCCATCAAAGAAATGTCACCTGACTAATATTGCGTGCCTGATGCACAACAAATACGATGCCAGCAAATCATCATCTTACACAAAGAACGGCACCGAATTTGCCATACACTATGGTTCCGGCAGTCTGTCAGGATACTTGTCCTCTGACACTGTTAACATTGCTGGACTGGATATCAAGGGACAAACATTCGCCGAGGCATTAAGCGAGCCAGGTCTAGTCTTTGTCGCAGCTAAATTCGATGGTATACTTGGACTGGGCTACAGCTCTATTTCTGTCGACGGTGTCAAGCCTCCATTTTACGCCATGTATGAGCAGGGTCTAATATCGCAGCCAGTGTTCTCTTTCTACTTGAATCGCGATCCCAAGGCTCCAGAGGGAGGCGAAATCATATTCGGTGGCTCTGATCCTAATCATTATACCGGTGATTTCACATATTTGCCAGTTACACGCAAGGCCTATTGGCAAATCAAAATGGACTCGGCTTCTCTGAACGATAAAGTATTCTGCAAGGATGGCTGCCAGGTGATTGCTGACACTGGCACTTCCCTAATTGCAGCGCCAGCCTCTGAGGCTACCCTAATTAATCAGGCCATTGGTGGCACACCAATTGTAGGCGGACAGGTAAGGATGAAACAATCAATAAAAATAATATAAAGTTACTTAGATAACTCTTTCAATCCATTTGCAGTATGTGGTATCCTGTGATCTCATTCCCAACTTGCCAGTCATCAAATTTGTGTTCGCTGGCAAGACCTTTGAATTGGAGGGTAAAGACTACATTCTACGCGTCGCTCAGATGGGGAAAACCATCTGTCTTTCGGGTTTCATGGGCATGGACATACCGCCACCAAATGGACCCATCTGGATTTTGGGCGATGTTTTCATTGGAAAGTACTACACCGAATTTGACATGGGCAACGATCGTGTGGGATTTGCCAATGCCAAGTAGAGCGTTAACCAAAACAAAATAATTATATATTATACTAAACAAACAATATGTGAACATTTTTGCAATTCGATAGACTTTTTTCTTGCAATTGAGAATTAAATGAAAACAATTATTATTGTAGACTAGACATAAAAATGCATTTATTTTGTTATTGTTAGTCATGCGACAATTTGTTTATCAGGCGGGGAATTAAATTTTGCTTTTACTTTTGTGACTTGATAAGATCACAACTTTCTTTGTTTACCAATAATCAGTGAAACAGAGGTCGAGCACTGCTCCAGCTCGCATTGGCGTGTCTATCAATCTGCGGACTTATACACAAACAACCATGTAGTACAATAAGCTTTGTTGATAGCAAAAAGCTGTGTTATTTTACACCACACTACATGAAATTTATTAATAACAAATAAAGATTTCTAACACATTAACTACACTCTAAAATACATTCATACTAAAATAAGTTGACATCAGGTATTAGAAAGAGTTCTAATTTTTCATTAATATTACCGTAATTAATACTGACAGCGTATTTACAAGACGTACAATTCACTGTTATTTTCTATTCAAGATTAATTGTGATTAGCTTAGCTAAAACTAAAATCAAAACAATATTTCGTATAGGCCACTGGGTTAGGTCGACGACTTCCGCGTGTGGTATTCATCTAGTGCTGACGCACTAGCCTCTGCTACGAATTGGATCAGGGTGAATATAGAATTGCCATCGCAACAGCTATTGTATTTTTTTCGGTGCTATGTGACGTAGCACATTTAATTTATCAAATGCACACGCGCACTTTGTACCCAGAGTGTTGAATCATGCAGCCGAGAATCTTCGCCACTTAAGGGAAAATTTCGTACATGGTACTGTTATTACAATACTTTTTTTAAATAATGAAAATATCAACTGTAAAATATAGATATGACAACATTTAATACTAGGCAAAAACAAAGTTACTAAAGTGCTAAATATATATGTATAAATTTAGAGGGCGGTTAAAATTGTTTAAATCATTTTCTCTTTGCATCAGCCAGATTCACGTCTGGAGTTGTTGATGATTGGTCATTGCGATGTACAGTGGTCGTTGTTGTCGCACCATCGGCCGTATTCACATCTGTTTTGATTTCCACTGATTCCTTTGTATTTAGATTGGGCAGCTCGTGTTCATCATCAGATTCGGTTGTTTCGCGTAGAATCTGCACTGAGGGCGATGGTGATGGCGGTGGTGACGCCCGGTTACCGCTACTAAGATTGTAGATATCACAGGTCTCGTTGACGTAACGATTGAATACATCCGGTTTATCCGCATACACATGATGACCGGCACCAGATACAATTTTGATATCGACCATGTTAGTACCGCGCTGTGATTTAATTTTTTCACCCGAAGATGAATCGACCCAACTGCGTGCTCCATAGATGAATGTTATAGGTATATCGCTGCGCACATCTTTAATGCGATAAATCATTGGATGCTTGGCCCAGCCAAATGACTGCATCATGCTATGAAACGCCGACTCGCCAGAAGGTCGCTGTGCATTGCACTGATGTATATACTGGGCTAGCAAACTGATGTCTTCGTCAATGGTATTTTGGAACTTGCGCATTATATCAGGTCTCGTCTTCTGTACTACCCACTGACCAAATGGACCAGCAGCACGTAAAGCCCATAGTGGATTCAATGGCATTAAGACAGCCGCTATGGCCCGCATCCATAGAGGAATCTGTTTGGTCGTCTCCGAATCTGGTGGCTTTTCGGGAAAACCCCATGGGTCAGCAAGTATCAGATGCCTGACACGTTCAGGATAGCTAAGAGCATAACTCGAGGCAATGAAACCTCCCATTGAATGACCTAAAAGAATCATATCATTGATATTCATTTCGCGACGCCACTCTTCGACAGACTTCACAAGCTGTTTTTCGCATATCATCGCATCCTTGGCAAACACTGGTCTCGAGCTACGACCAAAGCCGAGCACATCCATCGCATAGACTGGACGTTCCTTGGCAAAGCTATCCAGATTCAACACCCACAGTGCCACGCCAGCACCTAGGCCATGTAACATTACCAAAGGCACTTCCTTGGAATCTGTATTCATGCTGACCGTCCATATTTTATCAGTATCTCCCACAGCTGGTCCAATGTCTACAAAGTAGCCGCGATAGGGCAACTTTAAATACGATAAAATTTTTTTCTCCACGGCGCGCAGCATTGTTGGTGATGTACATGTCCAGTTAGACAACCATTGCCAGATACCAGAACCGTTATTAGTTGGGACCTGAAAATGATTTAATTTTGGAATTTAAAACAAGCCATGACATTTACACATTATTAAAAAGCATATGAAAAATTTTACCGGGATTGCAGAATATTAAGCTCCCCGATTATCTTTTTCATCCGATAAACTAATAATCGATTTTGAATTTTGTTTGTCATCATGAAAACACACTTTACACGCTTGTAAACCAAGTAAATGATTTACTTTTTTCTCTAATTTTTACGGAATTTTAGTCATACTTATATACACCCGGAAGTGTCTTTAAATGGGCGTGGATTATCTAACGAGACATGATCGCGTCTAGTAGAAACTGCGCAATAGCGAAATCTTCATTTTATTGATGTCAATTTGTTGTAGCAAGATCTCACATTATGTATACCAACAATTTGGATAACAATTAAGAATAGGTTTAGGAATCCATTAGGCCATTCCGTTAATGCTTACCTCAATGCCCATGCTCTGTGAACCCACATCAGCGTTTACAACGCCATCAGCGTTTGGCAATGGCAGTGTGCTGCTCATTTAGTTATTGTTTTTCTTAGATTTTTTGAGTGTTTGCCAAGAGAGAAGCAGAGATATGTATATAGATAATACTAACGCGCTGTTAGACAATGGAGCATTTGCGCGATTTTCGTCAGCCTGGTATAAGCGTAAATTTCCCTTTGGTTAGCAATGTACAATTAGTGTCGAGTAGTGATGACTATGATTTTTAGTTTTAAGCTGGACAGCTGGTTGGGTGCCTCCTGCCTATTATGTGTTATCGTTTCTAATGATGAAATTGTGTATTGTTGTCATTTATTTATACATATGTAAGTGGTTAGAATAGACCAACAGCTGTTTGGCCTTCAGCAGCCCTGACATATGTTTGGAGTATTTGGTATACTAATATACCACGCTTATTAATATACCAAGGTGAGGAGCAGTTCAAACTGCCAAAATTTTGAATTAAAAATTAATTAATTCAAATTGAAATAATTTAATAAAATTGTAATATGTGTTATTTAATAAAATCCTACTTAAATTTTAAATAATTGTTTGCTAAGAATATTTGATTTTAGAATATTTGAATGTGCATAAACTCTGGCCACCCTAAATGTGCCAACCATGTGAAGGAACTTTCCGTGAGGGACATTGCTCTTGCACCTGTGTTTGATTATACGCGAAATGGATGGGATTAACAAGTACAACGAATTTGTGGCTCTTCACAAGCCACAGCTCGAGTCCTCATCTGTGCCCGTCCACCTATGGCCAGCGCTTTATCGCAAACTGACCACGGACTGCTTTGATGCCGGTGAGGCACTGCAACTTATGCTAATTGATTACGACGAGGATGATGAGGAGAACGATGTTAATGATGACAACAATGCCAAACCAGTGTTTGCTCTCGCAGTAGCACGCGAGCAAGGCATTAAGGCAAGTGATCCACAAGCCATATATTTGATAGATCATGCCTGGACATTTCGTTTGAATAGCGCACGTCAACAATTGGAGCAATACCCTCAGCTGGCGGATCGTTTGTCTGCGATTACCGGCGTGGATCTGGAGCATGAGCAGCGCATTGACAAGATACTACGTCGTTTGTGGAAGTACTGTCATGCCTACTCCCTTTCTAGTGAGGGATTGTCAGATGAGGAACGTATGCCCATTTGGTACGTTATGGATGAAGTTGGCTCCGCCGTCATTCATTCGGATACGCCAAATTTTCGATTGGTACCTTTTCTCGATATGAACACGCACACCACGTACAGTATACTGTTTCCCATACTGGATTGTGAGCAAGGAACTTCTGTGACACGCGACTTCGTTGAATATGTATCAAAGGATTCACCGCAGCGTTCGGCTCTTTTACTTCCCTGGAGCGAGACCGATCTTAGCGATGTAAGCTTCTTGCAAGTAGAACCCAGTGTCGATTACTTTTCCAGTGGTCACATACCGGAAACATTTCCAGCTGAAGATCAAGCTACAGCGGTTGAATCGCCTACTCGCTGCAATCCCCTGAAAGTGTATGCAGAGTACGACGTTGTGCGAGGGCATCTCACAGCGCCTGAATTCGTGCTTGTCGACAACGAACAGGAGGCAGACGTGCTTTGGCTCACCCGGCACTACAAAAGCTTTGCGGAACTCGCTCTTGAGACTCCACACAAGTTCATCAATCAGTTTCCTTTTGAGTATGTCATCACTGTTAAGGATTTGTTGAGCATTGTGGGTCGCCGTGCGGCGCCTGAGCATCACAATGTTGCATCGCTAGAGACGTATCCGTCCTGGCTGCCTACCACTTACAATCTGTCCACGGAATTGCGTGAATTTGTTGCCTACTATCAGCAACGTGCCGCTAAAGGACTGGATAATCATTGGATCATCAAACCCTGGAATTTGGCACGCGGCCTGGACACCCACATAACGAACAACATTAAGCAAATTGTTCGACTACCAGCAACGGGTCCCAAAATAGCCCAAAAGTATATCGAACGCCCGGTGCTGTTCCATCGCGATGAGCTCAGTGCTCAGGTAAAGTTCGATGTGCGCTATGTGATTCTTCTAAAGCGTGTGAAGCCATTGGAAGCATATGTGCATCGTAAGTTCTTTTTGCGCTTTGCCAATCGACCCTTTTCGCTGGATCATTTCGATGACTACGAGAAGCACTACACGGTCATGAATTACCAAGAGCACGCACAACTGCATCATATCAAGTGCGACGATTTTCTTGAACTGTGGCAACAGCAGTATCCACAACAAAACTGGTCTCTGGTGGAGCAGCAAATCTGTGTTATGCTGTACGAGGTATTGCATTGCGCCACCAAAGCTGCGCCTCCTTGTGGCCTAGCACCTTGTGCGCAATCTCGGGCGCTATATGCTGCAGACATAATGCTGGGCTGGACGGGCGAGGAGCAAAAGGACATGCAGCCCAAGTTGCTGGAGATCAACTGGACACCCGATTGCAAACGCGCATGTGACTATTATCCCGATTTCTTTAATGACATCTTTAAGCTGCTGTTCCTTGATGAGCAGAACAATGAAAGCTTCAGGCTGCTCACAACTGATGGACAATAGATGCATCTGTTACACATATATCTATTTTTATTAGTTATCTAACACCATGCATCACACATTTAAATACACAAAATAAAACTGCATTTTTATTTATGCTTAACAATTAAAAAGTGTATTTTATTTCTTGTTGGTATCTTAGTTTACATTTACAACTTAATCAGCTCGCATTTGTACAATATACAAAGATCACTCGGTAAGTATTGTATATTTAAAGATATATATTTGAATATATAAAGTTGGGAACTATTCATATACATGCATATGCTCTTAACTAGATGTGAGTTGCCAATTGCTTACATTCTCTCTAACTCTATCATAGCTTGCTTGATAAGAAAAGGGAATATAGTATTCATGTAGCTGCTCAGTAGCTCTGTATGTATATATATTCAGTTGTGTGTTGATGATCGGATTGGGTGTTGGTGTAAAAAGTGAGCTTATATGTAGTGTATTGTTTTACAATTCTTAATTGTAATGGCACTTGAAAAATTAAAAGATAATGAAAGATGAAGGCATTGAAAGTTGATACTTCTAGTCAAAGTTTGAATTACGTTTAAGGCAATTTCAAAGGCACAAAACTAAATCCACTTCTGTTTAATGCAATTACAGACTAATGCAAAGAAACCTAAGTAATAATAAGTTCAATTTATGAAACTTAATTGCTAGCAAAATGAACCTCAACTAATGTCGCTTAAACTATTTAAAATTAACTTAAGTTTTTCTAAACTAAAAGCTACTAAACGCATACCTCATCGAAGTCTAAACGTATTTTCTCATCAGCGGAAGCTAATTTATGTATAGTCTTTTTAATACGCAACGCCGGCAGACGCACATTTGGATTTTGATGCCAGCACTCCTTCATTAGCTTGGACATCCCGGCCAATAACTTTAAATAAAAAGTACATTTAGTTTTTTAGAAATTTGGAAATATTGATGGAGGTTACTCACCGGATCTGAGCTCCAGCGATTGGGTATCGATGGGCGATAGTTGTCAGTGCAGACAACTTTGCGCATATCCTCAAAGCTGGGATCCATGGGCACCACATCATAGAAGGGCACCTTATATTCCTCAGCGATGCCGCAGGAAATGGTGCGGCGACACACCTCCCAGAACACCAGACCAAATGCGTAGATGTCAGTGCGACGCAATGCCTCAAAGCACTCCATATCAATGCTGGCGTAAAGAATTTTAAGATTATTACAATTGCTTTACAAATGACATATGACATCAGTTCAATTACCTCTCATCCAAGACTTCGGGAGCCATGTAGCGTTTAGTGCCAACTTTCGGATTGTTGCCTAAGTCAAGACGTCCCGTAACATGCGAGTGAGTAACGGCTAAGCCAAAGTCGGCTATAACACAGGTGCCATTAGATGTAACCAATATATTCTTTGACTTCAAGTCCCGATGTGCCATTGCTGGCTTGCCCTCAGTGCCAAAGATCTCGGTGTGCAGGTGAACCAATCCATTGGCAATCGATAGACAAATCCAAATCATGTCATTGTGACTCAGAGCATTACGATTCAAATGATCAAACAACGAGCCCAGCGGATAGTAGTGTGTCATTAGCCACAACTGTGTGCACGAGTTGCGTGATGTCATGTCGGAGCCAATGAAGCCAAGTATGTTCTCGTGACGCAGCAACACGGTGCTAAAAACATAATTTATAAAAATGCTACATAATCTTTAGATAAACTAAAATGTTACCTGTAGATCTCCGTTTCACGTTTCCACGATTCCTCGTCGCGACTAAAGAATATTTTAACAGCAATGCTCTCGCCATGCCAGTGACCTCGCCACACCTCACCGTATTTGCCCCGACCAATGCACTCGATGAGCGTCACCTGCTTGGCCAATGTGCGTTGCACCAACAACGGCAACCCGCTACCTGAACCGGAAGTGACCGAATGCTGCAAGTATTCGCGCAATGTGCTATCTCCAGCGCTGGTGGCACGCAACAGCCCATCGTTGACCACGTAGGATTCGGGATCCTGTTTGGTACGCGTTGCAGCCAACCTCTTGCGATGACTGCGACGCATAAAGAATATGGCTACTGCACCCATTAGCGTTATTACCAGAAAAGGGCCCAAAATAGCAGCGGTCATTTTGCTAATGTTGCTGCTATCAGCGGTAATCACTCTCACATCGCCACTGTCGCTAACGAAGGGCGGCAGCTCGGGGAATTCGCCACCGTTGCAGAAATCGCTGGCACAGCAGGCGATATTTAGGTATTTCTCAGTGTTGCGTTTTGTGGGTCCATTGAGTTTATTAAGCGAATTCTGATAGCAAATCGGCAACTGATCCTGTGATGTGGTGCAGCCACGCTTCACTTGTTCCTGACCAACTGCATCACGTGTGCGCGACTTCCAGCACTGCAATTGCAAATTTCATTATAAATTATCGCATATATACAATACGTATGACACACTCACCTGTATGGCATTTTGACACGTATGCGCGTGCTCATTGGGATCGAGACAAGGCGGCTCGCAGGCAAAACATTTTAATCTGTGCATACAGAAATAAAAGATATCAGTAAGCGCAGTAAACGCAACGACAATTATATTTGAGTTCTTTGTATTTGTGGGGAATCAATGGGAATATGCGGGCAAATGATGCAAGTTTTACCTTCTCTTCATGCGTCGCTTACTCTTAACATGCCTCCTAAGTGGAAGTGCAGCGTGTGAAATGTGAGGAAGTAGTAGTAAATAGTGAGGGTTAGGGGATTTGGACAATAGCAATAAGTTCTCGCTGCAACATCGATTGTTCTTATCGATATATGTTAATATGTATGTTGAATTGTATTTGCATTCGTGTAACGGATTTATGTAAATACATATATAAACTCGATATTGCTGCGATTATCCGGACGTCCGGATATCATTAATTTACGTATCACGCATCTTAAACGCCGCTGACTTAATATTCTGGCCAATAGATCTTAACTGACTGTTTCTTATTCGTAATTACCTGGGATGAGGTAGCACGGAATTTTGTGTAATTGCAGGAAACTCTTTTCCATTAATGTTGGGTGGTATTTCCATGTCTAATTGCTGATGATCATCCAGTCGCAGTCCACTGATTTCAGCTAAATGAACAAAAAAAAGGAAGTAACAGACACTCACACATGTAAACAAGTCAGAAATACTTAACGCACGCACATACACACATTTTTTTGTGTATACACAAATATACACAAAAGCGCATGTGTGTGCGTACACAGATTATAAGATGCACTTTTATGCTTCACTCGGTCACATAGGTATTGTAAAACGTTTATATAACCAAAATATTCGAATTAAGACGCTCTTTTCATTATAGTTTATGTTCTTTTAAGCATTTTAATGAATATTTTCTCATTGTATGCGGCGCAATTGGTCAGAACAGTAGCATATGAAAACAAATTGTGACCCAAACACACACAAGCACATATATATAGCAGCATTAGCATCATTTTTCAGAATACTTTGCCGCAATGGAATCCGGTCAAACTATTTTCAAAACGCATTTATATGATAGACAGCTTTTGTGTTACACTCATAATAATATATTAACACACCTCTTGCATTTTTATAGAGAAAAAATGACAACAGAAAAACTAAAAATAAATTGGACTCCATTGTAGAGTTGCATCCAGTGTGACCGCAACTTGAATATGAAAGTATATTATTCACTTTGAGAAATAAAAAATTTCCCCAATTAAAATTTCCCAAAAATTTACAATTTGGTACTAACTTGTTCAAGTGAACTAGTCAATCAATTCGAATCAGCTTGCAACATTTCGAACTTTGTTTCCCCTTGGATTTGCTGAAAATATAAGCCTCAAAGAAAATTTATAATTGTTAAAACATTTAATTAAAACTGATCACTTTTGCCGTAAGTTATTTTTTATTAAATACTCAAATATTGTACATAATTATATACAATTAATTGCCAATAAATAAGAATTTTATGAAAATTGAAGCTTAACAACGAAAAATTTAATAATTAGATCACAATTACTGTCCAATCCAAAAGTTCTTATTTGGAAGTAATAAACTTTTTTAAAAGTTGCGCTGTCTTCACGCATATTTGAAAATACTATATACTATTGGAAGTGTAACCAGCAAATAAATATGAAAGAATACCAAGCCAACAATGTTGCTTGGAGTTTTGTATTTAAGGCAGTCTCCGGCAACTCGTTCAGGTCACACTGAGCCGGTCCTCAGCTTGCTTCGCTTGGAAAGAAAATTGATCAGCTGAAAAAAAAGTTTCTAAAAATTCAGAATAAAAACGTCAAAGACAATTGCACAGTAATATCTAAAAAAAAACTAGTAGTACAAAAAATTCGTGCATTTAATAAATAACTCTAGAATACATACGTATTAAAATATTTTTTGTGGTAAGTTTGACCTCTTCTTGTACTTGTGTGCGTGAATTAGAAGACTAGAAAATGCAATCTTAATGACTTTAATTCTGATATTATATTATTCTAACTATGTTGGCCCAGAAAAGAAATTGACAATTTGCTTCTTGCAATCAACTAATAAATGCATAATAACTAATTAATCCATTAACATGACACCAAGTCTGAGAGTTTTTCATAAGGAGGGCGTGTACGAAGAGCCGAAAGTTCACTCCAACCAGTTTCCCAATGTTAGATACGGTTTATTTTGAAAATCAATAAGTTTTCGGCCATGCATATCGATATTGATCAAACGCCGCATTTGCTCCCACTAGCATGTGGTCCCTTTGGTCACGTAACTTTAATAATTTTCCTAAATTTTCTTTTGCTGTGTACGCACAAACATTCGCAAACAAACACACACGCAGGCATACATATAGTTAGGCTCTATAAGCATGTGTTCGGTTGGTATTACATATATTTTTTATTTCTCAGCGTTGTCCCTTTTTTTTTTATTATGATTGTAGTCCTCTAAGTTTGTATGTATTCATTACGTGTGTGTATACGGTGTCTAGTATACACTGAGTTTTGACATCCCATCTCGTCTGGGCTGCGCAACACAGCTAGTCGTTTGTACATATACACATACCACGTAATGCTTACATACAAACATATGTATGTGAGCTGATATAGAACGTCGCTAATAAACAACAACAATAGCAGAGGCAAACAATTGAGGGCAAGTGGTTGGTTAGTTGTTTTTGCTTATCAAACGCCTCCGCCCTCGCCGCGTGCTGTTTTTGCCATAAATTCACTCGCCGAAAGCGTTTACCGGCGTTTTATACTACATTCGTAAAAGTTCGCTTGAAGTATATGTACATATATGTGTGTGTATGTACAAACATCGACACACATACATATGAATACTGGCACGAAGCAGCGGTCACAACAAAACGGCAAACTACGCAGTACGTTTATGGTTTGTTTTTGCTTTTTGACTCAATAACAAAACGCACGGTCTTCGTTCTCCCTATATAATGTATACATGAGGTTACATAAGAATCTGTAATTATAAATATCGTTTTATTGCCAAAATAACAAATTATGTGACCGGCAAATTGTGCTAATAAAGAGAGAGCAATGCCGACTCGTCATTGATTATAAATTTGATTAAATTTTAGTATGAATAAGCACTCAGTGGTTTTAGATATGTATGTATGGGTCCATATTTGATAAGGCATCAATTGAAACCTACGACAATTGAGTACGTCACGGTACGGCTTCTGTTGAAAATCAATTTTAATTATTGCATCAGCTGTCAATGTTTTACTGTTACCTTCACTATTCTTTTCTCTTTCTCGTTTACAGAGCAAACAAGATAATAACAATACAAAACAACTGTTAATCGCATTTTCAACGGTAACGTGTTCCTTAAATACCATACAATAAATCAAAAAGTGCAACAAGTGTTTTGAAATTCTAGTAAATTCTGTGTAAAGGCGAGAAAGGCAGTGAGTGAGAGAAAGAAAGAGAGAGTGAGTGAGTGAGTGATAGTGAGCTATGTCCGCTTCTACGCGTAATAAACACTCAAAGTATGGTAATCAAAAGGTCGACATAAACAAGGACGAGTTTGAGCGCATTCGGGAAGCACTCAACAACGAGGAGTTCCGTAAGTTGTTCTTCGATTACGTGGACGAAATACAAGATCCGGCAAATCGTAAACTTTACGAGGAGGAGATCGCCCAGCTGGAAAAGGAGCGAGGCGTTGATGTTACCTTTATACATCCCAAGCCGGGCTTTGTAGTTAAGACGGCCATCGATGGCGAAATAAAATGTTTTATCAATATTGCCAGTTCTGTGGAAGTGGCGCGACCCAACAATGAGGTCATGATCAATCCCCAGACCGGGGAACGTGGCCTTAGCTGGTCCATACCGATGGCCCAGACACCGCCACGAGACGATTGCGATGCCAAGAACAAGCTGTGCACGGTCTACGATGTTGTCTTTCATCCGGATGCACTGCATCTGGGTAAGCGCAATGCGGCGTTTCGCAAATGCCTGTTGGATACAGCATTGGACGGCGTGGAGCGCGAGTATAAAGTGAAGCTGGATCGGGCGAATCTCAAGTTTCCCAAACTGGACTATAAGGGCATACCACGTCCCACTGTGATACGCAAGCTGGCCAAGAATGCCACCGCTGAGGAGCGTGAACCGCATCCTCTCGAGCATCTGTACCCCAAGAAACCAGAGGCTGACGCTGACAAGCCCAAGGTGTTGCCCATAAAGACGAAAACAACGGCGGCACCCAAATTCACTGTGCCCAAGTACAGCATCAAGCATAGCCATGCTGTGGAGTTGTCCGAGTATACGGATGAACTGGATGCCAAGCTACAGGCAACTGTGCCAAGTGCACTTGTCGTTGAGATCGACTTGCCGCTGCTCAACTCCACGGCGGATTGCCAACTGGACGTAACGGACAAGTCAGTCTATCTGCTGAGCGAGCGTCTTGGTGCCAAGTATCGGCTTAAGCTGGATTTACCCTACAAGGTGGATGACAAGGCAGGCAATGCACGCTTCGATAGCGATAAACGGCGTCTCTGCATCAATTTGCCTGTGCTGCGTTCCACGGCACGTCAACAGCGCCAGATGCACGACACTGTGCGTCTGCTAAGTCGCGAGGATAGCGGGGTGGAGCTGAGCTCCCACAGCGAGCACAGTGAATCGCCCGCCGAGGAGGAAGAGGAGGAAGCTGAAGCATCAGCCGAATCTATCGAAGCCATCGTCGAGCTGACAGAGCCAAGCGATGATGATACCAATGCATGTAAGTAGTGTATCAATTGTTTAGCCAAGCTTGCTCTTATGCATCACTTTATTTTCTAGTCCCACCCACCTCGTTCCTAAAGAGCCAACTGCATTACCAGCTGCCGGCAAAGTTCGACTGCAATGTGCTGGACAATGTGATGGCCTTTGTGCTGCACGTGCCCAATGTGCAGCCAGATTCCATACAGACACAGCAGTTGGCGCGCAGCCTGCATCTGCAGTTCGCCTCTATGGGCAGCGGCTATTATCCCACACACTATGCCATATTTGTGCAGCTGTTGGAGGAGATTGATGCTCAGCTGCTGATCGATCATGTGGAGGCAGATGCCTCCGATGACAATGTGGTGTTGAGGCTGTATATGAGCGCAAGTTGTGAGAGTATGGCAAGCTATCTGGCTGGAATCGATAGCAATGATCTCAAGGAGTACACGTTGAGTCAGTTCAATGACAAGAGCAGCGAAGAGGAACCGGAAGAGGAGGAGGAGGAGCTGCAAGTGAGCATGGATCACAATGAGTTGGAACAGGCAGTGGAGGTGATAATAGCGCCACAAGGTGGCAGCATTAATGAGGACGCCGGAGAGCCGCAGCAGCAGGAGGAGGAGGAGGAAGGGCATCAGCAGCAGCAACATAAGAAGCTAAACAAAAAGCAGCGTAAGCGCAACAAGCGCTCACTCTCTGAGTCCGCCTGCGAGGACATCAAGGCGGCGCAGGCGCAGCCAGAGCCGCTTAAGCATTCCACACCGGAGCAAGCGGCAAACTGCACACAACCCATGGCAACTTTAAAGTTGCCACAGCGCAAACAACGCAGCTATTCGGAGTGCAACGACAGCAGCAGCAACAGCAGCGTGCAACGTGGCATTTTAAAGCGTTTCAGTCGCTATGGACCACGTCCCTCCATCTCCGACAGCTGCTCGTCCATTGATGATTGCTCCTCATCATATTCATGCTCTGTGGATGCGGCTGGCATAGGTTTCTCCCAATCATTTGGCGGCATACCCGAGGAGCGTGTAGGAGATGACGCAGGTCTCTCGGAGAGCTGCAAAAAGACTGTTAGATTTAATGATCACATTATGAAGCAAGTGTTTAGGTGCGTCTAAAAATACTGTTGGCAATTGAAAGCAATTCACACAATTGAATCTAATCATCTTCTTTTGGCTATTTTAGGCTCGATTCGAGCATTCTGGGCCAACGCAAGAAGAATCAGAAGCGTCGCGATTGCAAATTGCGCGCTCAGCAACGTCGCCTCAGTGAGGGCGACTCGGCGGATTACGAGGAGTGCGCCGGGCAGCAGCCCGTTCACAAGGTAAGTTGTTCAATATTTGTGTACGACATTTATCATAATTGAATTAGTGCAAACTGGTGAATTAGTAAGTTGGTCAGACGTAAATATTGATTATCTAGATGTGGTGTTAGATTCTATTCTTATTGATTATCTAAACGATGTGTTAGATTCTATTGTCATTGGTGCTAGACGTGGACGTCTGCTTGTACGGGGTTATTTGTTTGGATTAAGTAATTGCGAATTTACCCAAAATAGCATCAACAATTGAACCTTAAGCAAACCGTAACCACTTTATTCCGGCTTGTGCTGTGTCAATTGCGAATTGTAGGAAAAAAAACCGCGATCAATTGAAGGTCATTAGATCATACGCTGGGTTTTCCTTTGCTATGCGCAAACTGCTTAACATTAAATAGAAATGTTAGCAAAGCTTTAACATAACAGAGTAATGTTAATGGCAGCTATGCACAGCTGCTAAGTATGGGGTCTTTGATTCAAAAACTAGTACTTCCGTCTGATTGAAATAAATTAATTTTGTTGGAGGAAACAACCACAATTACTGGACCAAAAAACCCTCCTTACCGAGAGTCGCTCATGTTTGGAAGCTGCTTTACCAATAATGGAAAGGAATGACCTAAAGTATTCATTGCATTTCGTCTACATATATTATATATTATATATTTAAAATAAGAACATTCAGAGTGAAGTCATCATATAAAAATACATCAATTTGAAAAAGTTAAACTTGTGGAGAATAAAGATATGGCTAAAGTTTAGTCAGTTTTGAATAGTTGGCCTTGTGTTGTTGATATTAGATGTTCTATCTATATTAACGCAGTTCGTGCATTCTAGAATGTCATCGATAGGTTCAGGCACAGGAACGGCTAAACAGAAGTTAATTATTTGTTAATTACAGTACAGTTTAGGATTCTTACCACCAGCCAGAGCCGCGAGAGCGACTAGGCAGATTGTGAATGGAAAAAGGATCTTCATGGCTTTTGAGAGTACTTCAAATGCTTGATCTGCTTGTACTATTGGTTTCATAGTGTCGACATCCAACTTAAATATAAAAAAAAAGCATAGACATTGGGAATTCCACAATGACTCAGGGATTATAGGTCAATTACCAAAATTAAATTGGGTAATTCATATTGTCTGAATAGATGGGGTCGTAAGATTATGGTTCTCTGTTGATAAGAGCCAGCTGGCTCTCAACGCACAACTTAAACGGTAAACCCTTGGAGTCTGAACAATGTCACATAGCATAGGTATCAATGCATAGACGCACACTAAGACAGCGTTTATGAAATCGAGGTCGAGGCTATGCGACTTGTTGCTATTATGTATGCCCACAAACAACGCTGTAGTCGAGAATTCTTGATACATGATACTCTGTGCTCATTATTTAAATAAACATCAAAACACATACACAATAAGGTAAAAACGGTACCATACATATACTTGTGCTATGGTACCTAAAATTTAAACTAAACTTCTACTGTGTATTGATTGTAGAAACTTGCATGCCAAGCTTGGAGCGTTCCTTTGTCTCTGAAATCCACGGACTTACACTGACAGATGGAGATGGCTAAATCGACTCGGCTGTTGTTGCTGATCATATATATTAATATATATGTATATACTTTATACGGTCGAAGATTTCTCCATATGCCTGTTATATTCATTTGCACAAAGCGAGTATTTTATTTTATGTGCAAAATCCAAATATAGATGTTATTGAGTGTGCACACTATATTCAATCTTGCAAGTCGAGGACTAATTATTAGCATTCATATTGAAGTCAATAACATATAAAAAAAAAAGTTAAACTGGTAGAGAATAATGATTTGAGTGCAATTAAATAAGTTTTGAATAGTTGCCGTTTTATTTTTGATTAAATTTAAGCTTTATAGTTATGGTTATTAGTTGTGTTATTTGAATAGTCTGAAATACTGCAATTCGTGCATGCTATAATGGTATTGAAAGGTTCGGGCATAGGAACGGCTGAAAATCAACAGAAGTTAATTTTTTGTTAATAACAGTACAATTTAGAATTCTTACCACCAGCCAGAGCCGCGAGACCGGCTAGACAGATTGTGAAAGGAAACAGGATCTTCATGGCTTTTGAGAGTTCTTCAAATGCTTGATCTGCTTGTACTATTTGATTTAATGGAGTCGGCATCCAACTTATATACAAAGTCGAATAGACGTTGGAAATTCCACGATGTCTTCCGAAAACTTATGATAGGCCTGAGGGATTATAGGACAATTCCCAAAATCAAATTGAATAATACCTATCATATGATTCCATCTGAAACTAATGAGGATCTTTGAGCCAATTCCCAAAATTATATTTAGTAATTCCCTTCTCATAATTTAGTCAGAATCGGATGTGGGTTCGATAGGTCATGGTTTTCGGCTTGATAAGAGCAATCTTTTAACGCATAACTTTAATATTATTAAATAATTTATCAACTATCTCCTGCCTTATTGAACTGATATTTTGCTGCTTATTTGAACTTCCATTGAAATTTCAATAAAAGTGAAAATATAACTATTAAACATTTTAAAAAATAAATTAAATTTTGTTGTTGCGTAGATATAAAGTTGTATAAATATTAATATTCTTATGTTGACATCATGGGAAATCATTATGGAAAAAGTATAAAAAGAACCATGTCAATTTGGGGTAGATTTCCGTGTAGCGGTCAAAACTAAAAATATGCTGATATCTAACAGAGGAATGTTAAGCAGTTGCATGTGTCAACTGTTAAAGTAACAGCAAGTGTTTAACATAACATGTAAATGTTAGAAAATCGAGTCAACTGCTGCAAGTAAGAAAGCTACTGTCGAGTTTGCTTGACTGTGAAATACCCGCCACCCAATTTTACTGAATGGATGAGTAAATAAGAGCGACCGTCGAAATATTATATTTTTCAAAAATATATTGGAAAATATACAAAAAATATACCACAAAAATATACCGAAATTAACTTTGTTCAAAATGATTAGCTTGGTAGAACTTTATTTTGTTTTATTGAACACCATTATTATGTCACTGAGTGACATACCAGCTGAAGAGGTGCAGCTGTACCTGATTTTGACTTATAAAAATAATTCTTTAATAATGATTGTAATCAAAATATCAGAGATCATTAAGATGGTGATTAGTATTTTGTGTACCAAAACTGAACGTTCTAGGTTCAAAATGACGCTTGGAATTCGGTTTGTTTTTATTTACGGGGGCGGAAGGGAGCGTGGTCAAAATCTAAAACAAACTTAATCTGTGTGCAACAATAAGACACACTATTGTTGCTCTATCTCTTATAGTCTCTGAGATCTAGGTGTTCATACGGACGGACAGACGGACATGGCTATATGGTCTGGGCTGTTAACGCTGATCAAGAATATTTATATTTTATGGGGTCGGAGATGCTTCTTTGTGCCTGTTACATACATTTTCAGTTGGCACAAAGTTATTATACCCTTCTCCGCTTGGGTAGGCGAGTATAATAAACTGAAACTTCAACGTGTGTAGAATATTCCATATTAGATGTGCAAAAACCAAATATGGAAGTGCTGTTATTGAGTGTGTCATAGTCCTAATGAATAAATACATATTGACAATATATTTACAAAATTCAGCTGTAGTTGCTGTTTTATTTTTGATTACATTTTATCTGTATGGTTATAATTATTAGTTGTGTTTGTTGACTGGTCTACAATATTGCAGCCCAAGCAATCTGGAATGTTGCCGATAGGTTCGGGCATAGGAACGGCTGAAAATCGACAGAAGTTAATTAGTTGTTATATATAGTACAATTTAGGATTCTTACCACCAGCCAGAGCCGCGAGACCGGCTAGACAGATTGTGAAAGGAAACAGGATCTTCATGGCTTTTGAGAGTTCTTCAAATGCTTGATCTGCTTGTACTATTTGATTTAATGAAGTCGGCATCCAACTTATATACAAAGTCGAATAGACGTTGGAAATTCCACGAGGGATTATAGGTCAATTCCCAAATTAAATTGGGTAATTCATATCGTCTGAATCAAAGGGGTCGTAAGGTTATGGTTTTCTGTTGCTTAACGGTAACCCCTACGAGTCTGAAAAATGTCAAAGGCTTTGTGACTGTTTAATTTATCTTTAAAGGTATTACTAAAATTACGGAAATCATTTAGATAGTGATTGCAAGTGTGTGTACCAAAACTGAACACCATCTTGAAATTCCTTTTTATCTATTTGCGGGGGTTGAAAGGAGTGTGGCCAAATTCTAAAACAAACTTGTAACAGTGACATATTGTCACCAAATGTCACAAAGTTATAATACTCTTCTACCTTTTGGGGAGGCGGGTATAACAAATTCTACTTTTTATACCCGCCAACCCAAAGGGTAGAAGGGTATTATGGCTTTGTGCCGGCCGAAAATGTATGTAACAGGCACAAGGAAGCATCTCCGACTCCATAAAGTATATATATTCTTGATCAGCGTCAACAGCCCAGACCATATAGCCATGTCCATCTGTCCGTCCATATGAACACCTAGATCTCAGAGACTATAAGAGATAGAGCAACCAATTTTTCGGGATAGTCTGTTTGATTTAGATTTTGGCCACGCCCCTTACGCCCAAGCAAATTAGACTAGAACGTTCAATTTTTGTACGCACAATACTTATCACCATCATAATGATCTCTGATCATTTGGTTACGATCGGATAAAAAACACAGAAGTTATTAAAGAATTTATTTTATAAGGCCAAATCAGGTGCAGCTGCACCTGGTTAGTTGCTATATCACTCAGTGACATAATAATGGTGTTCAATAAACCTAATGAAGAGCTGCCAAGTTAATAATTCCGAACAATGTTAATTTCGGTATATATTTTTGGTATATTTTTAGTATATTTCCCAGTATATTTTTGAAAAATATAATATTTCAATGGTAAAATTGGGTGGCGGGTATCTCACAGTCGAGCAAACTCGACTGTAGCTTTCTTACTTGTTCTTGCTGCTTAATTGCCCTTAATAATGCCACATTAAACTTAGATGAATAAATGTATATAGATTACAGGATCAGAGATGCCTCCTTCTGCCTGTTTCTCTCGCGCAACAATTAATATATTAATATAATTAATTATATTAACAATAACAATAATAAACTGAAATTTTAACGTGTGTAGAATGTTTCATATTAGATGTGCAAAAACCAAATATGGAAGTGCTGTTATTGAGTGTGTCATAGTCCTAATGAATAAATACATATTGACAATATATTTACAAAGCTCAGCTGTCGTTACTGTTTTATTTTTGATTCCATTTTATCTGTATGGTTATAATTATTAGTTGTTTTTTTGTTCTGGTCTATAATATGGCACTCCACGCATCCTGGAATGTGTTTGATAGGTTCGGGCATAGGAACGGCTGAAAATCGACAGAAGTTAATTAGTTGTTATAAATAGTACAATTTAGGATTCTTACCACCAGCCAGAGCCGCGAGACCGGCTAGACAGATTGTGAAAGGAAACAGGATCTTCATGGCTTTTGAGAGTTCTTCAAATGCTTGATCTGCTTGTACTATTTGATTTAATGGAGTCGGCTTCCAACTTATATACAAAGTCGAATAGACGTTGGAAATTCCACGAGGGATTATAGGTCAATTCCCAAATTAAATTGGGTAATTCATATCGTCTGAATCAAAGGGGTCGTAAGGTTATGGTTTTCTGTTGCTTAACGGTAACCCCTACGAGTCTGAAAAATGTCAAAGGCTTTGTGACTGTTTAATTTATCTTTAAAGGTATTACTAAAATTACGGAAATCATTTAGATAGTGATTGCAAGTGTGTGTACCAAAACTGAACACCATCTTGAAATTCCTTTTTATCTATTTGCGGGGGTTGAAAGGAGTGTGGCCAAATTCTAAAACAAACTTGTAACAGTGACATATTGTCACCAAATGTCACAAAGTTATAATACTCTTCTACCTTTTGGGGAGGCGGGTATAACAAATTCTACTTTTTATACCCGCCAACCCAAAGGGTAGAAGGGTATTATGGCTTTGTGCCGGCCGAAAATGTATGTAACAGGCACAAGGAAGCATCTCCGACTCCATAAAGTATATATATTCTTGATCAGCGTCAACAGCCCAGACCATATAGCCATGTCCATCTGTCCGTCCATATGAACACCTAGATCTCAGAGACTATAAAAGATAGAGCAACCACAGAAGTTATTAAAGAATTTATTTTATAAAGCCAAATCAGGTGCAGCTGCACCTGGTTAGTTGCTATATCACTCAGTGACATAATAATGGTGTTCAATAAACCTAATGAAGAGCTGCCAAGTTAGTAATTCCGAACAATGTTAATTTCGGTATATATTTTTGGTATATTTTTAGTATATTTCCCAGTATATTTTTGAAAAATATAATATTTCAATGGTAAAATTGGGTGGCGGGTATCTCACAGTCGAGCAGACTCGGCAATAGCTTTCTTACTTGTTATACCCGCCTACCCAAATGGTAGAAGGGTATTATGGCTTTGTGCCGACCGAAAATGTATGTAACAGGCAGAAGGAAGCATCTCCGACTCCATAAAGTATATATATTCTTGATCAGCGTCAACAGCCGAGACGATATAGCCATGTCCGTCTGTCCGTATGAACACCTAGATCTCAAAGACTATAAGAGATAGAGCAACAAAATTTCACGACAGTATGTCTTATTGTTGCACGCAGATCAAGTTTGTTTTTGATTTTGGCCACGCCCCCTCCCACCTCCGTAAATCGAATAAAACCGAATTGCAAGCGTCGTTTTAAACCTAGAACGTTCAATTTTGGTACGCATAATACTAATCACCATCTTAATGATCTCTGATCATTTGGTTACAATCGGATAAAAAACACAGAAGTTATTAAGATATTACTTTTATAAGGCTTTACCACGTGCAACTGCTAGTGCTGCCTAGTTAGTTGCTATGACACTCCGCGACATAATAATGGTGTTCAATAAACCAACTAAAGTGCCTCCAAGCTAATAATTTCAAACAAATAAAATGTTGATATATTATTTTGGTATTTTTTAGTATATATTTTTTTAGTATTTTTTCAGTATATTTTGAAAAATATAATATTTGGATGGTAGAATTGGGTGGCGGGTATCTCACAGTCGAGCAAACTCGACTGTAGCTTTCTTACTTGTTCTTGCTGCTTAATTGCCCTTAATAAATCCACATTAAACTTAGATGAATAAATGTATATAGATTACAGGATCAGAGATGCCTCCTTCTGCCTGTTTCTCTCGCGCAACAATTAATATATTAATATAATTAATTATATTAACAATAACAATAATAAACTGAAATTTTAACGTGTGTAGAATGTTTCATATTAGATGTGCAAAAACCAAATATGGAAGTGCTGTTATTGAGTGTGTCATAGTCCTAATGAATAAATACATATTGACAATATATTTACAAAGCTCAGCTGTCGTTACTGTTTTATTTTTGATTCCATTTTATCTGTATGGTTATAATTATTAGTTGTTTTTTTGTTCTGGTCTATAATATGGCACTCCACGCATCCTGGAATGTGTTTGATAGGTTCGGGCATAGGAACGGCTGAAAATCGACAGAAGTTAATTAGTTGTTATAAATAGTACAATTTAGGATTCTTACCACCAGCCAGAGCCGCGAGACCGGCTAGACAGATTGTGAAAGGAAACAGGATCTTCATGGCTTTTGAGAGTTCTTCAAATGCTTGATCTGCTTGTACTATTTGATTTAATGGAGTCGGCATCCAACTTATATACAAAGTCGAATAGACGTTGGAAATTCCACGATGTCTTCCGAAAACTTATGATAGGCCTGAGGTATTATAGGTCAATTCCCAAAATTAAATTGAATAATACCTATCATATGATTCCATCTGAAACTAATGAGGATCTTTGAACCAATTCCCAGAATTATATTTAGTAATTCCCTTCTCATAATTTAGTCAGAATCGGATGTGGGTTCGATAGGTCATGGTTTTCGGCTTGATAAGAGCAATCTTTTAACGCATAACTTTAATATTATTAAATAATTTATCAACTATCTCCTGCCTTATTGAACTGATATTTTGCTACTTATTTGAACTTCCATTGAAATTTCAATAAAAGTGAAAATATAACTATTAAACATTTTAAAAAATAAATTAAATTTTGTTGTTGCGTAGATATAAAGTTGTATAAATATTAATATTCTTATGTTGACATCATGGGAAATCATTATAGGAAAAAGTATAAAAAGAACCATGTCAATTTGGGGTAGATTTCCGTGTAGCGGTCAAAACTAAAAATATGCTGATATCTAACAGAGGAATGTTAAGCAGTTGCATGTGTCAACTGTTAAAGTAACAGCAAGTGTTTAACATAACATGTAAATGTTAGAAAATCGAGTCAACTGCTGCAAGTAAGAAAGCTACTGTCGAGTTTGCTTGACTGTGAAATACCCGCCACCCAATTTTACTGGATGGATGGATAAATAAGAGCGACCGTCGAAATATTATATTTTTCAAAAATATATTGGAAAATATACGAAAAATATACCACAAAAATATACCGAAATTAACTTTGTTCAAAATGATTAGCTTGGTAGAACTTTATTTTGTTTTATTGAACACCATTATTATGTCACTGAGTGACATACCAGCTGAAGAGGTGCAGCTGTACCTGATTTTGACTTATAAAAATAATTCTTTAATAATGATTGTAATCAAAATATCAGAGATCATTAAGATGGTGATTAGTATTTTGTGTACCAAAACTGAACGTTCTAGGTTCAAAATGACGCTTGGAATTCGGTTTGTTTTTATTTACGGGGGCGGAAGGGAGCGTGGTCAAAATCTAAAACAAACTTAATCTGTGTGCAACAATAAGACACACTATTGTTGCTCTATCTCTTATAGTCTCTGAGATCTAGGTGTTCATACGGACGGACAGACGGACATGGCTATATGGTCTGGGCTGTTAACGCTGATCAAGAATATTTATATTTTATGGGGTCGGAGATGCTTCTTTGTGCCTGTTACATACATTTTCAGTTGGCACAAAGTTATTATACCCTTCTCCGCTTGGGTAGGCGAGTATAATAAACTGAAACTTCAACGTGTGTAGAATATTCCATATTAGATGTGCAAAAACCAAATATGGAAGTGCTGTTATTGAGTGTGTCATAGTCCTAATGAATAAATACATATTGACAATATATTTACAAAATTCAGCTGTAGTTGCTGTTTTATTTTTGATTACATTTTATCTGTATGGTTATAATTATTAGTTGTGTCTGTTGACTGGTCTATAATATTGCATTTCACGCATCCTGGAATGTTTTCGATAGGTTCGGGCATAGGAACGGCTGAAATTCGACAGAAGTTAATTAGTTGTTATATATAGTACAATTTAGGATTCTTACCACCAGCCAGAGCCGCGAGACCGGCTAGACAGATTGTGAAAGGAAACAGGATCTTCATGGCTTTTGAGAGTTCTTCAAATGCTTGATCTGCTTGTACTATTTGATTTAATGGAGTCGGCATCCAACTTATATACAAAGTCGAATAGACGTTGGAAATTCCACGATGTCTTCCGAAAACTTATGATAGGCCTGAGGTATTATAGGTCAATTCCCAAAATTAAATTGAATAATACCTATCATATGATTCCATCTGAAACTAATGAGGATCTTTGAACCAATTCCCAGAATTATATTTAGTAATTCCCTTCTCATAATTTAGTCAGAATCGGATGTGGGTTCGATAGGTCATGGTTTTCGGCTTGATAAGAGCAATCTTTTAACGCATAACTTTAATATTATTAAATAATTTATCAACTATCTCCTGCCTTATTGAACTGATATTTTGCTGCTTATTTGAACTTCCATTGAAATTTCAATAAAAGTGAAAATATAACTATTAAACATTTTAAAAAATAAATTAAATTTTGTTGTTGCGTAGATTTAAAGTTGTATAAATATTAATATTCTTATGTTGACATCATGGGAAATCATTATAGGAAAAAGTATAAAAAGAACCATGTCAATTTGGGGTAGATTTCCGTGTAGCGGTCAAAACTAAAAATATGCTGATATCTAACAGAGGAATGTTAAGCAGTTGCATGTGTCAACTGTTAAAGTAACAGCAAGTGCTTAACATAACATCTAAATGTTAGAAAATCAAGTCAATTGCTTTTAATTACCATATCATAACTTTTATACGTTACGAAGTTATTTATAATTAATTTATTTAATTATACTTTCGTTTTTATATTTTTTAGACTGCTGAAAATGCACAGTATCAGTTCAAGCAGCAAAACAATCGCCAGAGCAAGGATAACAAGAAGCACTCCTTCCATGACAGTGGTCTGGATTTGACTGGAGGTTTGTCAACTAAAAGCAACAATTACAACGAAGAGGAGAACAAACGACATGAAGCAGATGCTAAGAATGCAATGATGTTTGAAATGGACGAAGACGAAGACAATGAAGATGATGTTATGTAAAAGTCCAATTGTTGCAAAACTAAAAACAAAACAAGTTTTCGAGGCATGTTTTCAATTTTTTGAGAAAAAACGTTTTTACTGTACTCATGGTTTTCTTTTTTTTTATGGCAAAACAAGTTTTTCCTTTTTGAATTATTGTAAACATAAGCACACGTGCTCAATTAAATAACCGCATACAATTGCAAATTGTTTAGGTACAATCAGGGCAAAGCAGAATCAAAAGAAATAGAAGAGCATGAACACATATGTACATGGTTATATATACATAAATACACGATGTATTATTAGTTGATGATTGTTATTTAATTTGGTTAAAACTCATTGGAAATTGTTAAATTTTAGATTATGCGATTCGATTATTGTATGCACACCCACACACACCTACTATACACTATGCTATATATAATTAATATAAACAAAACTCTCAACAAATCAATATCAATAGTTAACAAGCATATATACATACATACATACATCAACAACATTAATCATATACTTAAACACACCCTCGGCATATGTAGCGTATAAGCTATTTACACGAACTGTGCTGCTGACAATGAATGCAGCATTTTAACTTTTTTAGTCGAACAAAAAGTTAAATATATGTGTGTATATACATATATACAAAAATAATCAAAATCGTTGCTCGATCTGTTTGCATATGTATGGCATTTGTTGCAGTTCCCTTCGCTTCACCTCCAGCACATAGAGCACGGGGCAATCCAGGGAACCGCATTGCACATCACCCAATCGACCACAGCAGGCCTGACAGATCTGCTGCGTCCGGCGATAGCCACGTTCCAGCTGTGCCAGGCGGGACTGCAAGGTGACCACACATTTGCTGGCATTGCGTGCACAATCGGCACAAATGCCTGACTTGGTCTGACGACCGCACTCGATGATGCAGTTGGTCGTAGAGAAATACTGCGAAATGGTGGACTTGGCACTGCCACGATTCATTAGCTCACCACCGTTGGACATTGCTGGCATCAGAAGCAGCTTGCGCGGCAAAGTGCTGAACCTGTAGAGGGAGACGGGAGAAGGGAAATGATGTAAAGGATTTGCTAAACTTTAATGCAATCTTTTGCTTACCAGTCGTTTACATCGGCGCCAATGAGCAGCAGACAGCGATTGAGTGGCGGTATTATGGCCTTGGTGATGTAGTAGATGGCATTGATTTTGTAGCCCTCGTTTGCCAGCAGCTCGTGCGGATGCCGCACTAGTCGTATGAGCTGCATGCCCGGCGGCCCATTGATGATGCAGAAGGGTACACGTTCGCCACGACGCGGCACACGTCGCGGATCCTTCTGCAGCCACTTGCTGTGCAAATGAAAAAGTTTGCGTTAATTAATAGTGTTCGAGTACAGACCTGTCCTGTCTGTCCGTCTGTGTGAACATATAGGTCTAAGAGATCTTAGAGCTTGGCACTCCAAATTCTTATATAGCGTACAAATTACAGTTTTGATTTCAAAATCCTATATCTCATTTCTGTGCCATAAAAATAACTACCACAACTTGACTAATATAATATTTGAAATGTGGTATTTTATAATGGTCTTCCAAATGTCATATCAAATAATGCATTGAGGAATTAGGGTTCAGTTTCCTATATATATAAATATGTATTTGTGCTTACATACATATCAATGATTTAAACATATATAATAATGTTTTAAATAATATAAAATAGTTGTGTCCTAAGGCAGTGTACCTCGTACTCGAGGCCGACATCACTTATTTTCTGTTTTTTGTCAATAACGATTAATTGTGGCTTTAATTGCTTACCGGGTAAGCCCATTTAATATAATATTCTATATTGAGGAATGAGAGTCAAATTCAAAGTTCACTATACTTATAAATATGCATGTAGTATGTGCTTCCATATCTGTGATATACATTCCACTCGAATGTAGTATAATAATGTCTAATATAATAGATAATTGGGATACGACTTCATTTGCTTACCGGGTTAACTCCAGTGCCGGCACACAGGCTGTGGGCTTGTAGCCATTGAGACCGCGAAACTCTTTGGCAAATATCAAATCCTGCAGATTGGCCCGCCCTGACAGCAGCTTGGTAAACTGCCGGCACACATACTGCTTGATCTGGCTAACATCCGCCGTCTCGAAGAGCAGGCGCAGCACCTTCTCTAGCATCTTGGCCACCGCCGGGCAACCATCGCGTCGCACCGTCTCAATGCCCTTGGCCTCGTAGACAGGCTGCTGCTGGTCGGGGGTCTCGTACATGTAGCCCACATAGCGTTTCTTGGTCTGCAGCAGGCATGGTTGATACACCTTTTCGAGCTTGAGCTTGACGGGATGCGGATTCATATCGGTCACCGCTTGGGCAATCTCTTCGCCAATGCGAAATGCCTCGGCACGATTGCGTCCTGGCACCAGCACAAACATGGAGTCCGTATCGCCATAGACAACACGCACCTGCCACTTCTCATTCTGCTCCACCAGCTTAATGGCACGCTCCAGTGTCTCACGGCCCTTGGACACCACCGAATCACCCACCTCGACAGCGGGCATGCGTCCACTGAAATTGGCCGCCGTATAGCCATAGGTGACATTGGCCATCAGCTTCAAGCCCAGCTGGCGCGAATGCAGCACACGTTGCAGCGCCGAGCTATCGCGATGCAGCTTCATCGATTGCTTGACCATCTGGCGTGTGTCCAGTATTTCGCTCAGCATGCGTGGCAAAATGCCCTCACGCACCTGTCGCTTTACAAATACCACGCCACAGGGCGACACCGTCACCAGATCCTGGTCGAGCAGCTGCTGCAGCTGCTGACGCGACACACGCAACTGGGAGGCGCCAAACTCAAAGGTGGTGCTGCTGACCAGATGCTCCACACGGCCCAGGCACGTGGAGAAGCAGTAGTTGTAGCCAATGATCATGCTTGGATACAGACTCTGAAAATCGAGCACAATCAGCGGATCGGCATAGAAGCGCGACTCCGGCTCCAAGATCAGTGCCAGGTACTCGGGTGCTCGCATGTGGGCGCGCTGTTGGACGCTGGGTGAGAGCGGCACCAGGTTCTTGGGCTTTGCAATGCTAAAGAAGGGGAATATAGATAAAAATAATGTGAGCAAAGTAGTTAAAACAAATAGAGAAATAAAATAAAAATCAAAAGAGTCGAGTCTATGAGACCCAGCACTTTTCAAATGTAAATTGAAAGACTTCAAAAAAATCTGTACAGCACTTTTTAGATAAAAGAAAAATTAAAATACATGGACTATTTAAATCTTGAAATTTCACTTTTGCATATGATGCAACTAAGTCAGCTTTCAGGTAGATAAAATGGTATAACCTTGGATATGGCTAATGAGTTGGATGCATGAGAATTATGTAAAAATTCTTTATCATTCTTTAGCATCGACAGCTAAGCTAGGACTGCCCGTCTGTCTGTCTGACCGTCTGAACAAACAGAGCGATCTTAGAAAATACAAGTGCGTGACAATATTCGTATATAATCTATGTAAATAATAATATTTTGAATGAATCATAGTAATTTCATGACAGACAGATGATGAACTAGATAAGTATAATCAAAGGTGGGTAGCAAGTATCTCACAGTTCTGCCCAATTGCCTGTAGCTTCCCCATTTTTATAGCGTAAGTAACAAAGAAAGTTGGAGATCCTTATCCCACCAGGTCACCTACCGAAGCATCATGCTCTCCACACGAAACTGCGAGCCACGCGAGAGCACCTCGTAGAACTGTATGCCAATGAGCTTGGCCATTTCACTAGTGCGTCCCAAGAGGTCCAGTTGGGCCAGCAGGGCCAGCGTGCCGCGCACACGTTCCAAATAGTACTCCAGGACAATCCAGCGTGTGCAGGGCGAGGCAAACCAATCGCTGAGCGATCGAGGACTGTGCCAGGGACAACGCTTGTGCAGAATGTGATACATGATATTCTCAAAGGTGTACGAGGTGAGCGCAATCTCGGAGCGCATCAGACGCCACACATCAAGCAGTATGCGACCACAGAGTTTCATCTCCACATCGAGATCCGTGAACTGTTCGCGATCCTCGTCGACAAAGTCGCGCACCTTTTGCGATGGCACGCGGGACAGCAGGGGGGCAATGTTGAAGCACAAATGCTTGGCACGTTCGATGACATAGCCCCAGGAGCTCATTTCGATCTCGTAGCCAGCATAGATGTCCGCATCCCAACGTGTGCAGAGTGCCAGCAATGTCTCAAATGCCTGCGCCTCGCTCTGCACCACCTGCACCTCAATATCAGCATCCAATCCATGATGTCGTCCCTCGCTGACCAGATCTGTGGCATCGCTGACTATGATGTAGCCACAGGCTTTGCTGGGCAGCGATTCCCCCGTTATGGATGGCGGCAAACTGTGCTCGATGGCATAGAACAGGCAGCGAATCTCGTCGTGCAACGGATCTGGTTGCAAATCCCCGCGCGTCGGCACAAACAGCTCCAGCGTCATGATGGTCAAATAGTTGCACTGTGCGAAAGATTTTCAAACAATTCAAATATGCAAATGATTAATAGTTTCGAAGACAAAAATATAACAATATAACATTTTTTGATCTAAATTAAATAAAATGTGAAATTCATTTTTAATTTCAAATCGTTTAAAAATAAAAGTAAAGATGGTTATAGTTTTTTTTTATATAGATATAAGATTTCGTTTTGTTTCTCCATTATTTATTTTTAATAAAAACAATTAACTTCATGTGTAATATGTTTGACAATTTTATTGAACCTATGTAATAAAAATTAATTCAAAATTGTTTCAATTGAATAAAAAAGTTAAAGTAAAAAACAATTGAACAAGGAAACATTTTAAATAATTAATAAACAAATAATAATCAAGAAGTAAGAACGCTTAGCAAGTTATGAAATTGAACAATTATAGGTGATAAGAAAGTAACAGTCGAGTTTGCTCGACTTTGAGATACCCGCCACCAATTTTTACTCAATGTAACAAACATTAGCAGCAAGCACCGAAATATATATTTTGTTGAGAATATACTTAAAAATATACCAAAAACATACCACAACATACCACTTTCAAAATTATTTGCTTACATACATAACTTAAAATACCCCGATAACACTTTGGGTAGCCGGGTATACAAATTGATAGCTATACCAATAGTTCGAGAATTCCATTATAGATAAGATAATAATTGTGTTGTTAAAGAAATTACATATTTATTCTACGAATTGACATGACATTTACAATGTCACGGCTTAAAGTCTATGTATGCTTATACTGAAGGCAGGTAAAGAGTTATACGGTTTAAATCCTGCAGAGGACTTCGTAGGTATTGAGACGAACCTCCTGACCTTCAAAGGGAATATAGATGCAACGTTGTGATATGGAGATCCGGCCGGGCGTCAGACTGCCCTGGTGATCGCCACGACCATAGTAAACGAGTTCGCCATTCCGGTCACGTCCAATGCACACCGCCTTGGGAGGCATGCCATGGGAATCTGGACGAATCCAATTATAACCAGATGTCAAGGGAGAGAACTCATTCGGGTCAATCAAAACCTCATAGTTGCGCTTATGGAACTCGTAGCCACCGAAGCAAATGTAGGCGGTGCCCTTGCTGGGTATCACCTTGGCAGGCAGCATCTCACCCTCGTGCATGGCGCGTCCTACCAAGATGGAAGCTCCGTCCGGTTCGAAGCCAGCAATCACAGCACCAGGTGGCTCGAAGTTTGACGACGCTGGCACCCAGACATCCAGCTGCTTTTGGGTGAGCACCTCGTAGCTGTCAATGCTCACCGCCCGCCTGTCAAAGGGAATGTAGAGGCAACTATGCGACGGCTGCACTTTGCCCACACACAAGGAGCCCGAGTGTTGAGCACGTCCCACATAGAGTGGTTCCCCAGTGCGTGTGTTCCCGCTGCACACCGCATTGGGGGGCACACCACCGTTGGAGCAGGGCACCCAGGTAAAGCCCTTGCCAACCAGCACCTCGAATGTTTCCTTCACAAACTCGTGGTCGCCATAGGCGACAAGTGCAACACCATAGTTTGGTATCACCTTGGCGGGCAGATTCTCGCCCTCATGAAGGGAGCGACCCACAAAGATGGGTGAGCCGTCTATATCGTGGCCACCACGAACGGCATTTGGAGGTAGTGCGGCATATGGAGTCAACGGCACCCAAGTGTGTTCTGCAAACGAGAGAAGCGAACGAACTCAACTCGATTAGCGATAAGCACGCTTAAGGCAATAAGATGGCTACCAATGCCCACAGCTGCTATCATTTTGAAGATATTAAAACCAAACAACATTTGCTTTTGGTTTTTTATGGCATTGAAGCGCCCTCATGTCTTAGATTAGACTTCAATATATCGCTAATTAAATTACGGTCACGAACGCCCTCAAAATAAAAGTGGCGTTTCTCCGAATGATTCAGCTTTTATGTAGCTGTGTGCAAATATCTCCTTTTATTTTTAAAACCGTATACAAAGTAACAGTTAAAGAAGGTAATTCTTAGTACATTCATTTTTAGTATTTTCTCGAAAAATAGAATATTCGGATGGTCACATTGCATTTGTTGGCGGGCCAATTCGACAATGTACAGTAAAAGTTCAGGTTCAATATGCACAGTGCATCGGGCGATCTACATACATACATACATACATATGTATTTATGTAGTTACATTACACTGCAAACGCAACTTACCCATGATTCTCAGCAGTATATTTGTTTGTACTATTTTCTTACTATTTTTATTATTTGTTTCTTTATCTTTTGTTACTCCTGGTGCCCAAGCCAACTGTCCAGTTCGCAATTCGGTGTCGGACTAACAACATTAGTGAGAACTGTAACAGTCCGACATGTCAACTGTAGCTATTATCTACTGATTAGCTGATTGCTACTCTCCCTTCTCTTTTTTACCAACTTTTTTTTTTGATATGAATGAGTTTACAAATACAAATCGTGAATATTTTCATTAAAGAAAAATGCACATGATTATATGTATGTATGCTTGTATCAAGAGATTGCTTAAAGACAGTTAATGGAGTCAATGGGACACCACAAAATGGTTCTCTTATCGGAGAGACGTTTTTTCTACCCAGTACAGAGGCAAGCGAAAATTATCTTCCAACCCCCTTCCCCACCCCTCCCTTACCATTTCATTTCTGCACCTTCAAATCGAATTGCAACAGATGCACACATAATTGTTAAGTTAAAAACTTGCATAAAGACGCTCTTAATTTCTAAGTATAAGCCACATATACAGTACATAGAACTACAAAAGTTGTAAAAACTAGTTGTAAAGTTGGAGACTTTAGTTTTATAACGAAGGGATAATAAAAATGAATAGTGGGTGTTTTACAGTCGATCCCACTCGACTGTAACTTATTGCATACTCTTAAAACTTATAGCTCATTAAATAGCGTAGTTAACTCACCTCAATGTCTGCCTTGGCCTGCTGCAGGTTCTCCAGATTGACCTTGAAGCCAAAGGTGTTGTCCAGCGTGGCATTTGTGAGTCCAAAGCTGAGCTCATGGCTATTTCGTCCTTCGCTCAAGCTGTCCAGCTGGCGCACAAACGAGCTGCGCTCCAAGGCATCCAGAGCAACGCTGCTGGCCACGCTCTGCTCACTGGACTGACTGCTAATGCTGCCTGGTGGCTCCTCCTGTGCAGCAGCCTGGAACTGCAGCTTGAGGCCGCGTCTGGCGATTGACGACATGCCCTTGGCTGTTGGCTGTCTGCTGGACGCAGGCGTCAAGGACAAGGGCGTTAAGCTAATGCCGCTACAATTGAGCTCGGCATCCTCATCTTCAGCGCCGTCGCCCTCGTTGAGCATCATGGTTATCTTCTGTCGCTTGATCTTAATGGGACTGTCCACATCGTTGCCCGGCAACTGATCCTGTTGCTGTCGCAACTCTCGTGCCTTCAGCCAGAGCTTGGCATCCTGTCTACTTGGTGCACTCGCCACAGGCTCAATTACCACTCGTTTGTTGGTGCTAAAATACTCGCGGATCTGTCCCGCAGTGCGATAGCGTTGCAGCATGGCAGCTCCACCCATGTGGATCAGTTGTTTGCGTCGCCAGGCGGCCAAGCCACAATTGCGCTCGTAGGGCTCCAGATCGTTGAGCTTGTTGCCCGGTATGCGCAATACCAGAAATCCCACCTCGGTCATTTTGCTGACATCCGCTGGATTGCTATAGAAGGGCTGCTGGAATGTGTACTCTGGAAAGTCCAATTTGCGACAGGCCTGCAGCACCTCCTCATAGCTGGGCGGCAGTTCGAGTGGTGTAATAATAAAGGATTTGGAGTGAACGCTAGGTCTGCACTGTGCATTGGCTTGGGGACTGCCCAAATCTTCGCTGAACACCGACGGACTGTTCAGGATAAACGAGTGCTCGTAGAAACTCTTCATCAGTTCAGGTGTGTTGCTCTCATTGCTCTGTGGACTGCAAAGCGGCGTGGTAATGTCTTCGTTTGGCAACTCTAGTGCAAGGCATAGTGGACTCTTTGGGGTTTCACTAATTAAACTCTCTGGCTTCTTCCCAAATGGCGTTCCACTCAATGCCAACGCTTGCTGCTCTGCCATGGGACTCGCTAAACGGTTGCTAGTTGGCGTGGCATTCTTGGCCAGCAAGGTGTCTCGAAAGCTTCTTCTCAAACGCCTCAAGTTCGGCGTCTTCCTTAGCTTGGGCAGCGATCTATCGCTCTCTGTATCGGAAACTATAGTTTCATCCTCCTCGCTTGCAGCTGCAGTTGACTCCACAGCGGATTGCATTATTTCCTTTGCCACAACAGCTGGTACAGCAACTTTCTTTTGCCTAACTGATGCTGCAGTTGATTCCACAACGGGTTGCATTATTTCCTTTGCCACAGCAGCTGGTACAGCAGGTTTCTTTTGCCTAACTGATGCTGCTGTTGATTCCACAGCGAGTTGCAGCATCTCCTTTGCCACAATAGCTGGTGCAGTCTCTTTAACAGCCATTTTCTTTTCCCTAGCTGATGTATCCTTATTCTGTTTGCTCACTGGCAGCACCTTTGCTTCCAGCTGCCTGCAATTGCGTGCACTGCGACGTGGCTTTATTGACTCCACTGGTGTCTGTGGTGCGTCTGTTTTTGGCACAAAAACCTCAGAAATTTTGGGATTTTTCTGGCGCGGCGTCAGCGAACAAACAATGTGTGTCTTGTCCAAATCCTGGCCACGTTTGCGCAGACTGCGACGCACTGGCGTGCTAAAAAGGCAAAGATTGTTTTAGTCAATACGGAATAGTTGAAGTGTTGAGTTTGCTTACCGTTCTTTTGCCAAGGCTACTTGTGGCGTCTCCTCGACTGTTGCTGGTGGCGCTGAGATGGTTTTACGACGCAGCTCTGTCATGGCCAGCTTCTTGCGGAGCGTCAGCGCAGGATTACTAAAGGAAAGCAAAGAAGAAAGCTTTTATAAAGTCCTTGTATTAAATAAATAAGTAAATATTAAGCATTTGCACCCACCTCTTGACCATCGTGTGCAGCGGTTGGCTAAGCTGAATGGGCGTGTCCAGCGACTCCGTCGAGCTTTCTGCAATTGCAAAAACTTGCATAAAATTATATACACAACATGTATATACACAACATACTCTGAGCCGACTTGCTGACTATGGTTAGCGGCAAGGGCGCATACTTTTTGGCCGCACTCGACTTGGGTGTTCGCGGCTGCTGTCTACTAATGCGACTCTTGGGCGTGGTGGGTGTGCGTGGCGGACTACGTGGCGCCTTGCTGGCTGCCTTGCTCTTTTTGGGCGTGCGCGGCAATCGATCATCGGCGCCATCGATTTGCGGCATTTTTGGCATCTCAACGGCTTCTGATTTGGGCTGGCTCTGGGTGAGCTTAAGCAGCAGCTCATCGATGTCGTCCAGAGCCATGGAAAAGTCATGCATATGCCCAGCAGCTGTGTCCTCATCGGAGCTGTCGTCTTCGTGCTCCGACAGCGGCTGCTGAGAGGCTGCAGCTGCTGTCTGCTTGTCCAGCAATTCAGGTGTGAGTTCAACTATAAATAAGAGAGAAGATTCGATTAATCGCAGCAGGGAATAGCTGTAGCTTTGCTCTTACAGTTGTTGTGTTGCTGCGAAAGCGGCGCCAGCGAACTGTCCAAATCAATGTGCGCTTCATTAGCATTCTGCTCCTCCAGCTGCTGCAGCACATCGAGCAGTTCCAAGTCCTCCTCGCGCACTAATAAAATGCGGTATTAAAAGAAAATTTTAAATGTATAGCAATTCATTTAAAAATTCATTTGAAAATAAATACATAATAAATAAATGTAAATGTTCATTTGTTTTAGTTTTCATTGGCTTTGAATTGTTAAAAAGCATACAAATTAAAAATTGCGCAATTGGTGATATCAGATTAAATATTAGGCTAAAAAAATCCCCAGTTGGTTTGTGTATTGGAAAAAAAATCCCACTTGGGTTGTGGTCTAGACTAAAACAGGCTACCTTTTCTTGACAAGTAAAAATCGTATTATAAATTAAAATTTATATAAATCGATATATAAGCCGCTCATTTAGCCAGCATATATAGTCATTATATAAAAATGGACTTACAGGTGGCATCGTGCGGCATGGGACCTTGCGACAGCACCAGCTGCTCATCCACCAGCGTCTCATCCAAATAGGCAGTGTCTTCGCTCTGTTCCGCTGGCAGCACAAAGCTCTGAGCACTGCCGCTGCCCGATAAATGATTCTGTATAAAGGAGGCATTCACCAGCTGCTGTTGGGCTTCCAGTGAGCATTCCTCTGGATACACCAAATTGACCAGCAACTTTTGCAGATTGAATGTGCGACGCTGCTCCTTGACGCTCACATTGCCATTGCTGACTTGCGTCTGTTCGGACACTGTTTGATCCGCACTCAACGTTTGCTCCGAGTTGAGCAGTTTGCTGTCCAGTGCGGTGCGATAGAAGACATCGCTTTCGGCTATCTCTACATGGGGTCGCTCCTGTGTGGGCGGCACCTCCAAGACGGGCAGCTAAATGAGAGATCAGCAATGTAACTCAAGATTGTTAGTTAAATGACGCAGTTTTGACTTTTACCGCATTCAATTTCTGCTCATCGGAGCCAAAGCTTTGGGCCAGTTTCTGTCGACGCACTTGCTCATCATGCCAGATGGCCTCAATGCCGGGATTAGAGTGCTTGGCATTGCTTTTGGCAATCAATTGAAAGCGATTGAGTATGAAATTTGAGCTAATATCCAGTTCCAAGGTGCTGCAGGCTACTTTCTTCACTGAGGAGACATCCAGCAGCTGTTGCGGCTTTACATTTGCATAGGGAACAACTAAACAAAAAGAAGTTAGTACTATAGAAGCATGCGCTTAGATTAGACAGCTCATACACACCATCGTCGTCTGTGTGGCGCCGGAACTTGACCACCTCGAGCGGCACATGCAGATAGCTCATGCCATACAAATTGAAATCGATCATGAATTGGAGTATGTAGGGTACATGCGATTCGTGTGGATTGAAATTCTTGCTGAGTATGGCGCCGCTTTGCAGCAAATTTGCAGCGCGTCGCACAAAGCGGGGATTGAACATGTAGATCTTGAGAAATTGATGCTCCACCCGATGATAGCCATAGAAGGGACTACAAAAAGGACGACAGTAATAATTTATAAAAAAAATCGCATTTTCTACTCTACGTCACTCACATGCCCTTCACCAGCTGTATCTTGAACACATGCTGCGCATCGGAGCTGCCCTGCCCCAGCGATATGTTCAGCGCCTTGTCCAGATGCATGGCTATTTGCAATATGCCGCGTTCCAGACTTTCGAAATCCCGCTTATCGTAGGGTATATAAAAGTACGGAAATACCCCGTGCACATGCATGCAACTCTTTTGTCCATTTGCATTGGCGCCAAATATGCGCACAATGGGCACCTAATATATAAAATGAGTATCATTTTAATACTTCAAAACAATTATTTTACTTACTCGTTTGATTTCCTTGCCGCGCAATTCCGAGTAGCAGGGATCCAGTCCAAATACCGGCTTCTCCATGTAAAAGTCCGCAATTACCAGACGCAGCGAGTAAATGCCTTCGATGGTCGACATTTTGTTTTATTTTGTTAAGTACATAAATTGCCAAAAACTGCATTAAACAAATGCCGCAACTTTAACGAACTGAAACTTGTTTACTTTCTGGCTGATAAATACCAGGGCTGGCGCAAATTGTGAAATTCAGCTGTGACTCGTTACGACTACTTGCGTGGTGTGCCAAATTGGCGCCATTTTCAAATGAGACTATAAATTGATCTAATGTAGATTGTACACCGTTCTTAGTAAATTGTAATTCAGCTGAGTTTACAAATCCATTTTTCATATTTTTGGATTTGACACCATTAGTTGCAAATTATCTAAAGGATAAACACAACTAATGATCAGCTCCTATACCGAAGAACAATATAATTAGATTGTAATTGAGCTGTTTAATGATAGATTACACAGCGTCTGCAATTGACCTCCATTGTCATAATTTATGGAATAACCAAAAGGTTGTCAGCCGCAGCACAAAATCCCCTGGTACGTGAGCTGTGCTCAAGCATACCAAGAAGCCTAATTAAAATCACCTACTGGGAGTCCCGGTTGCTTATCAGCGGCTCGGCTTGTTCGTATAAAAACCAGACGCACCGTTGAGTAGCATCAACAGTTTCCAGTTTCCAGTTGTAGCAACAAGCATCATGAAGACCATTGTGTGCCTTGCCCTTGTAGTGCTCTTTGTGGCATTCATCCAGGCCCAGCCTGTGTTGGAAGAAGCCCTTGGCGTGAAGCTGGAAGATGTGAACGAACCCGACACTTTGCTGGAGGCAACAAGCGAAGCCACCGGGTTGCATCTACGTCAGAAACGTGCCACCTGCGATCTGTTGAGCGCCTTCAATGTGAATCATGCCGCCTGTGCCGTCCACTGCATTGCCAGGGGCAATAAGGGAGGCTATTGCAACGACAAGGCCACTTGTGTTTGCCGTCGCTAAAGGCAAATAAAATAAAATATATTTATTAAAGAAATGAAAAATGAATTGCTTTATTGTAGTATATATTAATTTATTTATTTATTATTGCTTCATCGAGCCGCCTAACTGAGTTCCCTTCTATACGTTTCTGGTTGTGCAGCTGAGGAAAGAGCATTCGATATTTGTTGTATCTTTGGCTGACTTTACAAATTGCATTCGTTAATATAAACATTATGAAAAATTGATTAAGGATTAGCTAACAAATTGAATGGCGATTGTGCAAAAAATTTGCTAATTGTAAAATTTGTAACATGCATTTCGTTAATTTCTTTAACTAGAGCTTCATTTTCTTTTGTTTTTGTTGCTTTTAATATTATATATATATATATGTATATATATATATGTTTTATGTATATATTTTAAGTTAAGTATAAAAGTTTTGTTATCCAACCATCTTCGTTATGTATAATTATTCGATTTTGTGTATTGATTTAATTAGCTTTTATAATAATTACTAAGTTAACTTGATTAGAATTAGTTGTAAGTATGTATGCAATATTCATATACATAATTGAAAAATGTTATAATATATATGTATGTATATATATCTTATTTGTTTCCCATAAACAATTATGCTGACTTGGCATTAAATATATATATATGAATATATATATTAGTAAAAAAGAGTTAAGAACATAGCACAGTTTGTTTCTGTTGTTGTTGTTGTTTGTTTTTGTTGTTATTTTGCTTCTTTCGCTTTTTGTGTGTGTGTTAAAAGCTCTAAAAATTAGAGTTTCATTAAGAGTGTATATGTATGTATATATATATATAAGTATATAAGTATAAATAGATTAACGGAGTTCTTTTCGACATGCACACTTGTATAGATTTCGTTATGTTTTGTTTTTGGCCAAATCACAGGAGAATTAGAAGTAATTAACAAAAGCTAAGTATTAAGATATCTTTAGTTAAGTGAAAGTGTAAATTAGATTCACGCACACACTCTCATCACACACACACATGCACACACACACAGTTTAAAGCTTATGAACACGCAATTTTCCATGATTTTCATTGTGCTTTAACATTTGTTGTAATATAAATTTGATTTGCATTTGTTTATAATTATTATTGGAAACGGTATTGAAATTGTTTTTTTTTTTTGTTGTTGAAAAACGCTCAACTTGTTGCTTTATTTGTTTTTTGTTTTTTTTATTTTTTCACTTGAATTATTCGTAGTATTATTGACGCTTTTGTTGTTTTTACGTGTATATTTGTTTGTATAATAAATTATGACTATATATTTAAGAAGTGTATGTAAGTAGGAGGCGCACATTTTTCATTTTTCATTACATTCCCTCTGTCTCTCTCAAGTTTTTTATATATTGCGTTTCCATTTTATTTATCTTCTCTCATTGTTTTACTTTACGACTTAGAGATACAACTTTTTAAAAAATTGTTGTTATGGTTTTCTTTTAGAAAATGTGATATATAATTCGTAGGAGCGTTTAAAGCGAGTAATTCAAATTGTAGCTCACTAACGGCTGTGTAAATATTTAAAATGTTCTATCGTTTCGTTTGACTCACAGCTTGATAACAAAAATACGAGAACAATTAAAAATTAAAAAAAAAATAATAATATAATTAATATAAAGAGAGAATAAAAACAAACAATATATAAAAATAAATAGTAACTAGTGAAAAATATTTGCGTATGCATATAAAAAAGTACACGTTACTCGTAAACCTATGCAGCAGTTGCAGCTTGCAGCTTGCAGCTTGCAGTTTGCAGTTCCATTATGCTTTTAAACATCAACAACCATCTTCTTGTGTATATCCGTGTTGCCCACAACCGAACAGAACTCGTCAAAGGATATTTTGCCATCCTCATCCTTGTCCGCGAAACCGATTGTCTTATCCACGATTTGCTGCAGTTGCGTGTCTTTCAAATTGTTGCCCACCATCATTTTCAACACCTTAAACAATCAAATCGAATTAATGTTGTGTTTGATTTGAGATTATATTTTACGCACCTGGAACAGTTCGCCATTTGAAATGTAACCGTCGTTGTCCATGTCGTATATGCGAAATGCAAAGCGCAGCTTTGACAATTTATCACCCTTGACACTGAACTGAGAGACGCCTTGAATGAATTCCTTAAAGTCCACTTCGCCATTGCCATCTGCATCGAATATATCAATGACACGTTGCACCAATGGATTCTGCTGCAGCTCTGGTAGCGACATAAACTCATCCACGCTCAGCGCCCCCGAATTGTCCAGATCCAATTTACGGAAACGTTTGCCCAGACGACGTATCTCATCTGCGTCGACTGCATAAGCAAACAAAACAAAACAGAATACCTTGGTTAGAGCAATCGGATACAAGCTGATTTCATAAGCTAATTATTTCAGTGCACGTGCTTGTGTGTTCGCTTTATTTTTAGCATCAACAAGATGACAAAGATATTCTATTGTGCATAGGTAGAGGCTAATTAACGAATGACACTTGTTCTCTTTTAGCATATATCAAAAAATGAAAATAATAGCAAATAAACAAATTGCAGTTTGTTCAGAGTGAACTAGTTCAATAAACTAGTCAACAGTTAGCTTTTGCAAACTGCTGTCATCTCGCTCCAACAAATATGCTAATAACACAAGCAAGTGTCATGCTCGCATAATTTGTATTCCAATGGCAAATAAATGGGGCTCGTGTATCTGGCTGCTTCTGGACAAACAAATGCCATAGATAGCAGCGCATGTAAAAGATGTAAATGGTATTTACTTCACATTATTTAAGATATATGAATACGTGTTACAAAATGCATATTCATAACCAGCTGGCCAAATTCCATTCAAATGACATTGACTGTATGTATGTAGCATGCTGAATGTATATACATACATACATACATATGTAAATTTTACTTACAATTGGAGCACATTTCCATGGGCAGTGACGATTCATTTCCCTGCAAATATATAGAAAACACAACGCGTTGTTGCGAAATGAGTAACTGCAAAGTTGCTAAATCGTTTTTAAAATAGCAACTAAAGATGATGATGCTCGCATAGGGTAATAAAATTTGTTAGAACCTATAAAAACGGAGTATTTTTTGCACAGCACTCTTCTATATTTAAGTTTTTTTTATGTACGCGCACGATATTTATTACCATTTTGTATTTTGCCTTTTGTGGTCGATTTCCTTGGAAGCTAAAAATGTATAAAACACCAACGACAACGACCTTTTTTTGGCAATTTATAAAACTTTTTTGGCGACAACGACACACTTTTTGTACACAATGGCGTCTGACCATTCACTGAGTTGCGCGCACATGCAGTCAGCTGTTCTTGGAAAAAGTGTGACCGAGCAGCTAGACTTTGGTATTTCGCACATTTTGGCGGGCATTTTTAAATAGAGAGACTACTACAAAAATTTAAAATGGAAAAAGCTGCATATTAAATACATAGGTTAGTTATTTGATCATATTCATTTCGTTGATATTATTAGTCTTTATATTACATATTTTTTATTAATACTTTTTAGTGTCAACCACCTTTTCATGTCAGATAAGCAAAATAAACAACTTTTTAAATGTCTTTTAATTGCCGATAATATAGTGTTCTTTATGATGGAACAATTTTCTAATAAAAGAAAGATTGCAAATTGTAGTCCATCTGTTTATGTAATCTTTATGCATCGTCGACATACCAAACATATGATACGTATGTAAATATGTTGTAAATGCATAAATTAAAGTACAGTGAATTAAACATAAAGTAGACCACAATGTTATTTGTTTATGTATTTGAGTTTTGATTGTATTTTGTTTGTTTAATGTTGCTCCATTTGGTTTATGCATGACCCAATAAAATAGACAACATTTGCATGTACGAAATCTTCTTCCGGGAATATTTAAAGAGATGGTCAATCTTCAAAGTTATTCGAAAGTGTGCTACTTTTGCAGAAGGAATGTAAATTGGTTGGGTAAAATTGAAAATATAAAAAAAATAACCCATGTAAATTGAAAATGTAAAGAAAATCCATTTCATTAAAAAATAAAGCATCTGCATTAGTAATGCCTTGAATATTATAAAGCGTACATAAGCTTGCATAAATAGACAGACTTGTTATTGTCAATCAATGCAATTCAATATAAATTTAAAATAAAATAAAAGGGAACTTACTGAGAAAACTTAACTCAAGAGCTAGCTAAGGTTTTAATTATTAATAAATATTCTAATGCCAACTTAATCTTGAATAAACAGACAATCTTACATAGGCATTTAATATAAATTGAAAATAAAGAAAAAGTCAGCTTATTAAGAAAACTAAGCCCAATAATTTGTTAGCCAATGTTTTAATAATTAATTAATGTTCTAATGCGCACTTAAGCGCGAATAAACAGACAGCCAGACATGGGCAATCAAGTCTGCTTAAATTGGATTGCCCTTTGATAGCCATCCCGGTCAATTGAAAGTGAAAACGCGGCCTACTCTATAGGGAATTGCGGCTGCAGCTGTAGGGCTTCCACTAGTCGGTGTCGCTTTGTCTATGTGAGAGTGTGTGTGTGTGTGTGTGCGGCACAAACCACTCTTTGGCAAGATAGTGGCACTTACTGTCTTGGTAGCCAACTGAAGCTCATTACGCATGCAAAGAGCCAAGCGAACGGATCACATTAAAGTCATGTCCCAGAGCATCAAGTACGTGGATGTGAATGGAGGAGGAGCCGGCGGCAATGGAGGGCGTCGTAAGGTAGCCATCATAGGAGCGGGTTTGGTAAGTAACTTACTAGCTTATCTTATCGCCGATGCTAAGCATAATTTTTGGGGTCACATGGGCTTAGGCAAAGCCTATTTGCTTGGAGATTACAAAATGTAGACATATGCTTTTGTTTTTTCATTTAGGTGGGATCTATGGCGGCTCTGAACTTTGCTCGCATGGGCAACGAGGTGCAGCTGTACGAGTATCGCGAGGACATACGCACTGCGGCCCTGGTCCAGGGACGCAGCATCAACTTGGCGCTGTCGCAGCGCGGCAGGAAAGCGCTGGCTGCTGTGGGACTGGAGGAGCAGGTGCTGGCCACCGCAATACCCATGCGTGGACGCATGTTGCACAATGTGCGTGGTCGCACCAGCATTGTGCTCTACGATCCCTGCACCCAGCAGTGCCTCTACTCTGTGGGACGCAAACAGCTCAATGAGGTGCTGATCAATGCCTGCGATGCCTTGCCCAACATCAGTTGCCACTTTGAGCATAAGCTGGCCACGGCCAACATCAGTGAGGGTCTAATGGAGTTCAAGCGGCCACGAGAGCAGCAACTAATCGCTGCCAGCGCCGATCTCATTGTTGGCTGCGATGGCGCCTTTAGTACGCTGCGACAGCAGCTGGTGCGCACGCCAGGCTTCAATTACTCGCAGGAGTACATTGGCACCGGGTATCTGGAGTTGTGCATACCCGCCAAGAATGGGGAATTTCAAATGCCGCCCAACTATTTGCACATCTGGCCACGCAACTCGTTCATGATGATCGCCCTGCCCAATCAGGACAAATCCTTTACGGTCACCCTGTCCATGCCCTTTGAGTTGTTCGCCCAACTTCAGACGCATCAGCAGCTGTTGGATTTCTTTCGACAGCACTATGTGGATGCACTGCCACTGATTGGGGAGCAGCAGCTTATTAAGGACTTTTTCAAGACACGTCCACAGCATTTGATGTCCGTCAAATGCAAACCGTATCATTTTGCAGACAAGGCTTTGATTTTGGGCGATGCTGCGCATGCCATGGTGCCCTACTATGGACAGGGCATGAATGCGGGCATGGAGGACATCACGTTGCTCACGGCCATACTCAATGAGCAGTTGCCACTAGAGGAGGCCTTGGCCAAGTTCAGCGAGTCGCGTTGGCAGGATGCCTTTGCCATTTGTGATCTGGCCATGTACAACTATGTGGAGGTGAGTCGAGTTAATCCTTATGTTAAAACTGTTTTTCTTAAACATATTGCTTGCTCCTTTCCAGATGCGCGACCTGACCAAACGCTTGTCCTTTCGCTGTCGCAAGTGGCTGGACACGACATTGTTCCGCCTCTTTCCTCGCCGCTGGTTGCCGCTCTACAACAGCGTCTCCTTCTCCAGCATGCCGTACAGCCAGTGCATTGCCAATCGCCAGTGGCAGGATAGGTTCCTAAACAAGGCATTGGGCTTCAGTTTGCTGGCTAGCTGTCTCGTTGGTGGCGCCTTCTATGCCCAGCGTTTGCGCTAGCGCTATCAGGGGTTTTAAACACAACCTATATATGTCAATATTTGTTCGCTTAAGACGTTTGTAGTTTCCGGTTTTTTCAATACATTTTCTATATATTCTTGTCAAACAGCATTTTGAATTATTTAACGGACTAACCATATGTCGAGAAATATCGATAGCTCGGCAGTTCACGCGCGCACTCTTGCATTTATGAAAGGGTGATGTTAATTTACATACACTTTTACATACATATTTAGAGTAACTTTTTAACGTTTTGTTAAATACTATGCATCGCATCTGCAATACAATTTGTGTAAATTCTTGTCAAGCAGCATTTTGAATTATTTAACGGACTAACCATATGTTGAGAAATATCGATAGCTCGGCAGTTCACGCACGCACTCTTGCATTTATGAAAGGGTGATGTTAATTTACATACACTTTTACATACATATTTAAAGTAACTTTTTAACGTTTTGTTAAATACTATGATCGCATCTGCAATACAATTTGTGTAAATTCTTGTCAAGCAGCATTTTGAATTATTTAACGGACCAACCGTATGTCGATAAATATCGATAGGTCGCCAGTTTTTAACAGTTCACGCACACACACTTGCATATGTGCAAGGGTGATGAAACGTACGTATACATTTACTTACATATTTAACGTGTTGTTAAATACTACGCATCGCATTTTGGCAATCTAAATCACTGTCTACACATACGAACATTCAAATGTATTTATAATTTTATTTATTTCTATTTATTTGCGGCATTGTGCGCAGCCAGAAATATGCCGCTCTAATGTACAATTAAAAAAGAATTTACAAATGTATTTACATAAATACACACTCACACATGCAAACACATATGAATGTGTATGTACATACATTCATATGCGTGTATTTTATCACGTGTGTGATCGTATGTTTATTACGGATATCAATACTAAGAGACAATGTTATGATTATCCTAACTTATTGGCTGCCAGCAATGTAAAATGGCAGCACTGTTGCAGCAAGGTCGGTACTTTCTCTTGCCGCGCGCGATTCCCTATCGCGCTCTTTCTTTTCTTCTCTCTTCAATGTCGACGCCGGCCGGTATTTCGTTATGAGTTGTAACAACAACAATTTCACATTACATTCAAATCAACTGCTAATCTTCAAACTCAATGCTGGCAAAAGCTTTGGCGCGCTCTTTATCGCTCGCACCTTCTCGCTCTCGCAATCACAAAATCTTTACATAGTGTGGGCACGTTAGCATGGAGTTGCCAACAAACAATTTGCAATAGATAGTAGCCACATGGTGCTTTGGCTGAAACTGGGCTTAAAAGTGAAAACGCTGCCAAAACAATGGTCAAGCAGTCAACGTCTGACCCACTATTGTGAGAAATGAGGCAGCAACTTTGCGTGTGTAGAGCGGGAAACACGTCAAAAAGCGCTCTCTCAACGTTGACGTTCGGATCATCTAATTGTTGTTGCTCATTTTGCAGCGATTAAATGAATATGTATGTATGTACATATGTATAAATGTTTAAGTGTATACACATCCATAAATATATACATATGTGCTTATGTAAATGTGTCGTTTTTGTTGCTTTGTACAAACATACATACAGTTATATGTACATACATACTTACATACATACATATGTACATATGCCGCCGGCGACTTAGTTATTTGTGAACTTTTCGTCGCTCACTTTTCAACTTTTTTTTAATTTTGCTCTTTAGAATTGTTGTCGCCGTCGCACAGTGGAATGCAAAATATCGATTATAAATAATATTTCGTAGCTGTTGAGAAAGAAAAGAAGGAAATATAGAAACTATCGTTGGTTTACTATCGTTACTTATGATATTAGATATTTGCTATCGATAGATTTATTTGTGAACTTTTCGTCGCTCACTTTTCAACTTTTTTTGAATTTTGCTCTTTAGAATTGTTGTCGCCGTCGCACAGTGGAATGCAAAATATCGATTATAAATAATATTTCGTAGCTGTTGAGAAAGAAAAGAAGAAAATATAGAAACTATCGTTGGTTTACTATCGTTACTTATGATATTAGATATTTGGTATCGATAGATTTATTTTTAATCATAGTCAACATCACTACGAGTCGAGTTTAATAATTTATCCAATTTTTCGAAATGAATCTCTATATTTATTAAGCAGTGAAATTTTAACAACTAGCCAACATTTTGCACCACATTGTCAAATAAATTTTATCCGATGGGATTCGCATTCAGACCATAGTGCGTAGACGACGTCCGCGACGCGTAGCTGCCGCGATTTGTACAAACATACGCTTTTGCTTAAGCAACGACCATCAGTTGCTCGTCACATGTTCGACACTCAAGTAGAGAAGACACCTCAAGAAATTCAAATTGAAATCGTGCAGAAATCTAAACCAACGATCTTTTCTGTGACCACTGACAACAAAAACCGTCATAACCAATTGTAATTAGAAAAGTTCTTCATACAATTTGTGCAACGAAAAGTTAAAAAGCTGCAAAACGTTCGAGTGAGTGCGATAATTGTCGAGTTTTGAACGTTAATGCTACATAGTTGCCAACGCGCCATTGCCGCCCACAACATTCTCGAAACTTTTAGCGGACATTGAGCAACGTGCTTTTGTCCACGCGAGTGTTGTGTTCAACGTGTGTGTGTGTGTGTTTGTATGGAAAATGAAAGCAAAAGCATAATTATTAAGCACCCAAGCCATTAAAGTTTTATATGTCACTACAGTAGGGTAGGGTAGAAAAAGAAGAAAAAAGAAAAAAAAACAACCGCCTGCAGTTGGCTTGGGCGTTCACTCACTATAATTTAAACAAAACAAATTGACCGTCTTGGCTTTAGATAAGGTGGCTTAACGACGATCATTCTCGACTAGCAACAATATTAGTTCTTTGGGACACCAATTGCACGCTGCACCTGAATTCAATTGCATTTTTGCTTCCGCCGCTCTCGCTCTCTCTCTCTTACACGTTCGCTGTCGATTTGCTAATTCTTCTTGCTGATTTATTTTAATACAATAAATTGTGTGTGTGTGTGTGTGTTATATATATTCATAAACATATATATACACATTGTCACATTAGAGAGCAGCAGTTTGTCGAAACTTTGTAATCGTGTAACCGTAACCAATAACGTCAGAGTAACAGTAACGTGTAACGCGTCGCGTCGCACCGGTTAACCGCGTCTCTCACATCTTAACATCTCACCACTTGTCAGTGGCAGTGCAGCCTCATCACACGCATTTACGGAACGGTTAAACGGTCAGTTTGTTACGTACTTTCGCTATCGCCATCTTACTTGCTCACTTCCCTTCGCATCTATCAACCTTTCTGTGCTTTGGCGTTTTGCTTTTCATCGTCGTCGTCGTTGTCGTCCTCGCCGCGGCCGTGGTGCAAGTACTCTTCATCTCTAGCACTCGCTCTTGGTCTGTTTGTCTTGCATACATCTCGATCTCGGTGTGTACGTGTTATAAAGAAAGCAAAAAAGCGTTGAATACGTAAAATCGCCAGCATTGCGATTCTTGTACATTGTGACTTCGGATTATGGACGTTTAAGCACGAGTTATCGCTCAATTGTTCAGGTAAATATGATAGCAAGATTATCTAAATATTGATCTTGTAATTTGTGGCTACGTGACCGAACTGCAATTTCAGCTGCCGGGTTTCGGGTTGCCAAAGAATCGCGATGAAAACGCACTCTTGCTCTATCAACAACATACTACGTACATATGTATGTAACTATGTATGCATGTACATACATCTGTATAGATACGACTGTGTGTGTTGCGCGTGGGGTATCTGCCATTTCCGGCTTAATATATGTATATGTTTGTTAATATCACCTTCAGTCCATTTCTTTTTGATTTCGGCCATGACGAAAATTGGAATGCTTTCCTATATTTGAATTCTCGTTTGACTTTAGGATCAGAGTTCACTTACCGAAGGATTGTTAAAAGTACTAGTAGTTGTAGATGTGTATGTATTGTACATAAATATGTAGATACATTTAACGATCAAGTTATTAGAAAGTTAAATTCTCCTTTCATATTTCCCCAAGTTCCGAATTTCACTTTAGCATAAATTCCCCTGGAATGGGATGTAGCATACTTTTTAGAGATGTGATTAATTATAGACTTGATATTCTTATGGTTCTACTTAATTTTAAAATGATTCAGAAGATATGCTTTAGAATTAATTTGAAAGTGGCTCTGAAAGCAACAATACTTTAATTAATTTTTAAAATTCCATGTGTATTTGTTTGGCCAACACATGAATCATTAGGCTATAATTGGCTTGTGGGTATATTTTATATGCCATGAGTAATTGAACTTGTTATAAATCTTTTATGAACAGCTCCTCATATTACTTTGTCGTCATTTGTCGAGGTAGTATTACCTATCCATGTTTTTTTTGATGGATCTAATTTGTTTGTGTTTCCAGTAATTCAACATAAACAATTAGCAATTTATCAATTTCTCAGATCCGATAACTACATGCATATGAATGTTTACTTACCACTTGTTTGCATAAGGTTAATTATAAATTGAGACATCAGTTGTGTAAAAATGCAAATGTGAAACAATATTGCAGTTTATGGCATACAAATTCCAATTCTTAATGGCATACTAATTAAACGTTTAGGCAAGCCATAACGAAAACAATTGTGGCTGACGTACAAACATATTGTTCTTGGGGAACGAGCAAGATTGCAATGCACAAATAATATATTGTACATTCAAACAGTTATTCAGTCTTAAGTATATGTGCATATACATATATACAGGCAAACAGAAGTTCGTTGAAATGTATGTACATATGTATGTGCGTATTTTTGTACAGTTTGCATTTAAAAACTTACATCATCTTATCGTGGGTTCAAGAGAGAGCCAGAGCGCCAAGACCAAGAGAGTGAGAGAAGAGAATGGGAGAATGCCAAAAATGGCAAGCAATGTTTTTAGTTGTTATTGCTGTGTTAGTGGACGCGAAAGTAATAGAAATTGCGCGTTGGAATTGAAATCGATGGTGTGAGCACAGAGACAATAACAACTAGACTTTGGGTCTCACCGTTAGGTTTTGCTCCTTCTTAGCGGCATAAAGCAAACGAAAGAAAGGCAAGTGCAAAGGGGAAATGACAAATGCTTGGAAGGGTTAGAGTGAATGCGAGAGCCGAATTCATATTTATAAAAACATTTTATTAATTTGTAAACAAACTGAATTTAGCTACAAAATTGTGCTTAGTCAACAGCAAATACGTTTTTAACAACATGTGTGCATATATACAAATTATAATGTCTTCTTTCTCTTTCTCTTTCTCTTTCCATCTATATGGTTGCAGCAAGCAACAGAGCAAACATTTAGAAGAGAAGACAATCTAAAGAGCATATGCACGAAATAAAACGACAGTGAGCCAACAAAAAACAACCAAAAAAAAAAATAAAAATACAAAAACAACATAAAGAAATTAATGAATTTTGTGATTATAAATATTTCAAAGGTAGTACAACAAAAGCTTATTTAATAAAAAAAAAAAAAAACAGCGCACCGATCACAACGCTAACGGCAAAACCCGAAAACAAATCAACGACAGAAACAAATATAACAAAAACGCACAACAACAAACGTGGCAATAACTAAACAGAAAGCTTTGGCTATAACAAAAACAAACGTGAGCAAAAAAGCGCCAGGCCAGGCAAAGTTTCGCTCTCACTATCTAACACCTCTCTCCATTCTCTTGTGAGTGTGAATGTGTGCGCGTCCGCGTGTGCGTGTAAATTTGAGCAAGTGTGTTTGTCTTTGTGCACGCCGATAGGCAGCAGCAATAAGCAGCTTAGTTAAGCGAAGCAGAGACCAAAGCCAATTGCGCATAGAACAAGCACAGAAGCACTATTGTAAGCGCAGAGAAACCGAAATAAAACTACACACACAAGAAATATAAAAAAAACAAAACGGTTTAAAACAAATTAAGAAAAACGTAAACAGGCCAATCGAAAGAACGCAGTAAGTGAAGCAACAACGACGACGACGACGACGTTACCGTTGTGAAAATGGTAAACAAATCCAATGGCAAGCAAGCGAAAGCGGACAAGGACAAATCGGGGACGCAACAACAACAACCACAGCCAGAGCAACAGCAACAGCAACAGGTGCTGTCAAGCAACAAGAGCAACAATCAAATGAAAACTAATGAAAAGGCCAAAAATATAAGCAACAAAAACAATAACGCAGCGCGTCCAAAGAATAAATCACAACAGCAGCCACAGCAGCAGCAACAGCAACAACAGAAACGTACTAGCAAAAAGGCCAGACCCCAAAGACAGCAGCTCTTTATCCAGCCATTAACGCGCAGCAACAGCTACAACAACAACAGCAGCAGCAGCAACAACAGCAGCAGCAACAACAGCAATCAGCAACTGCTGCAACGTCAAACATCCACACAAGATGCCAACAACAAAGGCAGCAGCAACAGTAAAACACCAGCAGCAACAACAACAGCAATAGCAGCAACAACAACAACGACAACAACAAATACCGAGAATGTCATTAATAAAGTGAATCCCGCCGATTTATTGACTGCTGCTCTGGCCGTCAACTGTGCCAAGTGCTCGAAGCCAGCAATGCTCACCTCTCTGCTCCCCTCCAGTGCCAGCTCGGATATGAGCAGCAGCAGCTACAGCAGCATTGGCAGCGATCAATTGCAGCTAGAGTCCTCCATTGTTTACACTGGCAAACAATATCGCAAATCCAAATCCTATATGGGCGTCTCACAATATGCAACCAAAGCGGCAGCTGCCAACAACAGCAGCAACAACAACAGTAGCAGCAACAACAACAACAACAGTAGCAGCAGCAGCAGCAGCAATCATGTGCCTTATAGAAGATCGCAGAGTGATCGTCGCAATTCCTTTGATCGCACATTTGCTGAACGTAATCGTGATTTTGTGCCCATTGTGCAGCCCCTAAGACCCGTGCTCTCCTCATCGAACATAGCGGGTGTTATAGCCAGTGCCAGCAAGTTGACCATCATTGAACGCTTCGGCAAAGGACGTGTCGCCTATCCCATAATGCAGGTGAGTCTCCATATAAAACCAATATTATAGCAGAAGACTCTGAATTCTCTGAAGTTGAATTCTATGTACTTAACATATGTTAAAGTGCAGCTATGTTATGTTTAGCAGTAGACTCTGAACTCCAAGTTGAACGCTATGTACTTAACATATGTTAAAGTGCAGCTATGTTATGTTCAGCAGTAGACTCTGAATGCCAAGTTGAATTCTATGTACTTAACATATGTTAAAGTGCAGCTATGTTATGTTTAACAGTAGACTCTGAACTCCAAGTTGAACGCTATGTACTTAACATATGTTAAAGTGCAGCTATGTTATGTTTATGTTAACTTTTGAGCCCTAGCTAGATCTAGCTGCTTGGTCTATTAAAGCTGATACGTCACTTGGAGCTTGCAGCAAGTGTGGCAATTTGAATAGAGACTCTCCTTGGGGGTTTTCCAAGAGAAACTATAGAAAACTATTGTTTGTATCAGAATTCTAGGTAAGCTTGCGAAACTTTCCATTTGTCTTAGTTTCTTGGCACACACTCCCATATCAATAAAGATTCGAGAAGTTCTTTCTAATCAGCACACACAACGCTACCTAAGGAATCGGTTCTAATTAATGGCGCAGAAAGCAGTTATATGATAAGGCAGTGTAAGAGCGAGAGAGAGAGAGACACTTGTTATTGTCTGCACTTAGTCATCTATATATTTTTGAATGCAGATTGCATCACAGAATGGAATACAGCTACGTATAGTTACTATAAAAAGTACTACTATGTGTACTACTATATAGTATGTGCAACCTTCACTCGAGAAAGTTACATCTTTATCATCAACGGGAAATGTACCCCTTCCCCCTTGCCCCTTATCCCCTACTCAGACGTTGTGTAATTATTTGATCAGTTAGCTGTGGGGCATTTGTTATCATTGCACTTTGCATTCTGTTGTTGTTGTTTGCTCTTTAAGCTCACCTTCTACACCTTCTGCACATTGAGTATGCCACGCATTAAGTATACGACTTGTTGAACATGTTTCGGATTTCAAATTCGTTTTCGATTTCATTTGATTTTGATAGATTGATCGACATGTCTGTATGTATGTGTATGTGTGTTTATTTGCGGAAATGGAAAAACCTTGGAATACCTTTTTGTCGTCTGCCCGCCCAAGACATTAAGAATCGTATAAAAAAACGAAATCAAATTGAAAACGAACTCCATAATAAGGCAATAGAAAAGCCAACATATTTGATTTATGCAAATCATTTCGATTATTTTAAGCAGATGTCGATGAATCTGCATATGTGGAAAAATTGTGGCTGGTCAAGAGAAACTCGAGAGCAGCGGGGTATGCTCGACTACCAGATAGGCAGCGGGCAAATATGCAATATATTTATTTATTTAATATACGCAATAAATGCATAAATTCAAAAAGGCCACTTAGACTCCATTCAAGTTTATTGTTAAAGATCAACAAGTAATAGTCTTTTGTTTATGCGCTCTTCTTCCGCTTGTTACAAACATTGCCAGTCGCCGAGCATACCCTGTGTGTTGGCCCCAAGAAGAAGTGCTTCGATTAGCATGTGCGTCAGTTCCATCAGTGGCTACTAACTAAGACTAACGAAACTAGTTCTAAATGTATGCGAAAAGGGAAACTGGTATTGATTGGCGACATGGCAACATTGTTGATAAATGCTGGCTAGAAACCGAAACAGCCAAAACATTAAAAGAATAAAAACAAAATCGATTCGAAGCGAATGCAAATTGATTGCGTCTTGGGTTTTGTTTTTAGTTTAGAAAGCGAAACTGAAACTCTATGTGGCAGCTTTACACAAATGCGACCGATAAAAAAAAGATCAGAAGAACAACAATTTGAACAAGTGCTGGAAAATAAAAGAGAAGCCAAGGGGGGTGGGGAAGGGCGACCTTCAAAAAGGCGCTTAGCAAACAATCTTAACACACATTTTCATTGACATACATGTATGTAACGAGTACACCCGTACATGAGTGTAACACTCATTCTATTCATAATATTAGTCTGCTTTGCTGAATCATTTCATCTCATTTCACGCTCTCTGCAAGGGGCCACTGTGGGCCGAGACGGCACAACACGTGGCAAAAAATAAAAAGCAATAAACTAACGGAAATCGCTGACGTGCAGATAAGATACGAGAGCGGCACTTGCCATTATAAAACCATAGAAATACAAAAAGTAAAGTGTACTATATTTATATTCAATTTGACAGGGATTTTTTTTTATTCCGATCTGGAAGAAGAATACAACAATTTCAATGCCTGTTTGCTCTGCTCTCTGGCGTTATCAGCGATCCAGAGCACGTCATTAAGCGAAACAATGAGTGGGGGTAAATAAAAGTACAAAATTAAACAAATTATTAAAAACAATTGCCACTGACTTGACTCTCGACTGTTTCGACTGTTTGACTGACTGTTGACTATTGTAAATATGTGGCTTGTGAAACGGAGCTCTTACGTCAAGCAAGCGACTCCAATCGATACTACATTATATATTATACATATAGTGGCAAATGGTAAATAATACAAATGCTAATGAGAGTTGTAAAGACTTTAGAAATTACCATAACATATTAGAAAAACTCGAAATTGTAATAAGCCTCTGGCAGCTGCTGCCTGTGGAGCGTCATATAATTATTTGAATACTCTGTATTCCAGGCCAGTTAGAGGGGTATGCATTTTGTTTGGCTTTCGTCATTTTATACTCGAAAGATAAGCGCACAATTTACAGATATAAATTGAAGCTTACAACAGCAATTTGATTTTATTTCACAATACCTTTTTCTAACTGATATAGTAGAGTACATAATAAGCTCATAATTATCGATAATAATATTGGCATATCTAGTATATTTTAGTATCGATAAATTAAAAGTACTTTATTGCCTCGCCAGAATAGTCTCTTAAAATTACTATAAATTGCCTTTGCTTGCGTAAAACTAGTTCATTCAGATTAAGATTGATAAGGCTTGCCACAGTCGATTAAAATCATGCTCATTGTTATTTGCCATTCGCCCGCAAAACAAACAGCTGTAAGCTAATTTTGCTTTAAATTACCAAGCACATGTGGAAAACGGGAAAAACACAATCAATGAACCCAAAAATGATCAAAGATTGGCATAATTTTAGTTTGCAATTAAATGAAATTCGAGTTCGATAAAAAATACACTGAGGGGAATTACACTTGAATGATAGATTCTGAATATATGGGACTTGTATAATATACAAAGGAAGCTTATGAAAATTAATCATTTAATATTTTAAGATTTATCGCTTGCTTTGGCATACTTAAGTGATTTATTGACTGTGTAGTTTGCCTAAAGAAATGGATGCTAAATGTAGCATAGTCCAATTCAAAACTGTACATATCGATAACAAAGCAGTGTTAGCTTCGATACTTAATCTCAGCTGCTGTATATCGATAACATGCAATTATCAAAACAATGGCAAATGTCAAGCTGCAATCTACGGATTGTATTTATTTAATTTAACATAAATGTTTATAGTTTATAAATTTATCATGTTATAAATTATATCATGTTCCGGTATTTCATTAGTGGAGTTCATGACATCAGCGTTGATTGCCGACATTGTGTTTTAGCCATGTTTTGAAAGCAGCTTTTTTCCGCTCCGTTAATTACTTACTACTACAGCCTGCGCATACCCTGTATAAATGTATGCTTACTTGGCATGCATACTCTTAGAGGGTATCGGAGATCGTAAATTGTTCACACTTGTCATGAATGATTTGCGTCGTTGAAATGTTTTTGGGACATCGACAACGATTAATGTCCCTAATGCAGTTGTGTGAGTTAAATGATAATTTCTAAAATCAGAAACGGCAGCTGGCCGAGCTGAATGAAGAGCCTCAGATAATGGTAATGATAATGATGATGATTTCGTTATCACGAGCTCAACGCACTGGCATTGGGGGAATGCGTGCTTATCTTTATTTCAAGAATGAAAACCGTGCAAAATATAATAAATATTTAATCAAAATTTGAAAAATATTTGCTTATTTTTAAATTGGCCAAAAATGATATGAAGCAATTGCTGCCACAGCTCTGGGCAGCTGTTAAAATGTCGTTGTTATTGTTTAAACAATATGTACATACATATATATATATATGTTTATGTATATATGTATGTGTGCAAATATGTACACGTTAGCATATTGTCTTAGAAAAGGTGCAAAGACAAACGCAAACGCACAGCTTTAATTAAACAATGTACTCACAAAAGTTGTCTGGCAACTGCTGCGACTGTCAGTTACTCTCGATTTTGCAGCTTTTAATTAAGAACGATAAATCGTTAAACGCCATTAATAAACCACTTAGCACTTAAATAGACAAATAAAAAAAAAAGCCGATTTATTAAATGCTGACGTTTAAGCTGAGCACACAAAAGTATGCTATAAAATCTTGCACAGTCCATTGTAAGCTTAAGCCTAAGCTTATGCTGTGCAATTGCGCGAAAGCTCTGCTTAAAAGCTCGCTGCTACAACACCGTCACGTCAACGTCTTGGCTGCAGTGAAAGAGAAAGAAAGAGCGTGGTGGCGAGGGGGCGAGGGAGGCAGCTAACAGTTTGACCTTTGACCAAATTGAAGCAAAAACTAATTAGAAGCATTTGGTAATTGGAGAGACGTCCATTGTGCGTACCCAACAATGTGAGCACAATTAGCGCCATTAGCCAGACAAAGACAAAGACATAGTCTGAGTGAGCTTGACCTGAGTTGACATGACGGCAACATTGTTGTTGTTAAGTCACTTTGCCTGATAAGATGATAAGCATAGCAAGTAAATATGTATGTGTGCATAAGCATATTTGTATATTATAGGTAGGTAAATAAAGTAATCAAATCACAATAAGTGACATCAAAATGCAACAAGTGCTCGAAATGTTTGCGGTGTAAGACCAAGACTAAGATAAGCACCAAATGCTCCGGCATTTTTTAAATTATTATATAAATATGTGCTATTCTTTTCAAAATTGATAAGCTTTCGCTATAAACTTCTGATTGAGGTTTTCTTTAGTGTTTTATCAATAGCCCAATACAAATGCACAAACACTTGACTTTTCAGTCTATCTATTATATATCATATATGCAAACCACATGGATGGCAACTCTACTATTTCCACTAATTAAAGTGTTTTATTATAGTATAGTATAGTTTTATATATAGTATATTATATTTGTCTTAATTGCATTTCATTTGAAAATTGATGTTAAATAGAAAACTATAAGGATGTAAATGCTAGCTTGAACAATCAATTTACTTGCTATGCCAGCTATGCCACATACAATGTTGCAGCCAGCCATGTTGTTGTTTGCCTATGTTTGTGTATAAGCCAGAAGACAGACGGACGGACCAAGTTGTTGTAGTTCTTTGTTTAAAATGCTTGCAATGCACATTCGTGTGTGCACCTTTCAAATTTTTTCGCCTAATCTGAGCTCGACTTGCAATCGTCTCGTTGTTGTTGTTGTTGTTGCAAGTAGTTGCCGCTGTTGCAAGTTGCCACAAAGCAGAGGCGAGAAGGCCGCATTTATTTTATTATTTTTACAATTTTTGATTTCTGTTTTTTTTCTTTTATTTTTTTTGGTAAATTATTTAAACTCTGTTTGTGTTTTTTTGGGTTTATTGTTGTTGCTTTTTTTTATGTTGTTTGCTATTATAGCATATACTTACTTAACGGCTATAAAACGATTAATAATTATGCACAAACTTTCAAATATTGAAGTCTTCTTATAATCGAACACGAGCCGCCTCGTTTGGTATTTAAAAGACATTTAACATTTATACACGGCTGCCGGCTAGGCTGACATTTAAGCCAAACAAGCAGCAAGTGCCCCGAGCATCACTCTATCTGTGTGCTCAATGACACTGGCTTCAAGTGACAGATTAGATTATGGCGATTAATGTGAATTATTGAGCTTTTTTTGCAACTCAACTCTTGAAGCGTCCAATGAGCAACCAAGTGATACTTAGGGCTGCTTTTAAAGCACATTATGCTTGAAGCTCAGACGGAATTTAGTTGCTTACTTGATTATGAAGTTTAGCATATTTGAGCACAATTGATTAAATAAACATTAATAGCTCCAATTAGTTGTATAGCCAAATAACTTACTGAAAGTTGTAACTTTGAACTTTTAAATAAGTAAATTGTTGATTAAAATGATTCAAATTTCAGCTTTATTTCATTTAGCTAATAATGAAGTCAAGTTTGAAGCTTTTGGCAATTGGATTAATTGATGTTCTTTCCATAGTTGAATCACATTTGGTTTCCTTAATTTCCAATGTGACCAACATTTGTTTTAAGATTATGCAAAGCATTTTAAATTCAAATTAAAGAGGTTTATGTTCATTTAATAATTAGATTCGCAGCAAGTTATTTATGCCTCAGTAAAATGGCACAAAGTGTAGAAAGTTTTATATTTAAAATAATTAACAAAGGTCTTAAAATAATACAAATAAAAATGTAAACTCTTTTAAATATATTAGATATATATTACTTGCACATAGTAAAAAAGCTGCAACTTAAATTGACATAGTCAAAACAAAAACAATATAATTATGACAAGTTTAATGGCAAGAACTAAGCAATTACTAAATACAAGTAGTTAGACTAACGACTTACCTTAATGAAGCACCTATTAATAATACTATTGTCTGCGATTAGTACTAAATTAGTAAACACAAATGGACGTGTGAGATTAAAGAAATAAATAATTAAAAGGTGTCTTGGCAAAGAACTGAAAACTCAATTCAACTGCAGCTCGTATCCGGCTATAAACTGGTATCATTGTGAGGTCCGGTGTAGTGTGGCCAGCCTTCAACAAAGTGCGGGTCACGTTTGAAGATTCGGGTTGGGAATTGAAAGCAAATCAAGGGCGTTTCCTTTCTCATAGTTGGCAACTTTAGTAGAGATTAGTTGTACTTTACTTATATATAGCTTAAGGTTCATTGCGGTCTTTTGCTTATGTGGTTTTTTTTTTATTCTTATCAGTGCCAAAGGCTTATCAACGAGCGAGACAGAGAGAGAGAGACAGTTTTGAGGAGTTCCACACTGATATCGTAATGAGCGCTTGGGGAACGTTTTTAGCTGTAATTTGTTAACCGAATTTCCAGGAAAAGTGTTGCCAAATTGCTTCTAATAGTCGACACGACAAAACCGATAAAATGAAATGCTGCCTCTTTATCAAATATAGCTGTCTCTCTCGCTCGTTCGCTCTATGCGAAACAAGTTACTTCCGCTAATTATAAAATGTTTGTCAGTTTGACAGTTTGTTTTTGGGTTTTTTCTATTATTATTGCTATAGTTGTTGTTGTTGTCTCTGCGTCTTCTTTTTGGCAACAACAAATTAAAGGTTAAATCGAATATTTCAACCAAAATAACAATAATAGTAGTAGTAGTAGTAGTAGTGGCTTATTGTTTATTTTTAGCTCGTCTGACTTGCAAAAAAAAAAACAAAAAACAGATGCGAACCAAATTCGTAAACACTATATTTAAATTTAATTGAAGCCAATTTGAAAACAATTATGACAAGGCAATTGTGACCAAATTATATCATTATAATGTATGTGTATTTGTATTGTATATATTTGAGCACAGTACAGTTGTGTTCCACTTGCAAGATGTACAGACTAACTGTGCATTCGTACTGTAAAAGTTGTACAATTATAATGTCAAGGCATTTGCATTAAATATTAATATTTATACATTATTTGTGTATTGCTTAATTAAACAGGTATTTCTGTGACGATTGTTATCAACTTGCAATGTGATATCTTGACATTTACCATGGAAAGTTTCACTTTCTGAGACGAAGATAACAAGACACATTCGGTATTCAATGTCAATTGAAAGCTTTCAAAGCTATGCGTAAAGCTGCCATGCATAGATCGGCTTGCCTGACAAAAGCTCACTAATATAGGCCTCAAAGGGTCCTCATACATTTGCAGAGTATTAATATAATATAAGATTATTTCATTTCCTTTGAGTTAGAGATGAAAACTGAAAGCTCTAAAAAGTATTGTTTATATTTGATAACAGTCCTGTTTTTACAGTAATAATTGATCAATTTGAATTACATTTTGAGCTTTGTATTTCTGCTTTAGCTTGCCTGACAAAAGCTCACTAATATAGGCCTCAAGTGTCCTCATACATTTGCAGAATATTAATATAATATAAGATTATTTCATTTCCTTTGAGTTAGAGATGAAAACTGAAATCTCTAAAAAGCTTTGTTTATATTTGATAACAGTGCTGTTTTTACAGTAATAATTGATAAATTTAAATTACATTTTGAGCTTTTTATTTCCTTGACGCTTGCTTGATTTGTGTGTTGTTTATTTGTTAATAATATATGTACTTATTACTTATACCTATTAATAATAATACAATTTCTCTAATTCCAAGTCCAGCCTGACCATCATCCTGAGTATCAAAGCTTTCTCTTTCGCACACCACACACGTACAGGCAAGCTTTAAAAGCTCTACAAGCAAAGTGCCTTTTTAACCAATACATGCATACACATATATGTACATGGACATGGTTTTCACTTAACTTTGAGATTCTCTATGCGAAACTCGATTTGAATGATGCTCGAGAAATCCGTAACAAGATTTTGCAATTTGACAGATAGATACACAACTAACTTGAGGCTGTCAGCTGAAGCAATTTTCAATTTTCAATTGAAATTGTATTTCATCTCGACTTTTTTTTATGATAATTACATTGCGGGTTTTTAATTGTTGATGGCGGCGAACTGTTAATCTGTATTTAGAATTAAACGATTCGAACTAAATAACAACTGAGTCATCATTGTGGAGGGACAGGGAAATCACGTGCTGCTGCTTTGATCGAAGCTTCAATTAACATTGAAATAAAACTTCAAAACTATTAATCAGAAATCTTTTTCTTTTTTGTTTTTTTTTGTGTATCTTTCGTCTTTGTTTTGTTTAACTATTTAGAGCGCCACGTAGAATGCGGATGTTGAAAACATTGTCTCGATCATCGAATGTCTACAAATACAAATAGCGTACAATAAGATAGAGTATCTGCGCAGTGTGTGTTTGTGTGTGTATCTGTGTATCTGTATCTTGTAGATACGAGCGAGTATTCATGTGTGGCATCCACTTATGAATGGCGCATTTACTTCAAATCATTTAGCTTGTTCCGCTATTGTTGTCTTCCATTGAAAACCTATGTATGTCTGTCTTGTATTTTGCTTTATTTTTTTGTAGTTTTTTCTTTCTTTTTTTTTTAATTTGTTAGCGATTTTTCTGTTACGGTTGCGCATTAAGCGCCGCTAATTCTTTTATTGCGACTGCTTTTGCCATGGAAGCGCTGAAAGAGTTCGGAAGACTGCCTTCGGCAAGGTCGTTCTACATACACATACACACACACACACACACACACACACTCGCTCAACTACTGATACTTGTATTACACTTGTACTGCAATAGCTCTAGAGTTGTTTTAATCTTCTTCTATTTACTAATTTATATCTCGCTACAAGTGTTATTATTATTAATAAATTGTTTAAATATTATTCATATATATTTTTGCCTTGCGGCATTTGGCGGCTTTTTCTTTCGGTTTTTAACGCGCAAAAAAAAAAAACATTAAATACCAAACACGCCATATTTACACACAGTTTTATAGAGTTATTTTGAAGGGTTACAACACACACAACAACAACAACAACAACAATGTGAATTAAAAGCAACAACAGCAGCACCTCAAGTGGTCTCTAAGAGGCCTCATACCACACTTTAATACCCTGTACATTGCAAGGGGGCAAAGGGTAGTTCATTTAACAATTGCTAGAGTTCATTTAAATTTAGATTATTTAAATATGCCATGAATATGAATCATTTTATAAAGTAAAAGGTGTATAATACAAATTAACTAAAGTTAAATCAAAATAAAATTCAAATTAATTAAATAAAAATAAAAGTTATATTACGATTACAATTACAATCACAATTACAATTATCTTAAGTCAAATGAAGTAAAATTTAAATTCATTAAATACATTAAATAGTTTAAAATTAAAAACGAGCATTTAAATCAAATTGAAATTCAAATTAGCCGAATAAAAATCAAATAATTTTATACATTTAGAAATTATCTTCAGTTAAATCAAAATACATTTAAAGTCATTCAATATATTGATTAAATATTTATAATTTAAAGTTTTGAAAAAGATTATTCAAATTAAGACAAATCAAATTAAATTCAAATTCAAAAATTAAATAAGAAAATAAATACTATAAATTTACAAATAAAATTCCCTCAATTGAAATCAAACTAAAATTAATTACAAATTAAGAAAAACGACAACTAAGTTATTTAGCTAGATAATGTCCTCATGTTCAATTCAAGTTCAATTAAAGAATAGCCGACTTAACTTCTTAATTATAATAGTAAGCAGCTTAGTTCAAATGTTATTTAACAATACCAACAACTCTAAAGTTGTTAGCTATATTTAATATAAAATCAATGCTCCAATTACAGGGTAACTTACTGCCTGTCATAGCCACTTGTAAGCAGAGCCTGCTTTCAAGAGTGTTTACTTTGTCTTCTTTCTATGCTTTGTATTTGTTTTTGTTGTTTTTGCTGTTGTTCATTTGGTTTTGTTTTGCAAAGCAGCTTCAAGTAATTAAGGTTTACTTTATTACGGGTATTTACGAGCAAAGTGCCTTGCAAGTTGGCATTTCAGGCTTCTAATTGGTTTTTATAACGTTATTTCTTTTCGAAAGGTAAATACCTAAACCATGAGAACCAACTGTGTTTACCCTAAATTATAACAGCTCTTTATTTAGTAGACGACCTCAATGCTAATAAAAGCCACCTGAAGTCGATTGAAAGTGAAATCAATGATCCTGTCGTTAATCAATTGAAGACATCAACTTTGCTTTCAGTTAAGAATTAAAGTGCAATTAAAGCGATTACAGATAAGTTGAACTCTCACTTTACTTGAACAATAATCAAAGCTGTATATAAAAGTGTTCTGTTTCTTTTTAATGTGCTTGAAAGCGAGAGTGAAAATAGCTGAATAATACTAAGCACTCTAGTCTTGACAAGATCAAGCAGATTAATAACAATTATGCCTAATTTTGATGACGTTCTAAACTTTTATTTATCAAGCTCAACTTGATACAATTTACATCCATAATTACTTAATATAATACTTTGAGCCCGAGCCCGAGTTTGATAACTAATTGTAATTATCTGAATTCGTTTCCCTTGATCTCAAATTGCATTAGGGGCTTTTGAGTGTTTAATAGATTTGAGATTTGTGAGGTGAGATTTGAAAAGTGTTACATATTAAATTAATTTAGCTGTGCGCATTTAATTATGGCATAAGCTCATTCAATTTGCCTGCACATTCGAGGCATGCAGTTGCTTGACTTGGCTTGCAGTTGAAGTTGAGTGAGCACAAAATTGAAACGGCAATTGCAAGAAATGAAAGGCAACGAGCCACAGTCAAGACACTTGTAGGTTTGGTCTTATAAAATATAGTATACAAATTAAAAAAAGAAGGAAAACAACAACAATGCAATCCAATAAACAAACAGCTTCAATGTCAATCCAATGCAGGTGGCTGGCGAACTGTGGACAGCGCCCCAGCTTTCGGTTTTTGGTCAAAAAATAAAGAGTGAAAAAACAAAAATGTTGGCGCTTTGATTTATCTGTAACGCTTGTTAAATGAACACACACAGTTGCAGATACAGATACAAATTTTCTATAGATACAATATATGTATAAAGTAAAGTAAAGAAAAAAAAAATACTCTGCAGACTCGTTCAGTTAATTGTTTCGCTTTGCTTTTGGCTGTTTTGTAATCGCATTACGTTGATTTTGATATTTGATTTTGATTTTTGCTTGGGGGCATTTACTCGACTTGACTCGACTTGACTCGACTTGAGTCGACTTGTTTATGGTCAGGTTCTACCTGTGACGCGGTTGTAAATCGATCTATAATTAGTTTGCTTTTTTTTTTTTTTTGTTGAAGGTGGAAGATCCGGATCTTTTCGACAATTTTCGGCAAGGATGTTTGTATGTCATGTCAACATTGTAATCTTTATACACACATTGTATATTGTTCGAGTACTTCTTTTATTGTACATTCGTTCTGCTTTTTATTCTCGCATGCGAACCGCACCCAAAAGTAACCCAAATTCTTGACAAGTTGTTGCACTGTGAGAAAAGTCAGGGGGCTTTGAAAGAGCATATAAATTAATCACATTTTTGATATGCAATATTTAATTTAATTGTATTTTATTTTAAAAATTGGATTGCTATTTATTTAAAATTGCAAATGAAATATTTGCATTATTTTATTTTTGCAAAAGTAATTCATATTTTTAACAAGTGTTACACTGAGTGAAAAGTAAAAGCGTTAAATTGGGCGAAAAGTCAAGCAGCATTTAAAAAGAATTAAAATTGAGCAAATTTAATATTTAATTTTATTCCATTTTATTTTAAAATAAGATATAAAATGCTGTTTTAATATACTTTTAAAATTAGCAAAATGAAATATTTGCATTATTTGATATAATTTTTGTATATGCAATTAAATGCCTAAAAGTAAGAAGTCGAAATATTTTTCTATATTGAAAAATAATTAATTAATGAGTATTTAATATTTGAAAGTACAAAGTATTTCTATAAAGTATTACTACATTAATTTCGAAAGTAGTTTGCTTTACATCAAATAATAGCATTTTTTCGCGCTGTGCAACACTGGAAATTTGTTAAGCTGCTCGCTACAGAAGGATTACAGTATTCCTATGTGCTGGTGCAAATAGAATTCGATGAGGTTCGATTAGATTGGATTAAATTGAATTGGATTGGTCTGGGCAGCAAAAGCAAAAGCAAAAGCATCAGCATCAGCTTCTTGGCTGTGGCAGCAAGTCCAAGTTTTGAGTTCGTTGTCTGGCAAGTTGCAGCAGCGATGGCAACTGACTGCAGTCAGCTCGTAAACTGGAAAGATCGGTTTCAGGTTTCAAGGACTTTCTGTGGACATTCACTTTTCGTGTAGAGCGTGCATAGAACCACCAATACACCAATACCAATGACTGACTGACTGACTAGCTGAACTCACTCACTCACACTCTCACACACTCACTCACTCACTCACTCACTTATTCACTCACTCACTCACTCAGTGACTGACTGACTGACTGGCACACTGAGCTGCATTTAATGCCGTTCGAATACTTTGTGGACCACGAGAGCAGCGCATGGGCAACTAATCGGCCTCTTTCCCTCCTCTTCTCCTCCTTCTTCGCCTCTTCTTTGAGACTGCGACAACAGGTTGTGACTTGTGTGCAGCCAACACACAGAATTTGCATAAGCTAAACTGGACCAGCCCTGGGCCCAAAAAAATATGCACACACACATATATAAATGTATGTATGAGTGTCTAGCCCTAGTACTGATACACACACAAACACACACACACACACGCGTGCTCATACAGCTGGGAAAGTGCAGACAGCAGCCAGAGTCGCAACAGCTTGAAGTTTAAGCACAAAAGCTTCCAATCTCTAAGCTCTTAAATGTGCGCGATGCTTTCAAGTGTTGTTGTTGTTTTTTTTTTTGTTTTCGTATTTTGTTTTATTTGAAAGTAATATTCGCCTACCCCTGCTGTGGTTGTTCTTTTTGAAAAGCAACGGTACATTGTATTTGCATTTATGTACATATCATTGTTGTTGCTGTTCGTCTTTTTCTTCTTATTTGTCGTTTGTCGTTTGTCGTTTTCATTTGCGTTTGCTCTCTGTGTGTATTTGTTTTTGCATGCGCTGCTTATTGCATTTACTGATTTGCTTATACACACTACCACCAGCGAAAGAGTGTGGGGTATGCAGAGCAACTGACTGAAGTTGCTGTGGTTTATTATTTAAGACAAGAAGTGGAATATTTTTAAGCAAGTAACATTTTAGCGGCGTGCTAGGTTAAGTTGCAAAATTATATAGTTTCAGTTTTATGAACAAAATGCAAAATGTGTTGATGTTAACGGCCTGGTGTGGGTATTTTAAAGCTGTGCTTTTAGTTTTACTCAACACACTTTTCAGCATTCTTGCTTTATATTGTCGCGCGTTTGTTGTTGTGGTAGTCATTGCAGTCATTACACAATAAATTATAATACGGGTTTGTCAGAGGCATGTATCGAAAGGTTTGCTGGAATGCCCAATGATGCCTGCGCATCATTATTATTGTCATTAATATTATCATTCACGATGTGCATACATACTTATACTCGATATACAGCGTGCATGTATGTGTGTGTGTGTGTACGTCTGTTTGTTCTAACGCTCTTTGGGAACTTGTTTCGTCTCGTTTTCGACCAAGGTGCAAACTTGATTCGCATTTGGCGGCGTCGCATCTGTAATTTTGACATTTCGAATCAACCTTGAAATCAAATGCGAGCTGCTGTTGATGCTGCTGCTGCTGCTAAAAGTCTTGTTAAGCCGATGTCAAGCGGCCAGCGTCTTAAGCAGCAGTTCATAAATTGAGCACTTGATGAGCTTGATTACCAATGCAACAATATGGCTTGATTGAATTGCCCCCCTGGCCAATCCCCGGCTAAGACGTCTAGGCGTCAAATGCTTTTTATTTGCACATTTGTATATTATTGGTTGCTTAAAGGTCATTTCTGTATTTTGGCTTTGACATTGCATTTACCTAGCCACCCACGCCAAATCAAATCACTCCACTCTTATTTACTTCCTCACACTTTGCACGCACTCTAACTCTCACTCGAACTCACTCACTCACTCTCTCCCTCGCTCGCTCGCTCACTCCCTTGCATGCTTTTACTGCGCAATTAGAGCTTGCAGCTTTCACTCAATGCGGCGAGCAACCGGCGAAACGCACTCGAGGCTTGCGCATTGACAAAGGTCAATAAAGGACTAGCAGAAAGCTTTGACGCGCGCGCACCCTCACTCTCTTGAGTGTGTTCTCTCGTTCTTGCTGCGGTTGTGCTGTGCCGCTGTCTCGCTCACGCAATATTTTTATGAATGAAATGCAGGCAAGCGTATAGAAACAGAACAGAGGGCGCTTTCGGTCCACCCTCGACTGTGGTGGTGTGTGTAACCTACGACAATTGTATGTGCGTTGCGTTGTTGTTGTTCTTGTTAGCGCAATGAATGAATGACGCAGTTTGCGGCTTGTGGAAGCTTCGCGAGTCATTCACAATGACGTCAGCATGCGTAATTTTCTAACTGTAAACGCGTAGGTGGCACATCACATAACGTAAACGGCATACGATGATTGCAAATCCCTTTTGGCGTTTCATATATTCCAATGCTATCAATCGAGAGAACAACAAATGTTTGTAGATAAGCTTTTGATGTGATATGAATCAATTGCTTGGCAACTGGCAACTGGCAACTGTGTTAGCACAGCATGTGTCCTTTCCTTACGTAACATCATATGTACATACAGTTGGTTTAACTTCAATTGCGCTTAACTGAATGGCCATGTTTCCGGTTTGCGGTCATGCGCACCGCCCACCAACACCATGGGCGCCATGCCACGCCCATTTAGGCGCCAGTCGGCAGTCTGCATTTGCCACATGTGCAACTCACTCTCTCTCTCTCTCTCTCTCTCTCTCTCTCTCTCTGGTAACCCGGTATCCATGCGAGTCCTGGGCGCCGCTTGGCTGCCCCATTGATTGTCCATTCCATTGCGGTGGCAACAGCAGCTGTCCCTTAATCGCACTCGTGCCACAAAGCGAGGGGGGGGGCAGTTGTCAGCTCATCGATTTTTCATTATGGAAAGCATCATTGAAGTCCTGCCAAGCTGTTGAGCTGGCGTCATCGGGCTTAAGAAGCCGTTCGCTTTGTTTCCTCTCATCATCAAACACTTGTCGAGTCTTTCAGTCTCTCGACATGCAAATACCCTTTCCATACACACTTTTCCAACTCTTGTGTTTGCTAATGGAAAATCAGGTTTATTTTAAACATTTTTGGCTGCTTTTTCTTTGTTGTTATGTTAATGAAAACTAAATATGTAAATTGAGATTTATTGCTTATGCATTTGGACTGTCGCAATATTAGCAAGTTAAATGGAAACTGTGTGTTTAGCTGGAAAAGCTGTTTGGCTTTATTTGCATTAATTACACAATCGACAATCGGCATTGCGGTGAAACGTATATATAATCATTCCTTTTGTCTTCTATTTAACTCTATTTAATTTTTGAATTTTCTATTTCATTTAAACATGAAATTTGCAATTTAAAACACTTCTTTAGAGTGCTTAATTGAGCTCTATAAAGTGTGCAAGTTGCATTTAGGCAGCTTTTAAAATGTGCAACCAATTGGCATTTAAATAGGCGGACGGACGGAAAGACGGGCATGGATTTAATAGAAAGTCGAGCACATGGCACTTAAGAGGTGATAAGAATGCAAGTTTAAAATATTTGTCTGATAATATAAATATAAAATACACTAATATTAATAAGAGACTTGGTTAAGATTCAATTATTAATTCATAATAAACAAAAGTAGCTATATATCACGGCACTCCTCTTTCAAAGGCTATTGAGATAAAAGGTGGCTTACTTTATGAGTCTAAACTATATACGATATTCGTGCTCTGTCTTTCTTATATTGCCATGAAAATTAAACAATTTCCTCTTCTTTTATTTATGTAAATTTAAATGGCGACTAAAAAAGTGGCCTCTGCTTTGAAAGGGTATTCAAGCTGCTGCTTCTTGTTGAGCCATAAAGCAACATGCTTTTTCTTTTCTTTTTTGTTTGATGCTCATTTTGGTGTCTTGTTCGCTCGCTTATCGCACACTTTTTGGCGTATTTCCCTTTGGGCCATGTTCGCAGCGCCCACGCAAGTCCAAAATAAGCAACAAACTGCAGGCGCTGGGTTTGGACGGCATTCTATTTTTAGCTGCCAATTTGTAAATAGACTGGCAATAAGGAGAGCACTCTCAATCAAGTGAAGTCAAGTGTGTGTGTGTGTGTGTGTGCGTGTGTGTGTGTGTGTGTGTGTGTACTTTTGGTGTGCTTCATGCTGATAAACATTAAATGCTTATCAACAATTTGCAAGCGGCCCACACGAAATGCAGACAGGAAATTGTTGCCGTGATTTTCCTTTAACAGCAGCTACCCTGTAGAGCACTGCTGTGGCAGGGTATGCCCGGCCGAGCCGAGCAGCTGCAGTAGTGGCTGCATTACAGGGTAGCTGCAAGTCGTCCAACTACTGTCGGCAACTGTGGACAGGACATCAATTTCACGGTCATTTGGCTTTGTTGCGGCAAATGGTGGGTGGGGGAAGGGGCGTTTGTTGCGGGCTGCGGGGGCGGGGGGGGGAGCATTGCTTGTGGCTTGTGGATATTGCTGGGATATTTGGCAGCATTTAGCGCTTGTTAACTTGGCCAACAGTTTGTCAAATGTGGCACAAAAATGAAAAATTAAAATTGCAGGCAACTTTCAATTTCTTGTTGCTTGTGCTGCAAAATAATTGTTGTGCGTGTGTGTGTGTGTGTGTGTGTGTGCGAGTGTGTGTATTATCAAATTGGTTCATGGCAATGCGTTGTGGCAACAACAGCACGAGCTCGTTAACGGAGGCTGCATGCCACGGAGGCGTTGCGCCAAGTGTTAGGACACACACAATTTGAACGCTGCAAATGTTGCAGCAGCAAAGTGCAACAGTGAGGCAGTGTGGCAGTGTGGCAGTGTGGCAGCTGCAACCAGTTCCATTCTAATGCGACTGCAAAGTGAGCGTTTTTCTTATGCACCAAACTGTCAGCAAGTACAAGAGTTACACTGTCACAAATCGGGCATGCATTCCAGATAGATATTTATTTGTATTAGATACATTTCAATTTAAACTAAATCAAGTTAAAGATATATACATATTATATAATTAGTTAACTACTATATTAGATATGTATGTATGAACTACACTTTAAATATACTCCAATTAGATTCAGATTGCAATTCTTACACTACAATAATCTGTGCTTAGTATTTGTATTATTATCGTATTACTTTGTATATCATTATGTGAGTTAATTGATAGTCTTCATTTGAATTGGCATCGCTTGCCATTGAAGCCTGTTTTTCTTTATAGTATAAACGATAGTGCCGTTATTTTCTTACACTTTCAGTTTGTTCTAGATTGCATCTGCAATTCTTCGAAGTCAATCTGACTTTCTATTTCTGCCAGCTCGAAACACACATGTTCTTTCTTCTTCCTCTTTGATTGACTGAAATTGTACATGTGCTTTTTGGCTTTGATAAATAAAAAGAGTCTGCAGCAGTCAATCAATGTTTACTTGCAGTTTGTTTAAACTTCTTTTAACTAGTCAAACAATCTATATATAATATATTTTGCTTCTTCTATATGATTCAGTAAATTTGCAGTTTAATTTTGACATTAATTCTAGCATATTAAATTCAACAGTTAATTTGAGTTGTGCAAAGAAGCATGTTGTTGCATTTGTACTTATTTTAATTTGTTTGTTTGTACAACATTTAAATTACAATTTTATCAAATTCAATTCTTTGACCAACAAAAGAAGACTTTCAATTTTAAGCTACTTTATTTTCAAGTCAAATGAAAAGAGAATGAATGAAATATATTTAGTAATTTTGTTAACATTCTTAAGCATTTTTGCAACTAAAATACATTGAAATGATATAAATATGTTTATGTTGTTTATATTTAATTTAATACATCATTTTATGCTTCATTTATAAATAATTGAAGCTGCAAGGGTTCTTCTTGTAAAAAGCCTTTTTCTTTGAGTGTAGAATAAAAACATCTCAGTAAGCTTGTACTTACAATCATATATATATCAGAGTAGCTGCTGATATGTATGTGTGTGTGTGTGTGTGTATGTGTGTATGTTCATATGTAGATGCTTGCAAGTCGAGTGCATGGCACATTGTCGCTGCCCTTGGAGTTGTTTCATGACGATGTTGCACTGTCGCTGTTGTTGCTTGTTGTTGCTTGTTGTTGTTGTTGCTTGTTGCTGCTACAGAATTAAGGTCGTTTCTGTTACTGTTGCTGGCTTCACGTTTGTGGCCTTTCGTTCTTGGCTCGTAAATTTGTGGCAACGTGCCTGGAATTTAGGATGCGCCTTATCGCCAAGACAAGACAAGACAAGACAAGCCAAGCCAAGACAAGCCGAGCAACAAAAGTCGAAACACAGCAGCAGCAGCAGCGAGTTGTTCACGACAGCAGACGTGGCGTATACTTAATATATGTATATGAGGCACACTAGCATGTGTGTGTGTGTGTGTCTTGGTGTTGACTTTCACTTTTTGCAATTGAAATTCTTGCATAAAGCCAATGTAATTAACATGTCTTACATAATTCAAATGCAACAAACAATGCGACAGACAGACAGACGGACGGACGGACGGACAGACAACAGCTGAGGCAGGCTGAAAGGAAACCTATTTGTTTTATTTTGAACATGTTTTTGTTGGTTCTTGGATGAGCTTGGTCGAGAGCACCGCACCCTGCAACAACCTAGTTACACTCCCTGCCAGCAATTCACTTTGCATTCAGTTCCAACAGTGAACGACATTCTTCTAAGTGGTTGCCAATTACAAACTATAACAACAGCAACAACAACAGCTGGCAGCCAACACCCAACTACAAGAATCAAGAAGCCAGTCAAAGACTGTAACTACAACAACGGCTGTCTGTAACTAAACCAGTCTTGAAAGGTGTCTTTTTTTTTAACCTGGCATAGGCCGAACAGGGCATTCGACAACAGCTCCAGCGCCAGCTCCAGCTCCAAGCCAAGCCAAGTCAACAATTTAAGATAACAAATACAAAACAGTTGCAAACTGCTAGTGCTTAACTGCTAGACACCCTGTAAATGGTGAGGCAGAAATATCGATCAATATTACTAAAACTAAATACAAGCTAAACAAATTGATTGATCGATCGATGTTGTCGAAACAAAGTCATTAAGAATAGTAGTATAGTATAGAATAGTAGTAAACGAAACTTTAATTGATTTCTAATAAAAGAGTAATAAAATAAATTAGTAGTAAACCAAGATGATGATATTAACTGTGCTTATTGGTCCAATCAGAACAGCTTCTTAAGCAGCTGCTGTCAATCGAAAAGTTATCGAAGTATCAATGAAGCGCTGCTTTTGCCACAGTTATCGATAAGCAGTTGGTCATAGGACTTTTATTGTATAGGGTATGCCAGCAAACAAAAAACTAAAACATTTCGGCCAACAAGTTCTACAAGCAATAACGATAACAACAACAACAACTACAACGACAACAACTTCGATGATTGCTGTCGATGCAGACGTTCGCTGCCGACGGCGACGTCAACGCATTCAGGCGTGCTGCTAGCGAGACACTGCTGCTGTTGTTGTTGTTGTTGTTGTTTTTTTTTTGTGCTTTTTGGCTTGACTTGAGCTTGGACAGAGGTAAAGCGCACGAAGGAGGAGGGAGCGCAAGAGAAAGAGAGCGCGCGAGGAGTGCCAAAGGCTGGGAGGCTGCTGAAACTGAGCGGTAGGTGGCGACAGCTGGATGGTATAACGGGGCGTCACTGGGGCAAATGAAAAAAAAAAAAAACAAAAAAAACAAAAGCATTGATACAATTTATTATACTTTATACTTTTGCTTTGTAGCTGTTGCTTCATATGGTTGTTGTTGGTTCTGCTGCTGCTGTATTTAATTTTTTATTATATGTGTTTTTTATAAAATAAAGTGTTTTTGTTGCTGCTGCTGCTGCTTTGATTTTGGTTTGTTGGTATTCCATCGCCAGATTTGAGTGCATAAAATAGCAATTTAAACGTTTCTTGCTTTGCGCTATGCGAGTGGCGCTGTCTCTATAGGTGTGCGTGTGTTTGAATGTATGTGTGTGTATGTGCGTTTTTGAAAATCGAAAGCAAGGTCTTTTTTTTCTGCGCAAAACACGCAGACAAGCGCAACAACAACACAGACAAATTCTGTGGCCAGTTTCTTTGTTGCTCTTGCTGTTATTGTTGTTGTTCTTTAAGCTCCACTTTTAGTTTAGAACGTAGTTTATAAAAATATTTTGTTGACGCCCCAGTCAGTCACATGCACCAAACACACGAAGCAAAGGAATCTACGGCGTTTGTTTGGCTTTAAAGCTGCAAAAAATCAAACTATTTATACTAGAAGACAACAACAAGTGCGAATACAGTAATACCTCGATTTATGAGCTTACAACGTGCTATAGAATTCACAATATTTATCAATTAGCAATACAATTATTTATATTTTAAATAATAAATTAGTATGCATAAATTATTATTTTTTAATAATTTTGTTTTAAATTTCAATTCAGTATATTCCTTTTTCTTCCTCTCATATCGAATAAGAAATTTCTCTAGCACCAATTTCGCCTAACTCTTACGGTAACTATAGCTTTTACGGTACCTACCACTCTCTCTGTCTCTTTCGTTCACACTTGCTCTTTCCCAACCATCTCAAGTTTTGTTTGTTTGCATTTTGCTGCACTTCTGTGTCTGTTTCTATTTTTGTTTTTGTTTGCCCATTCCTTTTGCTCTATCTTCGGCTTTATCGCTTAGGCACGTGTCGTCTCAATGCAGTCGACGTCATCAGGTGCCCTAATTGCAATTAGCAGAGCGAACCCCCCCCCCCACCCAGGCAGTTCCAACAATGGACAACAACAACTTTCACATTGTTGTCAAGGGCGACGTTCAACAAACTTCGATAAGCAGCCTTGGGGGCAGTGGCAACAGCTCCCCCAACTCATAAATATAACTGAAAATGCATCCTGTTTACTTGTTTTTTTTTATTCTTTTATATTCTATTTTATTGTGTGTTGCTGATAACAGCAAAGAGCAGGCAGAAGCACAAAAGCTGCTGCAACAGAAGCGACAACAGCATCAGTAAATTGAAATACAATACCTGAAAGTATATGCTCGTAGTAGATCGTAATTGTGTTCAGTTATCTATAAGCTTATTTTTAATAATCAGCTTACAGCGTAAAGTAGCAGATGTCATTTAAGACTAATTTCCCATTGCAAAGCATTTTTGATTGATATATTCTAAAGTGCAAATCGAGGTTGCGAAGAACATTTTAAGAAGCACGGGAATATCAAGAAACGGCAAGAACTTAAACACAAAGTGACCAGATCCCTAAAAATGATTGTTGCCAAAATGTACAGATTCTACTATTTCGTTCTAGATTATTCAAATTAGTATTTCTATTTCTATTTCTATTCCACTCTTACACATAGGACTGTATAGCAACAAACACATCCGAAATCATTTCATACATATTTGTTAGTAAATCGATCCGCATTTAGTCGGTGCAATCAGACATTAACAATCAATTTTAACTGCTGAACGCACACGGTAATTACAAAATTGGTGTCTTCGTCTAGCCAAGTTTTTGGTTTTGGTTCAAAATGTTTTGTATTCGTATTGTAAATGAATCCATTGCCATTGACTTTGACTTTTGGCCGTCGTCGTCATTGGCTACCAAAGTCTGTAATATAAACGGATTTAATTATTTTAAATTACTGGCTAGCATTTTAAAAATACTCGCAAGTAATGCTGACAGTCTGTTAATGTCACCAGAAATTCATAGAATACTCGTAAATGGATAAGTCAACTAATAAACATTTAATTCGATATGTGAAAATAATTAATTAGATTAAATGAAATAATCTCTGCTTGAATTGCCAATACACAAGGTGTCAAGCAGTGTGCGTTGTTTACGTTAATTTAAGCGATATTTGAGAAAATATAAATAAAAACCTTTTCGTATCTGTGAAAATACATAAAAATAGTTAACTTAATGTAATCTTTGCCAAAAATAACAGCAGCCGCCACAGCAATTTTCAATCTATAATATATAGCAATGTGCAGGCGACAAAAGTGAACAAAATAAACAAGCAGAATAAATAAAAACATTTCAATTTTTTTCAATTGGCAATTTTTACAGTTGCTTTTGTACGGGGCGCTAAGCTTTTTCGTTCAGTATGTTGTTGTGTTGTTTTTTTTTCATGTGGATGTCATTTAAATACGCTTAAAAAGTGAATTGCGTTAATTACGCACACAAGCTTATGTATATATTATATATGTGTGTGTGTGTGCACAATATTTATTTCTAATTAATTTAATTTTTATTTTCGCTCGTTTCTTTTTGTATATTTTTTTATGTCGCCGGTGCAGCTTTTTGCGAATGTTTTGCCAACTGTATCTGTGTGTGTGTGTGAGTGTGTGGGGGCCGCCGCGCCGCTAGCTAGCTGCTTCTATATTATATACATACACATGCATGTGTGTGTGTGTGTGTGTGTTTGGGTCGCGCATGAATTGAAAAAAAGAACGGCGCACGAAATTCGTATAAGAAAATTTGTAGTGCAAAAGCTTTGCTACGGCCTGTCGCTGTGTCGCCTATGCATGTATGTGTGTGTGTGTGAGTGCGAGCATTTCTGACGTAATTGTGCTGCCGTTGCCGCCTAGCCAAATCGCCAAACGCACCAATACCAAAGCACACACACATACATACGTATACCAACATAGAGACTGAGAGTAGCACCATAACAATGAGCATATACAATTTGTTGCTTCTTTTGCTGATCATCGACGACGACGCGCTGCCGCTGCCGCTGCTGCGGTCGCTGCTTGCGTCTGCCGGTTTCGAAAATCCAAAAGCAACAATAACAACAACAACATCAACGCATAGCAACTAGTGTCGGTGGCGCAAATATAATTAAACTTTCGAATGGGATCAGCAGCAGCAGCAACTGTAATGCTTGACAAGTTTTTTTTTTTTTGTTTTCTCGTGTTGTTTTGTTTCTGTTTCTTTTTTTTTTTTAGTTTTCGTAGTGCTTTTCACTCAATTTGGAGTCGCTTGTGCTTTTGAGAGCTTTGCTGTTGCTGCGGCAGCCGTTGCTGTTGCCGTTTCTGTTGCCGTTGCCGCTGCTGCTTTGTTTTCACTCAATTGCTGTTTGCTTGCGGCCGCGTAGTCAAGTTTCATGCCACCAACGATTGCCGTTGAATTCAGTCGTTCAACGAGAGTGACCGCGCACGAAAGCCCCAACAAGTCCACAGCGGAGCCGCACAAAACACAAAATTTTAATTAAATACAGCGAACGAACATTCTTCAGAGTGAGAAATACATATACGTACTTACATACACATATGTACATGTTGTAGAGAGACACACAGACCAGCAGCTGCAGCCCGATATCGATATCGGTAACTTAAAACAAAATAAAAGCGATATTTGTGCAAAAAAAAAAAACAAAAACAAATTAAAAACGAAACAGACAAAACAGAATAATAGACGACAATAAAAGAGGCCCAGCAGCAAGCAAAGGCAATCAACGCTCAAAAATAAGAAAAAAACGAAAGTCGAGAACATTCTGTACATAGCAGTCAGCTTTGCAAACACACTCCTGGCCTGCTACCTACTATTATCGCTCTCTCCAGCTCCTGGCACCTGCTTTTTCTGTGCTCGCCTGCTTTCGTCACACGACGGACAACAGACGAAAGACGACAGACGATAGACGACCCCTTGAAGAGTTGCGTACGTGCTTGCCTGTCCAAACATATGTTTGCTAACGCAAGAGCAGCAACGTCAAATTGCAACAACAACAACTTCAACCTGAAGCTTCCTAACATATGTTAAGCCGCCAGAGGCCGCTCTCCTTCCTCGTAAGTGCAGCTGATGTGTGCGTGTGTGTGCCCAATATAATAAAGTAGGAGAAGAAGTAAAAGTAATAGAAGAAGAAGTATTTTTGTGTCTTTTCGTGTGTTATTTCGCCTCGCCTCGCCTCGTCTCGTCACGTTTCGTCTCGTGTGTGGTGCAGTGTACAATATAAATTGCGAAAACAATTAAAAAGAAAAGAAGTATAACAGCAACAGTCGAGTGGAGCTTTTTTGTGAGTGCAAGAAAGAAGTGCAATTGAAAAGTTGTCACAGCTGCGCCACCTCCCAGCGCACCTCCTGAGCAACTGAAGTGCACTCTCGCGCAATCTCTTTGTAACTTCTGCAGTGCAACATTGTGCGGATCCTTGCCGCCCACAACAGCATTCATATGAAACCGGAAAATTGGCTTGAAACGTCATCATCATCAGCAACATCATCCTCATTGTCGTCGTCTTCGTCAACAACAACAAAAACAGTAGCAACAACGACATCGTTACCCACACCAGCATCGGTAATAAAAGCAAAAGCAAAATCAACAGCATCGACAGCAACGGCAGCGGCAAAAGGGTACAATGCTAAGGTAAATGTCACGCCCACGATACGGCCCATCTATCCCCCACCGAAACGGTAGTGCCAGCCAGCCACACCCACATATGCACACTCTCACTCACACGCATACACGCATACATACACACACATAGACGCAACCCATTTGCCATTGTAGCATATGGCGCTGAAAAGTCGCTCGTTAAAAATGTTTTTGCTGTTTTTTTTTTACTGCTATTTTTCTTGCGTTTTCTTCTCTTCTTTTTTTTTTGGTTTTGTTTTACAATTATTTTTATTCTTTTATGTGGCTTGAAGTGCGTTTATGGTGTTTTCGCCATCGGCTCATTAAATGTGAAGAATTTTTTCACAATTAAAAACTGTAGTTGCAAAACAACAGCGACAACACAGATAGCACGAAGGGGAGGGGAGGGGGAGACAATTGAATTGAAATTCCATTTCAATTTCAATTTCAATTCAATGAAATTGAAATTCCATTTAGACGCGACACCAAAATGCGTGCGTCCCAAAATATATGTACATGCTTAATTTATATACCATACTCACACACACACACGCACACGCACACATGACTATATATAGTATATATAGTATGTGCGCAGACATATGTTCATAGTATATCCGGGTTCATTAGCGTAGCGCGCCATGAAACCTAATGACTTGGTCAGTTTTTGCATTTGTCGCCTGGCACATGGACTAGCTAGAAATGCAGAGAGGGGGGAAGGGGGGCGGAGGGAAGTGTAGGCATTGAGTCACGTGTGAGGCCCAGACCCAGGTCTGTCACATTTCACCAGCGCAAATTACATTTTGACGCTGCAAGCCCTCACTAATTACATTACATTGCATTGCATTGCTGTCTATCGATACATATACACATACATATGTATATATCACTATGTCTGTGTATGTATTGGTGCACATAACACTTGGCACAATAGTTGCACCTATTATTTTGTTATTTTCGGTCCGTCTTGTTGTGCAGGCCACGCACGTTGCCAAACGCGCCATCCAATTGGACTGACTATCAATGGGCCCAACATAACATGTACAAATATTTGATCTATATCTGTGCCTGTGCATAGATATGTATCTGTAGCTGCACGGCATTTGCAATGTCTGCAATTATTTTAATCTTGCCAACACATTCGTGTTAAAGATCTGTATCTTTAGTTTAACCAGATTGAAGATAAAGTAGTAGCTTTAATTGATGCAAATACCCTTGGTGATATACTTATTTAATGGCGACTATTTACAATTCAATTCAATTGAACAAGCTCCACTTGGACCACACTTGCACTGTTTGATTGGTAGAGGGCGCCACATGTAAGCATTAGAGGAGAGCACTAGTAATGCAAGCAGAGTCCAATTGGATCACTGTTGGATCGGCAAGACGCGCAAACCAAGCCGAGTCCAATTGGAGATCATACTTGCACTATTTGATCGGCAGAGGACGCCACATGCTTACCCATAGAGCAACTAATGTAAACTGTTTAGGCATATTGTTTGTAAAATTAAGATAATAATTTAATTTATTTTACATCATAATCGACCAATATGAATGCACTAATAATGAAGACTTTGCAAAGCAAGTCGAGTCCAATTGGATCACCCTTGTACGGTTTGCTCGGTAGAGTGCGCCACATGCTTACAGATAGAGCAGATGATGTAAACAATTTATACACATTGTTTGCATTCTCGCACTCGTGCTTTATTGGCTAGTTGTGTTTGTTATACTTGTTATTGTTGCTGTGCTTGTTCACATATTTTTGTTGTTTATCAATTGATATTATCGATTGTCGCCTCTATTTGCCTAATGTGTGTTTATTGTCTCGTTGCCACAAGTTACAAATTACACAAAGGCAAACAGTTTGCCAGTTTATTATTTGGAGCAAATGTCGTGCAATCGTGCCAACTATAAAGAATGTCTATATATACAATATATACAGCTGTTGTTGCAGTTGTAATGCAAATCCAACTCTACAACTATTGATCGATTAATATGTGTGTGATCTCTGGCTATTGTCTGTTGTGGCTGTTTATTCGTTTGGCTTCTCTTCGCAAAGGTTAATAACCCGTACCCGCGTTCAAAATTAGTCAATCGACAACAGCGGCAGCAACTTCTACCTGAAGTTGAAAACTCTGATGAATGTGTATTTGAAGTCTGTTTGTGGCACACGCGTCGTTGCGATGTTTGTTGGCTTCTGACCCCATTCAAGAGTCGGATGGCAACAGGTATTTGTTGTTGTGGCACTTGGCAAATAAATAAATAATCTTGGCAGTCTTGCCTCAAGGGCTAGTTGGACTTACATCTACCATAAATAGATGAAGCGATAGGTAAATGGCCTACGCATTGTTTTATTTATCGAATACAACAATGGGTGTAAAAACATGAAGCTTAATAGCATTTTTAATCATCTATAAATGCATATATTCTTATAGTTTAATTTGGTATCATTAATTCTTATAGTTCCTAAACTTTGTTCAGACAGACAGCACGTTTTATTGAACAACTGTTTGCACATTAAGCTAACGAGTACTATAAAGAAAAGCCCCCGCTCCATTTTGATGGAAATTCGTAACAGCAAATGAAATTTGCATTTGCTTGATAAGTAATTGTGCCAAATTAGCTGATAAGTTTTGAAAGTGGCAAATGGGCAAACTCATTCAATATGCATTTCCAAATTGTATGTAAATGTATGCGCCAATGTGGGGGAGGCATCAAGAAGTGGCAGCAGAAGTGGAACACACTGATAAATGCACGAGTATTACGTATGTAAATGGAAGGCAATTTACGAGGGATAATAATACGAGACTGCTCTGGAGATAATAGATCTCTTGTGCAACAGATAAATGGGAGGCGCTTGTCAAAGGAGTAGCAGCTGGACGGAAAGGGAGACGGTCAGAGAGGCAGATAGGCAGAGAGACAGACAGACAGACACAGAGAGAAATAGAGAGAGAGATGCAGATAGAGAGAGAGAGAGAGGCAAACAGACAGGCAGACAGAGAGACATACAGATAGACATACAGATAGACAGACAGAAAGAGACAGACAGACGGACAGAGAGAGACAGACAGAGAGGCAGACAGACAGACAGACAGATAGTCTTAGAGACTAAGGGCAAAGAGACAGGCAGATAGAGATGGAGAGGAAATCAGGTAGTGCAGACAGACAGACATACAGATAGACAGACAGACAGACAAAGAGACAGACAGACGGACAGATAGATAGAGAGAGACAGACAGACAGAGAGGCAGACAGACAGACAGACAGATAGTCTAAGAGACTAAGGATAAAGAGACAGGCAGATAGAGATGGAGAGGCAATCAGGTAGTGCAGACAGACAGACGGACAGACAGACAGACAGACGGACAGACAAACAAAGAGACAGACGGACAGACAGACAGACAGACATACTGAGAGGCAGTCAGGCAGTACAGAACTATTAACACGCAGCCAGTGTGTACATGTTTCTTTTGAGCTGTATTTTGTGAGCCATTAAAGCGCCCACTTTTCTTTTTTTTGGGGCGTTTTTCATTTCTGACTGCTATTTACAAGTCACGAAGAGCGAATCAAAAAATTACGAGTACAAAATCACATCGCACGCAGAGAGACTGTGGGGCAATATGCAATTAAGTTTTTTGCTGTTTTTTTGTTATTTTTTTGGCCATACACATACCAAGGCAAACAATGCGGTTGCAAGTTGCAAGCTGCCAGATTGCAGTTGTAGGTTGGGCAACCTGTTGAGACAACAGCGCCAGAGACCAGAAGAAGCCTTTCTCCAAAATGATTTGTATAAGGAAATACGCTTTAAATATTAATGGGGTAAATTGGCAAGGATATTAGGCAACAGTGTCAGATATTTACCATTAAATTAAATTCGACAAGCTATTGCCAAATATGAGTCCAATTGGATGACACTTGCATTCTTTGGTCGGTAGAGGGCGCCATTAATCGACCAAGTCTAATAATGAAGCTGCTTCCAATTGGTTGACACTTGCACTGTTTGGTCGGTAGATGGCGCCACATACCATATAAGCAAATACGCTTTAAATATTTATGAAGTAAATTTGCAAGGATCTTGGGCTACAATTTAACTGTCTGTCTGTCTGTCTGTCTGACCGCTTGTAAAAGAGCGCATATTTCGAATAGTATTAGAGCTAAAGTCAACATATTTGGTATGCAGGTTCCTGTTGTGCAAACGCAACACAAGCTGTTGTCTAATGTTTGCGGCCACGCCCACAAAAGCCTCCACGTCGCAACTTGTTTGCGCATGCAGCTATTGCTCTAGTTTAATGCGCTTTTATCTGATTGTTGTTGTTGTCGTTGTTGTTGTTGTTGTTGTTGTTGTTATTGATTGTAAACCTTGAGCTACGTAGCTGCCGCGGCGTACACGGCGAAGGTCGCCAAGTGCGTTGTCCGTCGGGTATTTCATGCACAAACTAAACAGCTAAACAGCTAAAGCCGCACATAGATAGAGATACATTTGTATAGAGTTAGATACATTGAATGCATTGGGCTGTGGCGCGATTTGACTTTGATTACATTATCGAGTCAGCACAATTTGCATGTGTTGCGTTCTAATTAAAAATAGGCGCAGTTTTCGTGGCTTTTCGCATGCAGAAGCCAAAGCGGCAGTTAAGGACAAGAGCACAAAAGGAAAGCGCAAAAAAACAGTGCTAATTAAATTAAGACGAGCGCAAAGACAAAAATCAACTGCAAACCGAATCGAAGACGGTTCCGCACAAGGCTGCTAGGACTGAGAGAGTGAAAGAGAGACAGAGAGAGAGAGAGCGAGAGAGAGAGAGAGAGAGGGAGAGGCACGCGCACTAGCAGATACATTTGTATCTTTGTAGCTGTTGCTGCAGGCAGGCAAAGGGCAGGGTTAAAGTCTCTGTTATTTTTGTGCACTGCCTGAGCAAACAATAAGTGTGTAAACAATAATAATAATATATATATGTTTTATTTAAAAATAAGAGCCTACAAACTACAACTGTTTTTTGTTGTCTGCCCCAAATTTTTGTAGTTCTCTGTGGCAGCTGTGCAAATAGAGCCCCAAGCAAGCAAAAGGAGGCAGCATTTGTACAATTGTTCAATTAACTGGAGTAGAGCACAAGGTTCATTTGTGTTGCCCAAAAAAAAACAAGAATCTTACACAAAAACAGAAAGAGAGTGAAAAAAAAAAACACAAAACACAAAACAAAAAATCAAATCAAGTCCATAAAATGCGACAAATATCTTTTGACGTATGAAAACAAAGTCAACTTTTTATATACGCCTCGTTTGCCTTGAGCAACAAAATTGGCGAATTTTTATTAAATTATTTATGGTTTTTGTTGTTGTTGTTGTTGCTTTTTCTCTTTACATCTTTCCCCACTCGACATTCAATTCGCACTGTTGTCAAGCGCTCTTGATTTTTATTTTAATCCCAACGCATTGTGCCTCTTATTGATCTTATTCTTATATTATACTTATACTTATTCTTATTGTTGTTGTTGTTGCTGCTGTGTTTATTTTTAAATAAATTCACATTTAGTTTGCCGCCTTTAAGCAATTTATTTCAGCTTTTCCACTCTTTGTTTTGTTTGTTTTTTAACAAGATGATTTGACTTTTACATGACTCAAATTGAATTCGACAAGCTAAAATAATATTACTAAATAAGAGTCCAATTGGATGACACTTGCACTCTTTGGTCGGTAGAGGGCGCCATTAATCGACCAAGTCTAATAATGAAGCTGATTCCAATTGGTTGACACTTGCACTGTTTGGTCGGTAGAGGGCGCCATTAAGCGACCAAGTCTAATAATGAATGAATGATGATCACGATTTGTGGCAACTTTGTTGATTGTAGAGCATATTTTTAGAGCAGCTTGGCATAAGAAAAGAACTGCAAATAAATGCCAAAAATAGACATAAATAAAATATTTGTTTTTATACATAGAAAAGTATTGTATATAATTAGTAATTAAATAGACTTTTTGAGCAGCCCAAACTTGTCATTTAAATATATACATGTTTATATTTTATTCATCTTTAGTCATTTTATTTCTTTTGTCTATTTTATTATGTCAATTAGTTGCACTAAAATGCCTTTCTTCAGTTTAGCAAATAATTATTCATAGTGTATTTTGAATACCTAGCCGCCTTGTTGATTTCATTTGTATTTCGTAATTTTGATTGATTTGCAACTGTTTATTGATTCTGTGTTTTCTTTTTTGTTTTTTGTATTTGCAGGTAAGCCAATTCGCTGTTTGAATCACTTTGAATCATTCGACTGTTATTCAATTGTGCTTGTAAGTAAACAAATCGCTCGCGTCAACAACTTTTTAGCATTTGTAAATATTTTTTATGCAAAAAACACTTTTGTTTTTTAATGACCACCAAGACTTGTCCACCTCCCCCTCCCCTCTCTCCCTCTCTCTGACTGTCTGTCTTTCTTTTGATGATTGTCTCTTTATCGTGACTTTTGTGGCTGCTGTAAAATGCTTTTTGTTTTTGTTTTTGACTGGAAGGAAAAGCGCGTTTCCAAAGATTTCACTTTCACGCCGTAAAAAAAAAACTACAATAACAACAAAGAGCAGCTAATGCAAATGCCGACTTCAAGCTTCATTCAGTGTCATCCGCATAGTTTTATTCGTCTCAGCTGTGAGGTCTGCTGTCCGCTGCCAGGGATGCATTAGCCAATCCGTCTGTCTGTCTGTCTGTCTTGCCATAAAAGTGTGACGATCTCAGTGTTTGTTAAAGCCAGAGTTACCAAACTTGAGGAGTGTAGTCTTCTGAGGTAAGCTCATTGCTTTTTTATTTAAGAGCATTTTTTTTGTGAGTAGAATAATATATAATAATAATATTTATTTGTTAGCATATTTACTTAATAATGCTTTGCAACTTGTAGTAAAATATGGACTTGCATTTAAATTTATTGCAGTTTCAATGTGTAATGTTTTGCAAATCTACTGCAAATTGTATTTAATTAATGGCCAACATAAGCCACAGTCGAGCAGACTCAGTTTCAATTTGCTCTCTTTTGAGCCTTAAGAAACATTGAATATATACCACAGTATATATTGTATATGTACTGTAATTCTGGCCTTCAATTTGCTTTGAACAATGATGGACAGCATGAGCCACAGTCGAGCAGACTCAGTTTTAATACTGAGCCGTTTGCTCTTAAATGAGCCTTGACAATATTTATTGCGTAATGTGTTTTTAATGCTGCTTCAAATTTGATTCAACAGCATAACTCAAAGTCGAGCAGACTCAGTTTTATTATTGAGCACTTTGGTCTTAATTGAGGCCAAAAAAACTGTTGAATATTAACTGCCTACTGTTTTTGTAACTCTGCTTACGATTTGTTTTAAATAATGCTTGGCAGCATAACTCAAAGTCGAGCAGCCTCTATTTGAATGCTGAGCAGTTGTCTTTTGATTGCAAGCAGCCGTTCTAAGAGCCAACTGTTTACTTTTAATTTCATTGGAAAGCAGCTCGATTACCACAGTCAACTGTGAGTGTTATCAGCAAAGTGTGCTCGACTCGAATTACTGCGTAATTGAAACTGCAGAAGCAATTGTGTGTGTGTTCTGTGCTATCGAGTTGCCAAGTGAGACACAGTTTTTGATCTGGCCACAAGCTGGCAGGAGTCTCACGAGCTATTGTTGCAGTTGCAAAGTGGCAGTTGCAACTGCAATTGCTTGCAAAGTGGCAGCCACGCTCAGGTGGCTGCTGCGGTTGCTTTTGCTGTTGTTGGTGGCGCAATGCTTTGGCATGTGCATGTGCATGTGCATGACTTGGGGGCATTGTAACACACACACACACACACACACACACACACATGGACATGCAGTGGCATGCCACAACAACAACAACGATTGCAACTGCAACTTTTGTGGTTGAGTTTCAAAGTTGCTTTTTGGGTTGGGCTGCCTTTTTGTTGCTTTGCTTTGCTTGTTTGTTTGTTTTGTTTGTTTGCTAAGTGAAAAGCGCTGTTCATTTATGGCTCGTGTTGTTGTTGCAGTCATTTTCACCAGCTGCTGTTGTTGTTGTTGTTGTTGCAAGGGTTCAACATGCTTTTTGCATGTGCAACATCATCAGCCACAACTTTAATCGCTGCTCTCTGAAACGACACGCCAAATATCGATTGCCTTAATGAGCGGCAGCAGGGAGAAGTAGGAGAGGGGGAGGGGGAGGGAAGGGGCAGGGATTGCCTACTCATTCAATTTGTTTGCCTTTCACCCAATCGGCCAATTCATCTCAAGGAAGTGTTGCCAATTATTTGGGCAAAGCAATAAATAATCCAATAATAAATAAGTAGAAGACAAAAATAAAAAATAATAATGAAGACAAAAAATGTTTGAGACAAAAAACTCCTTTCACTTTGTGTGGCAGCCAGCTGCTGCACTTGTGTGTGTAGAATGTTTGCCACATTGACACACACACACACACACACACACACACACACATACACATACACATAGAGTGTAACACTGACACACAGACCAAGTAAAGCGCAACAAAAGAAACGAAGCCAAAAAGCCGAGCGAGCAACGAAGTCGTCAATGACGAAGACGAAGACGAAGAAGCGTTGAATGAACTCGCTCAGAGTGCAGTTGGTGGGGGGGTAACTGCGGGGGAGGGGGGAGGTCAGAGCTTCTTAAATATTCCTATAGAAAAATGCACTTTTATTGCTTACTTCTTTATGGCAAATTACAGCAATCGTCTCTTAATAAACCAATATAAAATATGCATGAAACGAACACATAATTTATAAATACTTTAGTTAGTTTTATCAGCTATATAAATCATTTAGATGTTTTGTGCATTTATTATTTATTTGTATTAATATATAATTTCTTGTTGCATGCCAATTTAAATATATTATGCACTTATTATTTATAAATTTATATTTAAAACGAATCGTTTTGTTAGCTTAGCTGGCATATTTGTATTTTTTAAAGACTTTAAATGTTTTCTGCAATTTTTATATATTTTTATTAAAGTCTAGCTTATTTTTTTCAATGCTTAAAATATATTGTGAATTTTTTATTTACTTTGTACTTTATTTACTTATTGCAAGTCTTGCAATGACTTCATATTGAAAAGCATCTTAATATATTATTTATTTTCATTAAAGTCTAATTTTCTTTATTAGTGCAAATTTAAATATATTATTCATGAAAATATATTAATCATTTATTGTTTATTTTGTAGTGTAGTTATTTATTGCAAATCTTTTAATTATTTGTAATTGTTAATGGATTTATTGAAGACTAGTTTTTGCTTTTCAATGCAAATTTAAATATATTTATTTATTTAATTTTTTTATTATTATTTTTTATTAAAGTCTAGTTTTCTTTTTTAATGCAAATTTAAATGTATTAGCATTGTTATTAATTTATTTAATTATTTTTTTATTTATTATTTTTATTTTATTATTTATTTTTTTATTATATTTTTTTTTATTATTTATTTTTATTCTAGTCTAGTTTTCTTTTTAATGCAAATTTAAATATATTAGGCATTTATTATTTTTTCTAATTAAAGTCCAGTTTATTCTTTTGAGTGCAAATTTAAATATGTTATACATTTAAATATATTCGGCATTTATTATTTAATTTTATGAAAGTCTAGTTTTTTACATTTTAATTAAAATTCTTTTGTATTTCTTGGTTTGCAAAGCGTTTAATTTGATGGCACTTTTAATTGTTTGCAATGATGAAAATGATGCGTCCAAGAATTGATAAATTAATAGCGCTGCAATTTATAATTAGTGTTGGGCATTTTTGCAATAAATAAATTGTTGAGGAGCATTAAAAAGGCAGCTTTTAAGTTGCCTTTTTGCTTTGCGAGAACTATATTTGAAATTGGAATTCTATTTTTAAAACGATGGCTTCAATAAGCAGATTAGACGGACAGTCAAGTTGCAATTTGGGCAGCTATTGAAAAGTTTTAAAAGGCATAAAAAAAACAACACACTTTTGTTACACTTCAGAATGCGCAAATTTGTTATTTGTTTATTTGATTGTGCCTTTTGCTTTTGTTATTTATTCGCTGGCATTACGTAATCGGCCACTCTTGTCTCTTAGCTCGAGTGCCATTGAAGTCTCAGTTATTTGTTTATTTTTGCTCTGCTTTCAATTTGTTTCAATTTCGATTTCATTTTCGATTCGATTCTACCTTTTATGTTGCTCTCTTGTCGTTGTCATTTTGTCTTCTAATTATAAATCTGCTTCAAACGGAAGCATCTTCAAGCAGAGTTCGTACATTTGAAATGTGATTTATGTTAATTGCTTTGAGTTTTTGGTTTTTGGTTTTTGGACAAAGCCATTAGGAGTTGACATTATGGTCAAGATTTGAGCGATAGCCAAGTGCTGCTTTAAGCTGCTTCATCTACAATTTATTTATCAACATGAAAATGGAGCAAAAGTCAAGAAGATCGAGCATTTTTGAAGCTCTTGTTGCCACGCAATTTGTGAGGCAGCTTGTAAAAATATCTCTTGATCGCAGCAAGTGAATTGGCACAAATCTAATCGATTTTGTTTCTTGGCTTGTTGTTTATTATTCTGCCATAAATTTCACATGAAGCTGGCTCGAAGATTTACCTTAAAATCAAGCCAAAGTCTTGTTTTAGCTTATTTCAAGCTAAATTAATTAGCATTAATTTCTATATATTGCAGTTTATGTAATGTTCTATACTTTATTGAATTGCAGGGAAGCACAATTATAATTTTTATTTATCAAGTCTCAAATATTTAAAATATTATATTTAAGTTGTCTTTTCCTTTTATGAAATGTTGTTATAAATTAAAGACTCGCATACTTAAATTGTCTATTTATTGGATTAAAGTCAGCTTAAATAATAAAGTTGTTCTGCAATTTGCCGTTAATTTTTATTTACTTTGTTGTCGTTTCTTTCTTTTATCTTTGTGCAAATTGTGTGACAAATTAAAGAATTGAATATTTATATTTTTATTTATAAAATTAACGGCAGCTTGAATAACAAATGTTTTTCTATAATGAATAGAATATCTACAATTTATATTTATTAAATGAACATCAGTGTCAACAACAAAGTTGTTCTTGATTTGGCTATTTAAACTGGCATTTTTTTTTGTTATAAATTTATATTAAAATTGCCTTTTTTTTGGTGAAATTTTATTGTAATTTTTAAATTTTTATTTATGGATTTTTTTTGAACCAGCTGCAGTTTAACTTAATAGACAATGTTTGTAAATGCTGGCAAATTAACAATAAACTGAAATACAATTTACAAATTGGAAATTTATGTCTAATTTATGAACTTTTGTGCTGTCTCTTTCTCTCTCAATGCACTTCCTTCCCTCTCTGATTTAAGTGCAAATGAATTGCCATTTAAAAGGCACAGTCTCGTCTCTGGTTCTTGTCAAACACTTTGGGCTCGATCGCTTACACAATCGCTGATGGAAATCCATTGCAGGGGCTCGTAATATAATTAGATGCACTTATTGTCGTTGTTAGCTGTTGTTGTTAGCTGTCGTGTTGTTAGCTGGAATTGCGTAATGAAATGTTACAAGTTGATGGCCATAGCCAATTTTGAATGGCACGTAGCCAAGACGTGAAGAAAGTGAAATTACAAAATGCATAGTTACAAGCGGAGAAAAGTCGAGCAGAAAATAAAGAGACGGCCATTATGATAATAAATAAATTGAAGCCGGCAATGCATTTTGTACAATCTTATGAAACAATTCACGTCTACTATATATTGTAGTTGACCCGTCTGATTAGAAATGTGAATGAAACAGTGTTGAATAGTTTTTGGGTGCATCATATATATATAGACTATATAATACACTATATATTGCAATATTAAGTGGCAGGGCATTGAACGTGTCGTTCCAAAGTTGCACGTGCGAGACGCGGATTTGGTTGAGGTTGATAAAAGAGCTTGAGTGATTGATGGTGATAAGCGAGACGGTCTCAGAGTCCGTCTATATGTAGTATGCGATTAAGCGTCGTCTACACTGCGACAAAATTAGTGGCACTTTCAAATTAAATAATAAATATAGCTCATTTGTCTATTGCTTTCATTTGAATTGCATTTTGAATTTAAATAATAATATAATAATAAATATTGCCTATGCATTACGTTTTTATTTTAATTATATTTCTTGCAATTAGACTGCAATTTAAATAAATTAATATTTTGCTGGTTTTTATTTTTTATTTTCTACATAATGTTTGCGTTACATTTTCATTTTAATTTATGATCAAAAGTGTAAAATCTTCAATTAAAAAAGTCAAATGTTCAATAAACGCAATAAAGTGCTACCAAGCCAATCATTTTTAACAAAGTGTATTTCGGTATATTTTTTGGTATATTTTTAGCATATATTTGTTAGTATATTTTTCGGTATATTTGCGAAAAATAATTATTTCCATACTCGGTCTTATTTTTTCTACCATTTACGAACAATTGGGTGGCGAGTATCTCACAGTCGAGCAAACTCCACTGTAGCTTTCTTACTTGTTCAAATTCGTCTTGATTTCAAATTTAAAAAATAAATATTGCGCATAAATATTACGATTAATATGGCACTAGAATTTGTAACTGATTATATTTGATTATTGTTCTTGCATTTATTACTTATACCATTTGATCTATATTTGATTGGAAACAAAGCCAACTTCAAGTAGAGAGCACAAATCTTGAATTGAATATTTAATTTCGTTGTGGATTTTTCGCCTTGTGTAGCAGCCACTTGTTGTATTAAGAAAATTGTTTGCGCCAGCAATTTTCGCCTTACCGAAACCGAATTGTATTTGAAAGCTGTTGCCGTCTAGCTGCGTCTCAGTCGCACGCGAAGCATGCCATCTCTGTCTCGTGCGAGTGCAATAAACTCACAGAGCGTCTTGACATTTGCGCTGACAAGTGGAAAGAGAGAGAGAAGGCGAAAGATTGAAATAATAATAAAAAAAAATGAAATTTAAACAATTTATTTAACATCACGCAACGCTTTACAATAAATAATGCACAAAGATGCCACAATTTCAGAGTACAAAGTAAAGTGAAGTAAAGGCACTTAACACAATTTCAAAGGCACTTAGCGCACATAAATCAGGCAGATACTTTTGAAGATGCAGCAAAAGATACAGCCATAGCTAAAGATACAGATACAGATACAGATACAATGGAAACTGCAGCTGCGACACGTGGCAAGTGTGGCAATCCCCAGATTTGTGGCATTAGTCACCTGTTTGTTTGGCTTATTAATAGACTCTTTACATATTCTGGCATAAATATTTATAGAGCGATTGGTGCCACAATGCGGGGGCAGCCACAGTGTGTAGGAAATGAAATAGCAATTGTCAGTGAGACATTCGATTGGAATTGCAACGCCTCAAAGTGAAAAGCTATGCGAATAAATAAAGCCAAGTAGGCTAGGCAGCAGACTAAAGAAAAGTATCTTTCATCAGGCATAAATTGCAGCTCATTTAAAGTCCATAAATGTTGCCAACCAAGTTATGCAACTTGAATTGCATTAGGCTGCTTCACATTTGTTGTTTGTAGAATGCTTGGCCTTAAACAAATGCACATTTATTTGCCTTTAAGTTCGCCCTAAAGCAAAAGTATCTTGACCATATGTCACACATCTGATTGCAATCGACAACTGAAACTAGCACACTGAGTTATTGACACAACTGCGCTGATGATTATCAACAATATGGTTGTGTTTTTAGCTGAACCAGCATAAAGAAAGTGGTCGGAGCATTTATTTATATGCATTTAATACATTTTACTCGAGCATTTGTTGTGTAAGTTTGTGCTGGAATAATTTAAAAAAGCTGCTTAAGCTGTAAAGTGACTGTGACTTGTATATAAATAATCGCTTTATTTTCAATTATTTAAAGAACTTGGCCAAGTAAAAGGTATTTCTTTAGCTTACAAATTGCATAAATAATTTTGTATACAGCAAAGGTTCGTTCTATTGTTATTGGCGCCACATCAAAAGTATCTTTATATCTTTTTGTGTCTACTTTTAAGTGTGCTTATAAATAGATAAAGTCGTTTTTCTCTAGTCGACACGTGCTTGGCTCTCTAGCTATAGTATTTGTTCTTTTTATTGCAATTTCAATCAAGTTAATCCATTTGCGTTTCAACTAAATTCAATTAAGAGATTATATTGCGAAAACTTTTTACTATTTATTTATTTATTGTGCTCGCTATTCGCTTTTGTTTTCATAGCTTGCTTTTTGTTTTTTTTTTTTTTTTTTATATCTGTGCGATTCAGTTCCGTTCTGTTGAAATGGATGCCACGTTTGTTTTTTGCCATTTCGACTTCTATTTTTTAGCGTGACTTGACGCAAAATCATGCAACAGCACACAGCTGTAATTACAGCTATAAGTATCTGTATCTATGTAATAATGATCGGCTAAAAGATACATTTGTATCTGCAGAGTGTGTGCTCTATTGTGGGGCTTAATAATAATTCTCCTCTTCAAATCAATTAAAAGCCTCAAATACAGCAGCAGCAGCATTGAAAGGCCTTGGGATCTCGCTCAGTTCGCAGTTCAGCGATCAGCACAGGGTATGCTCAAGTGTGTGGCGCCTCGAGCAGTTCACCAAATACCCTGTAAATCAAAAAGTCTTTCGCATTTAAGCCCAAAAGCTGACCCAAAATAAAGTACACATTAAATAAAATAAACCAGAAAAGTTAAATTAATAATGCAAGTAAAGCAAATGAAATAAATAAAGAAAATAATTTAATTAGATAAAATAAAATATGTTAAAAAACATTAATGTAAAAATAAATGAGTATTAAAGAAATAAACAATTACTAAAATATGTAACGTAAATAAAATAAATGAAATAAATAAAATGAATAGTATAATATAAATAAATTTAATAAATAAAGTAAAAAAAAATAAAATAAATGAATTAAATATTATAAATAAAGAGAGAAATTAAATATAATGGATAATATAAATAATATATATAAAATAAATAAGCTTAGTAATTATTAAAAAAAAAAAAAAAATTACAAAAATAAAATAAATTAAATAACATAATAGAAATTACTAAAATAAATAAATTAATTAAAATTAAAAACTAAATAAAATATAATAAATAAATTAATTAAAATTAAAAACTAAATAAAATAAAATAAATAAAATAATTAAAATAAAGTAAATAAAATATTTAAAATAAATAAAATAAAATAATTATGAAAGTAAAACAAATAAGTAAAATAACTAAAATAACTTTAATTAATTAAATAAATAAATAAAATTGAAATAAATGCAATATAAAATTAAATCTATATAAAATAAAAAAGGTAAATAGAAAACTTGGCTCAACTAATGTTTATTGAGAATTTGCATTGCTTTTGAGAATTTGTTAGTTCTTAACAAGTGTTGGCCATACTTGCAAATATTAAGTATACGCCTGTGGTGGGCTATCAATGAAGTCGCTGTAATTTATTATTGGTAAGATGCACTTCATATTAAGTATACGCCTACGTGTTTAAGCACACGTTCAGCTCAGACTCTCGGCTGTAATTGTGAAGGGTACAAATTGCAGGCAGAGAGGAGCCTAATGCTCACATTATGCATACGCCTAGTAGACTTTACGAGGTATTAAGTATACGCCCAGTAGGATAACTAGCAGTCGCTTCTTGCTTGCAATAGTTGAGCATGTAATGTGGGAATTGCAATTAAAATTGACAAATGATTTCGTGCCACAAATGTTCTCGACTCTATCAATTGCTTCCTGAGAACGAGAACTGAGAACACATCGGCCATGGCTTTGGTGGAGTATTTTGCTTTTCTTTGTTGCATCTGCTACATTGTAACAAAGTGAGTTACGCTCGTGTTCACGTAATAAAATTGTATCATGATAACTGTAGATCATTTGTGTTTGTTTGTGGTTGTTGCAGTGGCAAACTAATCAACGTAATGTACTCTCTGCATAACAATTATATTTCGCCATTAACAGATTGTTGTTTCGCTCACTTGGAGCAGCTGTTCTTTGGCACAAAATTCGCAATTGCAGTGCTAATTATTATGAGCAAATAGACAAATATATGGCAAATAATAAACAAAGACAGCTGTTTCAACAGTTTGCCTGCAATGTGGACAGATTTGATTAGACTGTCGAGTCTGTCGAGTCTGTCGAAGTTGTCGACTCTATTGACACAGTCGATAATCATGTTCTCTTGTTAAATTCATTTGGCAGAAACGTTCAACTCTAGATCTCAGGTCTCAGATCATTCGATTATATAAAACTCTTTGGCTACGACTCGATTTGAATTTTAAATCTTTTCTGCTTTTTCCATTTGCATTGAAAGCAAAACTGCGCTTCCCAGGAGAGTCTGCTTTAGTTTCTTTTTATTGCTATTTGTTCTATTTGCCTGGCATTCAAATGGCTTAACTAAAAGCAAAAGTGTTTAAATGAAGCACTCAACAAATTACGCATCGATGTAGTTGAATAAAATCTGGAATTGAATACAAAATTAACAAATCTCCTTTCATTATTGACTTCAATTAATAATAATTTAAGCTTGCATTTATTCCCCTTTCTCGAAATTATAAATTAATGCAATTAAATAAAAAGATTTAATGCAAAAATAAAATAAGTTTCATTTTTTCTTATTTTATTTAATTTTTGGAAATTTAAATTAAATCTTGGGTGGCTGAAGTTAAATAATTAATAAAATAAATAGTAATAATAAATAGAAAGTAATTAATAGAATAAATATTAACAATAAATGAAAAGTAATAAGTAAATAATTATTAAAATATTAGTAATAAATATTAGCTAATAAAATAAATATTAATTAAAAATTAAAATATGAATAATAAAAATTTAAATAATAAAATAAGTATTAAATAAAAATAGAAAACAATAAATACATAAAAAAAATAAATAAGTAATAATTTAAATATTAATAATGAACAGAGAATAATAAATAAATAAACATTAAGATATTAATAATAAATATAAACTAATAAATAATAATAAATATATATTAATATATGAATAATAAAAATTAAATAATAAAATAAATATTAATTAAAAATAGAAAATATTAAATACAAAAAAAAATAAGAATTTAAATAATAATAATGAGCAGAATAATAAATAAATAATAAAATAAATAAATATTAATAATAAGAATAAAATAATAATTAAATAATGCAATAGATATTAGAAATAAATAATAAATTAGGAATAAATAAATAGAAAATAATAAAAATATTTCTCGCAATTCGACTCTTAAATAAAAAGAAACAAATCGTTTATATTTATAAATTTTCTAAATAAATGCCAACTTCACAAATCGCACCTTAGACATTTACACTTTGAACTATTACTAACCATTTTTCCTTGCTTCTCTCTTCTCTTTTTAGGTAAATAAACGCACTTGCTGTTAAGCAGCTTCTTCTTCTTCCTCTGCTCGATTGGTAATGTACAATGTGATCGCAATTTGTTTACAGCTTCTTCTTCCTCTGCTCGATTGGCAATGTACAATGTGATAGCACTTTGTTTACAAATATAGAACTAGATGTGCCAGTTGTGCATTGAGTTTATGGGGACATCGAAATAACAATAACAATAATAATAATATTTGCACAAATGCGGCGACAGCAATATTGGGGCTGCCTTAGATACAATTTGTTATTTAGCGCAAACTTTCTAATTTTATAGCTGTCGTCTGTGCTCTTTTTTAATGAGCCCACAATTAAATTGAACAAATTAATTGTTAGCAGAGTGCTAAATAATTATACTATACTATATATTAGAGTGTGTACCAATTAGCTGCTATCTTTTTGGTCGATTCTTGCATAACAGTTTTGTGCCAGGCTAAAAATAGGCATAACAAAAAGTCGCCCTCAGACAATGCAAGCCTAATGAATGACAAGAAAGAAAAGTAATTGAATTATTCAAATTTTGTTCGTATATCGTGCTTCCTTTGAACGTCAATGGGCAGCGACTCGTGTCAGAGTGAGAGAGAGTGAGAGCTCGCTTGGCATCTCGCTCGGTCACGTTTTGTTGTACCGTCGGGTCAAGATTAACTGAAACTAAAACTGAAACCGAAACCGAAACCGAAAACGAAAACAGACAAAAAACAAAACCAAAGCAAAGCAAAGCGTACGTCAAACGAAAGCCAATCAATATACCACCCCCCCCCCCCTCCTTCTTTCTGTCTCCTTCTTTGCTTGCATTTCCGAAAGCTCAAAGAAATGTGTGGTTGTTGTTGTTGTTGCGTTTGCTGTTTCCATTTCCGTCATCAGCATCAAAGCGGAGCCCGAAATTCTCGCTGCACTTTCATTTTCGTCTGTCCGTCTGCCTCCTCTGCCTCCTCTACCCATCCCGCTCTGGCCCCCTTAAGCCGCATTTGCCGTCGACCTCTGTTTGGGTATGTGAAACTATGCCAAAAACCGCAAGTGAATCTCATTGTGTGCGTGCGTGCGTGTGTGTGTGTGTGTGTGTATTGGCTTGGCTAGGCAAGGTTTGACTAGCTCCGTTTGTCCGTCTCCCGTCCCGTCCTTATAGCCATACAACTGTGTGTAGTTGTAGTTGTTGTATAATTGAATTGTAGTCGCCCCGCTATACACGTATTGGAAATGTCGGTCGAACCGGTTTCAATTTGGCACTTGGCGCTCTGTGCTCGCCCCGGCATAATAATTAAGCTTCATTTGCATTGGAGGCGCGCTAGAATTTGGATTTACGATACGATACGATTCGAATCGAATCGATTTGATTTTGGTATTCATATTGAAATTGGAAATCCAATTGGATTTTGGATTGCCATTCGAATTGGCATCTAGTTGGGAATTGGAATTGGAACTTTGTGCTGCACTTTCATTGGGACATTTTTCCAATGAAGTTGTTTAAGGTCACATCTAAAACTGCACTTGGCACGTAGACAGCAGACAGCAGAACGAGCGAGTGCAGATACAAGATACAAGATACAATATACCAGTTACTAGATACAAGACACAAACCGAAACGGACAATTTGCGCTTGCGCATACTTATTAGGTCAGGGTCGCACCGACTGAGCGCTAGTCTTGCCAAAGAGCGTAAAGGCAACATCAACAGCATCATCATCAACATCAACAGCAGCTACAAGTGGCTATGGATACAGATACATTAATATGGTAACAGATACAGCCACAATAAATGGCATTCATAAAACAAAGGGGGCGGCCAAGGGGGTGTGTGTGTGTGGGAGGGAGGGAGGGGAACAGCTGTCAGAAAAGTCGCAAACTCTTTTTTTTTTGTTCATTTCTTGCTGTTGTCTTTGTAATGCAGTGCAGGGTAGTGTGTGTGTATCTGCAAGATACATTAGCGCGCTGAAGTTGTTGGTATTGTTGTTGTGCTTGATGGTTGCTTGGTTGGGGGGCAGCCGTCATAAAGGCTGAAAAAACAACATTAATCTTTTTGGCCACACTGGCACTCGAATTGCGTTACTTGCATGTATGTACATACAATGGGTGTGTGCGTGTTTCTTTTTTTCTGTTTCGGTTTTTTATTTCGATTTAAGCTGCTGATTAACATTGAACCACAGGCCACAGCCACAGGCAGTCAGGCAGTCAGGCAATAATAAATGCCCGATCATCGCTTCGCGTTCTGTGCCATGCAAAATGCCAAAGTAACGGCACAATATTATTGTGTATCTGTATCTGTATCTGTATCTGTGGCTGGCCCCAAAAATATACATTATAAAGCTCTCTTGTTTATGATTATGCCTATTTGCAAATAAATATAAAAAAAAATACGCAAATTGAAAGGCCAAACAAAATTATGTGGTACATAAATATTAAACGAATAATATGCCAATTATTATGCATAAATAATTATGAAAGCTATGCGTGCTCATTTATTTTATTTTGGTAAAAGCTCAAGCCTCAACAGTTATGTAATTGCATAATTGACGCCAAATGAGATCAACTTCAAAGCTCAGCTGCTTGCTACGAAACTCGTCTCTTCTTCTTCTCGAGAGCTTTGAGCTATTTCCTTCCCTAAGCGCGTCTTATCAGCATTGCCCACTGTGCGCTGATTAGTGGAGAGAGAGGAAGGGAGAGAGATAGGATAATTAGTAAAATAAAAGAAAAAACATGCAGTCTAAAAATAGATTGAACACCGCAAAGCGAACGGCAAAAGCAAACGTAGCACAATAAATGAAAAAAAAGAAGTAAAGTATTTAAGCAATTTGCGTTGCGGCAACATCACCATCAATAGTAGCAGCAGCAACAACAATAAAAAATAGCTAAAAAACAACGAAATTTAATAAATGAAAAATACAACAAATAATGAAATCGAAAACTGGGCAAGCAGCAAAAATGCATTACAAATAAGGCATAAAATCAGCTCACACACGTACACACACACACACACACACAGACACAAACGCGCTCAGCACACACATGAACAGAAATGTGCATGATCGCTTTATCAGCTGAGCGAGTTAGCAGCGCGCCCGCATTGCAGCAGTCGACCGACAGACCAAGCGTCAGAGCGACGAACCGAATGAACGAACTGCTGTACGACCGACTAACCGAGCGACCGTCAGAATTACCTGCAACTATGCTTATGCTTGCCCTTCTAAAACACACACGCACACACACACATAGACATTGGGGCAACCAAACATGCTCGAACCTAACTCAAGTCGACACTACACGCCATTCGTAGTCTCTTGCGCTCGCGCGCTCATTCACTCAAAAGACATTCACTCGAGCGTCGCTCAGTCACTCAAGTCACTCGGTTTTTGGTATGGTGAGCAGCAGCAGCGGCGTTGTGACGTCAGCTGCTAGAGCTTTCGGTGCTGCTGGCAGCGAGCCGCTGCGTTGCGCTGCGCTCACTCGCGAATATTCTAATAAGCATTTCAATTTCATTTGGTTTTCAAACGCGCAACGCAACGCAACACACGACGCTAGCAAACGGAACAAACGCGCGGCGCATTTAGGCTTCAACAAAAAATATATTTCAAAAGCATAAATAAAGTGTTTGTGTGTGTGTGTGTGTGTGTGTGTGTGTATTCAGTTGTGTGTGAACAATTTTTGTGTGAAATATAATAATAATAATAAGATACTCGTGAAGCATATAATTTAATACGATATTCAATTGTTTGATTGATACACACGCACTGCTAAATTGCCATTCAAAAAGAAGCAGAAAGTAAAGCAAAACCAAATAAAACATTTTAAACTACATACAAAATCCAAATCAAAATCAAAGCAACATTTGCAGTCGCTGTCGCGGGTGCGTCGTCTTCGCCTGTTTAACGGTAATGCTCCCCTCCCCTACACCCCCCTGCTTACATACATTCTTCAGCTATACGGAATCCATATTTGTTTTTGCGTTTTGGACATCGCACGCATCTACACATACACATGCACATATACATATACATACATAGGCACAGCTGCTAGGTTACACTTGTTTGAGCTTTACTTTACTTTGCAAAGAGACTTTCTGCCACTGTTTGTTGTTGCTTTTTTCATTTTTTTTTTTTTTTTGTTGCGTTTTTCTCTTTCTGTTTTATATTTTTGCTGCTGCAGAAAGAAGAAAAAAAAAACAACGATTTTCACTTTTATTTGAGACCAGTCCCAGTCTGTCTAGGCCAGCACGCCATACACCTGTTTGCGTGTCTTGGTGTGTGTGTGTGTGTGTGTGTGAGTTGCTATGCAACAACTGCAACATAATCATTATGATCGTCATTATGATAATACATAATGATGTTTATTCATTGAAAATAAATGCTCAAATGAAATTGGTGAAAATTGCAGCGTTAATTTATTATTTGTGGAAAAAGTACACACACACACACACACACAGACACAGACACACCTGAGCAGCGGTTCAACGAATACATTGAGTACTATTCCCACTCATATTGTGAAATTCCAAATAAAATCGCGCAAAAAAATAAAATTATTTTATCACAACGCTCTGGCCAATTAAAGAAAGAAAAAAAAAGACATAGTTGACTAGCATATACCCTATATAGTAAAGTTTACATTGTTGCCAAGCAGGGTATAAGAAAGTGTCACTCTCTCTCTCTCTCTATGTCGCTCTCTCTCTCGCACGCCTTATCAGCAAAAAGCTTGCGTAAATTTAATTAAAAATTGCTATAATTTCGGGTGTCAAAAACAACAACAACAAGAACAATAGAAGTGCATTTAATTAATAAAAGTGCCAAATAATTGATGTGCTAATTTTTGCAGTTAAATTGTGTTAATTGAATTATGTATGCGATTTGTGTATCATTTGTGATTTATGTATTTTGATGACAGGAGAAAGTCAAAAAAAAGTTACGAAAGATGTGGAAAAACAAATGTGTATTTGTTGTTAATTATAGTAGAGAAATGCAATGGCAATTACAAGCAGGCAGACAATTAATAGTTGTTAAATAAAATTGTTGCAATTCAAACTAGAACTTTGTTTATTTGTTTAGACAATGCAAAGAGATTTTCTGTGGAAATGGATATAAATTAAATTGCAGATTAGATCTGTGCTCATTTTTTGTTGCTTAATTAAATGAGTCACATTAAAAAAACAACAACAACAACTGTTGTTTATCCTTTCGCTTTTCGCACTTTTAACACATGCAAATAAATGTTTATTGGTTCAAAAGAAAGTAATTAGTTTTTTGTTGATAACGCGCCAAAGCCGCTGATGAATGGCGTGTAAACAGGGGAGAAGATAACACACACACACATACACACACACACCTATACATGCATGTAGTGTACTGTGCAGATCGTGTAAGCTCTGGAAACTGTGAATCATTCGCATCGCTCGAGACACGCAAGAATCTACTATTCGACTTAGTTGGCAGCTCTCGGAATATTTGCACGAAGTACATAGCCAGTATATATAGCATGCTATACGCCCAACACATACATATACATACATAGCATAGAGTACATATGTATTTATGTGTGTCTAGACTCGGCCTCTCAGCTATGCCAGAAATTTCAATTGTTTTTTTGTGAAACGCACAAATGATAAAGCAAACGACACATGAACAACAACAACAACAACCACAACACACACATAGCGCAAGAGACGCCACGCAGTGGCAGCAACAGCAGCAGCTGCTGAGTTGCCTCAATGCTCGACTAGCAAATGCCCTGTACTTAGTGGCCTATTAAACATTCTGCATTGCTTTAGATTTTGTCAACTACAAATAGCAAAGATCTGAAATTAAATGAACTCAAATAAAAATATAAAATTATTTTAGCACATTTATTGCAATAAAAAGATATTTGCAATAAATGAAATAGTAATAGTATTAAAGCAAACACTTAATAAAATTATCAAAAAAATTGAAAAGAAAAAATATTTTAAATAATTAATTTGAATTAAAATAAATTTGAAATAAAATAAAAATTAATTTTTTTTAAATAAAGACATTTGGACAAATAAAATTTAAGGAAATATAAATTACAATAAAAATTAAACAGAAAATATTTTAAAGAATTTATTAAAAATAAAATAAAAATTAATATTTTTTTTAAGTAAACACATTAAATTTAAATAAATATAAATTACAATAAAAATTGAAGAGAAAAAGTTAAAGAATTTATTTCAATTTCAAAAGTCAGTTTTTTAAATAATATATTTAAATTAAATAATTTAAAAAAATCTTTTGCTAAAATTAACATAACGTATAACGTAAAATTGTAAAAAAAAAGCAAAAATTATTTACAATACTTTATATAAATCAACTAATTAACACAAGATGAAAAATATATGAAATATTTTGTAATTAAAATAATTGATATATTTTATTATTAATTTATTTATTTTATTATATAATGTGCCTCAATCAGGTAGATTTTGACTTAAATTTCATTCAAGCAACTTTCAAACTTCGATACATAAAAAATACACAGCAATTCTATGAAAATAAGAGGCAACGTTTGAACTATAGCCCTTTGCAAATGCTACAGGGTATAATAAAGGCGAGATAAAGAGAGAGAGGGAGACAGAGAGAAGGAGAGGGAGCAAAGCCTACGCGATAGATAAGGAAAAAGAACTAGGCATAGCCGAGACCCAGACCCATATGTCAAAGTTGATGGCGATGCTGATTGTCTCGCAGTAGAACGAAGAGGAAGCGAGAGAGAGAGGGGGAGAGAGAGAGGGAGAGAGAGAGAAGAAGACATTCGATAACAACGCGGAAATTTCGAACAAGAATTTCTGTTTCTGTTTCTGGCTACTTTTGACATACTGAACAAATTTTGTGTTTTTCTGAAACCAAAAACTCAATAACGAAAACGAATAAAGAAAAAGAAAAACAAAAAGAAAAAGAAAACAGAAAACAGAAAAAAAAGAACTTCCTCAAAGGCAAAAGACAAAACGTGGCACGGTGAGCGTTAGATAATAAACAAATGAATTAATAGCAACAAAAAAAGAAATACACAACAAATGCACAACATTATTAAATGTGGGAACAGAATATTGTAGCATGTAGGCGTTGTGCGAGAGAGAGCGAGAGCGAGATAGAGATAGAGATATAGCATAGAAGAAACTCGTGCGAAATTGAGCAAATTTAAAGCAAATTAATTAATTAAAGCTGCCCAGACCCCGGGCGGCAATTTGTTGGCATTGGTGGCAATAAAATGCCAAAAACTAAATGAAATGAATAAATGAATATACTCGGCACTCAGCACTCGGCAACAACAACAACAAAAAAACAACGCACAAACAGTTTAATGATGCAAAGTGAAGCAGCTGTTTATATACTTTGTGTTAGATGTGACTTAAATTAATGCAGCAATCATTTTATTGCCTTATTTTCGTTTTTTAAAAGCAGCTGAACATTTGACAAAAGAACAACACTTTGAAAGCTCTTGAAAGTGTCATTAAAACTAGCAGCTTAGTGATTAATAATTATACTATTCGAACTCTACTTATTCAATGCACAATGCTGCACATTATATATAAATAATAATAATTATTATATATAAATGCCATTCGATAAGCATCTGAAAGTTTCTAGAACTCTGCATAGAACTAGGCCACTCTTATATTCACTCTTATACTTGCTCTTATACTCACTCTTATACTCACAAGCACATCTGTTGATAAAAACCGATAAATGAACTTGGTGTTTATATAAAAACATAGAAAAATAAATAGAGAACAAAACAAATTATAAACACAATAATAAAAATAAATTGAAAAATATGAATAGTAAATTAAGCCTTTATTAATTGTTGAAAATGAGTTAAAAAAGAGCTTAAAGCAGACTTTAAAAACTTATTTTGATTTATATCTTACTTTTATGAATGATAGATTTTTAATTTCGTTTTTTATTTTCAAATTGCCATTGTCGACTGAATTCAATATAAATAAATGAATTGAAGAGAAGCATTTGACACTTGGCAGTTCGTAACGTTGTACAACACTAGAACACTTTGCTTTGCCTTTTTCGACATGCTCGAAAAATGCGTCGTTTGAAATAATTGCAGCACTTGAAGAAAACGAACTCTGTCTCGCTCTATCGCTCTCTCTCACTCACGCTTTCTGTCTCTCTTTCTGCTTGCAGTGCGGGACACTAGACGGAGCCGCCGAACCGTTATTCCATCAGCAACGCAACAACAGAATGGACGTCTACCAGATCGACGATGGCTTCCACTCGGATGGCGGCACTGAGACACCGCCCCCCTCGCCCAGTTCGGGCTCCTCGATAGCCTCGACCTCGGATCATGGGTCGCTGGAGAGCGTGGACACCGGCGGGCCACAGCGACTGGCCGTGCTGTCCTTTGAGCAGGTACGCAAGCTCCACAATGTGATGGACGAGAAGGTGGCCATCCATGGACGTGGCAATTTCCCCACACTGGAGGTGACGCTCAAGGATCTGGTGAATTTGGTGCGTCGCAAACTGGAGGCGGATGTGAACAGCGGCGGGGCCGGTGTGCTGGTGAAGGACATACGCCTGAATGGCGGGGCAGCTAGTCATGTGCTGGCCAACGAGGATCAGCCCTACAATGATCTGGACTTGATATTTGCCATCGAGCTGAGCTCCCCCCGTGTCTTTGATCGGGTCAAGACGGCCGTGCTCAACACACTGCTCGACCTGATGCCCGAGGGCGTCTGCAAGCGTCGCATCTACACGTGCTCCTTGAAGGAGGCCTATGTGGGCAAAATGGTCAAGGTGAACAACAACAATGATGGCGATCGCTGGTCCCTCATCTCGCTGGGCAACTCGCCGGGCCACAAGAATGTCGAGCTCAAATTTGTGGACACAATGAGGCGACAGTTTGAATTCTCTGTGGACTCTTTCCAAATTGTGCTGGACTCGCTGCTCTTGTTCTACGATTGTGCCGCTTTGCCCATCTCGGAGAATTTCTATCCCACTGTGGTGGGCGAATCTGTCTATGGCGACTTCCAGGAGGCACTCTATCATTTGCAAAAGAAATTGATCTCAACGCGACAGCCGGAGGAGATACGAGGCGGGGGGCTGCTCAAATATTGCAATCTATTGGTGCGCAATTATACGGCTGTGGACTCACAATTGATCAAGACACTGGAGCGCTACATGTGCTCACGTTTCTTCATTGATTTTCCGGACATTAATACGCAGACCACCAAACTGGAGGCCTATTTGCGCAATCACTTCTGGGGCATCGAGGAGGAGCCGCTGCAATATGAGTACCTGATGCATTTATACAATGTCGTTGAAATGTCCACCGTCTGTCTGATGGGCCATGAGCGTCGCCAGACGCTGTTGCTCATCCACTCGCTGGCCAACCAGGTGAAGCAGGCCCAGGAGCATCAGTATCAGCAGCAGCAGCAGCAGCAACAACAGCAGCAACAGCAGCAGCAGCAGCAACATCACCAGCATCATCATCACCAGCAGCAGCAGCAGCAGCATCAGCAACATCACCATCAACATCAGCAACATCAATACCTACAGCAGCAGCAGCAACAGGAGGCGGGGCAGACGCCGGTGCTGACTTTGGTCTCGACGCCCACACAAACGGCGCAAGCGCAAACGATCTATGTGCAACAGACGGCGCCGCCGAGTGCCACCATCTGTTGCAGCAGCGCGCCCTCAACCACAGTCGCCACAGCAGCAGCCACAGCAGCAGCAGCAGCAACATCAGCCACATCGTCAGCAACAGCAACTGAGGCGTCGCAAACACAGACCATACAGATACAAGCGGGACCGCCGGGTCTCATCTATGCCAATGGCGTCTACTATGCACCTGTGATTCCCAGCACCATTTGCACGTGCAACTCCACCTGGCTGAGCACGTGATTGGAGCAGCAGCAGCAGCAGCAGCAGCAGCAGCAGCAATTCGACCCACAACAGCAACACAACAACCCCAACAACAATAGCAGCAGAGAAGAACAGGATGTGGCAGCCACAGGCAGCTTGGTGCTGACCCAGCAGCAGATCAACAACTTGCCAGTCTACAGTCTGAAACAACAGCAACAACAGCAACAACAACAGCAACAGCAGCAACAACAACAACTGAGAGAGCAACAGCAGCAACAATTGCTGGGCACCTACAGTGGACAATTCGCCTATTTCTATCCACATGACGGCTCCTCGCCCAGTCTGCTGCTGCTCGGCAAGGACTCGTATTTGCATGTGACGAAACTTTAAATGTTGTTCATGTTTTTTTTATTGAGCTGTTGCTAAAGCAGGACACACATTTCTACAAAACAATTTATAAACAACAAATCAATCACAAATTTCTAAAATATTTTCCATTTTTGCGCCGCTCAAAAAAATTTTCTTGTATTTGAAAAAAAAAGCACTCGAAACTTTAACTTATTTTACGCTTAATATCATTGAACTTTTTGCTCACTTTGTATAAGTAATTGAAACTCTCCATCCATCCAAAAACCGTTACAGCTTAAACTCTATTGATTTTGTAATACATAAAAAGCAAAAACATTTAAAAACTGCGGCGCAAGAAACCACACAAAGAAACAAAAAAAAACCAAAAAAAAAAAAAAAAAGAAAAACAAACCTCTCATTATTATTCTTCTCATTTATTTTGTTGTTGCTCGAATTTCAGCTCGGCTCCGCAAGCAGCACCTCCTAGCATCCCTCCAAAAGAAAAAGAAAAAGAAAAAAAAATCTAAACATAAAAAACAAAAAAAAACATTTAACAAAAACCTAAATGAAAGGAAAAAAAAACCATTTAATTATAGAATTTTTTCTCTGAATTTGTTCGTATTTGCTTTAAGTGCAGCGGCCTCTGTACCGCCGCCTAGAAATTCCAATCAAATTATCTACGTACGTACACGTATATAAACAAAAAATACTATACAATATACTAAACAACAAAAAAAAACAAAAACATGCATATATTTAAAACACAAAAAATACAAAAAAATACTAAAAATGAAATGATAGCAAGGCAGAAATGATGACATACGACGAGAGCACTATGCGTAATGTAAATAAATATATATCAATAATATATTAGTCAAATTTTAGCTGTCGAAATTGACAAACAACAACAACAAGTTAAAACTGTATTTATATTGTATATGATTTAAGGACTCGTAAACTAACTGTACAATCATTCGATTCGGCAAATGCAGTGCAGTTTTGTTTTTCTCTCTCACTCTCTCTCCCTCTCCCTCTCTTTTGAAAACCAGAAACAGAATGTATCTCAACGTAAGATGTTTGCTCAAAAAGGAAAAGCGGAAAAACCAGAAGGAAAAGCTTACAAATCAAAATCTCTTAAACGAAAAGCATAACAAGAAAACAATTAATAAATATTTTTTTTTTATAGTGTTTGCCGATAGAAAATGGGAGGGAAAACGTTTGCTAAACAAATTTTCAGTGTGTTTTCTAATTGAATGTAAAAGTGCAAAACTGTAAAACTGTAAACTGTAGTTGATAAACAAGAATGATATATCTAAATAATAATACATATTGTACTATATCTAGTGAAGTTTAACAGCAGCAAAACATGTACATGATTGATTGATTGATGCGATGGGATGCGATGTGATGTAATGTGAATGACTGGGGCTTGTTTGTTTGTTTGTTAAAACTGCTGGGTGATAATTTATGAATGATTTAACTGATATACATATAACGCATATTATATATATATATATATCTATCTACAACAAACATATATATATATGTATATTTATAATCCTAAAATCGATACGAGTGTTCCAGAGAGAACCGAGAACTTTCATATTTAAAAGAAGAAGCAGAAGAAAAGAACACAAACAAAATTTCAATATGTAATAATTGTAAATGTACATTGTGTATGTTTAAACAATGAAAGACAACTACTGCAAGTCCAACCAACAAATTATCTATGTTTCCTGTTAACTCTGTAAGCTGCAAACTGTAACTGTGTAGCATTAACATTAACATTAACTGCAACTGCAACTGTTAGCAGTTAACAGTTTACTGTACTGTAAGCCTGACTTTGGGCGTTTTACTTTTGTGTACTTTTGAATTTAGCTTAAATACTTTTTGTGTTTGAATTTTTGTATTGTATTAACTTTAGTTTAAATTGTGACATAATAATGTTTATAATGTATTGTGTATATGTGTGTGTTTACATATATATGTGTATATCCTATGTATTCCAAACCAAAACAAAACAAAATCAACCGATGTTGTAATTCACATCGAGAATTCTTTGAAACTTTGCTCACAACTGGCTGCTTGATATTTTGATATAAAACAAACATAACAAAATAAACAAAAAAAACATATTATATATATATATATACATATATATAATTAATTTATATATGCACTATATATATGTGTATGCAGACATATGCACATCTATATATATATAGGTAAAGATGAGAAAGATTGAAGCTGATAAATAGAGCGAATAGTCTGTAAGTGTGGACAGTTTTTGAAAACATAGCATGTAATTTTAAATTTATACAAACAACCAATACAGATACAGAGTTATAATAATAATAATGAAATCAAAATCAAATCAAATCAAATTCAGATTCAAATCAAATCAAATGAAATCAATCAACAATCTATTGAGATTTGTATATAATATTATAATTATGCCTAATTATACTATTCTACTTATATATATGTATGTACGTACATATATCCAATTAAAACACTCACACATACACACAGAGAAACACTACACACCCACACCCACACCCACACACACTCACACACACACCATACATACTATATACATATGCATACTTATTACATTATATAAATATTAATCTTAATTATTATGTGTATCTACAACAACAATTTACCATATACATATTACTTCTGTGCGCTTCTTGCGATCTAAGGAATTTCAATAAAAACAAACAAAAAATACCTAAAAAGTATAAAACCAACGAAAAATACAAAAAAACAAAAATATTAATACAATGGCATTTTTTTTCTTATCGATCGGATTGGTTTGCGATGATGGAATGGCCATTGCCTGGCCAGGCTATGGGGTCAACTTTACAATCTCCTTTTGCTTGCCATGACTTGGCCATTGACGCTTGTGTTTCCTCCTTTCGAATTTTGTTTCGGTCTTTAATGTTTCATTCGGGCAAACATCTGCTGATTATGACAGAGCGTCGACACTGGCCGGACACACTCTATGATCAACTGTTGGTGCCGCAGCTGCAGCTGCATCTTCATGTTCAGACTGGATACTAGCTGGTCAACTTTCGCCTGTCGCACAGATGGTTTCACTCTCAACACCAGGCACAACATTAAATTCGACAATTTTTCCTTTATCGTATTGTATAATATTATATGTGCATACATACTATGTGTGTTATTTGGAGAGACAAAAACAAGCCATCAGCACAGCGCTGGCTTTAGCTTGAACCCGGCTGTGTGTGTTGATAAGTGCGGGTAAATATAAAATATGACAAATCTTATGTGGCCGCCAGCATGATTTATGATTTATGCATTTTGATTAAGCTGTTGCGGTGCAAAACTGGCTACGAAAATGATACTTGTTTCATAGATATTTTTGGCAATGTGCAACAGGTGTGTTTGAGTTATAGTCGAATTCAATGCTTATATACATGACTTAAGGCAATTACTCAACTATTTGAGCGTAGTCTGCTGTTGTTATAAATACAAAACAAAATTGTTAAGTACACATTTTCTTACAATTTTTTTTTCATATTTTCAAACAAAATTCAAAACTTGGCGCCACCGTCAACACTTATGAAAAGCTTTTACAAGCATGTATCAGACAGCTTTTGTCACACATTAGTTCGACAAATTAGGCTGCTGCATGCGCTTTGAACATTTTTAGCGCAAAACTTTAAAACGCGACTGCCACACAAATAGTAGATACTAAATAGGGCCAAACATAATATACCGTTATCAACGCCTTAGCACTAACCATACAATACGTATTGTATGGTTAGTGGCCTTAGCTGCAAATCATTTTGACCGTTAATTGATATATGTATGCTATTTGGTAATAAAATAATAAAAAATGACCGAAATTGTTTTCTAATCAATCATTATTTCATAGGCTTTCGGGTACGTTCAAATAACAAAAAAATTATTAAATTTATTAGCAACTTGGAAGTGTCTAATCTTTATTTGAAAAAAAAAGCAAAAATTAATGCTCAATCAGTTGCGGATTTTTCAAATACAATAATTTACCACATAAAGCCAGTGATTTTGCTATCTTAGTATATTTTTACACTTAAAATAGTATTGTGTGAAGTTGAGCTTGCGGTCACTCTGTTCCAAATGCCTAAGCTTTGAAAAGGCCGAGCTTTCAGTCAGTGTCGAATGTGGATTCGTGACGAGCGGTGGGCAGAAGCGACGAGCTTGCAGAGCCAGTTAACTTGCAACACACACACAAAACACAAACACACATAAACACAAAATTCAGCAAAGTGCACAAAGTAAAGTTAAAGTGATTAAGAGTGAAAAAAACTACAAATACAAAGTGAAACACAAAGAGAAAACCACAAAGCAACTAGGTATAAAGTGCCGTAAAGTGCGTAAAATAGAATTCGAGTTTGAGTCATTGAGAAAAGTGCGTTAAAAATCCAAAAAGCATTCAAGTTTTCATTTCAAGCAATACCAAGCTCACGCACTTACACATGCACACTTACACTCGATATATACACATACGCATACACGTTCGTAGAGTTACCTGACACACAACGCGCCTATCACCGACTACCGCATTTTCATTTTACCCCTACCCCCACGCCCCACATACATACGAATGTATGTATGTTAGTAGGTTGTGAATGTGTAGGTGCGCTGGTGTGCGTGAATTTTTGATGGTGCTAAGTTTTCTTTTGGTGTTTTCATTTTGAATCAAAAAAAAAAAAGTATTGCAAAAGTCGTGCGTGAAGTTTGAAATTCTAGCCAAGTTTGTAAATAAATGGAATACTAGATAAATACTAACTGACCCAAACTACTGCTACAACATACTTATCAGCCAGCTGTGCTTTAATTCCAGTTATACAATACAAATTTGGAGTGTTTGCCTCAATAGGCAAATAGCCAAAGCGTTCTTAACTTAAGCTGTGAGAGTAACATAAATACACACACACACACACGCCCGCTGACACGCAAACATACATTTAAAGTACGGAGAGACAAATACATATCTGTGTTGGTAAAGTATCAAAAGTAACCTTCAAAGCTTGTGCAACGTTTTGCCGTCAAACTCTGCAGCCGCAGCCGCAGCCGCAGCAGCAGCAGCAGCAGCAGTAATAGCAATATACAAATCAGCAGCATCATAAAGAGAGAGACAACAACGACGAAAACTAACTGTAAGTGGAAGCCATTCGAAAACGTAGTATAAGCTGAGTGTGAGGTTGTGGGTGCTCAAAAGGGTGGGGTGGTATGCTATGCTACATGCTTGTACGTGTCGCAGCTGCAGAAAAATGCATTAGAAATGCACATGAATACGCTATGAATATGTATGAGTGCTGTGTGCTGTGTGTGTGTGCGCATAAATAAATAATTGCAAGTTGTTGCTATAGTATTAAAGCCAAACTTTTGACGTTTGTTATTTGAGGTAAAACTGTTGTGTGCATAAGTCAAAAGGCAAACCAAGGCAATGGCAATTGCAACCTGCAACTGCAACTATGTGTGCTACATGCCGTCGTCATATCGTATTCAATTTGTAAATGCCCAGGTGCATGTGTTCAGGGCGAACTGCAAAGTGCACAACACCCACACACTCACACACATACACAGAGAGAGAGAGACAAACACACACACACACGCACAGTGGGGAACTTCCACCGAGGGACTGATTAACTGCCAGCATGAGACAAGTTGTAAATGCCTCGCTGTCCCCATTAGACTGTGCACACATGTGCAGTGAACACACATTAGCGTCGTACGTATGTGTGTGTGTGTGTGTGTGTCTATTTCCTCGCTTGAGCTCGCCCAGCCAATGCTTTTAGATCTGGTATTAACTGGTTGATCAAATTGCCACCCTTGCGCCCACATATACAGTGGAGCACTCACTGATGATGGACAGATAGACATGTTAATAACTCCATTAACAAAAATTCATTTGATTATATTGTTGTGCTCTCCCTCTTTCTTTTGGCACAGTGGTGCAAAAGCAATTTGACTGATTATTATGTACAAATGTTATTTATTGTCATAATGGAGTGCTTGCTACCAATTATCGCTAAATGCAAATAAGCAGGCACTCAATTAAATACTACCAGCAATTAGTCATCAAATTAAATTTCTATAAAGCCAAAGTGCTGATTAAGCCGGCAGATAAGCTCTGCTCAAATGCATTTATTTAATTTAGTTACTAATGCAAGTTTTATTTAATGCAAACTAAAACCAATTCGAGATAATGCAATACAAATTATGAACTCAGTTAATTGCATTTAATGCTCAAAACAAATAAAGAGACTTTAGTCTGATTCATTATTTAAATGTGGCTGCAATTTGTCTAGTTGGCAAGCGATTAGGCCGTATTTAAATGTACGCAAATTGCAGCAATTTAAATGGTTGTTTTTGTTTTCAGGGGGGAGATGGGCTGGACAAAGTACAATGTACGATGGCCATTGGGTCGGCTTGGCAATATACAACAATATATGTACACGTTATTCAGAGATTGTTTTCGACTGGGTGCTCCAAGAGCGAGACAGAGACCGAGCCCACAAAGCGCGACGAATGACGCATTGTAAATAAATATAAACAGAAACGGGCAGCAAAACAATAATAATAACAACAATAACAACAGCAGCAACAACAACAACAATGAAATTATATGGCTGAATAACCAAAAGATACTCTCGACTCGTCTCGTACACAAATCGAACTCTCGCTCTGACTGGTACAGAAACTTGCTTGCCATTGTCATTTGCCACAACATTTCTTACGTGTTCCGTGTAACGTTTTTCTTTTCTTTTTCGGGCCCAGCGCCAAGGGCCGAGATCAAAAAGCTAAGGACAATGCCAGCACTCTAATGCGAGTATACTTGGCACACTCGTACACTCGTACGTATACGTAATGCACATACAAGCACATTAGTTGGTATGCCTGCGAGCCAAAACATGCCTGTGTGTGTGTGTGTGTGTGTGTGTGTGGCACACTACATGGCAAATTCAACTCGCTGGAGTCCTTGGCAGCCCTTGGCATGTGGGCGAAATGTTTCGCATTGATTATGCAACAGTTTGGCGGATTGAGCGTGTAGCGTAAACAAAGCTCAGCCAGCCCAAAATGCGACAGCACGACAGCCCGACAGCCCGGACGTCGCAGTCGCCATGGACGAGTAATATAAGAGTTGGCTGAACTGCAAGCACCCGAAGGGTCTGATCGACGCAGCAGATGCTCTGTAAAGCAGTTGAGACAGGGCGAGTAGTATAGTACATTTCATTTAAATACCTTTTCATTTTCCAAATTTATGTTTTCATGTTAAATAATATTGAATTTAATAATAATTTTTAATTTAATTAAAGTGTTAATTTTTCACATTTGTACAACATTGTTGTCGTTTTTTATTTTCAATTTGAATAATATTATATTTGCTTATTGCATTTCATTTAATTATCTCATCATTTTTCACATTTATTCAACATTACTGTTGCTTTTAATATTCAATTTGAATAATATTATTTTTGCTTATGGCATTTAATTTTTGTTTTATTTATTTCCACATTTATGCAATTTTATTGTCTTATTTATATTTTCAATTTGAACAATATTATTATTGCTAATTGCATTTGTTTTAATTCATTTATTCAGCTCACTTTATTTTTAAAATAATTTTTTATTTAAAGTACATTATTATTTATTTTCTTTCGTTAAAAGCTTGTCAACAATTATGAATGAAAATGTGAATATGATGAAATGAAATAAATAAACTAAGTAAAAGCAAATTTCATACATTAAAAATGCAAACAATAAATAGAAATAAATTTCTTTACTTTACAAACAAAAAGTAAATTTCATAAATTGATATTAAAAACAATAGAATGTGAAACTGCAGAGAATAAGTAAATAGTAAAGTCAATAAAATTGATTTGAGGCAATCTTGAATGAATTGCTCTTTTTATAGAGTTTTAATTAATAAATAATAGATGTTGTTTAGAAATCTTTAGCAGTTTAAATAACGTTTCTCTTTGTCGACTACTCCCAGCTAAAGTTTTTAAATTGTTGAGCTAATCAATTGTTCAAACAACAATTACCATATGCACTCGGTCGAGTACTCGTACTGTATGTTGGTTGTAGAAAAGTAGGACTTTAAAACATGACATGCACTGCAAGAAAACTACCCGTCGTTTAATTCATGGCAGCACAACAACAACACATGTGTTGTGCCTTCTGCCTTGAATGTCAGTCAGAAAGTTGTAGCCAAAGTCTGCTACATTCCAGACTTGCTGATCCAGTGGCATTTACTGGCCAATTGCTCATATTTAATGCAGTTGACAATAATAATTAACGGCTTACACGCGACGTATACGTAATTTGTGGCAACTGTCAACTGACTGCAGTTTTCGGCCTGCAGCTTGAAAATCTCAGCTTTTTGGCCAACTAAACAATGTGATGATGTGATCGACTGACGCACACCCAAAACACACACACACAAGCACACTCCCACACACAGAGACATGTGTGTAAGAACACATAGAATGGAAATAGTTAGGTACATGCTCGTTTTTTGTTTGCCTTTGTTGTTATTGCAAACAGGCAATTAAATGTCTCCGACCAAGTTAAGACGTAATACACTCGAAAGTCAACACAACAACAGTCAGCCAAGAGCACAATTTGTGGCCCATTAGCAGCTACACAATGTCTCTCTCTCTCTGAGAGTTGTCACTTTGTTGTGGCCGGGCAGACCTGCTTGACTTGTATACAGGGTGTGTGTGCTGCTCGCAGGTAGACAAATGTAAACAAATGAAACAACTTCGCGGATCGACAGCTTAATTGAGTCGTTGTGCGATTTGAGAACAACCTCAAAAGGGGTAGATGTCGTTTCATTTGGCTGCAAAATGAATAGCGATCTCAGCTTGCCAAAATCTTAATCAAACCAAACCAACTGATATAAATTCATTGTGTATTCACGTCCGACAGTCTCTGCAAGCGGCTGTCAGTCATGGGAACTGGCAAAGTCAGTCGACTACAAACAGACGTGCATTTAAATACTTTTAAATATGTATACTATAATTTAAATGAATAATTGGCCAGCAATGCAGTCTGGCCATAAATAGTAAACAATTTCAATAAATATTGCTGGCAAACATGCAAATCGATGCCAAGTCATAATATAATCGACAGGAAAGCGGAGAAAAATATCCGGTTAGAAAACCCCACAACTTGCTGAATATTTTAACCAAGGGCACAAGTTAATGAAGGCTACAAGTATTCTAAATGAGTTAACTATTAGTTGAGTTATAAGCAAAACAGATAAGATTGTGAAAGGTGAAAATTAGTGAGGATTTCGAATTGTTTATTTACAATTTCTTCCATCTGTTTGAGCAGCCATATGATCTGTATTCTTTTGTATCTTAAAGATACAACTAAAGCTTCAATAGTTTGAATTGATTGATATCTGTAAATATGACATAGATGCTTTAGCTAAATCTACAATAATCGTCTATGAATTGTCATTGAAAAACTTGTATATTTTTATCAGCCATAAAATTAAATGATTCCAAAATTCGTCAATTAAAAGTAGTGCTTTGCTATTTAATAAATAGGATATTCTTTTAATAATGTGTCAAATATACAACACTTTCTGATCTAATGCAATGCAAGCAGCTCAAATATCTTAACTAATGCTGGGTATCTGCCAGTCGAGCCTTTCAATTAGCAGCCGCTTCTCACCTGTTGTTATTGTTATACTTTTTACGGTAACGGATGTTTGCCACATTACGCGTGTATTAAAGTGCAAACATTTGCAAGAATTTGGTAATTTATGAAGTCCCTTACATAACAATGCGATACGAGTATGAATGCGAGTGTGAATACGAGTGTGAGTGCGAGTGTGAATACGAGTGTGAGTGCGAGTATTCACCTGCTCGAAAGTTTTCCATTGTGACTGCGCTTTTGTTATCATCATCGCCAGCCACTCGCATGTGTGGCACCTTGAGCCAGATTACTGGCACAGTTTTAGGCCAGTGTGTTGCAGCCACAATTCATTGTTCATTGTTCGCTCGCTGCGAAAGGCCAGAGTTCATTGAAGAGCTGAGGAGCTGACTGCAACTGCAACTATGGGATATGGCAATTAGAAAGCCAACAGCAGCAGCCCTAAAATGGAAATGGAAAAAACCCTTTGTTTTTCACCTTCAATTTGGCTCGTGACGCACAAGCCTCAAAAATAGAAGCTGCGCCAGGTGGGCGGACAGCAGTTGAGCACTCGTGCTGTGAATATGAATAAAAGCTGAGACACTTTATTGTTCGCCAGCAGCAAACAGATTCAAAATACCCTAACAAAAGGGAGTGTATATGTGTAGTAAAGGGTTTAAAAGGTATCGCAAATTATAAAAGGGGAATAATGAAGGAATAATAAAGAAAATATAGGTTATTTGTTGAAGAACAATCCAAGAACACTACATACTTTTATTACCCACTTTTATAGTTAATTTTTAATATTATTTGAAATATTTTTGTAAAATAAACTTTGCATTTACTTTACTTAAATTTTAAAATAAAACTTTGCATTTACTTTACTTCAATTTTAAAATAAAACTTGAGCTCAATTTCGATTTTTAAAATTTTAAAATAGAACTATGGAACAGCTTTTAAATACATACTAAAGTATAAGCTATATTTCTTAATATATTTTAGTCAATTGTGTTTATTAAAGCTTAGAAACCAAACAACATTCATACCTTAACAAATACAGATTAAAAGTAGAAGTGAAGCCAAACTCCACTTTTATTTACATTAAAATAAATCGTTATATTTTTTAGGTATTTTTATAAAAGGCTGCAATTAATTTGTAGCATTTTTATCAAGTGTTATATCTCTGGAGTTTATATAAATACATATAGCATTTATTCTATTAAATTGCGCAGAATGAGGCCTTAAGAGTATCTCAGCTTCGGCATCTGAGATAAGAGTTGTTGTCGCTCATTTTTGAATGTTTGCTTGCAAATTAGACAGCGACATTTGACGGTTATTTTTTTGGCCTAAGCCCCTTGGCAGCTAGAGCCAAGCCAATATTTGTGTTTTGCATTTCGATGGCTCGTCTGGAGTCGGTTCGTTCACCACGAGAGTGTAGAGTGTGCTAGTTGTTGTGTCTGAGTCAGAGGCGAGAGTCTGGTTGGATTGAGATAAGAGTGCTGCTGCTTGCTGCGGTTTGGGCCAGTTTAAAGCGGTGCCAACTGAGCCCGTTTAGTTCAAGCCAACATGTATGTCAATTGACAAAATCATTTTGTTTATGTTTATTGCACTTTATCTCTCTTTGCAGCGCAATGCGTCTCGATACGAACTCAAATGTGGACTTTAAAGCCTTCGACTCCAGCTCCAGCTCCAGTTCCAGTGCGAACGTAAGTCTTTCAACCCGAAACCCCTTTTGCGATATGTTTGTATTTGTATTGTTGTTGTCTGCTGGCAGATTGTGAAATTTGACAACCTGGCGACCTGGGGTGGCTCACAAAAGACGGATACACGGCTGCCCATAACGGACTACTCCACACTCGGCGGACCGCGACACAACTGCAGTCCCTTTCCGCTGTCCAAAGATGTCAACAATCGTCTGGTGATTTGGTGAGTGCAATACAACTTTCAATTCAATTGAATTGAAATTAAAGATTGTTCCAAATAGTTGTTTCCTTTGCCATTTCATTCTATTGTCATTTGGCAATTTTCTTATTTTAATTGTATTCTTAAGTTTAATGAACTCTTTACATTTATTCTTGAATCTAAATTCATTTCATTTTCAATTTATTTTTCTTGTTACATTAATTTTTATTCTTTGCTTAATTAGAAGAAACTTAAACATCGCTTTTTTTATTTGCAATTATTATAAAAGTTTCACGCGTTCTATAAAATTCAGTCAAATCTTGATTTTGGCCATTCTTACTTGTTTTATTTTGATTGATTGCAAAATAACATTGCAAATTGTTAGCTCTTTTTATTGGAAATTAAATTAATTTTAAATATAGATTTGTAATTGCAAAAACTGAATGTATAATTTACTATATTTAATTACATTAAGTCAGCTAAAGGCAGCAGACAAAAAGATACATAAATTTAAGATTAGATTAAATTGCAATGAAATGAAATGTTGTAAGCAACAATAATATAATATAAAAGGTGTTAATAAATAAACTAACTAATTTATTTTATATTGCTTCAGGGATGGCGACATGACCACACTGGAGGTGGACGCCATCACGAACAGCAGCGATGAGACCCTGACTGAAAGCAATAGCATATCGGAGCGCATTATTGCCGTGGCCGGCAATCAGCTCAAGGAGGAACTTAGCACAACGGTGAAGGGTGAGCAGGCAGTGTGATTAACTAGTCGGCTACCTACATTTATTACATATATTTGCACCACACATTTCAGAATGCCGCATTGGGGATGTGCGTGTGACGCGTGGTTACAATCTGCCAGCCAAGTATGTTCTGCACACTGTTGCACCCGCCTACAAGGAGAAGCTCAAGACGGCGGCAGAGAATGCACTGCATTGTTGCTACAGGTAAGCAGTCAGCGTGAGGACTAAAGAGATCACTTGTAATCCTCGCTTCACTCTCTACAGAAACGTGCTCTGCAAGGCCAAGGAGCTCAATCTGCGCACCATCGCCGTGTGCAATGTGAGTGGCAATCAGAAGAGTTTTCCAGCCGACGTGGCAGCGCACATTGCCCTGCGTGAGTAATGGCTTAAGTGGTTTGATTTGATTTGCTTGCGATGGTGCTATTTAAAGTGCAATTACTCAAGGCAGCTCTAATCGCTCGCACTGTTTTACATCTGTTACAAACACCGGCTATAAATACCATCTTCTAATCTTCATGCAGGCACCATTCGTCGCTATCTGGACAAGTTTACACTGCAGGTTGTGATACTGTGCGTCAATAGCAGCGAGCGTGGCACTTATGAGGTACTGGCGCCGCTCTACTTTCCCCGCGATCAGCTCGAGGAGCGCAGCGCACTCTGGCAGCTGCCCAAGGATACGGGCGGTGAATTGGGCGAACCACAGCATCCTGATCCTGATCGCCAGATACGCATTATACGCAATCCACAGCACAGTCACAGTGTGCACATGCGTCACCGTCAGGGTGAGTGCCAAATCGATGACGTTGGTAGCTATCGAACAAGTGCATATCAGCTATCGTCTATCAGTTATCAGTTATCGTTATCTCCTGCCATTGTTTTTGCGTTTGCGCCGTTGATATTGACATCATGCCCATGGGCTGATTTCTTTGTTGGACTCTTTAACAGCTGCCGATAATGTCGATGTTGATAAGATTAGAGACCCACACACCCACACACACGCACATACACACACACATATGATATATGCTCTATTGTGCCGAGTCCCAATGTTCGTCAAATTGCCCACACAGTCATTGCTATGGCTTCAGTTACGTGCCAGAGACGCTTTCGTGTGGTAACAAACGGCAGTTGCATCAATTACGCGCATTTTCCAACGCTTTTGCTATTTGCTCATCACTGATTTAACAAATTAATTGCGTTGCAATCGTCGTCATCGCATTATCCAAATCCAAATTCGCGCTAAACAAATCGACGTTTTATACGCACCTTTTTGTTGTAAGTGTATGCGGGCAAAGCACTCGTAATTCAATTCAAATCTAGTCAAAGTTATTTCGTAATGTGAATAGAGCGACATTTAGTTTGCCTTAAATAACAAAACAATATACTCGTGTGAACAATTTGGGCAATTTCCGCAGCTGACGTCAACGTTGCTTGCTCGCTTCTTCAAAAAGTGTTGCATACTTTTAGGCTGCTCGTGAAAGGGAACAAATTGGTAAAAAGGGAAATTTTAAGGGGAATTTCATGGCGCTTATAAAACGTAGAGAAATTGCTGAGATTGCACGTTTTTAATTGAAATATATTTAAGATGAATGCAATTTCTATGTAATATTACTAGTTAATCAAAATGTGCACAAATTCGTAGCTTTTGCTTAAACATATGCTGGCATGAATATAAATGCATTCCACTGTAAACACAAATTGCAGTTTACTCTTTCTATCTCTCTCGCTTTATCGTTTGTTGCTTTTGCTTTGCTTTTATGAAATATGCACAAACACAAATGAATTCCACTGTGGCCACACATACACATACATGCATACATGCACACACAGTTGCGCTAACCTTTAGTATGATTAGTTTGGGGACTTCTGTGGCTGCCCTCGCTCATTTGGGGACTTGCGAAATGTATATGCTCTAATTCTTTATCTGGCTGCCTGCTCCTTAATACCCGTTATTATTGCCACTAAAGTTTGTTGTGGCTTTCACTGGGCTTTCTACTTCGCATCCCTGTTTTATATTTATTGAATAACATTGAATGTATAGTTATTATTTAGACAGTGTTGCCATTGTGTATATTTATCTATAAATGTATAATAACATCATTGCTTTGTCATATAATCATTTATATATATTTCCCTATATTTTTATATGTATCCCATGCCATTTCACACTGTTTGCCCTTTGATGAAGAGACTTTAAGTGGAATACATTTAACTTATTAATTTGAATTGTAATTGCAAATCAGTGTTTATCATTCTGCATCCCCTATCTCCGACTAAATAATATATTTAGTCATCATTTAAAAAGCAGCCCTCATTAAGATTATTTGTAGATTGATCTTCTACAGCCTTTTAAAAGCAATTCATAACCAACTTGTGCCTTGAAAGATCTAGTTGTAGTATTCAATGATGCGCTTTGTGCTGATTTTGATGTTGTTTTTTGTTGGCCAGGAGCTGTTGGCTGCAGGTTGTTGACGTTACGCAAGTTCATCAGAAAGGCATAGGCAAACATTGAAATTAACTGGGCGGCTTATCGTGACAGTTAGTTGAGATGAATGTCAGCCACGTTTTTAGCTGATTCTGTTGTTGGCCAAGTTCTTCTTGGCTCGCTTAAATCATGTCAGCGTTTGAAAACAACGCAACTCGCTTATCGTTTCATCTTTCGCCCTCGACTCTCTGTCTCTCTCTCTCTCTCTCGCTCCATTTCTGGCTTTGCGAGTGGCGTCAACAGAGGGCGTTACGTTGCCTCCTTCTGACTTTCTGACTGACTGCTCTCGCTTCACAGTCGCCGCCGACGCCGATGCTGGCGCCGCTGTCGCCGCAGCGGCTGCTGCTGCAGCTGACAAAAGCAGCGACCAAAAGCCAACGACGCCGGCGTCGCTTTCAGTTGATATCAAATTTCGCAGCACTAAAGTTGGGAATAAGTGAAAAAAAATAAGAAAAAACAATTTGCTGCGTTGATCAACAAACGCATTGGCCACGACCTCCTGATAACCCAACAACAAAACAAAACAAAACAAAACAAAAACAATCACAAATATGATAAACAACTCATTCGAGTTCTCATGTAAATCACTTTGAGTTCATCACAAATAAACCCCAACTGACCTCTCATCTCTTCCCCTCTCTCTCCTTTTATCTCTCTCTCTCGCGCAGCTGACGACGACTCTGACGTTAGTCCACACGATATGGAAGGCAACAGCTCGGATCTGGAGTATGGCGCCAGGGACATGAATGGCCTCAGCCTCAACTCCTACAGCAGTGGACTGCAGGCTCAGCTCCAGGTGGGCATTTCAATTAATTGCAACTCAATACGCATTTATTTTATATATAATATTATTATCTTTGCCATTTTGCAGCGCGATCTGGACAGGCAGCATCTGCTGAGCGATCGGCCCAGAACTGGCGTCTATGAGAGCGTCGTGGCCGAAGGCATTGAAGGCATGGAGCATCAAGAGAGGTAAGTGCTTGACAGAGCTTTAAAGCTCTGGCAAAAGCTGTCGATGAGGGAAATATTGGGAATTTTTATATTCATATAGATTTCGAATTGAATAAGGGTACAATTAGTAGGTGGTCATCTAATTATGATAAGTCGCAATTAAATGTAAACTAAAGCTAATGAGTGTGGTAAAATCTAAATTGTCAAAGCTCATTGTTGCGATTAATCAACTAAATTAGAGACTTCAATGAAATCATTTAATATATTAAATAGTTCAATATTTGTTAGTGTAATGATGTTAAATGCTTAAGGCAGATTGTTGAATTTAATATGCAATCGAATTTAAAGTAAAGTTTAATAGTCTATATATCTACAATAATGTCCAATTATAGAAAACTCCACATAGTTTTGTCCAATTCCATGACAGCTTAACTGATGGGAGATGGGAATTATTTGGCTAACATTTGGCATGATACAAGTCTGCTATCTTTAACTTTTACTTTATCAAAAGTTCATATGGCTGACAACATTATATATGCAATAAGTTTAGCTCTAGATTTACCATTTTTGTTTGTTGGCTTGTTAATTTGTTGGTTGATTTATTCATTACGCAATGAAATCATCACGCACACTCAAAGTGTCGCCTGCTTGCGTCATTAAATAAATACATTTACACTTTTGTAACTGGCACGTCTGCAGTTCATAAAACTATCACAGGACAGCCCTCCCCCCGCACCCTCTCTCTCTCTCTCTCGAGTCTATAAACACAATTATAAGCGTAATACTGGTAGATAAATAGTCTCATATATTGCGCGTGCCGGAAATATCTTAAGCGGCTAACAAATGACTTCTTTGGCCAGCCAGCCATTCTCATACCGTCAATGTCCTTTCGTCCTTTCACCTGGCCGGACACTTGTGTGGCTATGCAAATTTTACAGGACATTGGCACGCGAGCTCGCATCGCGCAATTGAAGTCTACTACTTCTTCTTCTTCTTCTGATGTGTACGTACTTAGTCGCCCCTCGCTCGTTGAACAAACGACGTCATAGTCCTTTCACGACGTCATCAATGGCATGTCCGAATGTCCCTTTGGGGTTTCCAAATTTCTAAAAATACTCGACACTGTGACTAACTGACAAAGAGACTATTCTTGGTAGTCCTAAAGATAGAGTAGATGGCAACATTATCAGTTATGGTTTGCGAGGGCTGCTTGAAACAGTTGCGGGATGAAGACGTCTTCTAAATGTTGAGAGCATGTGAGAAGAAAAAGTTGCAGAAATAATTAATGAATTATTTAATGAATGGTTTCTTTTATTTGTTGAAAGAATATTGAGCAAAAGTTTTTTAATTAGTAAAAGATTTTCAAAGCATTTATTAAATATAAATACTTAATTTTCATATAAATTAAAAGTGCCAAAGTTACTTTCTAAACTCATTTAGCAATGAAAAATATTTAAACAATTTAAAGAAATGTTTTTACAATAAAAACGAACATTTCTTCTTATTGCATCATAACTAATATCTTTATTAGTTAACTTATTTTATTCTGCAATTTTGATTCACATATTTTTGTCGTACTTTAAGAGCACGCAATTGATTAGACAGCCCTCGCCACAGTTTGTATTCACAGTTAGCCTTTATCTTTATTGCGTCTTAATTTGAATATTATGTACGAGTACTCAACGTACAGTAGCACAGTTCGAATCCACTTCGAATCCCATTGAATACTCAATTCCCAAGACTGAATAGAGAATTGAATGAACTGAATGCCAATGCGGTGTTAACTTTGGCGTTCAATGTCACAATTGGCAATTGTCAACTTAATTATGGGCCCAATAATCACATTGCAATCTCCCCCGCACCCCGCACCCCTCCCTCTCTCGCTCTCTTCAACAGTTGTGACAGTTGCTGAACTCGAGGCTGGAGTGTAATTTAAACCCGAATGTTGCAGTTCATTGAGTGCAAACCACACAGTTTGTTTCATTTGATTCAGTTTTTGCTTTTTTTTTTTTTGGTTGCGTGTCGTGTCAGGTATTTAATAAATCTTAATGAATTTATTTGAACTGCTCGACAATCGCTGGTTCAATGTATTGAGCGGCAGTTCACAGGAGAGTGTTGTTGTTGGTGAAAATAGCGCATACGTCACGTTGTACGTGGCGCTGTCGCAAATGTGGCACGAAAACTTGAAATTTGAGTGACTTGACTGAGTCAGCAGCAGAAAGGGGCGGAGGGGGAGGGGGTGCATGGTGCAGGGTAGAACTGACATTTGCATTATGCGATTGGCGGCTGTCAGGTAAAAGCCTGTCATGTCCTTGGACAATTTCCTGTCCTCCCTCAATGCGCTGCCATTTGTTGTTGTTGTTGTTGTTATTATTGCTCATGTTGATGTCATTGCACAGCCAAAAGAGCAAAAGGCGCAGACTCAAGAGAGTGCGAGTGCGAGTGCGAGAGAGAGAGCGCACTTCCTGACTGCCGCATCTCTTGGTGTACATACGTATGTATTGAGAAAAGAACCGTTGGAGCGCACACACAGTGGGGCAGGCAGAGTGGAGCCAAAGTTGCCGTTCAGTCGAGAATCGCAGCTCGTGGCGAACGGTTCGTTGTGTTCGTCGTCCAAAAACCAAACGGTTAGAATAGATTGGCAAAAACACACATTTATATAAACTCAAATATTAAGCCCAAATATATACCGAGTATATAACACAATCGCGCTTCGCAAATTTCTCTGTGTTTTGCTGTTTAATAATAAACATTTCACGCGGCTTCCGTACGCAACGCAAAAGTCTGGCCAAAAAGAAAATATATATATATATGTACATGTATAAAAAGAAAAGCTGCCACAACTCAAGAAAATTGTAAAAATATTGAGACATCTATTTATAAAAGGCAAAACGACTGCGCGATTTGCGTCAATTAAGGAAAGTGCAAGAGGAAAAACAAAAAGTTTCCATACCGTTTTAGCGTGTTCGATCGATAAACAACAATATAATTGAACTAGAACTAGGCAAAGCCACAGTCAAAGGGAAAAAGGCGACAAATAGCGAGCAAATCCCACCCAAAAAGCAACTACATAACCACCCACCCACACACACACACACACACACAGACACACACTATGACAATGCTCGAGGGCATGACGTCCATAGACTTGGGCTCCAGTCCCATGCAGGAGACCACCGGGGACATGATGGCAGCCGATGAGCTCATGGAGACGCCGGAAGAGAGGTAAACATGCTCAAGAAATCAATTGAAATTGAATTGGAATTGGAATTGAAATTGAAATTGATGTCGATTCAATTAATGTACATTGTCTCGCTTTTCTTCTGCTTGCAAAGTTTTCACTTTAATTGCCATGACGTCAGCTGACCCAATGGCCAAGTAGAAAGATTTATCTCACATTGTATGCAACCAATTGTCGTCTATTTATAACACCCCCCCCCCCAATGTCGATAAAGTCCTTTTTGGACAGCTCATCAATGTCGGCAGTCATGCATTATTAAAAGGCATTCACGACCCTGGGAAAGGGCTGTCGATGCCAACTCACAACTCACAACTGAACAATGGCATGCAATAATAAATGTTGTATAAATAACTTAACTGAACTGCCATGGCAATAACAACTACAGGCCCCTTAGTCAGTGTCTACTGTGCGCAATGCTCTAAAAAGCGCACGAGTTGCAAGCTAAATTCAAAAAATGCATTTCAAATTAATCAGTTGATCATTTCACACGCCAATTATTTAGCCAGTGGCAGTGGCAAGGGTATGTTAGAGTTCATCAGGCTTATCGCCTTGTTTGCTCACTGCGTCACAATGCGTCACATTTTTTGGCTTATAACTTATGCTTTTGCGGCAAACTTCTTATCGTTATCTGTGTGCTCTGCCAGGGGATGCAGATGCTGTCGTTTTTGTTATCACACTGCTGTTATTGGGCCGTGGATATCACCAGCTGGCTGACTACTGCGTCACTTTTGCATTAAACAATATAGCACTCGTAAATGTACTTAATTATAAATAATAATAAATATAGTAAACAGCTTCCCAAATTGGCACGGCGTGTGTCAGAAACTGGTTGATTAACACCATTTGGCACGAACTCAACGATTTAGCCCAACTCTCTGACTCAGGCGAGTGCTCTACACGATTTCAAATCGTACACAAAGAACAGCATATGATTTTATTTACCACTTTTAAGTAGGCAAATATTGATAAAATGTTGCTGTTGTAAGAATTATAATTGTTTTGAAATTGCTAGAGCCACAGTTCAGAGGGTATCTCTTACTAGTATGTCTTACTCTCTACAGGCTGAGCAAACAAATATTCGCATTTTTAGAGTTAAATGTTGATGTATTTATTCAACTATTAGCTGTCGACAATATATTGTTGTTTAACAAAAAAGTATAACGTATTATATATTTTAAAATTACATTTTTATTTATTTCTTTGCTATTTATATTTTCTTATTTAGTAAATTAAACACTTAATTTCATTGCATTTGTTTAAGCTTACAGCTTGTTAACAGCTGTTAACTCTTAACAGCGACGGGCTCTGTTAACTACGCTCTAAATGCTTAATGAAGCTTTTGCAATATGCAATATTGTATATATGGTTATTATTATTATTAATAAGCATATTCATAGCGGAAACAGTTTTGCAAAAGAATGAGTCAGACAAATGCCAAAACTTGTAAATTGGTTTAGAATTTTAAACAGTTTTGCGGGGCAATCACAATATTATTATTTACGATTGCTCGTGCTCCTCCTCATTGATGTCAGTCAGCAGCTATTAATTGCAGTGATAAACAGAAATAAGCAATCAATCTACATTCGTAAGTGCATAACCAATCTACCAATCTACATACTTAGTTTACTTAGCAGAGCTATTAGCACACTTTTTAGACTCACAACAATGGCAATTGAAATGTATATCTAATTGAAATTATTCCTTTATTCAATTGTAGATACGAGCGTCTACTACAGCGGGCACAGGTTGAAGATCTGAATGAAGTATCGGGCATTGGCTGTTTGTATCAGAGCGGTGTGGATCGTTTGGGTCGACCTGTGATTGTGTTCTGCGGCAAATGGTTTCCAGCACAGAACATTGACCTGGAAAAGGTGAGTTACATTTAGTCACTGTCTAAAATCAAATGTAATACTCTATACGCTTTTTGCAGGCACTGTTGTATCTGATAAAACTGCTGGATCCAATTGTCAAGGGCGACTATGTGATCGCTTACTTCCATACCCTCACATCCACCAACAATTATCCATCGTTGCATTGGCTGCGTGAGGTCTACAGTGTCTTGCCATACAAGTGAGTGCTATTTGAAGCTATTGCAAGTGCGGTCAGCAGTCAGCATTTTAATGAACTCTTTCGCCAGATACAAGAAGAATCTGAAGGCCTTCTATATTGTGCATCCCACGTTCTGGACTAAAATGATGACCTGGTGGTTCACCACCTTCATGGCGCCCGCCATCAAGGCCAAAGTGCATTCACTGCCCGGTGTGGAGCATCTGTACTCGGCCATCACAAAGGATCAGCTGGAAATACCCGCCTATATTACCGAATACGATATGGCGGTAAGTTTAACCTTTATTATCTCATTATCTATACACATAGATTATATGGCATTTCTTTTCTTTCCCTATAGACCAATGGCCTGCATTATTTTAACCCTGTGCCGACCGCCTCGTAGATGGCGGCCATTGTGGCTGTCTAGACGGCTTTATACAAATACAGAAATACAGTTACAGATACAGCTACATATAAACACGTATATATACACAACACACATACAGACGCGTATAATGAAATTTTTTTATAAATTTTATAGAATTGTACTCTTGTTTTCTTTGTTAATTATAAGTGACATTTTTGATTGTTTAAGTAAACAAGGAAGTGTTACAATTATGTAAAACATTCTTATGAAGTGCATAAAATGTTATGAAAGCTATAAATTGTTAATTTGCAACAACTAACAACAAAATTTAGACAAGATTTAGGCATTTTTTAGGCAAGTTGAGGAGCTACATAAATTAGCAAGCTGAAGAAATTGAGATTTCGATTAGAGTGCATATAAATTGATAACGTTTAAAACATTGTTGTAGTTATCATTGATAAATTGACAAATTCCGAAATTGAAAATTGGATAGTACTTAACATATAGTATGGTATAACATATGATCCCTCAAAATGTCTTATTATGGCAGGACGAGAAGCGTAATCCCCTCCTTCTGTTACCCAAGCCCCTAGCAAACAGATACGTACATATTATAAAATCAATTGTAATTATACAAGAAAAACAAAACTTAATTATACACATACATATACATTTATATATATATATATATATATATATTAAATATATACATACTAAAAACCAAAAAAATAAATAAACATTGCGCATATGTGCAATTAATAAAAAAAAACCCAAAATAAAAACAAAAAATCGAAAATAATTATATATTTTGAACTTGTTAAAGGAAGGAGAGAATATGCCGCAACACTTTTGTAGATACATACTTACATAATTAATTGATTGATTAATTAATTAACGACCTTAGCTAAACTAAAATAAACTTAATTAGAGCTCACCGTAAGGCCCGCAATTGAAACACCAATAACAAAGCAAGAGATGAAGGAGAAACAACCTAACGAGTAATCAATGTTCAATGTTAAAAAGAGATTAAGTATGTTAAATGCATCACTCACACACATACACACTCGCAACTCACGCTGACACACACACACACACACAAAGTCTTACACGAAGTCCTTGTTATTCTTCCATGCACAATTTATGCTCAAAAACGATCAAGTTACAAAATTACTTAACGTTTTTTCTCGACTTAACTAAAGCACACGCCACATTTTTAACTAATTGGTAACAAAAAACAAAAAAGAAGAAAATCAATTCAACAAAATGTAAAAAATTCGTATATAAATGTAGTTAATTAATAACTGTTTCAATTAAGGCACACGCGCTACCGAAACCCAATATTGGACAACCGAATCAATTCTAAAAAGCTGAATGATGAAAAATAAACAAAAACAAAACTAAAATGCATAAACAATTACAAGAAGCAAACACCAAAATAAATCAAGCAGCAATAAAAAAGCAGAACCTTAAAAAAACAAGATTAAAAATGCACTCAGGGATTGATTTAAAGCAACCAAAAAAATATAAAGATGATATAAAAAAACAAAACAAATACAAACAAATTTAGATAAAAGACATACGCTTTTTGGAACCACAGCAAATATCGTAAGCCTTTTGCATTATTGCGCCCATTCGCAAGTCGTCGGCTGCCTGGCTAGTACCTTAACCGTAGAAATAAATAAAAAATTATAAAACAAAAAGAGCTAGCATTTAAATGATATGATATGAAATTAGCAAATGTTTTTAGGCTCTTTATTAATTGATAGTAAACAAAAACTTTGAAAACTCTTTAAACAGAAACATCGTCGAACAAACATACATGCAAGAAATGAAAAATGAAAAAAACCATAAAAATTACATATGAATTATGCCAAAAGTAATTTAAACATTTTGTATTGCTAAACAAATTAATCAAATTATATTTATATGCTAGTTGAAAAGTATGGCAATTCAATTGCTTACACCTAGTACATACTATATAGTGTATACATACATACATGATATATATTTTTGTCACCCACACACTCATAACTACTAGAATACCCAACTAGGCCCAGAGTATACAAGAATACATACTATATAGAAGGAGAAAAGTGAGAAAGCTTTCGACTAGCTGCAATACAAGTAAACTAAATACTTGCCTACTACTCGTAATACAGAGCCCACAGAATATAATTTTTACAACAATTACAGAGATAATCATACTTGCATACGACTATACACATACTGATTGAACCATACTTATAGTATATATGTATGTACATATACAGAAATACCACAAGATTTTGCTGTTATCGTACAGATCAGATACAGTTCATAGATGACAAGAACTACAGCAATGCATTTTCTATAGTCAGCTAGATATAACCAAATCCCAACCCATGTTATGCCAAGTGTTCCTTTCTGAAATCGTACGAGTACTTTCTTCAGAATTTCCTAATACATTTGTGAGTGTCTTCTTAAGTTGTTTGTAGATAACACTTATGATTTTATAATGAAGCCAACTACAATTAATTAGGCATTTTCCCAATTGGTTATCTGTTATTTGTCCCCTCAATATTGGTTTAGAGAATATTATGAAAGGTGATTTGTTGCAAAATAAAAAAGTAATTGTACCTTACTCGAAAAATTCTGAGATTGAATTTAATGTAGCATAATATTGTATTTTTAAAATTCCTTATATACATAGTTGTTAAACCAAAATTCTAGTACTTATATATAATAATGACAAGTTATAATTGAAAGATAAAGAAAAATCAAATAGTGAAAGAAAGAAAGATTAAGGCACAAGCGCAAAAAGTAAAATATAGTTAAGTTTTCCAATATGAAATTCATCTCCTCTTTTTCCTTTTGTATATAATATTTATGTACGAAGTAACAAATTTAATTGGTAAATTAACATTAATAATAAAAAAAACATACGCTTTCGTTAAAATTAACCACCTTACTTTTATTATTGTCTTATACTAACCGCTAACAACTAAGTGTATATAAATATTTCGCGAAAATATCCATTTGGTTTTAATGCTTGACACTTTTAAATTTTCAATTGACTTTGAGTGTGGCCGTTTCCGTTTGCTTAAAAAAAAACCCGAACTTCAATTCATTTCAGTTGAGTTGGCAGCTCTCACAGACAGCTTGTGCGACTAGTGTATAATCAACTTTGTTTTTTCAGAATTGGGCATATATTTTTTCTTATGTTGATCAAATAACTTCTCCACTGCCTCTATAACCTTGCCATGTACCTCATCGACATAATCTGCCGCCGGCTGAGAACTCTGCACCACATCAATTGGAGCACCAACTGAATAGATAGAACAATTACGAATATAGTACGAATCAAGTCGAGTTTTAGGTCCCAATTAGCACTTACCAACTTGCACAATTGGTCGGCGATATGGTACGAATCCAAAAGTGTAGTTTAAGAATCCGCGACCCACTGGTATCAATGGCGATATTCCGGTAACTTTCTTAACCAATGTCTGCAGACGGCGCAGCATCGAATCGGGAGGATTGTCCACTTGATCAAAGATGTCGACTTCGCCAAACGAGATGCTGGGCACAATCGCAGAACTGAAAGTGGGAAACTCTTGAATCTAAACTTTGCTCTAAACCTTAGTTGGCTTACCCAGAACGTATGGCCATTTTGACAAATCCCTTGCGATTCTTGAGTGTCAGAATATATTGACCAGGATGCGAATCAAGTGCCTCCTGTGCGCCGCCAACTAAAATAGCCACAGCATTGGATGTGAAGCCATCGCTATTGCCTGGATCTTTAGGATCATTTGACTTTGTAAGATAATACATTAAAGAGCCTTTGGACACTGAAACAAGTCCCCACCAACGAATCAAATCCCTAAGAATGGGAACCATGAAATGCTGATCAAGGGTGCCAACCTTCGGACGCACTTGTGGAAACAGTTTCAACCAATGGCTAATGTCAAGGCCCATGTTGATGCAGATACCCGTGCTGCAGACCGAAATAAACACAAGAACTTGAATTTAATTCTGCGATAAGATACAGATGTCAAGGTTTCGTACACTTACCCAATAATGCCGTGTGGAAAGCTAGCCAAAATATAATTTTTATTTGGCGGCAATTCAGCTGTCTTGACCAAAGAAACGGGAAAGTAGTTGCGATATAGGCGATACAATGGATTTGAACGGTTCAGCATACAGCTAATTAAATTTATACAAATTTAGAACTGGAATGAATTACACACTTGGAGAACTAGATATGCTTACCCATTGCCATCCATGGCTGAGTAATTCCGTTTGTGCTCCACAACAATGTAGACCACGTAGATTAAGACCAGTGCGCGTATCACAAGGCCGCCATAGAACTGCAAGGAATGTGGTTATTCATTGCAAATAGGTAAATATGTTTTAATTTAAAATTTACCAATAGTAAGGCCACCGTCATGAGTGATGTTAAAGGCAACGAGAAAAAGAATAACGTAAAGAGGCCAGTGACAAGAGTTTCCAAGCGCCGCTCCAGCGGCACACTAGCGGGTGCCCATTCGATCTTCATTTTGTTACTTTTCGTTATTAGCGGCTGATGCTCAGAGAATTAGCGTCCGGCAATGTAGAAGACCCTTCAGCAACTGACAAGTCGAGCACATGAAATTCCAATACAAATACTAAATACTTATCCTTATCGCTAGCCATGCCGCATTGTGAGCAGCGACCATCCAAAATCGCTGTTAACAGTCGAAGAACTAAATTCAGTGATTACCCCAGCGATAAGTTTAATGTTGATAAAGAAAAGAACCAGACATACACCAATACTTGCTTCTATCTGTCGATCGGGTCTAAGCATTACATTTGTAATGGTTTATTGTTATAGAAACAAGCTATAAGCTAGATTAGATGCCCAGAGACCTGTCTGGCGACTCTTGCCCAGCCTAGCAGAATTCAACTATTAACTATTCAGTTAATTGCCCTAATAATATTTGTGATATTTATCAGCGTACTATATAAAGCAATTGCTGATATTAATGGTCTTTGTCCGTACACTATTCATTTCACTGGGACAACTCAGTCAGCACAGTGTACTATACTTAGACAGTAAGTGTACGATAAGAGTACAAAGTATGCGACGTGTTGAAATTCCTACATATACTAGTATGTACTGAGAGCATATATTTTCTCGCACACATACTATGCGTCATTTCGACTTCGCTTTCAAGCATACATTCTTACTCGGTCTTGACCTTTAGTATGATACACTTTTGGAACTCTTTCAAATTAGCAGTTCGCAACAGTCTGATGGAGCACGAAATTCGATTGTTGCTGTCGATGTCGATGTGTATTGCTGATAAAGAGTGCTTTGCATAGTTTCTATGTTAAGTTGGTTTTGGACCTACAGACCCAGTCTTATCTTCCACCTTATGCATGCTCCTGCTCTGCTCCACTTTACACTGCCTTTCCCATAAGTTGCTTACTCATCTTGTTTGCCAATTGTTTCACGCTTAATCATTGTAAATAATTATATTATAATATATGCATGTCTGTCGCATGCAAAGCTGTCGTTACATTCGATTGGGTTTTATCACCATACTGGTTGATCTTGATATAAACACAATTGCACTTGACTAGCACCTTACACCAGCAGGCATCAATTGGTTAATAATACGATTAGCAACTTGAAAAAAGATTTGCCAATTTATAAATAATGTAGCGCGCACTACATCTATTTGGAACTACTACGACATGTACTGTTAAATAGATAAATTGTTTTGTTTTTTGCCACTTACCGAAATTAACACTTCACAAAATTGGATGCCTCGCACAGCTTAATTGAGTGCAAATGTCTCGCTTTATACCTTTTATATATCCTCTTTCATTAAACCTGACTTTGAAATTGTTAGGTCATTAAGAACTGACACCTTTTATATCATGTCAGTGCGAGTCATTCAAATGTATAACAAATATTTACCAAATGCTTATAATTTCACAACAAACTTCTTAATCTCATAATTGGATTTAAAAATATATTTGCAAACATCATTTAATTTGAGTTTAATTAAACTCTTCTTAATTTTAATAAGTAATACTTTACCTAGATATATTCACAAGTACCGATTTGGGTTTTAAAATTGATCAGCGTGACCAGCTATCTTAAGCTAAAATTGCTCAGTTTTCGTTATTTTGTATCTTCAATTGTCACAGTGGTGGCCAAAATATTCAGAATCTGCATATATCAATGTTACTGATATGAGAAACATTTGTTATTTACGTATTCAGTTAAAATTACAAATATATGATTGTTATTGTATCGATTACATTTGCATAGCTCTTGGTATGCAACACAAAGTATCATTAAATTGAACAAAATAAGATGGGGAGCAATTTTTACATTAAAATCATTATATTGTGGTGGTATATTTTAGTATCTTCTTTAAGTTTATCTTGTGGTCACGCTGATCTGATAAGTAACAGGTGCCAATACTTCGCTCATCTCGAATATATATAAAAATATATACACACACAATTGTTGCTTGTTGGGGATTTCAAGCTTATACATGGCCACAGAGGAGCATCAACGCTTGGCCAATATTGTGAAGGGCTGTCACGATAGCCTGCGACAACTAACTAAACTACATGGCGCAGAGCGCGCTTGGCAAGAACACACAGGGCCAAAAAACGCCGAAAAGCTCGCGGAATATGCCGATGCAATGCAACAACTTGCAGGCATATGGGAATCGAACACTAACAAGACAGAACTTCAAGCCCGAAGTCGCATCAAATGGGCCATCGACTACATTACAAAGTATTTCTACACTGAGGGCATATATTTACAGAAACGTCTGCGAGAACAGCGCTTATTAGCCTCGTACAATGAGCTAGCGGATGCAGAGTGTACATACATGGATGAGCCACCTGACAGGTTACATGTGCTAGATGTAGGGAGTTGCTTCAATCCCTTTGGCAATACCCCCCATATGGAAGTAACAGCAATTGATCTCTGTCCGGCACAGGGAACTCTTGTGCTTCAGGCAGACTTCCTCACTCTTGATGTGGACGCCAATATTAGTGAACCTGAAATCTGCGAGCAAAGCGTCAAAAAACTTCCTGCTAACTACTATCACTGTGTCATATTCAGTCTACTGTTGGAGTATATGCCCAGTGCAGAGCAACGCTTGCTTTGTTGCCGCAAAGCCTATGAGCTGATGTGTCCTGAAGGAATCCTTATTGTCATCACACCAGATTCACAGCATGTGGGTAAAAATGCCAGTCTTATGAAGAACTGGCGTTTTGCTCTGGCCAAGCTTGGGTTGTTGAGAGTTCGCTTCGAAAAATTGCCACACATCACTTGCATGGTCTTCCGCCGAGCGATCAGCCAAGAGTTGTCACTGCATTGGGCCAGTATACACCGAGAGGAGGGCACTTGTGAAGCCATTCGAATACCCCAGGACGACAATTAGTTAAGCTAAAAATATACGCGTATGTAGTAATTGTATCTTTAATCTATGAATGTACGTCTGTGTGAAATATATATCATTATGTATATATATATATATGGTTCATGTGTTATCCTATTCTATTATAAATATTTAATACTATTGAAGTTTGAGGCTACTGTTTGTGTGCATCCGCATCAGGCTCGTTGGATTGTGTATATAGCACTGTACTGGGGTTGTTGGTCTGACGTTTCTTCAATGCTGAAGTGGCGCCAACAGCTTGTTTCATTATGTTGGGCGGCACTGGTTTCTTGCGATCCGCCTCCCACTCAGCTCGATGCAAGCGCTGGCGATGTTTGTACATATTGGCGTTAGAAAAGAATGTTTGTGGACAATTCGGACAAGTGTACAATACTTCGCCAGTGTGTGTTGATGTGTGTTCCTGCAAGGAACCAATTGTTTACCAATTCTTATTGCATTTAAAGGATTCGCTTACTCTTAAATCTTGCGGCCTCTTGAACGCTTTCTCACACATGGTACAACGGAACTTTCTTTCGCACTGATGATTGTGGTAAATGTGCCGTTTAAGTGCTCGAGAATTGGTGGATTTCTTGTCGCAGATGTGACATCGGTGCTCTCCTCCAGGTGGTTCGTGTACCGTGCTCATGTGTTGCTTTAGCCCAGACAAATGACGTAGCCATGTACCGCATATCTCGCATTGCACTGGATCTGGTTTGGGGCGTGGCTTGTCGGAATGTTCCAGTTCGTGGTGCTTCTTGAGATTCGCCCGAGATCGCAACGTCTTACCGCACTTATCGCAGATAATAGCGGTCTCTGGATCGTGCATGTAGCGCAGATGCTCCTTTAACTTGCGTTCCGTGGGCACTCTGTAATAAAGTGGGAAAATTAGTCAGCTGTCAAAGTATCAAATTACAATATTTTCTGTTTACTTCTTATTGCACTCAGGGCAGGTGTACTTGAAGTCCGACTTGGGTACATGCTTGGATGCATTGTGATATTCGACAGCAGCTTTTGTTGTAAAAGTCTTGGGACACTTGTCACACTGGTAAGAGCGCTTTTCTTTTGTTTCAGGCGTAGTAGTAGTGTGCGATTGCTGATGCTTCTCTAGTGAATATGAGTCTTGAAATAAACGACTGCATTGGGTGCACATAAAGTGCTCAGGATTTTTATGAACCAGCACATGCTCAGCTAGTCCCCTGCGCATATGAAACTTTCGGCCGCAGCATGATATAAACCCACTTTCCAAATTATGGGACATGCGTTGATGACGTCGCATATCACCAAAGTTCGGCACCAAAAGGTTGCATATATGGCATGGCAGTTTCTTAAAAAAATCGAATATAATCTCATCGAATTTATTTTGTTGTTCTTTCCGTTTTTCAAGTTCCTCTCGACTCATTCGCACTGGCGGCACCAAAGGCTTAGGACGTTTACGATATTTTTTGGGTTTCACTACAACTCGTTTAGGAATCTCCGCATAGCGCTCCGCTGGCTCAATGTCAGGCAAACTGTCACCAGAGTCGCTATCGCTACTCTCACTGGAACTTTCACTGTCATCAGTGCCTAGCACTGCTTCGGCTGCCACAAAGTCAATGTCATTATCATTGTCACGGTCATCATCAGAATCCAATTCCTGCTTTAAACTTGGTGGAGGAGATTCGGGTGGTGTTTTTGCTTTACGAGGGCGCCCACGAGTACTTCTTCGCAGCTGCATGCCCTTGGCTTGCACTTGCTCATCATTTCCATTGTGTTTGATTTCTAGAAACTCAGCTAGTGGCCTATCCCCGTCGGAGTCACTACCGATTGTTTGCTGTTCGTGTTTAATGCGTCGTTTTGAAATCGCTGAAGTATCAGCAGAAGGGCGTTTGGTGGCTTTCGTTCCCTCAAGCACTGGCTCTTCAAGCATTTCCAGCTTGGGTAATGGTTCCAACTCGTTCACCTCTACCTTCACGTTATCCGTTGGAATGAAATCCTCCGCCAATGCATCCAATTCTGCTGCAAAGGCAAGTGGATTAGCTGTCTCCGTTTCACCGCAGTACACAATGGGCACATTCTTAACTTCGCGTCGTTCCTGGTGCGCATGGTACACGCGTTGGTAAAATACATTAAAGCTGTTCACAGATTCCCAGCATTGAGTGCAAATTTCCTCATTATTTCCAGACGCGCTGCTTAACTGCAAAATCGTACATATTAATCAAAAGCCAATTGTAGTAAATAACCGCCCTTACTTCCAGCCAAAAGTGTTTGTTTATGGTTTTGCAAATATTTAACTGCAAGCCTGCTTCGGAAAATATCTTATGGGAAAGACCGATCTTACAGCGTTCAAAGCATAGCACACAGACGGCCATGACCTATTGAATCGATATTCCGTTGTAAAATCTAAGAAGCCTTCATTTGTTATTGTTGAAAACAAATGTTTAAAAACAAATTTGCTAGATATTTATTTGTTTGGCAGTCGAATCTTTTATGGAGGTCAGACGATAACAAAATTATCGATATCTCACTCAGTGTATACCTCTCCAATATTAGTCAGGGTCTGCATTATGTAAGGAAACACTGATCCCAATTTAAATTTCTCAAATGCAGCGACGATAAAAACATCAGTACATTTTCAACGGTCGTGCGGTGTGGTCGCAATAGAAAAGTATAGGCGCGGTGAAATTTATTTAAGATATTTATTGTGAACGATAACATGATGCGGGTACAACAAAAGAATATGTAAACAAAAAGATAACAAGTAAAGCAATGTATAATGCGTATATTAAACATCATCATTTGCAATTGATGTGGCCTTTGTCAGCGCCATCCAACTATTATGTATAAATGAATGAATCGTTTGACTGTCATTCGTTTGTTTTGATTGCTATACCGTCAGTCGTCCGTCTGCAAAAATTAACACTTTTTTCTCGGTGATTTTGGATGGCAATTTGGTTGGTTGGATGACGGGGTTAGCTCGATTAGCCAATTGTCGAAGTTTATGCATTGTTGTTAGTCCCAGTAAATAAAATAAAAACTTGAGTGCTATTACAAAACACCAAACGAGTGTTGATAAATAAAACATCTATCGACTTCCTTTCCATTTAGAGGAAATTTTAATTTCCTTTTTTCACATGTGCACGGTCTGTAATTTGTTTAAATAACTGTCAGTTATTTCAGTTGACTTGAACTTGAGGCATCCCATTTGCAGTAAAAACCTTTTGCGGTATTTGTATTAATTTCATGGTACATTTCATGAGCATGAGCAACTACACCTGTAACTTAAATTGCCAACTGACTTCCTTTATTAGACCTTTTACTTTTGTTTATGAATGAATGTGCAACATTTTCCTGTTGCACTCATACTCACTCATCCATCATTCACCGAGTGCCACTAACCAGTCGTTGTTGCATTCCACTTGGACATGGATCTTTGAAAGGGGATTGGGGACTGCGGTATGGGAACTGCTCGTATGCGGCAGCCGGTTCGTGCCGCTTCGCATCGCTTAGTCTGGTCTGGTTTTGGCTTTTCCTTTACGTAACGCCTAGTCAGGCACGAGCCAACCTAGTTAGCAATATATTTTTAAAAACTGACAAGTGCCAGTGCCCGAACCCGAGCCCAAGCCCGTTTCATTTTCACTCTTTGCTGCACTTACTAACTTACCAGTCAATCGTTCAAGCCCGAATCAATTCCAAACTTAGCCAAAAGCCATTCGCACCGAGTAAAACGCGAGACAGAGCAGCACGTTTTTATTATCGCACATTTCTTATGTGGAATATTAATAGGTAAATTGAGTGCCAACAAACATTACAAGTAACTAAACCAAACCAAAACAAAGTCAAACACAAACAAAACAAATAAAACTCTCAACGCATCGGCTTTGAGGAAATGGAAGCGCAACGACTGCGTTCATTGGCCAACTGACATCCAAAACAGAAGTTACACTGTGCATACATAAATAAGTGCTTCGAGTTGAATTAAAAATTCTACACAGAATACATTTACCCGTGTTTATATACAATACCATCAACCGTAAAACTGTGCCAATCCTCTCCAGTGGTGTCGAACTCGCAAAATGATGGAACATCAATTTTGCGTAATCTGGCGAATTTCTCTGTTGTCGTCGGTGTTGTTGTTGACATTTGTGAGCCAGACACACGCCTATGGATTTGGACGTTGCCCAAAGTACCCATCGATGCCAAAGTTCAACATGAGTCGGGTAAGTTCCATTAGGATCGACGCCGCCACTAACCCTGTAAACTGTGAATCAACTAGAAATTAATGGGACTTCAAGGTAAAGCAATAAAGCTTTATTTATGCATTTTGTCACTATTAAAATAAACATAAAAGCATAGCAACATATACAAGTGAGACAGGTATAGTTAGTAAGATAATAGGATACCGGTTAACAATATTTAATTTAAATAGCAAAAGGATACGTTACAAAATTCTAAACAAGTATGATCTATTCAGAATATTTGAGACTATTGACATCCATCTAGCATTTAAATTATTATGTCTGAGAGAAGTTCAAACAAACAGATTATATTATTAAAATGATGGATTCATTTTCGATTGTGACAAAGTCTTTACGATTGTAACCTTGTACCCTGTTTACCCGCTTTAAAAAGCAACAGTGGCAACAACAACTAGTATAACAAAGGGTATCTGTCAAATTTCCATTAATTAGTACAAGGCGTCAGCTAAATATATTTTTATAGATTGTGCATAAAGATGAACTTGAACTAATTTGAAGTCTTCGGACAATGTAAAAGTGCAAACCAGTTTACAGCGAAGGAGACACAACAGCTTTACAAACATACATACCATAACACATAAAACAGCTCTATCTGCAGCTGTCGTCCAATGGCAAACACAATCCACTTCTGTTCATATTCAAGAAGCCATCAAGCCAGTCAAGCCGTGTCCGTTTAACTTCATTGGCATGCCAAGGACAAAACAGCCAAAGAGCGCGCGAAGTAGTTGGTAATATTAGAAAATTGATTTAGTCAATTGCATTAATGAAACCCAGAGCAACTTATCGCCATGGGAAAATCATTGGGCAAAATGAAAACGAAATTCGAGAGAGGCTGCTAGAGACAAACGCGTGATAAACTGAGAACAACGTGACAGAGACTGCGATAAATGCTGTTCTAATGACAGCTGCTTTACATATTGCCATTGGAAGTGTTCGTGTCACGATGCAACGGCATGCGCATCTCTGGTTGCGGACAGTCTCTAATCGCTAATTGGATAACTCTTTTGTCCAATTGAGCTGTAGAGCAGTTGACGCGAGCGTAAAAACACTTTGACATCGTTCGCTTGGAGGGCAAAGACCCGACCCCAAGAATAATTATCAACAACTGCGGGTTTTATGACGTTCAACTGACAGTGGCTGCTAATAGTATCTGCCACCGGGCAATGAGCTGATGACGTTGATGATGTCTCGGCTGCGGTGAAACCAGTTTACCCCAAAAAGCAGAAAGAAAAACAAAACTGCTTGAAATGTTTATGTTTTACTGACCTTTTTTCAATACCCTAATAGAGAGTATTTTTGTTTGCGTAACGGAACCGCGTACGGACATTTTTGCCAATATAACCAATTGCGTCTACCTGACTGGATGGAACTGTAGTACTTAGGTTTGTAGCTATCTTAACTATTTTGTAAAGCTAACATAGTATCGATTGGTCCAAAGTAAATGTATGCAAAACTTTACATTATTGACAAGTTTAAGGACAAGAGTATTCAGTGTTCGGCGTGTCGAAGACAGCTTGTCTTTTCATCTTTTTATGTGCCTTTGTATAATAGTAACCCAGTTAAATGCTTACTCATCGCAGCAGAGTGAAACGCAAGCGGCAACGACATGGCTTTTGGGAGTCCATCATGAAGAGCCGCATCTAATGCATCCGTTCAATTATGATCATTTCAGGTACTTGGTCACTGGTATGAGGTGGAACGCTCATTCTATTTGCCTGAAATCGCTTCGGGCTGCACCACTTTCGAGTTTCAGCCCTACAACAAAGCGGATCTGTCCAAGTTTAACAATTTCAAACTGGAAGTGGCCATAAAGACCGTGAATCGCATGTAGGTGACATGGCTAAAGCTTAATTTTTTTTTTAGTTAATTTCTCATTTATATTTATATATTTATATATCAGTACTGGCAATCCTAATGTTAACCTCGGCTATGCCACACCTGAGAACAGCAGATCCTCCATTATGGACTTTAAGGTAAACACGTTATATTTTCCACTTAATATCCTCTAACTAATTATATAATATTCAATTCGTAGTTCAACACTCGTTTTCCGGAGGTAATAGCCCGTTTGTTGCCCGGCTCAGGTAAATACCAAGTGCTCTACACGGACTATGACAACTTTGCCATATTGTGGTCCTGCGGCAGCATTGGTTCCCTTGGCTATGCCGATCAAATTTGGATCTTGGGTCGCGAGACAGACTTTGTCGTAGAGATTCGTGAAAAGATCTATGATGTGCTCAAGCGACTGTCCCTGGATCCAGAAAGACTGGTGCTCAGCAAAAACACTACCTGCCCCCCAAGAGCAGTGAATTGATGCCTTTATTTATATTGGATTCAATAAGTATAATATTGAGTCAATTGTTTAGATTTTAGGTTCCTGTGATATCGCAAAACAAATACAATATATGCGAAAAATGATACTTGACCACGAACCGGGGGAATTTATTTATAATCCAATGAACTGAGTTTACGCTCACAGCGAAAACACCAATTATTATGAATACTCTAATTAATTTGGCATATTCAGAACAACGTTGTATCTACATAGTCTGATCTGGACGACTTTAGTCGCAATTAGAAAACAGATTGCAAAGGAACGCAATGATGAACATGCCGAAGTTGTGGATATTTTTACTATTTGCCTTGCTGCTCAACCTCTTGGATATATCCGTTGCGCGTGGAGGAGGTGGTCATGGTGGAGGTGGAGGACATGGCGGTGGGCATGGTGGAGGCCATGGTGGCGGCCGCGGTGGTGGTTTTGGCGGTGGTCGCGGCGGCGGACGTCCCGGTGGCTTTGGGGGAGGCAGACCTGGTGGCTTTGGAGGGCCACCTAGAGGCGGCGGTTTCGGACCACCAAGAGGAGGCTTTGGTCGTCCATATGGCGGTGGCTATGGTTATGGTGGATACAGGCCTTATGGTTACGGTGGCATAGGACTCGGTGTGTTACCGCTGCCCGTGCCAGTGTCCTATCCATGCAGACGACCTTATGGCTATGACTACGATTACTACGATAGCTACTATTGCTAAAGGAATAAGTGCACACGAAGTGGATTAGTTTTGATTACGTAAAGTATATTATACAAATTACATCAACATTTTTGATACAAGATTATTATTAATTTTATGTAAATGTCCTAAGAAATGGAGGCTGTAGACAGTTCTCTAAATATTTCATATATCATATTCCTTATTGTTTTGATGGTCATCGGTGTTTTCGATTCGTTTTCAAGAGTGTTGACTGTGTGCAGCTCTTTAGTGATAATTACGAGAGTCTTCGATTCACCGTTCTCGTTCTCGTTCAGCTTAAACCTAGTAAAAACCGATTGGAATCTAATCCAAATTACATATGTATGTATATTGCATATATATACGATTTAATATACTCGTCGATGCACATGCCTAATTGTATATGAGTTGAGTTTGTAATTATTTAAACTTATGTTCTCTACGGTCTAGATATGAGAGTACCAATAATACCAATAAAATGGCTGACTTGTTGCGTTCGTTGTGGAAAGTAATATCATATAATAATAATATTAAATATATAGTGCTCTCTAGAAAGCAAATCATAGAAAGAAAGTTCAACTTTAATCTCCTCAATGGAAAACAACCAAAGTGCAAACGGAAACAGATTGACACAATAAGTCAACTTAAGTAGATAATCTGTTGGGACAGTGTAGACTGACTTCTTTATATAGTAAAGAATATACTTATATAGTAAATGCTTTTGATTGCGAGTCCATGGCTTCTTTGTATTGTGCGTCTGCTCCGGAAGACAACTGGAGAGCATTGAGATTACGGATACGGATTCATTTAAAATGGCTGAAACGTGACGGAATAATTTCAATTTGAATTTCATATTCATTGTGTTTGTGTCTCTGTCGATGGCGTCTAGAGCATCGCCTTACACTCGCACTCAGCGATGCTGTGCTGTATGCAATGATTGATCTCCGCAAAGCCCGGACGCTCGCTGGGCTTACGATTCCAGCAGCGACGCATCAGGGCGTAAACTGAAAGCGGCGTATTGTCCGGACAGCCAAGCACGTTGCCCTCCTTGATGTACTTGATGACTTCCTCGTGTGTGAGACCATAGTAGGGTTGCAGAGCGAAGGAAAAGATCTCCCAGAGGCAAATGCCAAATGCCCACACATCTGACTCCAACGAGAATTTGTTGTACAGAATGCTCTCAATCGGCATCCAGCGTATGGGAATAACATCGTTCTCATCGCCCTTGTAATAGTCTTGCAGATATATTTTGTGCGACAGTCCAAAGTCGGCGATCTTCACCTGCATCTGTTCGTTGATGAGGCAATTGCGTGTTGCCAAATCTCGGTGTACAAACTTCCGTTCGGCTAGATACAACATGCCCGAGGCAACATTCGAGGCCATGTGAAGCAGCTGCAGCTCATCCAATGATTGACGATTCCGCGGCTGTGCCTGGTGTGTGGCATATGGGGAGCAGGCACGCAGGAACTCGCTGAGATCCCCAGGCGACATGTACTCAAACAGCAAACACATGGGACGACCCAAGGCGCAGACACCCAGTAGCTTCACAATATTGGGATGATCAAACTCAGCCAGCAAGCAGGCCTCGCGTTCAAAGTCGGTTTGCATTTGTTCACTTGCATCATCCTTTAGCATCTTGACTGCCACCAGTAGATCCTCTTTGCCCGACACTAGCCCTGGCGCTCTCGCCTGAAAGACGCGTCCAAAGGCACCCTGACCCAGCGAACGTACGTAGACAATTTCGCCTCGCGGATATTCTAGTTTCTCTAGACGCGCATTCAACTTTGTCTTCTGCTCCTGCACAGCTGCAGTTGTCGTCAACATGATGCAGTTGCTGTGTATTGTTGCCGTGCTTCGTATCGTGCCACACTTGGCCGCATTTGTTGGTGCAAAGCCAGTGGAGCCGAGCGTCTCGCGGCTGGCAGAGAGATTGCAATCGCCACGCACCGAGGCGTTGCAATCGCCGTGAGTTGTAGGTTGAGATGGCTGCGAGTAGTCCTTGTGCTTGGACAGTTTGTAAGCCAGCAGTATAATTAGATGTAGTGCCACAATGCCAATGAAGCCAATGCCAGCGAGCAGAAAGATCATTGAAGGTGTGAAGAACTCTTCCATTTTGATGGGCGTGTTAAGATCCTTGGCATTGGGATCCACATAGTCAGCTGTGCGGCAAAGCTTAAGATTATTCACTGTACCCAATAGATGTAATGCTCTAGTCAAACTTACGGCATATGGGTATATCGCAGTGCTGCCAGCGCACGGATTCGTCCAATGTATAGCACCAGGGCTGTGGTTCCTCGCCGCCCGCATTTCGACAGTAATTCTCGCCCTCGATTAGCTGTGGGAACACGAGTGGCGGTTGTATATGCATATGCGGCTGCTGAGTGTCCCAGCGCTGACAGGGAATACCCGATTTGCTGACATTCATGGTGCCCAGATAAAAACGACCGTTGCCATTGCGACAATCATCTGTAGAAGCAGACAGTTGATTTGAGCTTGGTCTGTTTAACAGTTCTTGACTGCAGATACTTACAGCTGACCTCCGACTCTTTAATCTCGGTGAGGCCAATGTACGAGCAGCTGGGACGTCGCATGCTGGCATCATAATGCGGCAGCGACGTGCAATTGGGCAGCCTGAAGTGAGCGCGATTCTTGAGGAACATGTTGCGTTCCCGCTTCTCCTCAATCAGCACCCAATCGTTGTAGCAGAACTGCAGATGCGTTGCCTGGCAGTCCTCGAAACAGAGCGGTGCCTTGATCGACCGTCCATTCTCAACATGACATCGCGGAAACGCATAAGCACAAAGCATTTTCTGTAAGAGAGTGAGAATGAGCACGTAGGGCTATTGGGCAAAGGCAAAGTTAACTTACCTCGGCCGCCTCACGGCATAGACCCGTTAAATCCGTAATTAACTCATCCCAGAGAGCCGTGGTAACTTGCTCGTTGCGCCAACCGCCACTTGGATCCTCCATGCTGTACCACACGGGGCCACTGATGAACTGCTTGCATATTTTACCATTATAGGGCGCACAGTAGCCCTTCTCCTCCCGCTCTCGCTCGCGGTCGTAATCGGTATGATGTCGCTGGTGGTGGCGTCGTGCCGGCTCCTCCACGTCGATGGCGTTCGCCGAATTGGCGTCCGCTTCGCATGTAAACAATAACACGCAAAGCCCAAGGGCAACAACAACTATACACACAAAAGTTTGATACCCCCAACCCGGAGCGGACCCCCACCCGGCTGCCATAGCTGCTTCCTGTGTGTGTCTGTATATAGTTATGGCCGAAGAAGCAGCAGAAGTTTTTGTGTTTTGCGTTTTATTTAAAGGAATTTGCAATGCTTTCCTTTAGGCGACTCTTAATAGAAATTCACTCATTTTCACACTAAGCTTTCACTTGCTAGTGGAAAATATCACAACACTATTTTTTAATTTATGTTATTTTAGCGGAAGCTGCTTGAAGAAATATAGACACGTCGAGTTCTCTACACAGCGCTCTGCACTCAGCACTCGCCTCTGTCGACGCCTTTTTCAGAATACCACAAAGTTGACAACCCAATTGGGGGAAGCGTCCCCATAGGGGTGGTTTTCCATACACAAACAAAAGAACAGGGTTGTTTGTTTGTTGCGCTGCAAACGTAGGAAAGAGTCAAGTTTATTCTATTGAGTTGTTTACAACGAAGATATCCAAAACTGAATTTAACATTAGATTTTTTTTGTTTATATCTTTTAGATTTATCAACTTAATTCTTATTTTCGTTTTGATCTTCATCTGGAACTTCTTTCAGCCCCTGCAAAGAAAATTAAGTTTCAGAAAAGAACACACGACCATGGTTCAGAAAATCATTTGTAATCAGAGCCTAACAAACATAACATCAAGAGCATGATTTCAATTTCGTATAGTAAATTTATTCACTTTTTGCACTTAAGCTTAATCAATTTCAACTATTAAGATTTATTTTTTGACCTCATCTGGAATAGCATTCAGACCCTGTAAAAGACGGAAACATTTTCTCAATTTCTGACAGTTTGAAGCAAACAAAATGGACGAACATGCAAGTTAAATGGGAATTCCATGCAAGATAATTTTTAAATGAAGCCGGTTGATTCAGGTTAATATGTAATCGAAATGATTAAATGGTTAATTGCAGACAACAATGAATTAAGATAAATGAAACTTGAAATCAAGCATGAATTGTTTTTAAAGAATTATAAGATAATTAAAAAATTGTTCACTTACATTCATAACATATGGATTATCGGTCAGTCGGTAATCGCGTTGGTACATGACACGGCCGAAACGCTCATCCATATTCCGACGATAGGCCTGTAAAGAAGTTATTCAAATTAATTAGTGGAAAAAGTGTACTAAGTTTGAAAGATCAAAGTAGACGCGTTGGCCATCTTATTGTTAACGCATTTAAACAATGTTTAATAAATTTCGATTTGTTGCTACTCAAAGATTATATAAGAACTGTATTTTCTTGAACCAAGCACTTACGTTTCCCAGAGTCAGTTTCTGCAGACCGTACATAGCATATATCGGCACGGAGAGTGCCACGGTGATGATTGCTGCACCAGGTATTATTTCGAACCACATTTTGTTTGTTGCACAAAAATTCTTATTATTTTGCTACAAAAAAACACGGCCAGGTGACGGAAAGACAGACAGCTGTTTTTGATTGTTGTTGCTTATCGATGAACCGATAGATAATAACCAAACTACGATATTTTAAAATCGAGGAGTATACATTTTAATTAGGAATTGTGTAATTTAACGTATATAAATATATGCAATTTTTGAAAGCAATTATTAGCCTGTAATGCAAATAAATTTGTTTTTGATAACATATTGTTAGGATTTACCACAGCGCCCAATGTAAGCAGCTGGAAAAAATAAAAGGTGGCAACCCCACAGCTTCATAAATATATACGTATGCAACTAAGAAGAATTACCGCAAAATCATTCTATTAAAGGTGCATCAAGAACAGAGCGAAGCAACCAATCTACGTACAGATCACGTGAGATTAAGAAAATAATTTTAGGAACACGCATTGAAGACGTATCAACACAGAAGACAAAGTATATTAAAAACAAAGACAACAGAAACGGCGATAAATTTGAAGAAATGAATAGCGACTTGAGCGGCATTGTCGAGTCATCGTTTCCCACGGGTGCTCTGGTACATATATATATTAAATTATATCAAAAGTCCAAAAGCGTCTCATAAAAATATATTTAATATTCACCCAAGGTACCCAAGGCTGAGACGGGTGTGCTCAACTTTCTGCAAAAATATCCGGAATACGATGGTCGGGATGTTACCATCGCCATTTTTGATTCGGGTGTCGATCCGCGGGCCACTGGACTTGAGGTGAGTTCTCCCAGCTGGGAGAAATCGTTTTTTCGCTATTCGGTTTTTCTTGAAGTAAAAAGTATGTTAATTTTCGGTAGACGCTTTGCGATGGTAAAACCTTAAAAGTTATTGAGCGTTTTGACTGCTCTGGATGTGGTGATGTGGACATGAGCAAGAAGGTAACCCCGGATGAAAAAGGAAATTTCAAGGGCTTGTCTGGCCGCACACTAAAGCTCAGTCCAGAGATACGTGCTCTTAACACAGATAAAGATGGTGCTGTTCGTATTGGCTTGAAAGCTTTCCATGATTTAATTCCGTCGAAGGTCCGCGACAATATTGTTGCCCAAGCCAAGTTAAAGAACTGGGATAAGCCTCATAAAGTGGCAACCGCCAACGCCAGCCGAAAAATCGTAGACTTTGAGGTGCAGAATACAGGTAGGTCGCACAAAACTCCGTCTTTTTTCTACTCAGCTAATTCTGATCGTTTTTCTGTTGCAGGAGAAGCCAGTAAACTGCCGTGGGACAAGAAGATTGTCAAGGAAAACTTGGACTTTGAATTGGAAATGCTCAATAGCTACGAGAAGCTGTACAATGATATCAAGACTTCATACGATTGCGTGCTCTTCCCTACCGACAACGGATGGCTGACTGTCATTGATACTACAGAACAGGGCAACCTGGATAAAGCATTGCGAATTGGCGAGTTCAGCAAGACGCACGAAACTCAGAATGTCAATGATTTCCTCTCCATTTCCGTCAATGTTCATGACGACGGAAACGTGCTGGAAGTCGTGGGCATGTGCTGTAAGCAGGCAATCAATCAGTTGATGTTGCATGTGAAATTCTGATATACATATATGCCTACTCTTCCACAGCTCCTCATGGAACTCATGTTGCATCGATTGCCAGTGGCAATCACAGTTCTCGGGACATTGATGGTGTAGCCCCCAACGCAAAGATTGTGTCTATAACAATTGGAGATGGACGTCTGGGCTCAATGGAGACGGGTACCGCGTTGGTACGCGGCATAATGAAGGTCATGGAGCTGTGCCGTGAAGGTCGCCGCATCGATGTTATCAACATGAGCTACGGCGAACACTCCAACTGGTCGACTTCTGGGTAAATATTAAGATAGTAGTTTCTATTTTAGAAAAGGCTAAATTTATTATTTACGGTTATTTGTTTTGTATTTCAGTCGCATTGGCGAATTAATGAACGAGATTGTCAACAAGTATGGCGTCGTGTGGGTTGCCTCCGCGGGCAATCACGGGCCAGCACTCAGCACTGTGGGTACTCCGCCGGACATTAGTCAGCCCAGTCTGATAGGTGTGGGTGCGTACGTATCCCCCCAAATGATGGAGGCTGAGTATGCTATGCGCGAAAAGCTGCCTGGCAATGTGTACACATGGACGTCCCGCGATCCTTGCATAGATGGTGGACAGGGTGTAACTGTGTGTGCACCCGGAGGCGCTATTACATCCGTGCCACAATTCACGATGAGCAAGTCGCAACTAATGAACGGGACAAGTATGGCCGCTCCACATGTAGCCGGAGCAGTGGCTTTGCTCATCTCTGGACTCAAACAGCAGAAAATTGAATACTCGCCTTATAGCATTAAACGAGCCATTAGTGTTACTGCCACCAAACTCGGCTATGTGGATCCTTATGCTCAGGGCCATGGTCTGCTGAATGTGGAGAAAGCCTTCGAGCATTTAGTTGAACATCGCCAGGCAAAGGACAACAAGCTGCGGTAAGTATGATTTAAAATCGAAACATAGAATATGCTGAAAGTAATCTTGCCTCTATAGCTTTTCGGTACGCGTCGGTGCCAACCAAGAGAAAGGCATTCATCTCCGTGAGGGCGTGCAACGCAAGTTTGCTGACTTTAACGTCAACATTGAACCGGTGTTCTTCAATGACAAGGAAGCGGGTAAGGCGAAAATGAAGTCCTCATTTAAATCTACAACATTAAACTTTTTTCTATCTGCACAGATCCCAAGGATAAGTTTAACTTCAATGTGCGTCTTAGTCTCATTCCATCACAGTCGTGGGTGCAGTGCGGCTCTTTTCTGGATCTCAGCTATGGAGTACGCTCAATTGTAGTCAGAATCGATCCAACGGGTCTGCAGCCTGGCGTACACAGTGCTGTGTAAGTAGCATCTCCCGTTTATTTGCACCCTAAATTAACTATTTGATTAATTGCAGCGTTAAAGCCTACGACACGGAATGTGTGCAAAAGGGTCCATTGTTTGAGATACCTGTCACAGTGGTGCAGCCGCATGTTTTGGATAATGTTGATAATACGCCAATCTATGAACCATCAAGCAATAGAGCCGACAAAAGTGTTGAGTTCCAGCCGAATACCATTCAAAGAGACTTTATTCTAGTGCCGGATAAGGCCACTTGGGCTGGTAAGACTTTAGGAGTGCCATTTCAAATAGTTGCTTATAAATTGTTTATAATTTAGTGCTGCGTATGCGCATTACGGATCCCAATCGAGGCAACGACATTGGCAAATTCTTCTTGCATACAAATCAATTACTGCCCCATCAATCTTGCCGTAAGCTGGAAACCATGAAGATAATTGGTGTCAACTCGGAATTCGAAGCCACGACGACATTCCCTGTTAAGGTGATTTATTTTTGCATATTTATTGTTTGTTTATTGCTTTATATCGTTTTTTCTTGCAGGCCAATAAAATACTGGAGTTGTGCATAGCTAAGTACTGGTCGAATCACGGCCAGAGCCACCTAAAGTACAGCCTCGAATTCCACGGTGTATCTGCTCAAAACCCGAATCCATGTAAATATGTCAATAACTTATGTTTGAAAATGACCTGCTAAATAATCTGCTATTTTATTAGATGTCATGCATGCTGGACGTGGTATTCACCGGTTGGAGATTGGCGCATTGGTTGCGGAGGAGATACAGCCACTGCTGCAGCTGAAAAACGCTGCAGTGGTGCTTAGACCCAGCGAAGCCAAGATTTCGCCATTAAGCGCTACACGTGACGTCATACCAGAGGGTAGACAGATCTATCAGAATTTGCTGGTATACAATCTGAATGTCAGCAAGCCAGCAGAGGTGGCGCTCTATGCTCCAATATTTAACGATTTGCTCTACGAATCAGAATTTGAGTCTCAAATGTGGATGTTGTTCGATGTGAACAAATCCTTGGTGGCCACTGGTGATGCGCACTCGCACACCTTCTTCACAAAGCTGGAAAAGGGCGAATATACGGTGCGCCTGCAGGTGCGGCACGAGAAACGGGAAGTGTTAGAGAAGATAGCAGAAGCTAATCTAATTGCTGCCTATAAGATTCCCGCAATGCTTTCGCTCGACTTTTATGATAGCTACAATCAATGCATTGTCAATGGTCGCAAATTTACGTCTGCTAAAATACGCGAGGCAAACAAAGTGCTATACATTTCACCCATTGCTCAGGAGCGCCTGACAAAGGCGAATCTGCCGGCGCAGTGCGCCTGGTTGAGTGGCAATCTTGTCTTTCCGAAGGATGAGGCCGGCCGTCGCATTGCTATTCATCCTTTTACATACGTTCTCAATCCGGCTGAAAAGAAATCCAACGGCGTATCAAATGGTGGTAGCTCTAATACTTCCACTCCATCAGCAGCAGCCGTTACTAACGGTGGCAAGCCAAAGACGCAAGCCACGTCTCAAGCAGTAACAAGCATTGCAAATTCCGGTGGCGGTGATGGAGTCAGTGTGCAGAACGATGTGCCTGCAAACACCGGTGGAGCACCCAGCTCTCCCCAAAAAGGCAAGGCCAGCTCCGATGATTATGCCGAGAGCTTGCGTGACTTCCAATGCACTCACATTGCCAAGTGTGGTAAGTCCAATAGACCCAATTTAATTGCATTTAACTTACCAGTCTTTTCTTGCCTATTTAGAACTGGAGAAAGCGGAGAATATTTATAATGAGGTCATTGCTGCACATCCCAAGCATTTGCCGGCTCATTTGCAGCTCATCCAGAACATTGAATCTACCGAATTGAAGGCACAACTTCCATTGACTTTTGTCACAAACGTGCAGAAGAAACGGACAGAAGGCGACGACGCTTGTGTTGATAAGCAAAAGGATGATATTCAAAAGCAGCGTGCCGCCTTGGAGCGCATTGTGAAACTGGCGGATTTAGTAATCACACAAACCGAAGAAGATTCGCTGTTGTCGTTCTATGGACTCAAGAATGACACGCGCCCAGATGCGTCAAAAATCAAAACGTAAGTGAAACGTTTTGGTCTGTCAATTATATCTTTAACAAGTTTATTTTCAGTAACATGGATAAGCAGAGAAACAATTTGATTGAGGCTCTCAGCAAGAAGGGTATTGCAGTCGCTAAGCTATCTGTACTGGATGATAATGTAAAGGATCAGCTGACTACGCTTAACGATGTATACGCTTCAATTATTAAATTTGTTGATGCGAATGACAACAAGGCGATCCAATTCTCAATATGGCATGCCTATGCCCACAGTCACTATGGCCGTATGTACAAATACGTATCGAAAATGATTGAGGATAAGCGCACACGGGAGAACTTTGAAGAACTGGCGGCTATCAATAATGCCTTGGGTTTCGAGCATACCAAGGCCTTAAGCGATCGCATGATTGTTTCCGCTTTTCCAAATACTTTCCGTCTCTTTTAAATATTTAAACAGATTTTCAATCGAAATGCACATTTATATCTTATCACTGTTAATTTGTATTACAAGCTGAAGTACTGCATTATAGATTATGTTTATGAATTCAATAATATGCTTCCAATTGAAAGTCACTGATATTGTCATTAAATAAACAAACAAATTGAAAATATTAACAGAGAAAGTTGTTTTGTTTATGTCAGCTGTTTTGGTTGCTGTAATGTTACATTTAAAATACCAATGTTATTATAAATAGTGTGACCGTGGCAAAATAGTTCGAGTCGGTATTTCTCTGTGAAGTAGGGTAAGGTTTTTCACTATTGTCGCAAGTGTTCACACTGGTGAAGATGCAGTACTCCCAAACAATGCACACGCAAAAATAAAATGGGTAAGATTGAAATAAAAACTGAAAAAATGCGACAAAAAGTGTGAAGAACTTGTAAATGAATCAATGCTAAAGTATGAAAAAAGGAAAAGTTTAAATACAAGATGATAAAACAAGTGTTTTCAGTGCAACGAAAATTGTATCTGCTACGTAGTAGTAGCTTCTGTGCCTGTGTGTGAGGTCGGTGTGTTAGTCTGTGCGTGTGTATTGGCCGATCGATTTTATTTTGCAAATTCAAGGACAACTACAAATCCTGCGGGATAACTTTGCCGATTTAATTACAATGCAAGCGGTCATTTGACATAAGTGCAAAATGCACTCACACATGAACATACATATACACTTAGCAGTTAGTACAACTGCAATAACAAACAAACAAGCGAGCGGATGTGGTCTGTTTCCATGGAATTTATTATCTCAATGAATGTCGAATGCCGCACTGATGACTCAAATTGCCAATCCAGGGGTTTAACGGACATTATCAGGCAATCTGTGTACATACAAAATACACATATGCCATTATGTGTGTATACATGTGTTGCGTTGTTTCCTTTACAAAGGCAAACAAAAACACGACAATGACAAATGCTATGGGTACGGGTACGGGTTGAGGCAACAAGACGAAGCAAAGGCAATCAGAATATATTCAATATTGTGTTAGTGCGTATCTGTGTGTGCGAGTGTATGTGTGATTGCGGTGGGAACGGGAGATAAAGATGTTGAAATAAAAGAAATGAAAATATTTTAAGGCTGCCCCAGATGAGGGCGCCGCTGCCAAATGAATAGAAATCAAGTCAAGCAAATGTGTTGGCGTTTTCTGGTTGCGGGTGTAGGAATCTATACCACCCACACACATAAACAGAAACCATACACTCACACACAGCCAGGCACATAAATACTTATGGAATATTATGGACTGCAGCTGTTGTTGGTCTGATACGCCGCATGCATACTTAAGTTAAATATGCATTTATATACTCGTATTTATTTTTATATTTTTCTGTATCTTCCAGAGTGCCCACAGATTGATTTATACGAATTCCTCACCGAGTCCGAACTGCAGCAGTACTACAATGCCATCAAGTGAGTTAGTTTGTGTGACCCAAATTGACCAAAAGAAAAAATGCTTGGTGTGAGACCATCTAAATAACTAGTGCAATTCTTTGGTATTTAATTTGGATATGCACTATCACACTAAACATCTTTTAGTTTTTGCTCTCAATTAATGACAAGTTCATATGCTCTGCTTTTCATTTTCTCCCTGTCTCTCTCTTTCTCTTTTTGTGCAGAAACGAATTGAAAATAACAAATGCAGCTCAATTTAAATATGCGGCGGATGAGGATTTACGTTTCATTGGCCTTTCGAGGCCGGAAATCCGAAGACTACGTAAATTCTATGAGAAGCATTTCCCCCACAGTTACCTCAGCAAAATTAAGCGTCTGCTCCAAGCGCCCGCCACAATAGTGAAGCGCGAGGATGGCGTGGGCGGGCAGATCACTAATGAGAGCAATTCGGCAGCTACGACCACAACAACGAATGGCGGCAGTTCACCGGGCAGCAAGGTGCCCAACAATAAGCACATTATACCAGCTGATTCCATTAGCGTCAATAAGCAGCTGGGCATCGGGGAGTTCGGCATTGTGCAGCAGGGTGTCTGGACAAATGGTAGCGAGCGGGTGAGTCGCCCTCTTTCAGCATTATGAAGCGTACATTTACAGTTTCCGGTCGAGATGAGTTGTGTAATTAATTCTGACTTGATTGTTTGTTGTACAGATTCAAGTGGCCATCAAGTGCTTGTGCCGCGAGCGCATGCAATCAAATCCCATGGAATTTCTCAAGGAGGCAGCTATAATGCATTCAATTGAGCACGAGAATATTGTGCGTCTCTATGGCGTGGTGCTGGCCACCGATTCTCTAATGCTCGTCACGGAGTTGGCACATCTACGTTCCTTACTCGAGTGCCTTAAGGATTCCGGTTTACGTGTCAGCTTCCTAACGATACCCACACTCTGCGAGTTCGCATTGCAGATCTGCAATGGCATGCGCTACCTGGAGCAGAAGCGACTCATACACAGAGACTTGGCTGCCAGGAATATTCTTGTGTTTAGCAAGGACAAAGTGAAAATATCGGACTTTGGCCTGTCGCGTGCATTGGGTGTGGGCAAGGACTACTATAAGACGAATTTCAATGTGAATCTAAAGCTACCGATTGCCTGGTGTGCTCCCGAGTGCATCAATTACTTGCGTTTCACCAACGCCTCCGATGTGTGGGCCTATGGCGTGTGCCTCTGGGAGATGTTCTCGTATGGCTTCCAGCCCTGGGCCGCACTGACTGGTCTACAGATACTGGAAGCCATCGATGCGCCCAACTATCAACGACTGGAGCAGCCGGACTGCTGTCCTCGTGAATATTACACGCTGATGATAAAATGCTGGCAGGATGACGCTGCCAAGCGGCCAAAGTTCGGTGAAATCTACGAGCAGCTGCCGGACATGAAGCCGGAACAACTGAAGGCCGTTGTCAACTGCGTGGAACCGAAAAAGGATCATTTGTTGTATCGCCAAGGCGACATTATCAGCGTGCTTGATCGCAATACGGGTACGCCCTTCTGGAAGGGTGTGCTTAGCACTGGCAAAACGGGTTACTTTAATCCCTCGAATACGGTTGCCTTTCTGGAGGGTTTGCCCAGCTCTAATCGTGATTCGTTTAGTCGAGTGGGCGATCATCGCATTAGCAAGCGCAAGCTGCGCACCGAGATGATATCAAAGCCACAGAACGACTTTAAGCACACAGGACATGTGGGCATCGATGGCGCCACCTTTGGCGACATTGCCTTTCTTGGCAGCTCCCAAAACGTAAGAAAAGCACAGCTCAACGCTCTTAATTATATTCTCATTCATTGTGTCTCATGTTGCAGTACAACCATGTGCCCAAACAGATTGTGACGCCGTACAAACCGTCGGAGGACATTGAACAGACACCGTTGCTGCTACCACCAACCCCCACCAGTCCCGATTCCCTACAGACAGCCAGCGGTTACTTTCCCGAGGGTGCTGGCACCTCAATGAATCCCACATTTATTCCCTCCACGGAGCATACGCCCAAATTGATACCCAGCAATGGTCAGAGCTCCTTTGACTTTGCCGGCTCCAATCCATTTGTCACGCACAAACTGGATGAGGAGCAGCTGGCCTACGCCCTGCAGAACAACAATTATGGCGTTGATGGGAAGAGCCTGCACTCAACTGGCGAGCACAATTGGAATGCCAGTTCTCGAAACCCAACCGATGATCTGCACGAATATCATGAGATATCCGATGATGAAATCGCCGGCGATAAACTGGACTTTGGCCCATCCCTTTTGGATGAGATCAACTCGATGTTTGGCTCAATAAGCGGCGCATCTGGCAGCCAGCCAAAGTCGCCCGACTTTGATCGTGTGAATACAAAAAACGAATTTGCTGAAATGTCAGCAAAGTATGGCCACAAGGGAGGTGACACCAATGGCAATAAGCATGGCCTGCTGTCGAAGAAGAAAACTGCCACGGGCACTGTGAAGCCCATTTCGGTTAAGGATGAGAAGATACTGAATCATGCCATTGAAATGGCCAACGAAATCAGTGCCAGGTGAGTCATGAATCATGACTAACTCGTCTGCCAATTGCTTATCAATTTACTGTTGTTGCAGATCGATGATTGACCTGGCCTCGGATCACACGCCCGCCGCGCACAGTCCCAAGCGCAAGTTTAGCTTTCGTTTGCCGCATCTGAGCAGCAGCGGTGGCGGCGATAAGTCCAGCAACAACATGGTTGGCGGCTCCTCACGCAACTCGGCATTGACGCCCACTCATGGCAATGCGTCACCCTTCTCAAAGAAGAAGAACTTTACGGAGGAACTGCAAAGCATACCGGACATACAGGTAGGTGACAGCAGCCTTAATTAGATCTATAGAATTGACAATGACCAAGAAGTAGCTAGCTAAGTTGAATTGGTTGATATGGCGACGTTTTCTAATCCTGCGTTGTTTTCTGTCTTCAATCTCTCTTGTGCTTTCGTTCATTCCCTTTGCTTTGCTTTGTTTTGGTTGTTTGCCTTTCCTTTTCGTTTTGTTTTCCCCTCACCACATCAAGCAGCGATTTCGCTCACTGAGCGAGATCAAGAACAACTCCGAGCTGCGCATACCCATCTTCGACAAGGAGAGCTCCGATTTTCTATTCGAGAAGTCTCGTGAGATACTCAGCCGTCCCTTGAATCGGGAGCGAAGCAACGACTCGGAACCAAGAGAACTCGAACCCAAGAGCATCAATGACAATATCATGGACATTGAGAATACACTTAAGGCATTAAATCTCGACTTTATGCACACATACACGGAGCTGGACAAGAGCGACTCCAATGATACCATATTGAATGATCAGCTGCCGCAGCTGCTCGGCTCCTTGGACGATGGCATCAGCAGTGCCACTGGCAGCCTCAAGTCCGCCGTCTACAGCTACAGCAATGGGGTGCAGACCATGTTTGACTTCAATGCGGCCACCAGCCATCTGGACAAGCATCTGCAGTACATGCACAACCAGGCGCAGCTGCAAAGCCAGCAGCTGGCAACTGCCAGCGAGCAGAAGCTGCTGGAGGACAAGCGGAGCAGCACACCGGACACTGGCTTCGCCTCGCGAGACACCAACATATCGTTGTCGCGTCGCAGCAGCCAGAAGAGCAGCTACAGTCCGCAGGAGAGCTACTTTCCCATCAAGGGCGAGACGCTATACAGTGCACCGCCTGTGGTAATGAGCAGCGGCTACGAGCGCTTTGGCAATGGCCACACCAAGCAGATGTTGGCCAGCGCATCGCCCGTCAAATCCTCTTGCCTGAATGCCAATAGCAACAGTAGCAGCGTCGTTTATGCGGTGGCCGCCAAAAGCTATCGCCAGCGCTCCACCTCCTTCAACGAGAGCTTCCAGCCCATTTCACCGGTGCTGTCGGATCCCAAGCAGCGTCAGTTCCGGCCTGAGCCGCTGCAGCAAGTACAACAGCAACAGGTGGCACTGCCCAGACGCGCTGGCTCCTATAAGCCGCGTTCCATACGTGCGCGCACCTTGCGTCGCCTTAGCTACAATCCCATGACGCTGGACTCGAGCAGCTCCTCCAGCGGCGGCGAGGAATCACGCAAGCCCAGCCTGGCGCGCTCTGAGTGCGACATACGAGCCCGTGTTGCCGCCAGCTCCAGCAGCTCGCTGTGTCGTCGTCGTCGAGCGGCCGGTCTCAATCGACAGGTGCAGTCGGCCTGCCAGGATGAGCGCGATGCCATCATATCGCCACGTCAGCTGTACGGCTCCAACTCCAGCATCAAGTCGGCGCCGCACTACAATCTGGGCGGCAATCGACGCAGCTTTCATCGTCCTGGCGCTGGCTACGAGCAGTTCCACTACGATGAACGCATTTATGACTTTGGCGGCCGTGGACCGGGCAACAACTACACAGCACAGCTGGCGCAGCATGCACTGCTGGCGCCCACACAATCACAGAAGCTTAGCTCCGGCTCGGGCTCTTCGTCGGCTGCCTCCTCGGCGGTGGCCACCTATCGCACTGCCTCGACTGCTGTGGCGCTGCCAGCGCGTCCAGTTAGCGGTGGCATCACGTTGCATGAGTTTGATATAAGTCGACTAACGGGCAAGAGTCCCACGTCGACTAACTTTGTGGGCAGCTCACCCGATGAGCTCAAGCAGCAGCAGCAGCAGCAATTGGTGAAGCCGCAGCGACCCACAGAGTTCCATTGGCCCGAGAAGATACATGTGTCGGCGGTGAAGCAGCACGACATGCACTGGCGACAGCTCCAGCAGCAACAGCAGCAGCAACAACAACAACAGCAGCAGCAGCAGCTGCCAGTGGTGATAACTGCCGGGGATAGCAGTGATAGCAGCTCATCCTCCAGCACGGAGAGCGGAGATGAGTTTCAGTTCCGACGCGAGTTCATTGCGCCGCGCATTCCGCCCAGCCCGGCTCCATAACTAAGGAAAATGCTGAAATATGTTCTCAATTTACTATTCGGACATGTGCTCTCGGATTAAACCGGAGCAAAGCAGTGTGTGTTAAGGATCGATGAAGATGCAGTGGGTTGTGTTGTAGTGTGGTGTGTGTTGTGGTGTGGTGTGTCCAAAAGTAAATTGTTGATATATTTACAGCCTCTTTAAATAATTAGCGTATATATTTTTTATGGATTTGCATTTTTGAGAGTGTGCCTTATTTGGAAACACGGAAGACCTCTCAGAACGGATAATAATACTCGTAATGAACACGTTTTTGGTCAGTTAGTTACAGTTGCAGTTGCCGATTTAGATACAGATACAAATACAGATACAAATCAATTGAATTGAATTGAGAATTACAATAAGCAATAATGCAACAACTAATTCAGGGCAGCCGGGAATATGGAACCCAATATTTAAAGAGAATACAAAATAACAGCTCAATAATGTTAAAGCAATATTAATTACACAAATTTAGTAGCAAACTGAAGAGAGACTTGTCAAAAGGACAGCAGCAGTCGAACAGGCTTCCAGGAAGGACGGTCTAACCGGCAGACAGACAGACAGACAGGGCAAGGGCGACTCTTGAAACCAATTTCCTATCACATCATCATCATTGTCATTTCCATCCATCCCATACATACTAGCATAACAGAACAGAGCTTCTGGTTGTCGGTGTCGTCAATCAATCAATCAATCAATCAGTATAAATCAGATTAGGAATATCAACAGTATTAAACACTAATCGAAAGGAACTCATTGCATGTACATAACTTACAATATATGTATATATACATACATAATATATGGACAGGGTATTAACAAGAACAACAGTACACACCCACACACACATACACCCACTACAACGACAGTCATCGAGCCAAACACACACACGGAACAAAGAGACACACATGTACACACACAAGTTGACAATCCTCTTTCATCGCCAACTACATCCCAAAAATGAGAAACTAAATGAAAATATTGTCCGAAAACTCGTACATATGCAAATGTGTATTATGTGCCATATCCTTACGCTTGCATTTTTACTAAATATAAACAAAATATTTATATATTAGAGTATAAACTATATATTACTGAGACAACCGTCGGAAGAGTTGAAATTTAGTTATACACGATTACGATTACAATTACGATACGATACGTTTCGTTTGCATGGAAAATATCTCGAATTACTTGTAGATCCTATAAGTGACATTGTATGTATTTTCATCTACTCAATTCGATTAACGATTGTACGAAGAGTTGATCCCTAGGTTGATGAACTACAAAACAGCGCCACATAAAGCGCGTTTACACTTTTTTTATAGAGCTCCAATGAATGAGAAATATATATACATACATTTGGATATATGAAAATATTCTTAATAAAAAGATTTGTCGCATTCTATGCATTTATTGATAACGATGATAACCGAAAGGGAGAATAAGCAAAACCAAAGTGAAATCAATATGAAATTACTTATATACAAAGTTTATATACATAAATATAATATTACTTACAATTAAAAGTTCATACAAATTCAAATTCATATCTATTTCCATATAGCATTACTTACAAGATTACACTACAAATTGATATATTGATATTCTAAAATATGCGTTCGAAGCGTTTCACAACCAAAAAACATAAACAAAACCAAAAATCTAAACTAAACTAAAACTTTTTCCAAGTAATTATATATATACAAAGTTTGCATTCTAAGAACCAAACGATAAACAAAACAAACAAAAAACCAATTGGTAATCAAAAACGTTGTGTATATTTAAAGGGATTCAATAAAGCAAAAGAAAACCCCAAAGAACAATTTAATGCTTTATTTTAAGTAAACATATGGCGTTCTCATCGTGCCGTTATGAATTAACATTTCTAGTTATTCAGTTTACCAGATGAATGTTAATATTTGGTGCTGTTACTTAACATCGCTAACATTTTGAAGCTTAACCTACCGCTGTTATTAACATCATCGATCATTTCATTTAACATTAATGTTATTATTTGAATTTATTTGGACATTTGCTTTATCTTTGCCTTTCATTTCATTCCCTTTCATTCCGCGCAGTCGCTGATTGGCGAGGAGGGACGCGAGGCGTACAACAGCCTGATCGAACGCAAGGGCATGCTGGACATTGGCCCCAGTCCCGCGGCGACGCTGCTGCGCCACATGGACACGGATGAGTTTGAGCTGATGAATGCCAAGACGCTGCCACGACGCCTGGGCAGTCAGCTGAGTCATCCCGCCAATGCTGCCGTGGAGCCACTCTCTACTATCAACGCCTCCGATTGTGCTCGATCCTCCTCTCTGCCAGCGCCGGCGCCATTTCGACCAATGACTTTGCCCACTCGTGGAGCAGCACAGCGCGTGCGCAGAGCCGAGCAGGCGAGTGTGGAGCGGCAGAGCGATGAGAATCGCAACTCACTGGGACCCAGCGAGTCCTGTGAGAGTCCCAGCTACATGACGCTGGGCAGCTACAAGTTTCCCGAGCCGCAGGAAGCGAATCCCTTGCCGCTGCCATCGCGCGAAGGCAAGAAGCAGGTAAAGACCAGCACCAAGCGGCATGTACGTAAATATCCGCTGATTATACCAGCCAATGGGGTGCAGCGCACGCTCAACAAGCTGGCGGACTTCGATGAGGAATCAACGAGCCGCAACTGCGGAACCTCCGCACGGCAGCAACATCAGTCTGCGCGTTCCATTGAGGTGGTGGCCGCTGTGCGCTCCAATAGTGTCTGCCGGCGTTCTGATGTCAGAGAATATGAGAACATGCCAGCTGTGGCTGGAGAAACATCGATGCACACCTATCAGAACCTGGACAAGCTAACGCCTGCCGATGCCGCTGGACTAACGGACAGTGCATCGCTGCAATTCGAGAGTATACTGGAGTCAGATCTGAGCAAAGATGGAGTGCTGCAGTCACCGGATGTGACCGACGGTTTCCTCAACTTTTCCATACAAAAGGAGCACTACAATAAAAGCAAGGACGTGGGCTTTGAACCCGCCCAAATCTCGGGTCTCTATGTGAACGACGATGAGTTGCGCAACTTGGACAAACCCTTGGCTAGCAGCAGCAGCTCCACCACATTGGACTCTGTGGCAGTTCCTCAAGAAATGGCGCCCACAGCAGCGACAGCAGTGGCAGTGGCAGCAGCTGCAGCAGAAGCAGCTGCCATCGAGGCGCCTCAGGAGAGTGGCAGCTTGCGACGCTTTGGCTGCGCAGACAACGAGTTGGCCGGGAATGCGCTTTTTAAGAAGGTACGAGCATCTGTTAACCAGGCCATGAGCCACAGCTCCATAAATGGCAATGGCAATGAATCAAACGCAGCTTCATCGACTACATCTACGACGTCGCCGCAGAAGCCCCAAACAGAGGCAGAGTATTTTGCAGCCACTGCGGCTCGTTTGGCCGACTCGAACTCGGTGAGCTGCGAGGATTTGCTGGAGTTCTCGGACAAGAAGCCGCGTGGCTGTGAGCGCGGCGTCGACTCGGACGAAGTGCGCATCATGGTCAAAGTGCTGGGCAAGGATGTAGGTTGAGCAACCCAATTTCTGCACTTGCAATTACTAATTAGGCCACCTTCTCTTGCAGAGTACGCCCACACGTTGCTTAGGCGCATTGGAGTTCATCAACTGGGATGTGCACAAGTCGATCAAGCTGATTAAACTGCAGAATATACTCTCGGAGACGGAACTCAGCCTGGCAGCGGCGTACGAGGCGCTGCAGCAACAGGAGTGGGATTTGCACACCACGGCCGTCAAGCTGAAGGGCATTAAACTCTAAATCTGTTGGGATGGATTAATCCAACACACACACGCAAAACCATGTGCCTGTTTAAAACATAACCTCCATGGCCTTATCGTCAACACTACACTACATAATTGTATCTAAAGCATTTCAGTCTCTAATCTATTCTAGCAACTAAGGAATCCCCATCTCGAACTCGAACTCAACACAACTCAATCACTGCTCAAAATGTTTCTAATATAATTCATACGCCTCTTCACGATGTATGAACGAATCTCAGCATGTACTTATCCGATAATGAAACGTTTCTAGTTCTTAATTAATTATACTACAATATATACTATATATACATGTATGTACTATCCTATACAATATCGCTTTCGCACGTTTCAGGATCACTCAAACCATTTACAAAATAAACACATTCTGTAAAATCAAATCATATATTTATTTCTTATTTGAATAATTTATGATTAGATTTCCTATTGAACCTAATAGATCGAGGCTATCATCGAACTTTATATCCCTACCCTCAAATGAACCAGAATATTGAAAGATGCACAGCATTGCCTTTTTTTAAATAATTGTATTTAAGCGAAACTACGTATTATACATAAAATTTACAAGGATTAAGCATTGGAACGCGTACAATGTTACAGAGGTCATCGGGTCACGAAAAACTTATAGTCAGAGAGAACACCACAAACAAAAACATTAAAATTAAAGTCAATTAATCTAACTATTGTGTAGGCTGGTGGGTGAGATTGCGGGGGAGAGGATGGCTACTTGCGACGATTGCGATCTGTTGGTGGTGCACGAGTTGTTCGTACTGCTGCCGTCGCTTTGGTGGCGCTTCTCGTGCTCCTCGAGATGCTTGTGGTGGCTGGGGTGCGTACGCTGGTTTCTGGGATGCTGGCACGACTTGCTTTATCCTTTCGCAAGCGCTTGGGTGTGGGCATCTTTGGATTCCCTTCTGTAAGGCTCGACTCCAGGGACACACGCTTGCGGGTCATGCACATGGCGGTGATGCGCAGCTTGCGTGCTGAGTGCCGTGTTATCACTCGAGACGCAGGTGAGATGCTCATGGGCTGCGGTGTGGAAAGCTTTTTGGGCTGTGTGGTCCTTTCTGTTGGCATCGTGTTCTCCTTTACGGATGAGGTGGTGCTGCCCGTTGGACTACTTGTGTTTTTCTTTTGCGCCGTGGCCACAACAACACTGGTCTGCCTCGTCGGCGTCTTGGCATCCAAACGCTGTTGCTTGCGCAGAGGCGAGATACGTGGCGTGGACGTACCCGAGTCGGAGGATTGCGACTGCGCCTTTGGTGACGCTGTCGATGACGATGCAAGCAGCGAGTGGCGCCCCACACGTTTGCGACCGTTTCGCACCGGTGTCGGGATCCCGAGGTGTAGAACTTTGCGCTTCTGCAACACAATAAACAAAAAGAAAAGCAAAACCAAAAATTAAAACTTGAATGTAACTAAAGTTTTACTTATAAAGAAAACAACGTTTTGTTTTTCGGTATTTCATTCAACTTTTTGAAGACGTTAAGTTCAATTTTTTTTTTTTGTTTCTTTTTTTGTTTTTCTTCTGCTTGTTTACTTAAAATACTACAACATAAGACAGACAGTACTTTTTTGGTTGTCTTTCGTCTAGTGAAACTAAAAACTACAAACGTATTCAGATATATAAACTATGCTTCGCTTGAGTGAATCAATTGTTTTTTTTTGCCTCGCCGTATTGGAGGTGGAAGATCAACTGGTAGAGTGTGTCTGTTCCTGCTTAGGGCTGCAAGCGCATGCGTGTGCGTGTGCGTGTTGTACTCACTTTACTGCTCGTCGGAGAGCTGCGAGAGCTGACAGGCTGATTTCTGGGGCGCATCGAGCGCAAGCGCGAATGACTCGCAGTACTCGTAGTGTTTGATACTCTATTAGAGGCGTCAACTACTGTGGGCGAATCCACTATCACTTCCGAATCATTGTGCTACACAAGGTGAGACGATAATTGGGGGTTAGTGTTAATTGTAACTTGAGACAAGCACACAACTTACTGATTGACTTGATGCAGGAGTTTGTGGAACAGCTTCAACAATAGTGGTCTCAGCTGACGTTGCGGATGTCTCAATTGTGGCTGTGGCAGACCTCTCAATCGTGTTTTCATTTGCGCTTTCATCTGTCGGTTCTGGCGTTTCGGGTCTTCGCTCTGGCGTCTTGGAGGCACGTGCCATTGCCTGCTCCAGGCGTTCTTTCGTTTTGTGCCGTCGTAGATTTCTTCTACTTATTTCACTGACTTCGCTCGTCTGCTGCGGTTCTCTGGGTTCAGACTCTCTGGCCGGCGACTCGCATATGCTGTCTCCTTCCGATTGACTGATCGAATTGTGCAACGAACGTCGCAGGAAGCGTATGCCCACTTGATTGTTGGTACCGTAGGTGGTCAGCATCGGCTCTGCGGGTCGAACTGACGTTGAAGGTGTTGCATCATTTCCGACTGGCTCTGCTGGCGTTGGAGCTGGTAACGGCGTCATCGAGCTCTCTTCACCTTCCTCTTCAATTGTTGTTGGCACTATTGTTTTGCGCTTCTCAGCCACCAGAGTTGCTTGCGCTGGACATTCTGATGTGGAAACTGTGGTCGCCGTAACGCTATCACATTCCTCGCCATCGATTTCGCTGTCGTTGCCCTCTGTGCTACGTGTGGGCGGCTTAAAGCTGCCGTTCAGTATAGCCTTAAAGTCAACCATACTGCGTACTAATCGTGGTTCCAGCTCACTCTGCAAATTCGAAAAAATAAATATTAGTATTGCATTATTAGCTTTGATTCGGTTAACTAACATTAATCAGACTGTCGGCCAGCTCATGCATCTCATTCTTCAGATCAGTGCTGTTGAGTACGTTGAGTTTGAGTGTAGTTAGTTCCTTGCCCAGTAGACGGCACATTTCCTTGCGTTCCGTGTAGTAGTTTTGTATATAATGCAGAAAACTGAGAGCAATCTGATTGTGTATATTGCATTCGGGCGTGCTCTTCTCCTGCGCGGTCAGATCGATGAAGAACTTGGTCACATTATTAGGTACCACATCGTGCATAGGCGAGTCGTAGCTGCTGTTCATAATGGACCACACAATGGGCAGCAGGCAAGGCTGCAGTATCCTCTGTAGCTTCTTGTCCACAATGTTCTCAAAGAACATACCCAGCACCTGGCTAACAATGGGCTCTGTACGCAATGCCCATCAAATATATATAAGTATTACGATTAAATGCAACTGCTTTTTAACTCACCCGTATTGGGATTAAAGTAACGCTTGAGCAGCTTCTCTATCACATCGCTGCGATTGTCGAGTTGCCCACGCAACACCAAACGGCAGAGACCACGGACAATAGCCAGCAGTATTCCCTTGTCCACGACCTTTTCCACAAAGAATCCCATCATGCCAATAATATCTGTATTTTGATCATTACTCTGACTCTGGGATCTGTCCTCCTCGCCGTCATAAAAGTCCTGCATGGTGTACAGCAAGCGGCGCTTCGATTTGGGTGCCTGTCCCTGGCTCGTGACTGCTTGATTCAAATCAATAAAATATTCAACACCATAGTGATCCATTAGCTCGAATAGGCACTGTGCTGCAGTCTCGCATAAGCTTAAATTGTTGTCCTTGTAGAACTGATCGACGAGCACATCGAACACCTCCTTTGTGTATGCCTCGTAGAGAATGCTGAACGTTGTGCCACACTTGATTGCCCATTCGAATATGTCCACTTCTGTGGATGCCAAGTGGCGGCATATAAAATCCTGCAATGAATATAGGAAAATTATTATTAAATCCAATCAAATCAATGTTAAGCTCACACTTACCTTGTACAGCTTGCATATGCTTGGATTGAGAGAGCTTACATGCTCGGAGGCGACCATGTGAAACGATATGTAGAGGCCCTTTTGAACACGCTCCTGCTTGGAGAGTTTGGGCCGTGCGGGCAGCTCAAGCACGCCGTGCTTTTCCAACAAAGGCTGTATGAGCTCTGTGTATTCGTCAGTGACGGCAATCTTCTCATCGTTCACAGCCTGCGCTCGTATGTACTCCTTTTGAAGCACAAAGTTCTCCTCCTGCTCCTCCAGGTCGAGTATTTTCACCTTCAGTGAATTGAGATGCATGACCAGCGAAGTGTCGACGTCGCCCAGCAATTTATCAATCAGACTTCGATCGTGAACCAAATCGTTTTGCTTGGCATTCAGTTCACATATTTCGTAGATGATCTCAATGAAGTACTGCATCCTTGCACTCACATCGCTCACCAGCTGCTCCATGCAGCGCACCAAGACAGCGACAATCTTATGATCCAGCAGGCATTCCTTCAGCAGATGTGTGATTAACTCCCTCATATTGCCACGCCCAATCTCATCGCCCAGATCGTAAGTCTGCAGCATTTCCACCAATGAAAGCAGCATGCACTGGAACTCGATCTGTGCGAACTTATCCATATCTGGCTTCTGGAACTGGCAGAACCTGCAATCGACAAAGTGATAATGAAATGATAAATAATAATATTTGGAACCATGCACTTACTTCTTCACATAGTCACAGAATACGCTCAGCTCGGGGAGTACTAGCTCGAACTCATCGGCCATTGTTTGCTGAAAGTAGCCACTGAGACACTGCCAATAGAGCAGCAGTTCCACGGTTAGCAAATCGTGGGGCACGCACCGATGCAGGTCACAGTCCTCGGACAACTGCAGCTGATCAAGTAGCATTTGGTTGTCGTTCTGCTCGAAGATTACCATCAGCATTTGGCGAGCAACGCGACGAAAACGCATTATCTCCTCCTCATTGGAGTCGAGCTTGAGGGCGGCCGTCAGTTGTATGAAGTTCTGCTGGTATGATTCGATCCAGGCCTTTAGCATGTATTTTATAACATTTTTGCGTACGGTGACGGAGCTGTCGTTAAGACCGCGCTCGATAAGTGTGAGACGCTGCGACACCTTGTAGGAACGCACCGGATAGTTGCACATATTAATGTAGGTGTGGCGCCGCACCTTCTCATCCACATCCCACAGACGCTGCAGTATATGTGGTACGGTCAGATAATTACGACCCATGCACGTGATAATGCATTGCCGTACGCTAGATGAAGGATCCGCACTTAAGTGATAGCGATAGGCACAAAGAACAACATCATTGGGATTGTCCGGCATCTGCAGTCGCTGCATAGCCAATACGGCCTCTTTGCGTACACTGGGCGACAAGTCCTTCAGGCGATCCAGCATGTAGTGCAGAATCAGATCGCACTGATAGTCATCCAATGCCGCATATGGTCCCAGATGTTTCAATATTAGATTAACAAAAAAACATATGCGATACCGAATATGTGGGCTATTTGAAATTGTCTGTCCGCAGAAAAACAAAAAACAGTAGATAAGTATATATATTAGGAGAAAATAAGGAAAGTACAGTAGGCACTTACCGATAGCAGCCACGAAAATGTTTCCGCTAGTATGGGATGTGTTTTTTCCGATTCGAAGCTGGTGACAAACTTGGCACAGAAAGCAAGCGCCGTATTACCATATTCGTTGTTTTCATCCGCCTCCAGCACCGTTTTGAACATTTTGATGAACGTGAACATGAATGCATCGTGGTCCAGCTTTAGAAAGAAATGCCGAACCATCATAATATTGAACTAATAACAACATATATTATATCCACAAACCTTAGAGTACAGTTGCTTCATCTCTTTGGTGTAGCGCTTGTGGAAGGTCTCGTTAAGTTGCGCATTTGATAGAATTGTGTACATGGGCCCTTGGCCAATAGTCCGTTCTCTGATGGTTTCCAAAGCAGTCGATCCGGCGGGCGGCTCTTCCACATTTTCCTTTTGTGTAGCTTTTTTGCTGCGTTTTCTACTGGCCTTTGGCTTGGACATTCTGTTTGTGTTTGTTGAATCTTTGTTGACCCGCGGAATTCACTTAATCGTTTGCTTTGCTGCTTACTATTGATACTTGACCGATTTATTGTGAATTTTGTTTTCATTAATTGTTTCTGTATTGTAAAAGTTCGCTTAGATCCTTAAATTGCACTCATCTCAATTTGTAATTTTTTTTATTGAGATACCAGCGAACAAACACAAGCGTCGCGTTGTTGAGCATTCCGTTTTCCACCCTATTCGCTAGCGCTGCCGTTAATATGATTTCTTTGCAATTGGTGCTGCCAACTTGCTCCCAATAATGCCAATACAAATGCAATGCTGATGATGAATAATTGGCGACCATTGGATATCAGTTATTTTGTAGTAAAACAATTTAAAACATAAAATGGAATTTTATTTTGCATATTCAAACTCACATATTGAAATTACAGAAAAATATGTGACATTTAGAAGTTTAGTTCTGGGTGCGTGACAAATGCTGCGAGCTATGAAACTAGTTTTGGAATCGCTTTATTTAAATGATTTTATTTGATCTGAACATTGATTTCTTACTCACATAAATAACAAATAACTGTTTTACAAAATGGCTGCAGCAACAAAACGCATTTATGAACCACGCGTTAAGTATCCAGATCGCACGAAATCCAATGAAAATGCGTTCGCTGGTTTGGTAATCACCATTAACAAATTGGAAACGGCTCTGCTGTTGTTCAGTTCCAAAGAGGATGTTGTCCTACAGTCAGTACTCAATAACATTGCGGAGTTTGCTCGTAAAAGTGATGATAATATACTCGAACTGAAGGAAAATCGTGTATTGGAACTGTTGCTGGAAAAAGAGTTTTTCATTAATTCAACTAATGTGATTATTCGTCGCTTCACCTTGTTTCTTATCACTGTCATTTTGGACCACACCGAATTGGGCGAGTATGAAACGGAGAAGACGGCACAACTGCTCGACGTGTGTTATCGATTCTATTTAAAGGACTTCGATGACTTTTGTATCGAGTATTTGACATACATAATTAACTTGTGTCTGCGTGATCCACAGGTGGCACAAAGTATTCTGGAAAACATTGATTTTCTCGAAAAGTTCAAGAATATTTTCGTTAATTCGGAGAATCCGGATACCGTTTACAATTCTATTGATGCGTTGCACAAGATTCTGCAAGTTCAGAGCGCTGAGGAAATGCTGGAGTTTACCACACTGCCCGGCTTTCCCATTGATCGCATTATTTGTGAGCTGACAAACGAGTTTCTGGAGATACGCCTGGCCTCGCTGAAAGTGCTAAAGACACTGCTCGCGGACACTAGCGAGGATAGTGTCTTTGAGCCACTGCATCGCTGCCTTTTTGTTCTGCAGCAGCTGGTCAAGGCGTTCTGCAGTAATTCCCAAGCCCCCGATGCACTGGGCATCATTGAGGTGTTGGCAACAGCGCTGCGCTCCGAGAAGATGACCAAGCTCTTCTTCGAGCAGAATTTGTTTGAGCAGATGGTGGAGCAATTGAGGCTGGACATGAACATAGTGCTTCCCGAAATACTTTGTACCATCATTTCCATCTTTGCCGAAGCGGCCAAGTACCAGTCGTATTTGGGTCGAATGCACACGGCACACATTACTGAGATGTTCGTGAACTGTCTGATGGAAAGCAACCCGGAACCAGCCGTCTATGTCATCATGGGTCTTAATCGTATGATTGAACATCCCGATGCGCTGCGCCTGGTAGTCGCCGAATACGAAAAGGGTCTACTGAAACTTTTGGTGAATCTGATATATTCATCTCAGGTGTCGATCAAGACACGGGAACAGGCCGCTGAGCTTGTTGGTCATTTGTTGACCAGCTCCTTCCGCATTACGGCAGAGCAGCTGATGCTCATGGAAATTGGCCCCGGACTGGCCAACACCATACAGCAGGGATTACCAGATTTGTCCATAGATCTAATACTGTCCATACTCTCGATAATCGAGGGTCTCGCCAACAACGATGAGTATCGCGCAGGTCTGGGAAACTACACTCCGCTCTCAGAGAAAATCGCCCAACTGCTAATGGTAAGCTCTTGATTCCAAAACAACATAATCATATTTCTTTTATTAACCATCTAGTTGATCTTGTTGAATTACACTTATGCTGATCAATTGGTATAATATTATATTAGTAAATAAATAAATTCCTTTACAAACAGCGCTCTTATGCCCACTCCATACTCGTGCACAACATTTTTCGCTGCCTGTGCACCATCATTGACGAGGAGCCTGTGCGCCTCACGCTGCTCCAAAACTACATAGTCTCCTCGATCAAGCGCGCCCTTAAATCCCTGTCCAATCTGGTGAAGACTGCCGTGACCAATTTTATTCTGCAGACCACACGCTTCAATGAGTTCGTGGATGCCTACATAGATCGGGGCGTACTGGAGACGTAAGTGGTCAAAAGTGATTAGCACCTTTTTGAAGTTATCTACATTTTACAGTATGATGATGTTCCAGAAGCACGCCTTTTGTGTGTCCACCTGGGGACCGGCTATCGAGAGCATCTTGTCCAAGTGTCCCACCATGAAGTTCTGTATACGCAACTGCCTGACCTTTACGGATATTACGGCTGGGAAGGATTTCTATGTGTCAAAACGCAAATTCGATGATTTCCGTCATTTCCAGTGTCTATTGCGCGCCGACTGCTCCCCGTTGGAGGCTGTGCTTGTGGTGAACTTTGATCGACCTGTTGTGGATGAGCATGACGTGATCTGCGTTCCCCCAAATTGTCTGCATGGCCTCGATGTCGGAGGCGATCAGCAGTGGCAGTACTGCAAGCGACCCAGTGATACCAAACTGCCCGAGTTTCTGGAGACGCTGAATCAAACACTCGCGGTGAGTCGAGGCAAGATTGCTTCAGTTTTATTCCAACTAAATACTTTACTCTTCCAGATGCACGGGCTGGTGGAGAATCCTGATCGCATTCGTCGCAGCATTGACTTTGATAACGTGGCCAAGCGCTGTAAGTTCATTGCAGAGACCGTGAATGACGTGATGTCCCAGAACATTAAGATACTCGATCTGAACACCACTGAGGAGTGCTCCCGCCACACGGTGCGTTGTCACCTGCAGGAGCTGCGCTATATATACCACACCAACTTCATACCACTCGGCGATGTGCGTAGCGGCTGCCAATTCGAGCGTGCTATTCTCTTCAAAGGCCTTGCTGATCAGATCGGATTGCCCTGCACCCTGCAGCGCAGTGTAGATGGGCGCATGCTGTACAACGAGGTACCGCTGCCCCTCGAACTGGAAAGGGACATTCACTGCGACAAGAAGACTCTCAAGTTCATGCCTTGGCGCATGCTGCGACCCACGCATATCGTTGATCTGATGTTTAATATAGGTGAACTCTATCCCATGCAGAGTCGGCAGGCGCTGCAGTATCTGCGTCTTTATTGAGCATCTGAATATTGTTCCAGTTTCTGTTCATCTAAATTTCTCTGTTTATAATATTAAAAGTAAGGGGCAGCAAGCAACTGTGGTTGTGACTTTGCTAGCGAAAATCGACAATTTTTGGAATTGACCAACTTTGCTTTGTATTTGCAGATTTTGCAACCGTCTAAAAATTAATTTTCCATAACTTTTTCACTATTATTAATTCACAATTCATGAAATTACCTTATCAAATGTTTACCACATTCAACACGAAACTTGCTAACTTTATCACAAACAGTTAGAGCTTAAAAATGATTGAGCTTGAATGTAGTAAATTAGACACATCCATCTTTTTTTAAAATTATTAATTAGATATAAATAATAAATATAAAAGTATATTTATTTAATTTCCTAAATCAAATATGAGCAATAAAATAAACGTGTCGTCAAACAACTTACAAAATATTATTGTAATGTAAGTTGTTAGTAATGTTATTTTATGATTGCTCCTGAGACACCTATGTATTGTATATATTTGACAGATTTGATCCTATGAATACATTTTCAGATAGTAGAGCTGAATATCAGATACCAAGATAATGATATCTGATATACAATATTTTATGCATTTCACAATATTGGAATGAAGACTGTAGACTTTGTAGACTATAATCAATTATAGTATTATTTAAGAATACGTATCTAAAAGGAAAGCACTTCATAGCTTTGGTACTTTTTGAGTGATAAGCAAATTGGCAGTCTATCATCAATTAAACTCTGAATTTGATAAGATACAATATTCTATATAATTTTGATAATGAGATTTGGTTTGTTATGGTTTTTGGAGTGGACGCGTTGCCATAATAGACACATGCTTGGCAGAGAGCTCTTGAGTAGCCGGTGAGTCAACGAAATTGTAATAATAAAATACAAGTTCAAGTTTTTATCAAGTCTGATTACTCACGGAATTGTGAAAATACTGACGATGGGGTTGAGGAGGATTGGAGGCGACAAGAGCGCTAGGTGCTTCCTAGTTGCGACGCCCGTGCTTGAGCCGAAATTGCGATAAGCTGAACAGAAATTAAATTGTATAAAAGCCATAATTGTTGACAGTGGTAAAACAGAATTGAACGAAGAGTCTTTCGAACCACAATGAAAATCGTGTACTGCTTTGTCCTCATCTTGGCCGTGTTCGCCGCCAGCCAGGCCAAAAGCGCCAGCTGGGGCAAGAAGAACAACGCGGCTTATCTGCTCTCTCGCCAGATCGTTGTGCGTAATCCTCTGAAGAACAGCTACTGGAGCGTCAATGTGGATTATCCTGCCCCAGTAAGTACTAAATTATTATTAAACCGATCGACTCGATTGTTAACACTTTTGCAATTGAAATTGCAGGGCACCCCTGGCTACTACAACATCACCTACGTTAAAGTGACCGACAACTTACGCAAGAATGGAGCCGTTCCTAGATTGAATTACGGCGGTCCAGGCTACCGTTTTGTCCAGGTCAATCTGCAAAGTAAGGTCAGTAAGGCCATGAACTCTACTGTCGAGATCTATGGTCGCTAAGCTGTCCGCCAAACTTTCCTGCAACTCAACTACTCGCGTAATCAATAAAATTAGAAAAACAATACTAAAGATAAAATAAAACATAAATATATATATATAATAATACATAAATATCAAGTGACTTATCGCAAATGTCGTAAACATGTCTCGTTATCAGTGCTTAGTCTGGCTAATGAAACTGCTTCTTCATATTTTTTAATGGCCCGATAGCTGGGAGTTGAATGTCTTTCGAAGTGTGTCATCACGATATCATGTTATAATACTAGTATTATAATAATAACCCTCAGGAAGAGCTGAGTTTTGAATCTGTACATAGTAAAACGAACCTTAAGAACAAGAGCATTGGCAAATTAATATGTATAAACCGACTTCGTGATGTGTACGAGAATTTATAATTTTTAGAGAAGTCTTTAAAATTCTTGACTGCCAATCGACAGTTCTGCTCGACTCACCTAGCGATCCTGATCCAAATATAGAGTCGCAGATTTCTCCTGCTGGAAACGCAAAAGTCCAAGGATTTAAAATATAGATATATTGCCTAAAAGGCATTTATTTCGTTTAAAGTATACAGTGAACTGGTTATTTGCGTTAAAATATCGATGAATGGGCCAAATTGGTTTGTGTCCTGGTGAGAATCCCAACAGCACCCACTGCGCATGTCCTTGCCATCTGCTTCTCTTGACATTCGCTGTCAGTTTTTTGTTGGCATATAAACAAAGGTCACAGCGTTGAGATTTGGGCTTGCAAGATTAGCTGTAGCTTAGTCAAGGTGTTAGTTGGCCCATTTGGTGGCCACATCATGTCCAGAGCGCTGCTGACGCTCGCCTACTTCGTGCTGACGTCCTGCTCCATTGTGTTCACCGCCTGCGTAAACAACGGTAAGTGAAAGGACGACCTTCGATGGTCTTAAGCAGGAAAATCAATAAATGAATCTCTGCTTGTAATATACAGTGACTGGCACGGGCACCAGTTCGCCTGGAGGCTTAGGCGCCAACTCTGGTGGCAGCTTAACCAATTCTCTGACAAGCGGCGGGCATATTCATCGCACAGCGGCGGCCATTGAACGGGTTAACAAGCTCTGGTGCTATGCCTGCGATACCATGGACGATGGCCAGGCCTGTGTGGATGTCGTGCTACGCAATGATACAGCACTGATGAAGAAGTGCCAGGGCGAGGAGTTTATCTGCATGGTGAGCACGCCATACCCACATAATCTGTAATCCAATACAACTCCTTCTTGTCTTTCCTAGGTTAAGCGCTTCTCCTACACTACGAGCACGGAGAACTCGACCAGCTCGCCCAAGATGTGGTCACTGGATCGTCGCTGCACGGCCAACTGTGAGCCCGGTTGCATCATCATTGGGGAACGCACCAAACTCTATGCCTGTACCTCCTGCTGTGAGGAGTCCTTTTGTAATACAGGACGCGGCGCCGCCTCCGGCATCTTCCATCGTGAGGCAACGGGCATTGGTACGCGCATTTTCTGGCTGGCAGCTCCCTTTCTGATCAACATATCGCTTATGCTCTACAAGAACCACGCCAGACACGTCTTCACCAACTTGCAGTAGTCCTTTCTAACGCTCTGCCTCTCGAGTTGCCCAAATCTATTAACTGAAACTGATATTGAAATTGAAACTAGCCAAATGTAAGAGTCGATCTCCTGTTTTACCTATTATTAGACACATCCTAGCGTGTACGATTGTAGATAGCCAATTACCATGGTGTGATAATAAATCAATGAATACTCCTACTATGCAGTTGGTATATTGGAATGGGTATTTTCATTCTTTACAGCTGTCAGTCAACTGAAAGGAAATGTCAGATGTTAATTTTGTTGTCTCTAGAGTTTTCTGTTGCAAAAATATTAATTTATAAACTTATATTTAGTAAAACGATTCAACATTACATACTACTGTTTCCTTATTTAGAATGTTTGAATGTTTGAGATTCAGTTACAATACTCTTTAGTAGATTGTCTCATGCTGGATGATAAATGATAATTTAATTTGCTAATTAACTTGGAACTTAAGAATAATATCGGAAAAGTAGCTTACTTTATTTTAACATTTACTTATATAAATCCAGACAATAATGATTTAATTTAAAGGCTGCTAGATTTCACAACACCTTGTGACCCCAGTCTTCTCTTTTGGCGATTGTATGGGAGTGCAATATTGCCCGAAACATGTGTAGTTCCCCATCTGATTAGGCTGTAGAAGGACTCTCGTGGATTAAGCCTGTTCATTTGAGTTGCATTACATTTCCGGATAGATGAGGATGTATGTTCGACTGGGCTCTCTGCTTGCATCCGCATCCGCATCCTTATGCTCATGCTCATGCTCTTCCGCCTACACATACGCATCTGCACCCACAATCATTCACAATCATCCATATCCGCATGGTGCACGCCCATTTCGGGCTTTCGAGGCTCTAAGCTGGGCGGCATTTCCGGGCAGACATCTTACTTGCAACATGAATTATTTATTGGACAGCAGCAGTGATAGGGCAAGAAAGGGGCAGCATTCCAAGTATTCATAAGCAGATGGAAGGGAGCAAGAGTAGCCGCTCTCTAATAAAGCTGCCATTAGGAGCAGATACTTGGCAACATACTCGTATGCCTGAGTGTGTGTGTGCGAAGAAGGTGGCTCATCACGCCCAGTCATTTGATGGCCAAGAATGGAGCACAATTTGTTTTCATAAGATGGCAACTTTCAAGGCTCGTCTCTTGGGTCTAGTTTTCGGCTTTGGCTGCGTGTGAGTTATGGCCAACTTTGGCTATATCTTGGCTAATAAACACGAGACAAATCTGCTCATTTTGTTGCTTAATTTACATAAATGGCCAACAGCAAAGAGCCTACTCGAAGCTGTTCGAGACCACAGTAGGGTTATCGTCTTGGTCGCCACTGTGCATCCATCATGTAAAGATGGAGACGGAGGAATTCGAGCTGGGAGCAGGTGGTGGGCGAATGGGCACTCTGGTTGCAGTCTATTGGCTTTTTGCTTTGTATTTTGGCGTTTATTTTGCGGCTTTCATGTCGTAAATCTTCATCAGACGGCAAATTACGTGGTTGCCAGCCGACGGCTCTGCTTCTCTTCCCAGTTGTACCCGTCTCTCTCGCCGTTACTGTGCTGCCCTTGCAGTCAGCTTGGCCACTTTTCCAACTGGCAACTGTGGCGGCCGTATCCGGCAAACAATAAAGTGACCGCAATGCCAGTCAGTGGGTGGTAAAACAATAAAGCGGTGACAAAAACCAAACAAGCAGGAAGCGACAACAACAACATGAACAGCAGCAGCAGCAACAACAACAACAACATCAGTCGATCCCATTGACAACAGTTTCATTTATGAAAAATAATAGCTGAAGCAGCAGCAATATGCGAAATTTATTATTATATTTGCGTTGTGCCGCAGAAATGCCCAAGTCCCCGAGAGAGCGCCAACATCGACACCCCAAACCCCACTCGACCTTTATGCGGTCGGCGGGGCAGTTGCAACAGCAGCAACAAAAAAACAGGGAAATACTCGTAAAAGCAAACAGTAGTTGTTGTTGATGTTGCTGTTGTTACTGTTACTGCGGTTGTAGTTGCTGTACGTTTTATTCATTCATTATTATTGCTACTTTGGCGTTGTTCGCTTGTCGTTTGTTTTTTGATTGCAGGCGACACGTTTTTGTTGTTGTCGTTTCGCTCTCTCTCTCTCTCTCTCTCGTTATTCTCATTGTTGCTCTGGTTATTGCTGTTGCAGGCCAAGTTTACAAAGAAATTTCAATTAAAATGCAACAATGCCGCACTCCATCATCAGTGCCGGCAAGCTGACAAACCGCGCACATTCCGTTCACCCCGCCAGCTCATCTACTATATTTGCTGAAAGTGGGATTCAACCAGCCAACGAACCACTCAACCAGTCAGCTCACCTCACCCACATAAAAACCCACCAAAACTCCCCACAAAAACTGCAACGACGACAGATATCGCATCGCCCTATGAGTGGGTGGTTTAAATATTTGCTACATATGTAGGTAGAATTAACATTGCATAGCATTAGATACAGCAAGGTTCATATTCATAACTACGATTATATTTATATGTACTATACAACATAACAAATCTTTGTCAATACCAACATTTATTAATAATTATATTATTGCATAATCAAAACTCTCTGAACAACCCTCGAGTTTGCATGTTCTCGTTCTTGTTCTTGTTGTGCGTCTGCTCATGGTGATAAATCTTTGTCGCCAAGTAAATACGAAACAACGGTGCTTTGCATTCAGCTGAAACAACTACAACGATAGGCAGGAACTGCCCAGCCCTGAAAGAGTGGGAAAGCGAAAGGCGTAACAAGAGCCAAGGCCAAGAGCCTTGCAACTGAAAATGCTGGCCTTGTGCGAGTACCTGCAGGCAATTCCCCAGTCTTCAATCCCCCATCCTCCATTCATCATCCACCACCACTAATTCCCCAGTTTCGGCACAACGAACGTGTAATTAAAACTTTGAGCAACAGCCACGAAACTACAACTACAATTGACTGACTGCCAGCCTGACTGACTGTCTTGTCTGTCTGCCAGAGCGTCTGGCGACGTAGAGACGGTTGCCTGTAATGGTAAGCTGTCGCTATCGCTGTCTGTTTGGCGCCATTTTCGGGTGCGAACTGTTTTGCTAGCTTTTAATAAAGTTTGCAGCTTTTTTATTGGATCAAACCCAATGCAGCTGACACTGATGGAGCCTGACCTGAGCCTGCGTCCGGGTTGTGTTTTCCATTATATATATTGGTGCTCGGATGCGTGGTGCGATTTGCGTAAATGATTTTGATAGATTTGATGGGATTTACGCGCGTTTTTATGCAAACCAACGAATGGGAAAATGGGTTCAGGAGCACAAGAGCCATCAAGCTGATTACCGCAGCTCATGGTCTGCCATTGTCTATGTGTATGTGTGTGCCTATGGATGGTTAAGCTCCACTTTTCTTTACTTTTGCTTTAATTCTCGCCATTTCCGGACATGCGACACGAAAATGCACTACACTCAAATTAGAAAGAGAGCAAAACAGAGAGGGGCAAGAGTTAAGCGCGTGGTGTAAATTGATTTTTTGTGTCTGCTCCTTTTGCTTGTGGTTGTTGTTTGTGGCTCCATCTTCCAACTTGTTTCCGGCACGCGTGTAATCTCCGCTCAAAGCGTTCCGTTTACTCTTCCTCTCTTCCACTCCATTCTACATGTATTTGCATACTAATCTGCCCGACAGCACCAGCAGCAGTAACAGCAGCTCCAAAATTACATGAAACTACACATTTTGGTTTGTCACCTCGACACAGGCACAGTAATCAGCTCTCTCTCTCGCTCTCTCACCCTGTATGTGGATTTGGGTGTTTATGTTGTGTGTTCGCCGTTTTCGAAAATTGCGCGGCGGCTCCCCCCTCGTTCTTCCTAAATATATGCAAATGAGTCGCAAGGCAGAGAAGGATGGCGCCAGCTGCTCTCAAGGCGACTTAACGCCTGCTTAATGAACATAAATTAGTCACCAGGTGTCGCCTGTGTCATAGAGGGCGTGTCGCGTTGGTCCTACCGTGGGGGTTCGAAGGTGTGCGGGAGTTTAAAAGTTAGGGACCACCTCGCGTTTATATTTCAATTTATGTTCGTTCTTTTTGCTGCCCCTCTGTCATCTTAAATGAATGTGCGGAGTGTTGGATTTTTAATCAAAAGAAGCGACCCCAATTAATTCATCATTTATCTTATGATCCTCTTTCTTGTTTGTTTCGCTTTCATTTTTAGCGATCTGGTAGCACCAATCATTTATGCATTTGTGTCGAGTTCGCAAAGTGGTTTTCGATAGGCATTTGATATCGATTGTAGCAAGTTTAGATAAGAACTTCGAACTTTCAATTTAATACGTACGCATATGTACAATTAAGTGTCTGCTATGCATAAAATATATTAATATTTGTCTGCTTGTGCACAAATTGCTGCATATCCACCCGAGTTCCACTTCACTGCAATTTCCTCGCAATATCTCTACCATGGCTGCACTTTGATGCAATTAGTATGGAATATCCCGAGCATTTGATATGAGTGTAATACGACTCAACGGCAATTTAAATTTGATTGATGGTTATGCTTGATACTGTGCAACGTGTGCACTCATGAATATTGAATGATTACATGTCAGACTTAATCACATTTCAATTGCTGCTGTTTGTTCGCTTTAATCGACTCTTAAAGTTGTCTCTTCATTGTGCGTTTCATTTATTTCTTTGGTTGAAGTGCCTTTTGAATGTTTCTGAACTGATTAAATGGTGAGTAGTGCGAATGATTGACCCAGTTTATTGACTCCTCACTGCAATTAAAGTTTGCTAATTATTGCCATCGGCTCATTATAGTTGTCAATCCCGTTGAGTGCCCGACCAGTTGACCCGTTGGCCCCTAACAGACAGCAACAGTGCGACTAATGGCATCCTTTTAGGTCACTACTTGACCGCAATGAAATCAATGGGAAACACACTGAGACCACCAAGCAAATGGATGGTGCAAAAACCGCGAGCGAATGGTTGCCGGTTCTCCGGTTCTCTGGTTCTCAACACGCCCCACAATCCATTTGATACTCTCGTGCTTTGCCTTGTTGAGGCTGCTTATGTGAAGTGCTGCACTGTGGCTAGACAAATCCCACACAAAGCCCATGTCGGACAAGCAAACTCTCTGGTTGCCAGACCGACATACTGACTGGCTAACTGGGTAACAGGCAACAAAGGCAACATCCGTTGGCGACTTCCGTTTGTCTCTCTGCGGCTGACAGGAAGCAATCAATAGTGTAATGGCAGACAAAAGCATCCGTCGTAGTTTGCCACTATCCTGACAGGTCTCTGGGAGCACAAGAAAAATGGCCAAAAACAAAAAAATGCAAAAACTCCACAAAAACTGAACAAAAATCAACCGACGGCTGCGCAATTTGTCAACCTTTGCAGGGGGGCTGCCCCCAGCAGCACCTCAAGCTAGACCCAGACATTAAATTGTCGTCCCCATGCCCAGCGTTCTCCTTGCCACGCTGCCTGGCTATGTCGCAAATGTAAATAATGCGTTTTAATCAAAAGAACAACACTGGGAAATCCATTAACAGTGTACGTGCCGCCCCAGTTGGCCCCAAAAGGGGGGACAGTTCCAGCTTCACGCTCCACACCACATGCACACCCACTCACTCATCCAGCTCTGTGTGCTAGGCCTAGACTTAACTTTACTCATGCTGCGCGCGTCATTTGCAGGTTGATTTACAAATTTCTTTAATGAGGCGACGACAACATTTTTAATTAGCACCTGTTCTGTTCGGTGATGTTGCCGCACGAATCTCGCGTAATCTCCATAAAATACTCCCCGACTGGCATTCATTTTAAACTTTTCGCTATCTCTGCTTTTGCTATTAATTTCCTGCCCTTCCCCTCCACCTCTCTCTCACACTCTCTCATCCTATTTCGCTTTGTTCTCTTTGTGCCGCTTCAGTTGCTCACGCAACAACTCTAACTTTCAACTTTCCACCTATTGCCATTCAGATGCGTTGAGCCGGATCCGCTGCCAAGCCCATCCCTTCATCTCTTCGCTCTTGCAATTGTTGGCCAAGTTCAACCGCAGCAGCTATTTATGCCCCTTTCCATGCCTGAGCCAGCTCTGCTCCAATATCCTAATGCCTTTCCATGTTTGTCTCCTCTTTCACTTGGTTGCTATTGCTGCTCCTGGCGTATAGCTTGTCTAGGCAGCAGTTTCGCTTCCCCCCAGGCGAGGGGGCTCCTCTTGCTGCAATAACATTTTGCAAGTGTTTCTAAACAAGCAGAAAGTCATGTTTCAACAGCTGTAGTCTGGCTTCTGTTCGCTGTTGTTTTTATTGTTATGTATCCTCCCCCCCTCTTTAGTTGTTCCATCTGCCGTAATTGTAGTCCCCGCTGTCGTTAGTTAAACTTTCACTGCACATTAAAGCAATTTGGGCAACATTTATAGACTGATTTAATAGAATCCAAAGAGAGTTACATGGGGAAGCCACACACTCTCATGAAATGAGATATTTCCACACAAGTGAACAGATCAGCATTGTTTTGTGTGTGTGCGCACTTGGATATAATTGTTTGACTAAATGAGTGTTTCTACCTCTCTCTGCCTCTTACACTCTGTGGCCAAAGTACTTGCCAGAACATGGCGAAAGCCATAATTATGGCCGGCACCCGCCTGCCCCTGCTTTGCTCCATGCCACCCTTAACTTCAGCCAGAGCCATATGCAACATTCGACTCTAATTTGGGGCCACGCTCTTGTTGGCAACCATTCGATAAGGCTGAAGTGTGTCCTGCAGGAAAATGGATATGGATATGACTCTTGATACAAAGATATCCAAGAAGTTTGTCCATACTTCAAGCATGTGAACTACTTCGAAACTGTTATCATAATGTGTATCAAATAAAAATCTAAGCAAACAAGAGGTCGCACTTGAAGAGGGCGAGTACTAAAAATAAAAGGCCAAGAATGTCAAGACATAAGCATCAAATAAAAATTCAAAGGAGTCTCCATGGAAATTGAATATTTAATTAAGCCTCGTTGGAAATTGCGTTAGAAGATGGTGACGAAAATGGGCATAGCAATCATGAGATGGAGTGAGAAGTGCAGGGGGAGAGCGGCTCGTCTAGGAGAAATGTAAACGTTGGGCCCGACAACTGTTTAGCAGGAAAAACATCAACAAGAAGCTGCTAAATAATTTATTCTAATTTGCGACAGATTTTCCAAGGCCAAAAAGTTACATTTACCCACGAAAAAGAAATGCTCGAGGGATGGCGAAGGGAGACACGGAGGGATAGTAAATAGGGAACAATGTGTAAAATGTGAAACATTAATTTAAGGGATTCGTCTTTATGTGCCACAGATTATGCTTGAGGTTTGATGGCTGCTCTTGGGGCTTCCATTTAAATTTAGTTTCCTAATTTCTAGCCAAACCATGGAGGAGGGAGAATCCTCCCTCATGAGGAGTATTTCGAGTTGCAAACGCCAGCGGCAAGGATGAAGATAGAGCGTGTCAGACATGGGTGCTTTGCTTGGGACTGCGTAGCACTTCTCGCTTATCTAAACAGACTCACACGACGCTCTCCCCTTCATGCACTCCATTCAGACACTCACTCGCTCTGGTATCTACATAATTCAACTCAACTCTCTGGTAATGGGTCTGTGGGTCGCTTCTTCCACCAGCTGGCAGTACGTGAGTGCCACGCAAAACTTGCCCCAACTTCGGTAGGTGCCTAGCAACCTGGGACACTCAAGCAGCTCCGGCAGGTGGCAATTTGATGGGGAGAGAGTCGCATATTTATGAATGGCTCTTGTGTTGCGTCCAACGCACTACAGCAGCTTTATCAGCTCGTAAATATAAATTAGAATTTAATTTTTATCGTTGTGGAAAGCTGACTCGATTGGGTTATTCGATCTGGAAACAAATCTGGCGGCCAAGTAAAGTGAATTTCAACGGGATTCATTCCCATTTGTAACTGGCATACGGCACGTGCGGGCAGATATCAAAGGCTTTGATTTACTTGAAGCCTCTTGGCCTGGCCCAATCAGCCCCCAGGGTGCCGTCTCTCACCTAAGCTGTAATCAGGTGTAGCAGGATAGCCTTGAGGGACTCAACTGTCTTGTCGACGACAGCAGGGTGCTGGAAACGGGTTGGAGTAGTTTCCAATCGACGTCTAACTTAGAATATTATTCGCTTGATGTCATAGGCCTTTCTAGATGATGCCAGGTACTTGAAGGGCCACCTGTTGTGGCAAATATTTAATGGAGTGCAAATCAAATGGGATCGGCTTAGCAGATAATTGATGAGTCTCTGACAGAAAAAGTACTGGAGTGCATGAGTTAATCGCTCCCTGGTGTGCGTTCCGTAAATTCCGCCTCGAGTCCTGCAAGTGCATTGAAAGGGGGAGAAGGGGAAGCAAATGACAATGCATTGTCAGCATAAAGGACAAGTTTATTTCACAATTTGCTTTGTTACTCATCCAGCATGCAGCATCCCTCGCACACTTAGGACTTTGCACTGCTGCGCAAACTTTGTGCAGTTTGTGTTTACTTTCCCCGCAAGTTGACAGCAGCAGCTTCCCCCTTTACACATGCCACCTTCAGCGGAAATTGATTTTCTCGACATGCAGGAGGTGTGGCAGAGTGTCGAAGTTCGGTAAACAAAACCCAAGACACAATAATAATCGAAATCGAATCCGTCAGCAGCAGGCGACAATGCAAGCAGCTTCAATTGCTTCTCGCTTTCGTGTTGCCTCAAATGACGCGTTGCTGTTGGCAGGGGAGGGTAGGGGTGGGGGAGGGGAGGTGTGTGCGTCTGGCTAGGGGAAGAGACCAAATATTAAAAGGTGTCAATTGTAGTCTAACTCGATTTGAAACGAGACTCTTCGTCATCATCGACATTGGCATCGTCATCGTTTGCTTTGTGTAACTCTAACTAGCTACGGCAACGTTCTAATCCCTGATTTCCCTCCTTACCAGCTCCAACTGGTAGTGAAAGACTAAAAAGACGTGAAATGAAATTTCTTTATCCGCTTTTATTGTTGTCTCTTGCTTCTTGGTCCCTCTCCCGCTCTCCTAGACGGGTTCAGGCTGAGTTAGGTCCGCATTCATCTTGGCCTTGCCTTGCATTGAAAGTCGCAAATGCTGTTTACTCTCTGACAAGCATTCCCGCCTGCCTCCAGCCACATCTCTGCGATTGTGCGTCTGTGCCGGATGTTAAATGTTGCGTTTTGGGTTGAGCCAGTAAGAGAGGTTGTCAGGGAGTCAAGCAGTCAGGGCGTCAGGCAGTCAGGGAGTCAGGGAGTCAGTCGTATGTGTGCGTGAGCTCAAGATGAAGCAGTCGTCGCTTTCTCGATTTTTAAAACAATTTGAAATCCAATTACAGAACAAGAAAAAGCATTTTTCGTTAACTTTCCGCCCAGACTAGCGCTAGTCCCTCCCTCTACGATACCGTTTCATTTCGTTTTTGAATACCAAATTATGAAGCATCCCGTTGAGCTTGAGTTTTCCGCAGTCCCGGCTCTCTCTCTGTCTGGTTCCCCAGTGTATTACTTTCGTTTTTCATTTGCCGTGCACAGCACTCAGTGAAGAAATAGACTGAAAAGAATGTTGCCACCGACTGTCCTCGTGCATTTTTGTTATTCATCCATTAAGGGGAAACACGGTAGTTGGAACTAAACTAAAAAACACAAACATAACCTCAAAGTGACTCGCATTAAATATGCACAAACACACGAAAAGGACAATGTCAATCTCCACTGTTTGTCCGTGCTACAATAACAACGATAAGGGACGAGAGGACCTTGTTAGCGCAACGAGTGAATAGGAGTGAGTGCACTTGTGACAAGTTTAATTAATTCAGCTCTGATTCGAAGCGGATGCGATTCACTCTTTCAACTTTTCGATTGGCCTCTTTAGCAAATTTTAGGCAACCACTTGAAGACTCTCTTTAATGTGGCCACGCTCTTGCATGGTTCCTTTCTCGAAGATAAAGACGACACGCAACATGGTTACGGGTTCAAGTCGAACTTTTGCCGTCTTTCATATCACGCGCCGTGCACAGCGCCAACTTTGCCGTCGGCTTGCAAAACTTTCGTCTCGTTTATGACTCCCTCCTCCTGGTTGCAGACTTCGTTGGCATCCTTCCTGCATTCCGCTACTTGCATCCCCATAATTATAATACCTGCGATTGTCTGAATAGCTGCACCGCACACATACGTGACGCTGCAACCGCAGACACTCGTTGGCCAGGACTCGGGCATATGGGGTGAAGGGGTCTGCTTCAGCTTTGACAATGGTGGCACACAATTTGCATAAAAGATTAAGAGGATAATTAGTGTCATTAGCTTTGAAGGAGTGCAGCGTGCATTCCCTGAAATTACAATTACACTTTTACACCTCTCCGGGTCTCTGTGCTTCTTTTAATTGGCTGCTCCTCGAATCACAGTCGAGTTCCCAATTTAATTGGAACAGTTTAAAAATTCCTCACACTTTCATCTCTGCCGCTCTCGCCGAGCTCAGCACTGAAGTGTATCGACACTCAAAGTTGGACTGGTGGATTGAAGATGGAGGTGGAGGTTAAGGGCGGTTGAGCTTGGGAGGGTGGGTTTTATTAATGTGGCGATTTTCGGACTGTTTTCTATTCATTAAAAATAATTTTCTTTTGCATTAACTTTTAATTTAAAGGGAAATTTTCTCCGACTCCACGAAAGGTCCTGTTTCTTGTGGGGTTCAGGTTCAGGCTCAGGTTCGGGTTTGGGTTGAAGTTGGGCGTCGGGTTCCATTCCAAAAAGTGTGCACATCAAAGTGAAACTTGTTGAAATTGCATTTTTACGCGCCCTTGCACAGCGAGTTCTCGGAGGTGTTGGGGTTGCTACTGAGGGGAGAGGCAATCCTCCCCCTGGCTGGTGTGCCTGGTAACGTTGAAACGAAAATTGCTTGTTGCTGGGGCAACACGACGGCAATGAAAGACGGAGCGGAAAATCTTGTACAATAGCGCAAGAAATATTTAATTTTAATGTTGTCGTCACTCGTCGATCGAAGGGTAAGGAATGGAGAGACATAGGGGAGAGTGGAAGGGAGGTGGTGTGTCGAAAGAAATCGTTTAACTCTTGTTTACAGTTCTCAATGTGCAACAAAGTCGACATGTGGCAAGGCATACTAGAGAAAAGTATGTGCACGATTCCCATATTGTGGGAATGCATCACGTCAATCAGAGCCAGCAATGCGGGAGCTGACAGTGACTGAAGCTATTCCAGATATGCGACCCTGGTGCCCTGGTCCGGGAGGAAAGAAATATAAAAACTGGGCCAGCGATTGCGATGGGCGAAGGAGCAGGGAGTTGGGAGTTGGGTCCTGCAGCCGTCACGCGTCTTCCACATGAACAAATATACACAGAGAACCTGACGCAGGGCTTGGGAGGCCTGAATGGAAATCATGCAACGTCATGTTGCGATGGAAGCCAGCCTCAGGAGGTGGAGAGGTTGTGGGCGTGGAAATTTGTATGATTTCAAGCTGCTTGTTAATTATACCTGGAGTTCATGGAGTAGTAAGGTATATTTATGACAATCGATTAATTTATGCAAGTCAAGGTAGAGTAAGGTAATTTTTTATTCACATCTACAACCTATTTGATATAGCTTTTCCCGTCCATCTGTACGTCTGATTCTTTAACATAAATAAAGGTACCAGAGTTATATATGCTCTTATCAATATGGTGTTGCCAATAGCTGGGGACCGGGTATCTATTAGTCGAGCACAGTCGAGGACAGCTTTTTTACTTGATTTGCAATAGAAACAGGCCCGGGGGTGCTGAGTATTAGAAGGGAGACGGGATGATGGGGTGCTAACTGGTCGTTAAAAACATAACGAGCGTCTGTGGAAGGGGATTAAAGCTGGATAGCAAGAAGAAGAATGAATCTCGGACAATCACGAAAAGGACAGGAAATTACAAAGAGCAACAAACAAAGTGGAAGATGCTTTGAGTTGTCGCTAATGAAATCCAATTTGAATTCAAAGGATGCCTGGAGCTCTAGGGAGGAAGAGAATAGCGAATAAAGCGGGCAGGCTGGCTGCTTTGTGAAGTGTCAATTGCCCGGGAGACCATGTATGCCTCAGCGAACTTGAATGCAAGCGCATCCAGCGAACCATGGAGAGAGGCGAACACTTCTATTCAGAGCCGAGCAAGTGCAGGAAAGAAAACTCGCTGACCCACTGACGTAAGCGACAGCTGCAGCAAAGACCTCCGAGGTCCGAGATCCGAGTTCACAATCATTCATCAATCTCTCGGATTTGTTCAGCACTTGCGCGACTTATTTTTATGCTGTTAACTAATTGAAGTGCCCTGATTCAGCGACTACGACTATAACATAAGCAGTTGTAGGAGCTGTATAATGAGATGGAAGCATTTTGCTCCAATTACGACTAAGTGCCGGAAAATGCTCTGCACAGTTAACGCTTGAATGATGGAGTGGCCATGGGCAGTGAGGAGACGGGAGACGGGAGACGGGTATTAAAGCAGCCTCGACTCACATTTTGGAGCCGAGCACCATTAATCAATGTGAGAGGGCACGACGTCATTCCGGCTTGGCACGCCGAATGAATGCCTATTACAGTAACTATTTTGTAAGAGGTGGGATTGGGATTCAGATTGGGACTGGCACAAGGTCGATCTGGAGGCACTTGAATGCTTGGCGCCATCAATAATGAGCGTTCGCGTGAAGCAACAAACGGAAAAACAGGAAAACAAACAACAAACTGTTCTACTGGACTGTGAAGTCGTTAGCAGAGGGAGGGAGGGGGAGGTAGAGGGAGAGGGAGGAGCAGCTACTTGCAGCTGTCAACAGGATGGTGAAGGTGCCAGGGAAGTGGCATTGAGGCAGGGGGTGCAGGAAGAGAGGGTGACTCCACTCCAGCCGGAAATCGATTTGTGTGTGGATTTGTTTTGTCGTGTTTTCGCGCAACTTTTGTGGTCGTTGTTGTCCTGATTGTTGTTGATGTCCTGGTTGTTGTTGTCGTCATGGTCAACAATTATTTTGGAACTATTAATGACTAGAACGTGGCCTCTGTCCTGGCCTAAGTCTCCCTCCCTTTGCACTGTTTGTTTTCCCTGTTGAGGAGCAATGAATTTGTCCTGTCGCACTTTGCCATTCAACTATTAATCATATTAGAGGGGCGGGGATTCAGTTGGGGGCGTGTCTCCCTTTTGAAACTTCTACCAACTGTTCTAATGATTATTGGGAACCGAAATATGTTCTGTTTTGGGTTGTTTTCCTTACTTACCCATCAGTTTCATCACCTCTTGGTGGCTGATGAAAATGTTGAGGTATCCGCTGACTGGCGGCGTCTGCCAGGCGAGAAGGGAGACCAGGAGGAGCAGCATGCTCGGACAGCAGCCAGAAGCAGTCATAATGAGGAAGTGGCAATCTCTCTGTCTAGTCGCGGTCTGGCCAGGCTTATTGCGGTTCCAGACGAGCTCTTAATAACTTGTCAACGCATGTGACGGCACAGCAAGTGCTCATTTCAATGGATCCTGTTTGGGATACAGCTTCCCCCTTGCTCGATGGCAGCCAATTTCAATGTGTGATCATTGAGGCGTTCCGGTTGCAAATGCGTGTTGCAAATGGGACTTGCCTCCGTCGGGGGCAGAACTTTGATTTGGTTGCCAATGGGAAGTTGGTAAACAGGCGACTTCCAAAGAAGCGTTAAAATCAAATTCGAAATTCGGAATTCGAAACTCAGGACGAGAACGAGGACGACAACTGCTGCTAACAGTTCCGCATCCGGCTACGGCCACAAAGCGACGTGGAGCACTACGAGGATTCTGATTCTGATTCTGTCTGCCAAATTTCCAACTTTTCAGCCTCTCTTTCCCTCTGCTCCTTCCTCTGGCTGCTGGCAATGGGTTCAGTTCAACTTTTCCAGTTTTGTTTTTGTTGCGGTTGCGTCTGCTGATGTTGCTGTTGTTGCTGTAGATGCTGCTGGTTTCGCCTGTCGACTGCAAGCGGCATCAGCATTTTCGTTAGCTTTTTTATTGGCTCTTCCTCTCTCCTCTCCTCCCTGTCTGCTGCTCGTTTGACCAACTCTCCTCCTCCTGCTGCTGCTTTTCCTGATTGTGTGGATCGTCACGTTGGCAATGTCTCGCCCGCTGGTCAGTAGCCAGTGCCTGTTGTTGGTGTCGAGCACGTGTCCTGGTTGTCCTCGATGTCGTCGTTGTCCTGGTGGCCTTTTTGTGTCGTCGCTCGTTAAAGAGTCCTGTTGAATAGAAAGTGATTTAGTTGAGTCGAGTCTCGCACAGATGTTGATGCTGTTGACATTGTGTGGTGCGAGGGAGTGTGTGGTGCTGTGGAGTTGTGGCTGAGTGGCTTTATTTCTTGTTTCCAAAACAATTTCCAAATGTTCTCTTCAAGTTCGCCAACTTTGCTGCATGCAAAAGTAATTACAAAGTTGAAAAAAGATTAACAGCTTAGGAGCTCGCACTTCCTGGGTAAGGATTCTCCCATTCTTCCATTCACTCGACTGCTAAACCACATGAGTTGTTTCGTCTGATGTTTTAATAAATTCGAGCTAATATTTGGCTGTTTCTCTGTCATAAATTATGCAGTACAGTAGCCATTGGCAACGGGAGGACCAGGCAATCAGACAAAACAGAAACAGAAACAACTTTTGGCTTGCAATGTTTTGTGTGGACTTTGTGGTTAAAGTGGTTGCACCCTCCTCGTCCTCGTCCCTGTTCTAGTTGCGTGCAACTAGCTGAATGGAATGCCAAGCAGAAGCAGATGGAAAGTCAAGAGGTGATATGGAAATGGAAATGGCTTTGGGAATGGAATTGGCATTGAGGAGAGCGGCAGTCAATATGAAATTGTTGCCAAGAAACCGACTTCTAATGCCACCTGCTTGCACTCTCCTCCCACTTTGTGCCTTCTCCAATCTCCATGGCAATGGATTGCAAGTTTTTTCCGGCGTTTTTTGGCCGCAATAAAAATCGAAATCAAAAAACTTTGTTGCCTCTTCTAGTTTGGCTTCTATTGGGTGGCAGATAACTGAACTGAGCCAGGGAAAACTATTTAAAGTTTAGTAGTACGCGGTCAACGCAATGAAAAGATGTTGGCCATAACGAGGAATTTTAATTAAAATTATCTGCGATGGAGAGTCTGCTGTCGGCGAGGACTCACTTGATTAAGAGCCAGATCATCAGGACTGAGCTTCCATTGAAGCTGCAGTCGAAGTCGAGGCCATTCAACGAATTCATTAATAATTCAAAAGACAAATAACAGAATGTAAAAGCACATGGAAAACTCTGCAAGTGTGTGCGTGTGTGTCTTTTTCTCTTGTGTGTGTTTGTGTTTACATTGCGAGGAATGTAACTGATTTAAATGGAGCAGCAGCCAGCAGCATTCTGCCGTCTGCCTTGTCGTCTTCTCCGCCATGGAACGCAGTCCGTCATCGATAACATATTAACGATGTCAACTCAATCATAATCAGGGCGCAGGCTGAGCCGGGAGGATGTCGACAACTGTCTGTTGTGACTGGCGGCAGAATCGCAGACACATTGCTGGCAAATTTTCTGCTTAGTCACACGCATCATCAGTCAGTCCCTAGACCCGAACTGGGACTGCGACTCTGACTGGGACCAGGTCCCGTTGCCAGCTGTCACGCCTCCTCGGCTGGTGATAAATTTAGAAGATGATGTTGATGTTGATGTTGTTGCTGTTGCTGCTGATGATGATGATGATGATGATGATGTGAGTTCTGTCAGTTGTGTCAAAAACTTTTCAATTACATGATTCAGCGCCTAATGAATTGCGCTGTCTCTCTCGCTCTCTCCTTCTTTCTCTCTCTCTTTCGTCTTTGCTATCTGCCGCCCTGCTCATTAGCATCTTGATGCTCTTCAAAATATTTATTGATGCTTGCGATTCAGTCGGTTGTTTGCTACACTCATTTCAATTATAAAATGGCTTTCGTTTCTAATTGAATCTTGAGACGTAACTCCAATCTAAGCTAATGTTGTTATTGCCTTCACTCCCCCAACCCCCCACTCTGCTCTAATTTCTTTTACTCCACCCGACACCTGGCTCCATGGTGATTTTAATTGCGAGGCAAGCCACGTTCTCTTTGCCGCTGAGGGATTAGCTCCAGCTCTTCCTGCAATTGTTTTTCTTTTCCTTGGGGGTTGTGCAGTGCAAGATATCGCCGAGGGTATCTTAAAGTCATTGACTTCCATTTAAAGTGGCAAGCTTGCTAAGTAATTTCGCTTTGAGGCATCTTCTTGGTTATTAAAATGCTGCAAATCAATTTGTGGAGCTTGAAATAAAACAGAACAGAGCTTCACTTAGCCAAAGCGCAAAATGAGCAGAAGGGAAGGCAAAATATCTGGGATAGAGTAAGAGGGCAAGGCCCTGCCAGCTATTTGTTCATTTGGAAAATAGTTTTGAGCGCAGCATATCGAATTGCATTTGAGCCTTTTCGAGTAGTTTTATGAACTGCCATTATCGTTCTTCCTCGTTCATTCACTCGCTATCTGACTCGCTCTCTCTGTTCTCTGCTCATATCCTCTGGGTGTTTATCGTTGCTGTTGCCCATTAAGTTTAATGTGTTGCACGCACTTTCAGCAATAAACAAGTGGCAAATGCAACACTCGCGGGGGCAACTTCATTAAACTCGCGTAAATGTTGAATACCAAATTAAAATTAAACACATATTGCATAATTCGAGCACAAAAAGCATAGAAACAGTCCGTTTTTGGAGGGTCCTTTGCTGCAGAGTCCCTCGGCCTGGCCAGACAAATTTAAAGCGATAAATTTTGATAACTGATTAAAAATAACGAGCAACATTCTCGGCCTTTGTTACCTGCCACACGGCCATATTGCTGCTGTTGTACATATACGAGTACTCCACAATTAGGGGCATATTTTTTTAGTTTTCGACTCACTTTAATTTCGCAATTCAGTTAAATATTAATACAGGTACTCTGAAGTCGAGTAAGGCTTGACATTTAATGGAGAAAAATTAATTACTTATTTAACAGAAAATTGAATATAGTTCAGTTTATAGACTGTAATTTAAGTGGTATATTTTGTAGTAGACTCAAATGTAGTGCCAGATTGAATAATTTATTCATTGAAATTGCTAATAATTCAATTTAAAACATTTTGAACTACATAGCTGTATTATAAGGTATTTTAAAGAATTAAAAGTATAAACAATTAGACTGATTTGCATATCATTTCTTAGTTGCCATTAATGTCACTTCAGAAGAGTAATTTGTGGAATCACAGGGTCTCTTATAGTCGAACAATGCTTATTCATATAAGCTGGTCAGCTTGTCTGCACCAACATTTTTCTCTGGGTTTTAATCGAAACATTTTTGTTTTGTTGGCTAATTTGTATGGGCAATTAATTTACATTAGGTACGGCCAGCATTTGAGGGGAAAATGGGGGATGGGAAACTCTCTTTATATCTGTCGACAAAACCCCAACTCACAACTGAAGCTGTCATTTGTTTGTTGTGCATCCCAATATGAGACTGTCTACTCGTTCCATACGTATCGCAGCGACTTCGATAAAAGATGATAGATATCCGAATTGTGTACACACACATGTATAGTAGCGATAAAATATAATTTACGCCTTTCAATTTATGGCAAATTAATAATTATGACAGAATAAAAGTGTGACGATATTTCACATTTGCCATTCAAATGACAATGGAAATTAAAATTGCGAATTTATTTTAAAGCAAATACAGATTAATATTTAACACAATAATATTAACAGCATTAACATAATAACAATTTAAAATTATTGCTACACGATTATTTTTAAAGTTTGCATGTATAATGAGCCGAGTGTAGTAGTATTGGTGTGCTTTCGTATCGAAAGTGTTACATGCACTGCTGGAGGCTAGGCGAAGCTTAAAGCTCGGGAGGGCTTAGTGTACGTGAGCAGTGTACGTGAGGAAGTAAGGAGTAGAATTTAGTGTGCACTTCAATTGAATTTATCGATCTCGAGCTGAAAGTAAAAAGTGAAGAAATGACGAAATAACTAAAAGTTTACTGCTGATTTACTGTTGATTTATGTTAAAGGATTCGCCCTCTATTTGGGAATAATAGGTTTATGCAAATGTGTTGCTCGATGTCAATCCGATAATACTTCAGCACATTTATTCAGAGCCTCACGCCTGTAGGCGCTTTAGTCGTATACATGTAAAAGATCCTAAGTGCGAATCGATAACCCCGTTTCAATTTGTAGGAAAGGAGAACAAACGGCCTTGCCTACGTGATTTTGCAAATCGTAAATATGGTTATCATTATTCAGAATTTTCACTCGAAAGCCACCTGCCTGCCAATTGCAAGTGAATCCCAACTGAGCAACTATTTGGCATGAAATACAACCTCAATTACGTTTTATAACTCAACACTGTGTGGCCCTTGGCTGGGAATTTCCATATTATGTGGCTGAATTTATTGTGCATAAAGCGACAAAGTGACAAAGCGACAAGGCGACAAGGCGACAGAAGCACTGCAGACTTCTCAAAGGTCTGGCCAGTTGTTTTATCTCGCAAATGCCCATAAAAATATCTCGGATTTCCCACTTTAAAGCGGCAAACAACTTGAGCCCATCTCCCTGCCCTATGCTATTCTTAGCCAGCACGCACAATGGGCAATAATCATTGATTTATGGCTGTCATTTCGGTTATTAGACTCGAATTTTATGCCAAGCACAGAGTTGACTGTCTGTCTGCAGTTGGCCCAGCTAAGAGAGTACTCCTACAATTCTAGACCATGTCAACGAACTCTCTCGTTAGCATTGGGGAATTATGTAGCCATACTTAGCCTACTTAGGCTCATGTCCTTTTCACGTTCTCTTCTTGACCGACTCAAACGCAAATTGAATTATTCCCGAGCTCAGTTCGTGCCTAATCTACAAGTGCGCCTTTGCCTACTATATTTCTCCTCTGTCTCAGTTCGCTCAATGCCACAAAGCACTAAACAAGGAAAGAGTGGAAGTTTTGATTGGATAGTCGGTGTTGAAATACCCTAGTTTACGCTGTTTTGAATGTATTTTCACAATGCAAAAACGAATGCACTTGCATTAGTTCTATACAGATTCCAGAATATCAAACGCATATCAATTTGTATTTAATAAAAACATGCCGCACCCTAAGCGACTGTGCAATGCTTATTGGTTTTGCAATTTTGTTGTAAATTGTTTTCTTATTTCTCTATGATAATTCAACATACAATTTCAACATTTATGACAACTAGAAATTTCATTGTTATATTGAAATTTCTACTTTATTTGAAAGAAGCCTTTTGAACACTTTAAGCCACCTCTTTTACTGGACTTGATGGATTTAGGGTATTAAAATTTCTGTTGCACTCTTTGTTGAACACAGCTCCATTGTTGTTATTGTTGTGGCTGCTATTTATGAGCCGCATTGAAGCTAAAGCACTTAGTGGCCATTCAATCAAACACGAGAAGGGAAAGTGGAGGGACGAGGGGTGCACAAAACCCATGCATTGAAAAGTGTCCAAGCGCAACGAGAAATTTGCATAATTTTCATTTAGCTACGGTTTTGGACTCATTCAGAGGGTTGGGAGGGGTTTAATTTGAAGAAAAAGTAGCGCCGGGTATGGGGTCTGTCAAATATTTGGGATTACTTCAGTAACCGAACTAATCTCTGGCATATTTCAATTAGTGTCAACGTTCTTTTTGATTTCATTTAAGCAAACACACTTACACAAACACTTGCATACTCACATACATACGTGTGCGATAAGCACAACTTACAGCCCACAGTCCACAGCCTACAATCCACAGCCCACAAAACAAACCCGAAACCGCACACATACGAAGGTTGGTCACGCAATGCTGCGGTTATTGGGCAACAGTTCACAAACTAACACGCATACACACACACAGGCAGACTTTACATTACATGCACTTCATGTGCAAGCAGGCGACTTAACGATACCTTGCATGTTGTAGATAAAATGTATTTCCTTGAAGAGAAAAAGAAAGATAAGAAATTGTCATTACATATGTAATCTTTTGCGGATTAACTACTTAAGATGTGCAGCTTAAAGTTAATTGCTTTTACAGGGAAAATACATTTAAGCATACTGGACAATGGGAAAATATACCCACCAAGTTGACACAATTTGTTTACAGGGTATTAAATAATTGTTTACATGTGTGAAGTGGGTCGCCAACTGTCTGCTGCCTGCTTGTGAGTCTTGCGGGTTGTTGGATGAGCTGAGTAAACGTTTTAGTAAAACACTCTCTCACACTTGTCACACACGCACACTCTGGACCTCACTCACACTCACACTCACACTCACACTTAAACGTAAACTCACTTACACACATAAGCGGCATACTTATCAAAACGCAATCAGCTCAAATGCTGTTTTTGCTGTCCCCGTTGTCGGCGCCTTTGGGAGGGGGGAGGGTGGGGGACTTTGCTGTTTAACCCCACCTTGTGAGGTATTTACAAGCATCTTGATGTCAGAACATGGCTAAATAAATTAAATAACTCGCCAAGGTGTTCGAAATGGGATGCTAACCCATGTCCTGACAAGCCAACAGGCAGGACAGCAAAAGGATAATAGGCCAAAGGGACTTTAAGGCGCTTTAAGTTGACAAAATTTATCGATTGTTCGTGCTATTCCCACACACTCCCGTCTTGGGTCTTGGACATGGTTGGACAGTTGTCGCAGACACACCGCAAAGCCCATCATCATTATCATCATCATTATCATCATCTGACATTTTGTTTACATAACAAATCCGAAGTCCGAATCGCCTGTCCATGCTCTCCGTCTGTGGTCACATGCGCAGTGTGGCACGTGCCGCATTCCATGCTGCAACTGTTGCGCCTTCTTTTTGCTCCGTCTGCGCTTCGACAGCGTTCCAAAGCACTAATCCAATCTGGTGTCACTTCTGGCACTCCTCACACACACACTCTGATATTCGCATAACTAATTCCCATCTCAAATGGCATGCAAATTTGATTTGGCCAAAACATGCAAGCCAGACAAATTGGACAACTTGTCAGTGCAATTACCCAGTGAGGACACGTCCATCACACGTCCATCGCATTGCGTTTTATCAAATTAATTGCCATAGATTTAATTCTGCCAGTCATTGTATCAGCAACTCTGCAGCAATTCAATTAAACAAGCCTAATTAAATTCCAACTTTAAGTTGCGGCTCTGAATATGTTGCATGCACGAACAGTTGCAGTTGGGAAACTGCATATAGATTTCCCGTCGATAAAGTATACGAGTGCATTAAAGTCAAAGCTGAGGGGAGGAGTGGCGTCCGAGTCTGCTCGACTGACAAGCACTTATCACTAGGGCAGCCAGGGGACGTGCCCACTTATCCGCAAGACACACGAAAAAACCAGTCGGGCTGGCAATTGGAATGGGTATGGCAAATGTAAGGTTAAGTGAGCCACCCTTCTGGCAACAAATTGTAAATGGTAAGCTCGGAAAAAGCGGATAACAATAAGAACTACAGCAACAACAACAAATGACAGACGCTTAAACTGAACCAGCAGGAATGCTGCTATAATGTACTCGACTCTCAGATGCCCGGTCAAGGCAGTAGCAATATAATTATAGCCAAGGCAACTACAGCGGTATCAGTATTAATTCCAATTCTACAATTTCGCAACAATTATAATGTTGGAAATCCATAGGAGTAAGCAAATTGTGTGTCAATATTTGATACAGTCTTACTCAAATTTCATTCTTACAGTCGTTGAGGAAAGACAGTTAGCGGAGAAGAGATTGAGATTAAATGTAAATGTAGTAAGGAAGGTCGATAGTTTCTGACAGAGACACAGACGGATGAAAGAAAACGGTATATCAACACTGCTGATCATGAATAAATGTATATATCAAACTAGCTAGCTTCTGCTCTTATAGTCTCCAAGTTGAAGAAAATATAATAGACGGAGAGACAGACAGATGCACAAAAGGAAATCGCTTGAGTCTGCTAAGACATCAATTTAGTTTATAAATTCGCTTTGTTTCAACGATTATCGATTACAACGGGCAGTATTTTGCCCTCTATCCTATATGGCTACCGGGTATAAAAAGCTGCAGCAAAGTGGCAAAGTTCACGCCAACCCCATCAGGACAATGAGCCTGGCAGGGGAAAAGTAAACCGAGAAAAACACAAAGTTGGATAAGCAAGAGGATAATAATGTGAATGCGAGTGAGAGCACAAAAAACAAATATGTGAGACTCGATCTGTGGCTTGCAACTGTCCCTTTCCATCGAGTGTGTGTGTCTGTGTGTTGCATGTATGTGTGTGTGTGTGTGAGGCAAGCACGCGAGACGAAGGACAACAATAAACAGAAAATAGAATCAAATCGCAATAAAACGAAACGGAATCCTCTTAATGTGGAATGTAAACAAAAGGAGCACGTGACCGGCAGGCAGAGAAACCACACTTTCCTTTCCCCTCTCCCTCTCCTCTCCTCTCCTCATCGTCAACCACCACGCGAAACTATCAAATTGCTGGCGCCGGACAAATGGCCGCGTGAAAATAATCCTGCGAGTCCTGCGAATGCAGCTGCAACAGCTCGCCTGTGGCGCCATCATAAAATACGAAAAGTGTCTTGAGTCCTGAAAAGTATTCCTCTGCATGAGTGCTGAATTATTCACACTTGACCGACTAGACCCAGTTCTCAGTTCAGTCCCATAACAGGCTTTAGTTATCCTTGAATGGCTGTCAAGTCCTTGCTGCTTTACAAATCGTTGCAGATTCTCAAATCAAATATTTCAGCAACTCGAAGAAATGTGCAACAATATAAAAGAGGTGGATCCAATGTGGCTGTGGCCGAGGAGTGTCCATTCGAGTGCTTTGCCATCTGCAATCCTTTGCCGCAGTCCGGCAGCAACAAAAGCAACCAGAACTCAAGCTTGCTGCCACATTTTGGGGCATTTTCTCTCTGTTCTGCACTCTTATTGTCAGCCGTTTTCCGTTGTCATGAAAGAAGCAGGAAATTCATTGGGAGAAAAGGGAGTAAGAGGGGAAGTAGAAGCCAGGAGCTGCTGACAATTGCAGTTGAAATGCCTTCAAATTTGATATCTCTGATTACATTTCTTCTCTCTGGTTGCAAGTGGCAAGCATCTTGGCCAGCAGCCAGGCAACCAGGCCTCGCTTGCCTCACGTATTTCCAAATTGTTAATTACATCGCTAAATAGAAAATTACTTTATAACACTGCCAGCATATGGGGCAATAGCCTGCAAATTGGCCCCATCCAAATGGCCAACTACACTTCATTTTATGCGTCGCAATTTGCTTTTACTGCTCTCGTTCTCTTGACAGCATTGAGATTCAAGTAACCAGACAGACGGACAGACAGACAGACTGCGGAACAATCAAGATTTTTATGAGAGAAGTTATGAAGTCCGAAAGATAATAATGGGCCAACACTTTGAGCTTGGCACTAATTCAAAATCCGCCAACAAGTTAGGCAGACGCCTCGGGCCTCAAGCCAAGGCCAAGTCTGCTAGTTGGCTCATACACTGAGAGAAATGGGGAGCAATCAGTCAAGACAATCACTTTTTATGACAATACGTATACGATGGGTATTCTTCCTTGCCCAAAACTAACTTCAGTCACGCATCCAGATCTCTGTTCTCAGTAGTCAGTTTTTAGCAGCCACAAAAGTCAGGCGAAGGCGAAGGCGAGTAAATTGTTTGATGCTTTGAGGCACAAACTCAGTGGCATCCGCTTGTAGGAAGGGGGCGAGGAGGTGGTCGGAAGCGACGGGAAACTTTGTTTGCCAGCAGCAAAGCAGAAAAGCAGCAAAACAGCAGTAGCCATCAACTGTCAGGCGGCACTTCGAGAGCAGGATGTGGGCAATGGGCCAAAGGATAAGTAGAGTCGCAATATGAAAGATCTGTCCACATGAGGGGAAGGGGGACCAGGGAGGTACAGGACAAGGCAGAACTTCTTTTATTGCGCCTTGCTCTCTGCTGTCTGCAAGTAGTGCCAAATTCTTATGATTGGAAAACCTATAGACCAGACACTACTTTGGCCACTGTCTGGGAATGGAAATAGATGAAAAGGGGATGTGACTGAGGGGAGCACTCTATAGGACTGTGGGGCTGCGTCCAAGTAAATGAAGCGTGACGCTTTGTTTTCCTTTGATTTAGTTTTATGAGTCTACATCGGATGTAATTGAATTATGCAACTTGGCGCCAGACAGACGACTTTATTAGCATTCGATCGTAAAAGGACTATGCCGGGGATGATGACAGCCATGACTAGGATGACTATGAGGATGTCGGTGATAATAGACACAATGTGGCTGTTGCACAAACAGAGGGGGTTTTTAGCGGTGATATTTGAATGTGAGATGCACAACTCGCGATGAAATGAATTGGAAAATATGAGTATGTCTGCGGTTGCCCAGTCAGTCATTTCGTCAGGCAGCCACATCAATATCCTGGCACATCCTGGCAATAAAGAGGAAAGACTCAATGAACGCTGCCAATTTGCATAACTCAATAAAGCGGTGCATTAACTGATAAGCAGCAGTTGTCAGAGGATGCGATGTGATGATGAATGATGAGATAGAAACATCGCTCAACATCCAGTGGAGTCAATGGCAGTTTAGACAGAGAACAAAGCGATGATGCATAGAGTATCCTAATAAGAGTAGCAATTGATACTGATACTGCTACTGATACAGAGAAGGAACAGAAGAGGGGGTTGATGTAGATTTGTTAGGAGGTCAATTCCCAAGTGCAAGAAAAGTGGACCAGTTGGAAACGGGTTTTGTTTCATCTCTTCTGCCATAGACCTGGCCATAATTAATATGCGAGTTTCCATGGAGTAATCTGTCATTTGGGATAAGAAGTGAGTGCAAGCGAAAGTCACACCAACCCTTAGACGACTGCTCTGGCATGTGGCATGTGACATGCAGCATGTGGCATGTGCGAGCAAAACAGATTCCCAGCCAGACAGCCCGCTTCAGTGGCTTCCAATTACAGTTTCATACACAGCCAGGGTCACAGTCAGAGTCGGAGTCGGAGTCGGAGTCAGTTCGTGTGAGTTTAAAACTAAAACCATTGACAAATCGAAATCAAAGACAAGCAGAGGCAACACCCTATCCCTCTGCCTATCCTCCTCCCCCTCATCTTCTGCAATTTGATGCAACGATGTAAACTGTTGAGGGAAGACCAATTGAGAGCTCGAGCATCATTTGTGTTGTTTGTGTCCTGTTGGACAAGGACTAAGCTCTGTAGTTGTCCTGGTCAGCAGAGCTCGCATTGACACGGCAGCTTACAAGGCTTCAATGATATCGCAATTCCCATCAACAGGACTGCAGGACTGCTGAAAGGGAGGGAGGGAGGGAGAAGGGGAATTCCGAGTTGACACAACAAGTTTAAGACTAAGTGAGCAGAAAGCAGCCGAAGATTGTTGAAGACATCGACTGGAGGAGGATGCAGTTTAGTGGCACCCAAGGCAGAGAATCTCCAATTCCTCCTCCTCCTCCTCCTGCCCCTCTCCCTCTCGACTTCTCACAACTCGTTCAAGTTCTTGACGCGTCGCAAAGTTGCCCAAAAATGCTCACGTGCCATCGACGTGACCAAAATGTTTGGCCATAAATAAGGAAAATATGAAAATAGGAAAATGAAGACTTGAAGATGAAGATGAAGTCCACAAAAAGAAGAAGAAGAGGCTCCAGCTAAAGTTTCCTACTCAGTTAGTGAGTTCATATGTTTTTCCGAGACCTCAACTTTGCACGAATCCTTTGAAAAATTCATCAATGAGTCGTGAGTCGCCGCTAGAAGGCGTTGCCTTGGCACCCCCTGTCCTCCTCTCCCCTCCCCGCTGTACACTTCCTCCTAGTAGACATTAACCCCAATTGGCTTAATGGCTCATTAGGTCAGTGGGGGAGTCTTCAACAGTGTCAGGCTTATCCAAGGCACTCGCCATTCACAACTTTTCCCCATTCACCCATTGAAGCACTTGGGGCATTCACTCAATTCACTCGTACAAATGGCAGCAGAAATGGAAATGAAAACAAAACGCAACCGAGTTGCACTGCTGCGTGGTCAGTTATAATTAGGGGCGCTTTTAGGGTTTTATGGGCTGAGCGATTAGCGCCAAGAGCCAAGAGTGAAGCTAAGAGCCAAGCCAAGAGCCAGGCCAAGAGCAGAGAAGTAAACACTTTCACATTGACCCAGTGCGAAAGGAAGGATTCCTTCAGGGCTTTGGGCTGTCTCCTCCCTGATACACTCTCCCTTCCCATTTTCAATATTGTTAATTGGCGATATGCTTCCATCGAATTCGGCAGTTCGAGGAACCCAAGCGACCCATAAACATATCGGTTACAGCTGAATCCCCATTCCAAACCTAATTCAAAGCAGCTCTAACTTATGTGCCCAATGTTTGTTCAGGGAGGGCAGGGTGAGGGGGGAAGGAGGGACTTGAAATGGGCGCGGTCTTGGGTCACGGGTTGTGGATGTGCATAAGTCAGTGGAAACATGTTCCATCTGGGTCTGATTCCAATGTAGAGTTGATTAATTGGCCATAAACCAAACGATTATTGTAATAATTTGCAGAGAGCGAAGATTCGGCTGCGACTTGAGGAAGTTCCTAGATAAACAGATATGGGAAGAGTTCAGGACTTGAAGAGGATGAAAAAGAGGAAGTCGAGAACGTTTACCGTTATGATTGTGGGGTGCCAGTTGCCCCCTTCCCCCTTGTCCCCTTCTCCACATCTGCCGTTTCTGATGAACTGTTGATTTTCCCTTGAAGTTGCACGGAGCTCACAGAGCTACCCCATAATCAAGGGATGTGGATGCGGTTCCATTGCCAACTAACAGTAAAGGCCCAGTGTAGAAAGGGGCAGGGGGAGGGGGACAGGGGAAGGTAACTCGCAGAGCTGTAATTGCTTAATTTGATTACGTGCCGCCGTAAAAAGCAGAACAGGAAATTTGCACTCACACTCGTGCACTCATACACTCGTACACTCACCAACACACTCACATACACTCATGCTCATGTACTGGGTAATGAAGTTGATTCGCCGTTTGGATGGATGGCTGAATGGATGGTCGGATGGATAGATGGATAGGCAGTTAGCAGCCAGTGCAGCACACGGGTGGAAAGTCGCCCCCTGGGGAAGAGGAGGAAGGAGGAACAGTCTGGCAACTCCCGAGACTTTAAACTGTATCCCGAATGCAGAACAGCTTAATTTGTTGTCAGACTGAAGCCGAAACCCTTCTCCTGAATGTCGCCAACAACCGTGAGGACAAGAACAATAACAAGGAGGCTAAGTAACTGTAAATTCCGAAGCAACAATGGCGTCAAAGGCTCGAAATGGAAAACCATTAGCTTGGCTTCGGTTCGCTTGGGTTCAGTTGGGTTCTTGGTTCAGCTCGGTTCGGTTCGCTCGTGCGATAATTAGAAGCGACCTCCGCACGCTCAATTAGAAGCTTGTAAGCATTACGAGGGGAGAAATCGAGCACGAATAAAAGTATAAACACTCTCTAACCGAGTTGCAATAACAACATCTAAAACAACAACCGAAGCAGCTGGCAAAATGGCCGCAGTGTTGAAGGCGAAACACGCAACCGACTGCAGTTGAGGGAGGACCTGAGGAGGGAGTGAGGGATTAGGCCAGAACGCAGGCAAACTGTTCTGGTGAAGGGAGGAGGCAGGCGAAAAGGGAAAAGAGAAAAGCGGCGACTCGAATGTCTTAATTAACTGTTAGTTGCACTTGGCCAAATCGACGGGTGGGAGCCAGGCTGAAGCCAGAGTTGCTGTTGCGGGTTGTCGCCTTTGTTGCCACTAAATAATAGCAAGGAATTAGAGGAGGACGAGGCCGAAAACGAGGACGAGGACGAGGATGACGTCGTGCTCCAACATATTTATGATTTGCAATTATTTTAGAGAGAGGTTCGCTTCGGTTGTTAAAGAGGGAGAAGTGGAGGATGAGGGGCGGGTGCTTTATCTGATTTCAGGATACACGAAGTGTGCATAAACCTGAACACGTCTCCATCATCAACTCACACACACACACAAAACATACTCATGCGAGTTGTTTTTGTTTTTTTTTTTGGTGGCGGCGCCAGACGAAAGTGTTGGCTAGATAAATGGCAAGGGAGGAGGAAGGGAGGGCTAAAGGGGTGGCTGCAGTGGCTGGGCCAGAGACTGGGCTTACATGTCACTTGGCCATAAAAAAAGTTTATGTTTGACATGAGCCAAAAACAATTTGCATATTTTCCACTGGATAACAACTTAATTTAGGATACATTCGAGCAACGTCCAAGCCAGGAGAGGGGGCCAGAGGGCAGAGGGCAGAGTGCGGAGAACGAGACTATTGCGTAAGCTGGCATGGGGCAGGCGAGGCACTGACAGTGTGGCAAGCAGCTCTTCTTGGGATTGTTATAAATCCAACTGTTTGCCGGAATTGAAAATTCAATTCCGTTGATGCGGCGGCTCGAGGGGAAAGGAATGAAAGCTAGGGAAGAAAGGGGTCAGGGTTGACCAATTATTTGACAACTGCCCTAGAGCAGTTGGCTCATAGCTTAGCTGGGCATTATGGAGTTGCACGGCACCTGGAATGCAATTTATTTGCTGTCGTCGCTTTGACTTTTGACTGACGCCATATTTTCCGCAACATTTGCAATAGCCGTGAGCTCATGGGGCTGCAACTGGAGACCACTTAGAGCAGCTGTGCGCTCTGACAGAGATGCATGCGGCATGCGGCATGCGGCATGCGGCAAGTACGGCAACCATTTCTCAAAATGTCATGAGTCGAGTGGATGCTGAAGTTGAGACACTGGATGTTCCGACACTTGATGTATTAGCATAATCAAAGCGAAATGAAACTGCGGCCCAAAGACAGCTCCATTGGCAATTAGTAGTGCTCCAAGTTCAACAGTTATTAGTTAGAGCTGAGTTAATTTATAGCCGACCAAGGCAAGTCTCTGGACACTTGAAAGAAGCCAAGAATCTTGGAAGCCAACTTAACAGCTCAATGACAACGTCAGCTGACTTTGAAGTGCTTTTGATGAGGCCAACTGATAGATAACATGATTAGAGGCAATTTGAGTAGCGTTTTCAGTTATGAAAGGCAACTAATCCAATAGCAACTGCAGAATCGAACAGAGAGAGAGAGAGAGAGAAGAAGCCAAATGAAATCCGTTTCATTCACTTTGTGTAGGACACGAAAATGGATTTCACTTTCTAAGCCACTTTGTGACGTGTGCTACCATAGAAAGCGTAAAGAAAAAAGCCATTTGCCAGGACCAGGAACAGGAATTAAGCTGGCAAGGAGGACAGACGGGTAGCCGGGGGAGGCAGGACAACCCGACAGCAAACGCCAGGACGAAGCATTCGTACTTTCTTTTACAATTTTTTTGTGCAACTTTAAATGCATTTCGAGTTTGCTTTCACCTTTGGCTTTCTGGGCAAACGTTTTTACTAGTGTCAAATGTGCGGCGCTCTCCCTCTCTGACTCTCTCTCACTTTATTTTCATGTCGATTTCATGTGCACAGTATTTACCAACACTCGCAGCGTTGCACAACACTATGTGGCACGCTAATAAACTTGAAACTTTGCAAAAGACCCCAAAAACGAGTCGAAAACTTTGCCATTGCATGTCCTTCTTCCGCTCTCCTACTGCCTGGCTCCCCTTTTTTGTTAGCCCTGCATGTATATGGGCGCCAGCGTGGCGTACGTTGGGCGCCAAATGAATTTCATTTCGCAGACGCAACGCGCGCAATTTTATTCACTGTCAAACGGAATTTCCTCTCTGTTGCAAAACTTTTTCCTGCCCTTCTGCCACCAATATGAGATGAGGAAAGCGAAAAAAAACTCATCGCACAGCATTGAAATTAATTTGCCAGCACTTTTTTTTTGCCGTTCTTTATTTTTGTGCTTTTTTGTGTTAGCCATTAAGTTGACGCTGCCTTTTAAGCTAATTTGGCGGGTCCATCTCCAGTTGCAGTTGTGCTTCCCCCATCTCCATTTCGCACAAATTTGGCACAGAGAGCATTTTTAATCCCCCTCCCAGCAGAGTCACTTAAATGCTCATTGATAACTCGAGCTGTCTCTTCAAATTGTAGGTTGCCGATTGCAGGATGCAGTTTGCAGGATGCTGCTTCAAACCCGTTAACAAGCGTTGCCTGCTGCTGATGGCCATTGGAATTGGAATTGGTATTGAGATTGGAATTGCCAGTGGGCTTGCTGCCTATTAATGTTACCCTGGCAACTGACAGACAGCCTCACGGACGGCGAAACACTTTGGCAATTTGCAATTGGCATATCGAGAGCAGAGCACTGAACAGAAAACAGAGAGTCGAGTCAAGAAGCATTCATGCATGCGGACAATCTACAGCTCTACGCACTTCTATGCAAGTGCCGGACCCGCCAGTTCCATGCACTGCCACCAGTTGGCATGGATACTGCTCCGTATTACCAGAGGTAGCCAGAGGTGGGAAACATCAAGAATTTTGGCGCAAAATCACGCTTCGCTTATTCACAAATGCAATATGCAGAGTTCATTCGAATAACAACATTTTACAACGAAGAAGTCTGCATTAGTCATGCATCGTTTGAATAGCATTAATAATTCTCTTTTTTTAGGCTAATAAATATGAATAAAATTAAACTTGGCTCATAAATAAAAAAAAAGAATATTAAAGAAACAGGATTTTCAAACCATAAAATTATTTCATGAATAATGTCAGACTTTTCTGGTACAACTAACATACTAAATATATTTTTGCGTATGGCACATTCGAGTCTCTCATTTTTAGTGCTCTTTTATTTGCTTTCAACAGACAGTGAAATGAACTCAGTTTAATTTCGCTCAGTTCAAAGAACTACATATTTATTTTGTATTTTAATGCTGACATTTTGTGCTTCACATTGCAGTCTTAAAATGCTTGTGCTAAAAAAAGAATAATGTGAAATTTGTAGCTCAAATGATTTCTTAAATCAAATATTATTATATTGATATTATAATAACTGACAATATTTAACTAACAATATAGCAACTACACAAAACCGCTGCCTACTCTGATGGAACTCTACTGTTAGTACATATATATATTTTTAGAGTACTTTATAAAGAAGTGTTAACTAAAACAAAAAAATTGATGAATCTTTTTCTGGGAAAAATGTAGAATTAGTGAAAATTGTTTAGTGAACAATCCGAGTTGAAAATGCAACAGTTTTCAATCAATTTTTCAAGGCTCTTGGCCCAAATCGAGTAGACTTGTGGCATACACTTAACCGAGTGATGTTTCATGCTCGTTACGAATAATTATGAAGAGTTTGGCAACTTTAATAATGCTGGGGAAAACTTTGTGCTCGTGGCGTTTGACAGCATTGTGGAAGTCTGACAGAGGTCAAAGGCCATTTGGCAGTGAATGAAAAGTTTTGCGGACTTTGCAGTTTAAAGCTGCAAGTGAGTGTGGGCTTTAACACACTATTGAAAAACTTGTTGAAAACAAGCAATGGAATTAATTTCATGGCTCAAAAAACACAAATCGTAAACAATTATAAACAGAATGTTGAAAAGCCACACACACACACATTCACAAAGAGGGAGAAAATACACACAACATGACAGTCAATGGACAGTGGACATTTTTGAGAAGGGAGTTGAAGGTTTTTTGGGCAGAAAAACCACTGAGAAAAGCATGTGGAAATGGGAACTGGGGAATTCGAGTTGTGGAGAGGAAGGCACAAGATAAATGTTGAAAGTTGTTCTTCTAGTTTGGGGGTCAATAAGTGTCAGTTCTTTGTGGCGCACAGATCGAACACAGACCACAATTGCAACACACAACTTTGAGAAGTGTTTTCCCTTCCACCCCCTTTAGGGTCCCCTCCTGGACTGAACAACACTTGGCCTATGAAATCAAAAACAATTGTCAAAGTTTGCAAGTGCTTTGATTGGGTCAATTGTGCTTACTTTGAGCTGGACATGCAATTAAAGTTTGCACCACTCAACCACCGAGCCCCAAAGCTCCCCTCGAGTCCTTCACAATGCCGCAAGAGAGTTGAGTTTTCAGACTGCAAGTTGGATACTTTTAATTGTCGGACAAGTCTCGACGAGCACTCTCGTTTGACTTGTCAAAGATGCAACCAATGTTTGTTCATGTGGACACGAACAACTTGCGACTGCCAACTTGCAACCAAGCAAAGTATTCTGTCAATATTATTGGCGATAAAGGGAGGCAAAGTACAGAGTGCATGAGTACTCAACGATGATTCAGTCACATTGTGAATGTAAATACATGTGCGAAAGCGACCACCTGAGAAATCAGCACGCCACAAAAGCGTCCCGCTAAGTCTGCGAGGGGAGCCGGAGCCGGAGAGGGGGGGAAGAGCAGGAGATGGTATGGGGTGTAGTCTATCTGGTTGCCAAATCGCTTCAAGTAACAATAAAAAAGTGTGTGGTATATTATGTGCAAATGTCCTGTTGTTATCCTGTTTCCCATTTCTGTTTCCCGTTTCTGTTCTTATATTGATCTCAAATTGAATTGCGGGATTGCGCGACACGTGGGGAATCCTGCAGCTGCCACACTGCCACACTGCCACATGCCGCACACTCGCGACTGCTCAAGTGAAAAAATGTAGAAAAGCTGTGGTTAAGTGATTTCGACTGTGAAATACCCGGTAGGCAAGCTTTTGCAATTTAAGATAAATATAATTAAACTGATGTGCAAATCAAAGATGAATAAGAATATTCAAGCTGCCGATGAAGTAGTAGTAGTATATAGTATATAGTGTATAGTATATATTATATAGTATATATTATATAGTATATAGTATATAGTACATAGTACATAGTACATAGTACATAGTACATAGTACATAGTACATAGTACATAGTACATAGTACATAGTACATAGTACATAGTACATAGTACATAGTACATAGTACATAGTACATAGTACATAGTACATAGTACATAGTACATAGTACATAGTACATAGTACATAGTACATAGTACATAGTACATAGTACATAGTACATAGTACATAGTACATAGTACATAGTACATAGTACATAGTACATAGTACATAGTACATAGTACATAGTACATAGTACATAGTACATAGTACATAGTACATAGTACATAGTACATAGTACATAGTACATAGTACATAGTACATAGTACATAGTACATAGTACATAGTACATAGTACATAGTACATAGTACATAGTACATAGTACATAGTACATAGTACATAGTACATAGTACATAGTACATAGTACATAGTACATAGTACATAGTACATAGTACATAGTACATAGTACATAGTATATAGCACATAGTACATAGTACATAGTATATAGTACATATACAATATATGGTATATATATAGAACATAGTATATGGTATATATATAGGACGTACAGTGCAGAGTGGTACACAGTATATATTATATATAATACATAATAGATTGTATATAGTAAATAATATATAATGTATACATATGGTATAAAGTATATAATAAATAGTATACATATAGTATATACTAAATATATATATATAGTATATATTATATAGTATATAATAAATATATATATATATATATATATGTATGTCTATCGTAATTACATATATATTATGTACTATAATATAGTTAATAATACTTAATTACAAGTTTTTTCTTCACACTTTAGAGGAACTCTGCACTGCACGTCCGCATCCTACGACTGCTGGGCACCAACTGATGGCCCGTAACAGAGAACTGATCTATTTATACGTATTTTAGTAGGCCATAACATAGGCGGACATATCTGTAAAGTTACCAGTGTAAATAATTATGTTATCAAAAGGAGGTCTCCATTTATGGATTATCTGCACTCCATGGCTAACACCCTTTATCTGCTATGCACGCTAGTGGACGCCACTGTAAGTGGAATACAATGACGTGTATAATTGTGCGTCCTGTTCCATTTTGTCCGCTCTCTATCTCTATTCTCACAATTATATTTATCACTTTGTATTAATTATTAACTTTTTATTTTTCCAGCAAATCACGGTTAGAGACTGTTGGCTCGTCCTATTGGGTTAGCCCGGAGTGCCTGAAGGGACAATGGTACGATCAGAAGAGCGACGTCTTCTCGTTCGGCATCATTCAGTGCGAGATAATTGCACGAAGCGAAGCTGATCCGGATCTGATCGACACCACAGCAAAGTGTAAGCAAAGCTTATCAACGTCATCACGTGACCTTGCCAAACCGCGGACCCGGCGAATGTTGTCTCGCCTCTATTTAATGACTTTATATAAACTACAATGATAGCAAAACACGGTAAATGTCTGATTACTCACATTTTTTTGTAGATAAAACACATACATATATTTAAATTTTAAATTTGTAATGGACATCAGTAAAGAGCGATATGATATACAATGTTTTTTGATTGTTTTCCTCTTGAATTGGAATGGTAGATCTGTTGGAATGATCGGAATTCGAGGGATAAGAACTTCTTCTCCTTTAAATTTGCCCTTGATGATCGTTGCTTGAATCAAATTGGTCATCAGTTTTGAGCCGTTGCAAGGTTTTGGGTGATTCAAATTCCGCAACATGATTATGATTGATCTTCAGCTGTTATGCAGCAATTATGCGGTGGAGTTCCTGGCACATCAAGTGAGTTCAAAAATTCAGTCGGATAATTAGTCGCTTCATTCTCGTCAACAGATTTAAAAGATTGCAGTTCTCCACCGATTTGATTTTGAATAAATACATTTATGTTATCGACGTCTTTATTATTTGCAGCTAGTAAAATATACATAAATAAATTAAATTAAAATAAATAAATTAAGTGATCGTGCTAGAGTCATTAATCTGTCTGGAATAACATTTGACTTTATTATCCGGTTTTAATACATTTCGAAACATTCTAAGATAAAATAATAATATGATATTTATTTCTAAATTTATTTATCATTATTTATTTGAATTTATTTATTGTGATATATATTCCTAACAATACAAACATGACTACTCATTAGCTACAGTGTAAGTCACTTATTGATATAACAAAAGAAAAACATTAAATTAATGTAGACACTCTTCTATTATCTAGTGAACTTATTATTTTAGTAGGCACTGGACTATGCTCCTAATATTTAAATATTCTTTTTATGCTTATTATCATCAAGTGTGGTAACACTAGATGACAGAGGTGTTAAACAAGGGCGGACAGCCGGACTGACTTCCTGTCTCTTTGGAATGCCGGGTATCAAAACTTTCGAGTTGAATTAGCTGCAGCTACTTTCGTGCCCCATAAATGTGCCTAACTAACCACATCAAAGAGAGGGAGTCTTCTCGTATCGTATCGTTTTGTTTTGTTTCATATCGTTTCGTTTCATTAATGTCTTTATGCGCTTCGTGTTGTCCTTGCGGCCGTGCCACAGATTTTTATGACATTGCAGCACATTAAATTTTACAGCTTATCAAAACAGTTGACACTTCCGCAGCCCCCTCACTCCACTTGTCACTCTGTCTCTCCCTCTCCACCCACTCTCTTTTTGTGCTCTTTGGCTTTCTGTTTCCAGTTTCAGTTTCAGTTTCAGCTTCAGTTTCTGGTTTCTGGCTGGCAGTTGGCAGTTGGCTGGCAACCACATTGACAGCAGCGACATGAACAGGTTCAGGACAAGCGGCTCCCTTGACGCCATTTACATTTTGGTTAACTGTAAATTGGCTTTGTATTCTTTGTATGTGTGTTGGGGGTGTTTGTGGGTGTTTGTGTTTGTGAGCGAATGCTGCAAAGTTTTTTGAAGCTCATTGAGCGCGTTAATTGATTTTCGCGCCAAACAAAGGCAAAGTTTGAAGCGACGCGTCGGCACAGGCCAAAAGGACATACGAGCAGGACAGACCCGACACTCGGTCCGCAACAATGCCAGGACTCTGCGACTAAAAAGGCCAATTGTTAGCAGCGACAGCAATAGAGACGGGATGTGGGTGGGGGGGGGACCACATCGACATACACAGAAGAGCAGCAAATGTGAAGGAAGCCGTAAAAAATATGCCAGCGAGGGTAGCTTCAATGCTTGTTTACGATCTGCAATGAGGAGGGGGCGGATACGGATACGGGGGCGGGGCGGGGATGTATGCTAGTGAAGCAATTTACAAAATGACATTATTTGAACGCAAAAACATAAAGAAAAGCAAGCGAGAGCACAGAGGAAAATGTGAAAAAATTACGCCAACAACTAAAATAGACAGCAATTCGTTGCCCGTTGCCGCCCCCATTTGGCTCCCCTTGCCACCCAGCTCACCTTACCATATTGTTGTGGCCCTTGTTGCTGCATTTTTTATATATATTTTTCAAGGAAGCACAACAGCAACAAGAGCAGCCGTTGATAGTCGTCGTGTGTTGCAAGTTTACATATTTTTACAAGAGGGCGCAACTATTTTTTTCGCCACCTTGTTTTTCCTGCCGTTTCTCTCTCTCTCTCTCTCTTTCGTTCTCTACATTTTCTCTGTTTTGTTTGGCTTCGTTGTCCCTTGAAAATCATTTTATAGCCTCTTGGCCGAGACGAGCAGGGAGTTGGGAGCAGGGGAGCAGGGGAGCCTGGGGCAAAGGGCAACATGGAGTGGGCTGAGGTCAATTGCAGGCGTTTCTCGGAATTTTTTCGTTCCGTTATGCTGCATTCGTGTATGTGTGTGTGTGCATGAAATGATAATAAAAACGAAATAAATTTTATGCAGCGGAACGAAGGGTCGAGGAAGCAGAGGAAAGCAAGGAGCAGAGTGACTAACCAAGTACATGCACATTTAAGGGATACAACGCATAAAATAAATGAAGTGCACACAAACAATAAGTACACACACCCAACACACACACACACACACACACACACACACTGAGTGCAGTTGATGGATATTAACAAAAATTCCTCATACAATAAATGACTCAGCTGTTAGACGCATTCGTTTGGCGCTCATCTAAAGGGACTTTAATTCCACTTTATTGGCTCGCTTTAAATGTATTATACATTTCAAATTGGTCTGCTTTGCCTCCTCTTCCCTCCCTTCCACATATGTACATACGTGCATGATTTAACAAAATTTTTGCACAAAGCCTTTTAATTAAAAATCAGAATTCATCTGCAAGCTGGCTGCATGTGTGAGTGTGAGTGTGTGTGTGTGTGTGTACGTCTATGACTTCGTGTCCTGGCAATATTTACTCACATTCGATATGATTTTAAATTTCCAGTTAGAGTTCGAGCACTCGATATTCGTTTGATATTTCAATGTACTCGAACCCCGCCCTGACCCTGCCAGCACTGCTATTTGCTCATGTCAAGAGTGCGCCGAGTGTGAAAACAAATAAGAGTACACACATTTTCACAGGCAACTCACTCGCTCTCTCTCTCTCTCTGCCTCTCGCTCGGCATATACCGGGTAGGCATAGTGTGGTAGGGTCATCACTAAGCCTGTAAGCAGCTGGGGAAGACACCTCTTTTACTGTATCAATAGAAAAGGCCATATTGCCATGTCTGCCTTTCAAACAGCTAGATCTAAGCTACTACTACCGACTTCTTATATGAGGAAAAGTAATTAAATTTTGTGAACCAAAGTATGTTCCCCCAAATTAACAAACATACTAAAAATATACATGATAATTATAAAATGAAATCTCTTAAAACCAGAAACATTCTGCATTTATACTATAAACTATATTAGAGGGTTAAAATCTATTGGCACTTGCAAAGGTTCAGCTCAATTAAATGAAATATATGTAATGGGTAATGGGTATGTCACAGTCGACCGCACTGGACTGCCGCTTTCTTAGTTCTTAGTTCTTTTGCAGCTGATTGCATTTCAGAATTGAACGATATAGTTATCAGCATACAGCTGCAAGTTCTTCAATCAATCATCATTGTTCCCAAATTGTTGGAGGGCTATCGATGCCATTGTGCACTTTTTAAAAATTCAATTATTGAGTGTCACGCTGTCGAGCACGCTTGACTGTATAACTCGTTCTTTTTTCTGCATCGAAACCTGTCAGAAATATCGTATTCATTTTGGGCACAATATCAAAATTGGAGTTGAAACCAACATTGCATGAATTCCAAATTCCATTTTGCCAACTGCCAAATCACAGTCATGTTTGTCAACTTTTGAAACTAATAGTTGATTTCGATTTTTTGCACATTTGCTTGCTAAATTTTGGTAAAAATTACGGCAAAGCAGAAATAGTGTTTGCTCAGTTTCATTTAACATTTATGACATGTGGTAATTATTTTCCACATAGGAATATTTTCCATATAAACTACATTTTGGCCAACATTTCGGACAACATTTTGGGCGACTTGATTTCCATTTTCAAAAGAGATTATAAAGCAGAACTTTTAATAAGCAGCTCTGATTTGCCTGGTTTATTATGTGAAACAAATTTGAGCATTTGTGACTTTTCTTTTTGCCCTCTTACCGATATTTTCTATGCACATTGCTAGCAGCAATAATTATTTTTGAGAGGAAATTGAAATGTAGATAGCTTAGTGATCAAAGCAGACAAAGGTTGCTTTCTTACTGGTATAAACTTTATTAAATTTTGTAGCTTAAATTATTGCAATATCGGTTGATGATGCTTATTAAAATTATGTTAATTTGAGTTAATATTTTATATTTTATTTAATAAGTATCGTTTTTCCTAAACCTTTCATAGTCCAAACATGGTTAAATTATTGATTCAATAGGCTAGAAATAATAAATATATTGATGATCTAAATGACAATGTTCTCTAAAATGTTTACATAAATTTTGTGCTTTTATATATTCCAGGTAGAGTTCAGTTAATCAAGATTTCACTGCAGTTTATGAACTCTGCTTCTAACATAAGTCAGTTGCCATGAATGTTCGGGCATCCCTGGCAAATGTGCTGTGTAATGTGAAATGTTGCTTGTTAAACATATTGAACACAAAGTAAAATGGTTCAATTTAAGCCAGATAGGGACAGAGGATGACAAACAGATTGAGAGAAAGAGAGAGGGGGTGAGGGGGGAATTCGATTGCAATTGTTGCCAGAAAACCAATGTCAATGACAGACAGACAGAATTATGCAAATGTCTGTGTGTGTCAATGAGTGTGTGTGTGTGTGTGTGTTTGTGAAAGCAACAATGCATAATGAATGCTCCTCGATGCGTGGGTGTTCGATGTGTTCATGTCATGTTGCATATAGATTCACAACCACACACCAGTAGAAGCTGCATTGTGTCCAATGTTGCGTGCAACAGAAACTGAACGAATGCGAATGTGAATATGAATAAGAGTTCATGTGTGTGTGTGTGTGTGTGTGTGTGTGTGTGTGACTCTATTTTGAATGGTCATTGTTTGTTTGCCTGCCATGTTGCACTGACCCTTTGATTTATCAAATGAAATTGTTAATTTGCCGCCAAAGCCGAACCAAAGCCAATTTAAGTTGCACATGTGGCCCAGCCACAGAAATTGTGCAACAAGCGGAGGAAGAATGAACAATAATTGAGTACAGCAGACAACACACACAGGCGAATGCAAGTGCAGTTAATGCAGTTTCAATTTCAATTTCAATTGGGGCGAGCATTCAATCCAATTGATTATACCGTGGTTTCAACTTTACCAATCTCATTTTCCGTTTGCAACATGAAAATTTGCAATTAAATTCTGCGCATGGCCAATTAATCGATTTCGTTTTAAATTCTCATTTAAATCAATTGCTTGCAGATTTGTTATTGTTAATCCCCAGCATTTGTTTTACTTGCGGCTTAGTGTGTGCTTGTGTGTGTGACAGATATAGAAATCTATATGTGAGTGAAAAATGCATTTACCATAACCAGATTGATGGCGATTTTAATTGGCATTGATTGCAAAATAACAATTGCATTTAATAACAACCGCAGCCCACACACACACCTGCATTTAATGATGAAGTGCACACACACACACCAACACACCCACACACACACCGCACACTCTGGCCAGGTTGCGGTACTCAGGGATAACTGCTTGCACAATTCTCCATTTCCAACCCTGCCGCTTAACTGCAGCTCCCCCGGCATTCTGGCTCAAGCAATTGAGAGCAGGGGGCAGGGGCATGTGTAGCACAGAGTCCAGCTGGACAGTCATTGTCCCTGAAAGTTGCCAGCAATTCTACTGCACTCATAATTTCCGTTGCATAACTGAGAGCGTCACTCAACTGTGAATTAAACTGAGTCAAAGTCATTTTGAAAATGAAAATGGAAAGGGGACAGATCAATATAAAGAGGAAGACTTCTTACATAAAAGACACTTTGATAGTCGACTGGCATTTGATGCAACATACTCATTGTCAACTATAAGACGCGAAATGCACAAGGGGCAAACATAATTTAAAGAATATATACAATCGTACTATTCCCATATCTGAAACAAATACTTGATCAAGAAGTATTTTTCACTACTTTTTGCTTCAAATACAACAAAAAATATTAAATAAAGCAGAGCAAAGTCTACTAACGAGATAATTTTAATTAATTTTGCAAGGCTTGTTTCTAAAAGATTATAATTGATTTAAAGTAAAATGTCATCGATTGTCTTTAGAAAATGAGCCATTTAATTATTGTATTGTTGGTCAACATTTATTATGCATTGTGGAAATTTAATGGTATGTATTTATTGTATTTTGATTAAGAAGGAAACCATTATAGACCGATCAAGTACTCAATGATTACTGAAGCCTACATTTTAATCTAATCACAGAAACCAGAGCTATCGATTGATCGGCAGTTTTTAAAGTACTCGTACGTAATATTTGAATCTTAATTACAAGACTATTCTATTACTTTTAAAGGTATATAGAATGATTTAATTTCGAAGTTTAATTTCAAATAGCACATTAAAAAAGTTAGTCAATTTCCCTTTTTACAAACATCATCCCTTCAGACGAGTTAAGCTCATTAATTTTTTTGAATAGTCGACTAGATTTTACACCATCCAGGCAGAAGGAGAAATCGGCTTGATAGGACAGAAGTGAAATGGAAATCGAGTGCTATATGTGGCAATGTCTTTTATCGAGGCAATTCCATTGTACATGTCCTTATCAGTGCCTAGAGTCATATTAACTCAAATGTGATTCCGGCTGTCCTTTCGAGGAAGAGGGGTGTGGGAGCTCAGGGGGACAGGGGGAGGAAGTGAGACGAGTGACAAGCCGCAAGGCTACAGAGCCTTTTGTTTGACGTGAAATTCAATTAACGCGGCTCGCACATGCAGCCCACAGCCAATTTACAGTTAACCAACATTTGAATGACTTTTCGTGGCAAGTGGCAAGTGGCAAAGTGGGTGCGGTGGCAAAGGGAGAAATTGGATCTGGAGGTGGGGCTCTTTGATAAGTTATAAAATGTAATGCGCCATCATGGTCGTAAAATCTCTGTGACATGACGCCAACAACATAAACAACAACAACAACAACAGCAGCAGCTCAATGAAGTTGCCACACACAATATAAAGTCATAAAACGGAAGTCTGGCAACGGAGAGAAAATTGGGAGGGGGCAGCCAAAATATGCATGATGTACGACGGCGAGGAAGAGAGTTGGAGTTGGGGGACTGTGTCTCTCTAGCTATCGTTTCTATTTGCCTTTTGCTTGAAGAGAATGCCTGAAATTCCATTGGAACTCGACAAATGGAACCCCCCCCAGCAGGAAGGAAATGTTCTCCCTGTGGTGCGGCATAGCCTGACCATATCGTCAAGTGTTGATAGCCAGGTATTTCCACAGGTGTTGCCAGCAGCTGATTTAAATTATTCGCATGTTTGGCTTTCAGCCGTGGCCTCGGCATAAATTCCCCAGCTGGGCAATGGCTTACCAACGACCACAGCGACCGAGAGCTGACCAAAAGCAATTGGCCGAGATAAGATGTAATGGCTTTTCATGGTGCAGCCCTCGCAGTTATCTACAGGAATTACGAGCGGACTGCAGTCTCGATGTGGTCAGCTGAAAGCCATTGCAAGCCAGTCGCTAAAAAGGCTTTAAGTTTCAGTGTAAAGTCAATGACACTTGGCCAAATGCATACCCAAAGCAGCCACCCACTCGACCATGCCGTTGCCAGTTGCCACTTGCCAGTTTGCCAGTTGCCAGTTTAATGGCCGCTGAATGATTTAGCAGAAGTCTGACGTCTATGGCGACTCAGCCAAGTGCTTGGCCTCCCACACTCTCTTCGCCACTCTACTCGATGTGTTGCCAAGTTTCCAATTCCAATTCGAGTCTAGTCGAGTCGAGTTCGGGTTGCGACGGCTGCTCTGTTCCCACGTGTATCAGACCACGTTTGATTCATTTTGATTCATTTGAGCTGCGCTTTGCAGCGCACGGCCGCCATTTACATTCAATTTTGGATCAATACCACAACGCATAATGCCACAATGAGCTGACTGCCTCCTTATGCCATATGCTAGCCCTCAGAGGGTAGCACTGTTTGTATCATTTTTATTGTTGTGCAAGCGCTCTGGCAATTGCCGTGCTCTAGCCGAGGCATGCTGATATCTCAGGTGCTTCGTTTCGCACATGTATTTACATTACCAATGCAGCAGAAGGAGAAGAGTGAACCACCCAACCACCCAACTGCTTTACACACGTCTCTGGTCTCTTTGCGGTCTTTATGCTTCGCCTTGACTTCGACTTTGCCTTCGAGAACAGTTGTTGCGTCAAGAGTCCTTTTCAGGGACAACACACACCCACATTACTTGTTACTTGTCTTGCTGCCTTTGCTGGGAGTCTAGTCGGAAACTTGTCCCACAATTAAAAGTATCAAAGTTGCACTTTGAAGTGCACTTGCCATGCAAAGCCAAATGGAAGCACTTGGCTGTAGCAATTCAATCGAAGGCATTGAGATGGCTCCTTAAGTGGCAAAACCACAAATTTTAATTGCAGCACTGCTCAAAGACAACACAATTGGCCAATCAAATATTTTGGGAAACTTTGTCGTGGTTGTGGCACAGCAATTGTTTGTCGAGCTGACACGCTTGGCGATAGACTTGTAGACTTCAGGTCTATTAGTCTCTTTTAAGTTGCAAATTAGGCTAGTAATAAGGGGCAAGTCTGCAGTAAACTATACTGCCTAAGAGAGACGCAGTGCGCTTTTTATAAGTGTACACAGATAAATTATATATTTAAATATATAGACGCATACTTATATTATATGTACTAAATTATTGCTATTAAAATTAATCATTAGGAAATATCAAGTTCAAGTTGCTAGTCAGTTAACAGTTGAAGAAGTTTTTTAAAGTACGGACACACCATTTTATTATGGGATTTTTTTTCTTTCATTTTTATACCCGCCTACACAAAGGGTATGTTAATGTTAATGTATGTAACAGGCAGAAGGAAGCATCTCCTACCTATAAAGTATATATATTCTTGAGCAGCGTCAACAGCCGATATAACATGTCCGTCTCGTTACTTAAAATTCCATCGGAGAGAAGTTTTTAATTTAAAACTTTGCGACCGTTACTCGCGCTCAACACAGGTTGTGAAAAATCGAAAATATACCAGCTATTACCAGGCGCACATAAATGGGCAGCAAGTGCCTGGTAGAAAGTCAGTTTCACAAGGTGCACACATACACCCAAACATCTGGCCAATCAGAACTGAGATTGGAATCCACAGATGATCCGTTATCCTTCTCTTAGGATCCACAACTTAATGGCAGGCAGGCACCGTTAGTTTTGGTGAGGGGAAATGCGCCAGCCAATGGAATCGAAGCACTCTCTGGGACAATTAGAGCTTTCTGAGCTGCTCTCCAAATGTTACTTAACATAAATCTACTTGCTATTTAATTATGTGCGCCTGGTATTTCTGAAATCCCAAATGGCATTCGCTTGTTGACATTTCTCGACACCCTGCGAGTGGTAGGGGCGCAGAATAATTTGTAAACACTTAAAAATGTTGCTTTAATAGAAATTTGCTAATTGGAAAAGAATCAGCAATCTTAACAGTTTTTTTATTTATTTATTTTGTCCACTTAAAATATGGAACTATTTTATTGTTTCTACTTGTAATACCCAAGAGATAGAAAAAGCAGAAGTCAATGTGCATAATCAGTGTCAATAGAATTGACTCAACACGGTGCACCTGCGTGTGCAGCCTTACTCAAATGAAGGAGAGCAGTGCACTGAATGCCGGCAGATTCTTTGCTGTTAACAGACCGTGAGCTTTAGAGAGCTTTCATACTGCGAGTTCATGTGTGCATGCGCTGACAACTAAACGGGACTTACTTTTAGAATCCACACAACGAGTGAGTGTGTGGGTTCTCTCTCATTTCTCTTGCATCTAAAACTAACTATGTTTCCTCACTACTAATGGATGTGTGTGTTATCTTTCAAGCGAGCAAGCCAATCAGAACTGAGAACGTTAGAATCCACAGATGATCCGTTATCCTTCTCTTAGGATCCACAACTTAATGGCAGGCAGGCACCGTTAGTTTTGGTGAGGGGAAATGCGCCAGCCAATGGAATCGAAGCACTCTCTGGGACAATTAGAGCTTTCTGATCTGCTCTCCAAATGTTACTTAACATAAATCTACTTGCTATTTAATTATGTGCGCCTGGTATTTCTGAAATCCCAAATGGCATTCGCTTGTTGACATTTCTCGACACCCTGCGAGTGATAGGGGCGCAGAATAATTTGTAAACATTTAAAAATGTTGCTTTAATAGAAATTTGCTAATTGGAAAAGAATCAGTAATCTTAACAGTTTTTTTATTTATTTATTTTGTCCACTTAAAATATGGAACTATTTTATTGTTTGTACTTGTAATACCCAAGAGATAGAAAAAGCAGAAGTCAATGTGCATAATCAGTGTCAATAGAATTGAGTCAACACGGTGCACCTGCGTGTGCAGCCTTACTCAAATGAAGGAGAGCAGTGCACTGAATGCCGGCAGATTCTTTGCTGTTAACAGACCGTGAGCTTTAGAGAGCTTTCATACTGCGAGTTCATGTGTGCATGCGCTGACAACTAAACGGGACTTATTTTTAGAATCCACACAACGAGTGAGTGTGTGGGTTCTCTCTCATTTCTCTTGCATCTAAAACTAACTGTGTTTCCTCACTACTAATGGATGTGTGTGTTATCTTTCAAGCGAGCAAGCCAATCAGAACTGAGAACGTTAGAATCCACAGATGATCCGTTATCCTTCTCTTAGGATCCACAACATAATGGCAGGCTGGCACCGTTAGTTTTGGTGAGGGGAAATGCGCCAGCCAATGGAATCGAAGCACTCTCTGGGACAATTAGAGCTTTCTGAGCTGCTCTCCAAATGTTACTTAACATAAATCTACTTGCTATTTAATTATGTGCGCCTGGTATTTCTGAAATCCCAAATGGCATTCGCTTGTTGACATTTCTCGACACCCTGCGAGTGGTAGGGGCGCAGAATAATTTGTAAACACTTAAAAATGTTGCTTTAATAGAAATTTGCTAATTGGAAAAGAATCAGCAATCTTAACAGTTTTTTTATTTATTTATTTTGTCCACTTAAAATATGGAACTATTTTATTGTTTCTACTTGTAATACCCAAGAGATAGAAAAAGCAGAAGTCAATGTGCATAATCAGTGTCAATAGAATTGACTCAACACGGTGCACCTGCGTGTGCAGCCTTACTCAAATGAAGGAGAGCAGTGCACTGAATGCCGGCAGATTCTTTGCTGTTAACAGACCGTGAGCTTTAGAGAGCTTTCATACTGCGAGTTCATGTGCGCATGCGCTGACAACTAAACGGGACTTATTTTTAGAATCCACACAACGAGTGAGTGTGTGGGTTCTCTCTCATTTCTCTTGCATCTAAAACTAACTGTGTTTCCTCACTACTAATGGATGTGTGTGTTATCTTTCAAGCGAGCAAGCCAATCAGAACTGAGAACGTTAGAATCCACAGATGATCCGTTATCCTTCTCTTAGGATCCACAACTTAATGGCAGGCAGGCACCGTTAGTTTTGGTGAGGGGAAATGCGCCAGCCAATGGAATCGAAGCACTCTCTGGGACAATTAGAGCTTTCTGAGCTGCTCTCCAAATGTTACTTAACATAAATCTACTTGCTATTTAATTATGTGCGCCTGGTATTTCTGAAATCCCAAATGGCATTCGCTTGTTGATATTTCTCGACACCCTGCGAGTGGTAGGGGCGCAGAATAATTTGTAAACACTTAAAAATGTTGCTTTAATAGAAATTTGCTAATTGGAAAAGAATCAGTAATCTTAACAGTTTTTTTATTTATTTATTTTGTCCACTTAAAATATGGAACTATTTTATTGTTTTTACTTGTAATACCTAAGAGATAGAAAAAGCAGAAGTCAATGTGCATAATCAGTGTCAATAGAATTGAGTCAACACGGTGCACCTGCGTGTGCAGCCTTACTCAAATGAAGGAGAGCAGTGCACTGAATGCCGGCAGATTTTTTGCTGTTAACAGACCGTGAGCTTTAGAGAGCTTTCATACTGCGAGTTCATGTGTGCATGCGCTGACAACTAAACGGGACTTACTTTTAGAATCGACACAACGAGTGAGTGTGTGGGTTCTCTCTCATTTCTCTTGCATCTAAAACTAACTATGTTTCCTCACTAGTAATGGATGTGTGTGTTATCTTTCAAGCGAGCAAGCCAATCAGAACTGAGAACGTTAGAATCCACAGATGATCCGTTATCCTTCTCTTAGGATCCACAACTTAATGGCAGGCAGGCACCGTTAGTTTTGGTGAGGGGAAATGCGCCAGCCAATGGAATCGAAGCACTCTCTGGGACAATTAGAGCTTTCTGATCTGCTCTCCAAATGTTACTTAACATAAATCTACTTGCTATTTAATTATGTGCGCCTGGTATTTCTGAAATCCCAAAATGGCATTCGCTTGTTGACATTTCTCGACACCCTGCGAGTGGTAGGCGCGCAGAATAATTTGTAAACACTTAAAAATGTTGCTTTAATAGAAATTTGCTAATTGGAAAAGAATCAGTAATCTTAACAGTTTTTTTATTTATTTATTTTGTCCACTTAAAATATGGAACTATTTTATTGTTTGTACTTGTAATACCCAAGAGATAGAAAAAGCAGAAGTCAATGTGCATAATCAGTGTCAATAGAATTGAGTCAACACGGTGCACCTGCGTGTGCAGCCTTACTCAAATGAAGGAGAGCAGTGCACTGAATGCCGGCAGATTCTTTGCTGTTAACAGACCGTGAGCTTTAGAGAGCTTTCATACTGCGAGTTCATGTGTGCATGCGCTGACAACTAAACGGGACTTATTTTTAGAATCCACACAACGAGTGAGTGTGTGGGTTCTCTCTCATTTCTCTTGCATCTAAAACTAACTGTGTTTCCTCACTACTAATGGATGTGTGTGTTATCTTTCAAGCGAGCAAGCCAATCAGAACTGAGAACGTTAGAATCCACAGATGATCCGTTATCCTTCTCTTAGGATCCACAACTTAATGGCAGGCAGGCACCGTTAGTTTTGGTGAGGGGAAATGCGCCAGCCAATGGAATCGAAGCACTCTCTGGGACAATTAGAGCTTTCTGAGCTGCTCTCCAAATGTTACTTAACATAAATCTACTTGCTATTTAATTATGTGCGCCTGGTATTTCTGAAATCCCAAATGGCATTCGCTTGTTGACATTTCTCGACACCCTGCGAGTGGTAGGGGCGCAGAATAATTTGTAAACACTTAAAAATGTTGCTTTAATAGAAATTTGCTAATTGGAAAAGAATCAGTAATCTTAACAGTTTTTTTATTTATTTATTTTGTCCACTTAAAATATGGAACTATTTTATTGTTTTTACTTGTAATACCTAAGAGATAGAAAAAGCAGAAGTCAATGTGCATAATCAGTGTCAATAGAATTGAGTCAACACGGTGCACCTGCGTGTGCAGCCTTACTCAAATGAAGGAGAGCAGTGCACTGAATGCCGGCAGATTTTTTGCTGTTAACAGACCGTGAGCTTTAGAGAGCTTTCATACTGCGAGTTCATGTGTGCATGCGCTGACAACTAAACGGGACTTACTTTTAGAATCGACACAACGAGTGAGTGTGTGGGTTCTCTCTCATTTCTCTTGCATCTAAAACTAACTATGTTTCCTCACTAGTAATGGATGTGTGTGTTATCTTTCAAGCGAGCAAGCCAATCAGAACTGAGAACGTTAGAATCCACAGATGATCCGTTATCCTTCTCTTAGGATCCACAACTTAATGGCAGGCAGGCACCGTTAGTTTTGGTGAGGGGAAATGCGCCAGCCAATGGAATCGAAGCACTCTCTGGGACAATTAGAGCTTTCTGATCTGCTCTCCAAATGTTACTTAACATAAATCTACTTGCTATTTAATTATGTGCGCCTGGTATTTCTGAAATCCCAAATGGCATTCGCTTGTTGACATTTCTCGACACCCTGCGAGTGGTAGGGGCGCAGAATAATTTGTAAACATTTAAAAATGTTGCTTTAATAGAAATTTGCTAATTGGAAAAGAATCAGTAATCTTAACAGTTTTTTTATTTATTTATTTTGTCCACTTAAAATATGGAACTATTTTATTGTTTGTACTTGTAACACCCAAGAGATAGAAAAAGCAGAAGTCAATGTGCATAATCAGTGTCAATAGAATTGAGTCAACACGGTGCACCTGCGTGTGCAGCCTTACTCAAATGAAGGAGAGCAGTGCACTGAATGCCGGCAGATTCTTTGCTGTTAACAGACCGTGAGCTTTAGAGAGCTTTCATACTGCGAGTTCATGTGTGCATGCGCTGACAACTAAACGGGACTTACTTTTAGAATCGACACAACGAGTGAGTGTGTGGGTTCTCTCTCATTTCTCTTGCATCTAAAACTAACTATGTTTCCTCACTAGTAATGGATGTGTGTGTTATCTTTCAAGCGAGCAAGCCAATCAGAACTGAGAACGTTAGAATCCACAGATGATCCGTTATCCTTCTCTTAGGATCCACAACATAATGGCAGGCTGGCACCGTTAGTTTTGGTGAGGGGAAATGCGCCAGCCAATGGAATCGAAGCACTCTCTGGGACAATTAGAGCTTTCTGAGCTGCTCTCCAAATGTTACTTAACATAAATCTACTTGCTATTTAATTATGTGCGCCTGGTATTTCTGAAATCCCAAATGGCATTCGCTTGTTGACATTTCTCGACACCCTGCGAGTGATAGGGGCGCAGAATAATTTGTAAACATTTAAAAATGTTGCTTTAATAGAAATTTGCTAATTGGAAAAGAATCAGTAATCTTAACAGTTTTTTTATTTATTTATTTTGTCCACTTAAAATATGGAACTATTTTATTGTTTGTACTTGTAATACCCAAGAGATAGAAAAAGCAGAAGTCAATGTGCATAATCAGTGTCAATAGAATTGAGTCAACACGGTGCACCTGCGTGTGCAGCCTTACTCAAATGAAGGAGAGCAGTGCACTGAATGCCGGCAGATTCTTTGCTGTTAACAGACCGTGAGCTTTAGAGAGCTTTCATACTGCGAGTTCATGTGTGCATGCGCTGACAACTAAACGGGACTTACTTTTAGAATCGACACAACGAGTGAGTGTGTGGGTTCTCTCTCATTTCTCTTGCATCTAAAACTAACTGTGTTTCCTCACTACTAATGGATGTGTGTGTTATCTTTCAAGCGAGCAAGCCAATCAGAACTGAGAACGTTAGAATCCACAGATGATCCGTTATCCTTCTCTTAGGATCCACAACTTAATGGCAGGCAGGCACCGTTAGTTTTGGTGAGGGGAAATGCGCCAGCCAATGGAATCGAAGCACTCTCTGGGACAATTAGAGCTTTCTGAGCTGCTCTCCAAATGTTACTTAACATAAATCTACTTGCTATTTAATTATGTGCGCCTGGTATTTCTGAAATCCCAAATGGCATTCGCTTGTTGACATTTATAGAATTGACTCAACACGGTGCACCTGCGTGTGCAGCCTTACTCAAATGAAGGAGAGCAGTGCACTGAATGCCGGCAGATTCTTTGCTGTTAACAGACCGTGAGCTTTAGAGAGCTTTTATACTGCGAGTTCATGTGTGCATGCGCTGACAACTAAACGGGACTTACTTTTAGAATCCACACAACGAGTGAGTGTGTGGATTCTCTCTCATTTCTCTTGCATCTAAAACTAACTATGTTTCCTCACTACTAATGGATGTGTATGTTATCTTTCAAGCGAGCAAGCCAATCAGAACTGAGAACGTTAGAATCCACAGATGATCCGTTATCCTTCGCTTAGGATCCACAACTTAATGGCAGGCAGGCACCGTTAGTTTTGGTGAGGGGAAATGCGCCAGCCAATGGAATCGAAGCACTCTCTGGGACAATTAGAGCTTTCTGATCTGCTCTCCAAATGTTACTTAACATAAATCTACTTGCTATTTAATTATGTGCGCCTGGTATTTCTGAAATCCCAAATGGCATTCGCTTGTTGACATTTCTCGACACCCTGCGAGTGGTAGGGGCGCAGAATAATTTGTAAACATTTAAAAATGTTGCTTTAATAGAAATTTGCTAATTGGAAAAGAATCAGTAATCTTAACAGTTTTTTTATTTATTTATTTTGTCCACTTAAAATATGGAACTATTTTATTGTTTGTACTTGTAATACCCAAGAGATAGAAAAATCAGAAGTCAATGTGCATAATCAGTGTCAATAGAATTGAGTCAACACGGTGCACCTGCGTGTGCAGCCTTACTCAAATGAAGGAGAGCAGTGCACTGAATGCCGGCAGATTCTTTGCTGTTAACAGACCGTGAGCTTTAGAGAGCTTTCATACTGCGAGTTCATGTGTGCATGCGCTGACAACTAAACGGGACTTACTTTTAGAATCGACACAACGAGTGAGTGTGTGGGTTCTCTCTCATTTCTCTTGCATCTAAAACTAACTATGTTTCCTCACTACTAATGGATGTGTGTGTTATCTTTCAAGCGAGCTTAAGCGCATGCTAAGCTTGGGTTTACATTGGGATTGCATGTGTGTGTTCCCTGTCAGCTGAGTGCTCATTTCTGTGAGGAGTATAGATTCAAGAATAAAATTTGTTTTGTTAAATCAACGACCGTTAATGTCTCTGCGTAAGAAAATCCATATAAAACCTCTTAAACTAAGCATAGCCTAAATAATATTTATTAAGAAAGAAAAAAGCTAAACAAATTGTTTTAAATTGTTGCATAAATCAAAGGCAGTAAGGAACTTAAATAATAATTCAATTTACACTTAAAGATCATGCCATCCCACTCAACAATTCCGGTAGCTGCTGTTTTCGCAAAAGAAATCATCGATACATTGGCATGGATTACCAGGCGAACATAAATCAGCAGAAGGTGGTTGACAGAAAGTCAGATGAGCAAGGCGAACATATAGACCCACACTTCTGACCAATCAGAACATAGCTTCTGTTGGGATCCGTTATCTCGCTCTTAGTATCCACAACTTTCTCAAAAGCACAGTTTGCTGTAGTAAGGGGAAATGAGCTGGCCAATAGCATCAAGCCGCTCTCTGAGAGGATCACAGCTTTTGCAGCTGTTGTCACACTGTTAAATAACATAGATCCACTTGCTATTTAATTATATGCGCTGGTATTTCTGATATCCAAACGATTTTTTGGAACGAATGTGATTTCTCGACACGCCGCCAGTCATTAACTTAATAAACGTCACGCATAATAACTAATTAATCCATCTGCGGCACCCAGAGTCATATACCACAAATACATTGTGTATTTATAGTTGAAAATTAATTTTTTTATTAAATATTTATCTTATTTATAAAATGAAGAAGTACAGCAAAGTTTGTACCTTAACTAAGAGGGGATTAAACATCAATTGGAACGCAGGGAAGATATTGTCGATTCTTCAACGACTCCATATGGCAAACGATAGAGCTCGTCCTCGTGACTTGAACACGTCCTGCAAAAATACGTAAGGATATGGGCGAGATATAATAAATTTTCTAAACCCTTAAATAATAATGCACCATTTGCACCATGCATGCTTGTAAAGTATGCTCAATCTGTCGAATACTCTGTAATAAATTAGGCTGTACAATTATACAAATATACTATTAATTTTCACTTTATTTAGAGATAGAGTAACAAATTATTGTTGCACGCAAATCAAGTTTGTTTTAGATTTTTGCCACGAACATAATTGGCGGCACATTCAACTGGAAGGAGCGTTCTTCACTAATCACTCCTTACCAACTTTTAGGACATGAATAAATCAAGTCAACTCTTTAATATATATGTACTTAACAGCCAAGTTAAATTACCCATTTCCATCAGTCTGTAAGTCCGTCTGTTTTTGTGTTTGCATTGATCACATAGAGAGCTTTTTACTCTTTTACCAATCTCAATGCTGGACCTCTTTAACATTCTTAGCAGATGCGACTGTAAGTCGGAGAATCGCACAAATGGCTTGTAAGCAGCTTTAAGAAGGATTTTACTTTGTCTTTCAGCTCTGCACATGTGAAAGAGGGGCTTCTCTCAGTTCCTTAGTTCCTCAGTCCTGTCATTCTCTCGCCACACAATGAAGTTTATTATGTGCTATGTACATTCACACCTTTTGACTGTTTTCTTTTTTGCGGCTTTTCATCAATGTTGTGGCTTTTCCTTGTTGCAGTTGTTTGTCGGCTTTTCCTCCGGTTTCATTTTTTTTTTTTTTGCTCTTTCAACAACAATTATTTTCAATTTGAGATCTGCGAGGCATGAAATTAATTTCGTTTGCTTTCAGTTGCCATGTAGGGGCACTAATCCCATGCCACATACGCCGAATGTGGCTGGAATGGGAAAGGCGGAGGGAGATGCGAGGGGAGAGCAAAGTGTTGGTGTGCAATGAAATCAATCTTTGTTGACATTTGTAGGCTGCTTTTAACCTTCAATTTCAATTGGGGGGATTGGCATTGTGAATTGGAGTTGGAGACCCACAACTTCAACTTCAACTCGAACTTCACCTTCACTCTTTGTTGTTCATAATTGAAGGGTCTATTGTTGAGGCAATTGTCTTGGCTGGAACAAAGGCAAACGCCCTGGCTTCAGCTCTGCAACAACAATTGAATTCCTGCCAACATTCTCGTCTCTTGCACGCAATATAGTATAACGAAAACGAATGCGAAAGTGAATGAGAAGCGAATGCGAATACGAATACGAATACGAATATATGAGAGTCTATTCGTTCATTCGTATATATTATCCTAATTCATCTCATCTGGCTGGCATCTTTTTATTATGCGATTCATTTTCATCCACTTTATTTCAAGTTTATCTCAATTTGAGCCCCCATGCATCCTGCTCCTTCTGCACTCTATAAAATACGATTACTAATCGCTTTGTCTACTCTCTGTTTGGTCTAGGGTCGTTCCCCGTCTCTCGCTGCTCGCTTCTCTTTTCTATTCTGGCTGCGGGCCCTTTTGCAATCTCTTAGTCATTCGCTCAGTCAGTCGAGACTGGTCGTCCTTCTGCCACTTCCCACAGCAGGATACGCCCACTGCACAAGAATTTGCCAGCTCATCATTTGTGCAACGCTGTGTAATTAAAGGCGCTCCAAAAAGCTGTGGTCGAGCTCAGCTGCCGCAGCCCCAAGGCTGCTGAAAAGGACTTGAGTGAGTTGCCAGAGTCCTGTGTACGTCTATGTGTGTGTGTGAGTGTGTGAGTGCCGCCTTTTCATGTTGATTATGCTAATTTCAAGTTGACTCTGAACATGAAAACGAACACGAAATCCTAGTGAACATGTTATGCCATGTAGCTGGCAATAGAGCTAGAGCTGGAGCTGGAGCAGCTGTAGACCTGTCAGCTACACACACAAATCCATCCACAAA